>JANZLQ010000030.1:22882465-22884965 GCA_026212715.1 Elanus axillaris
TACTCCATTTGATTTGTAATAAATTGAGTTAATTTTCCCCAAGCTGAGTCTGTTTTGCCCATGACAGTGATTGGTGAGTGATCTCTCCTGTCCTTATCGCGACCCACAAGCCCTTTGTTATATTTTTTTTCTCTCCCCTGTCCAGCAAAGAGGGGGGAGTGATAGAACGGCTTTGGTGGGCACCTGGCGTCCAGCCAGGGTCAACCCATCACAGAATGTTATATATCCACAGTCATAATTCCAAAATCTTCAGTGCTAAATTCCAAACTACAGGAGAAGCCTTATCGTGACTTCATGTAATCTCTGAAATTATGACTAGAAGCAATAACCTGTGAACATGGATCTGGCTGAAAGCAGAAACTTGGTGATTAGAAAAACAGACTAGGAGTCCAGTTCTAGGACTAGGGCTAGCCCCAGTGTGCAGCCCTGAGAATCTCCCAGGCTTCAGGCTCTCACCAGCACAAGAAACACCAAATTAAATTCAGCAGAAGCAAAAGCAATTTAATGATTGAGTGAGAAGAAAGAAGATCCCATGCCTTAGCCTCTGTATTAAACTACACCGCACCAGGACTTTTCAGACAGAGGTTGACTTCCCCTTTTAATCACAGACTTTCCTTTTGCCCCTGGGCAAATCACTAATGGTCCCACGTACCTCATTTTGAAATTGGGACAACTGTCTGCTTCCATACCTCAAATCTGTGCTACCAAATGCACACATTAATATTTAGGAAGGACTTACAACTCCAGTGAAGGAAACCACCGAAGGAATTTCAGTGTATATAATACTTGGACACAAGTTCAACCATAGTAATTGAAGTCCAGCTCCATAGGATTTGGAGACACCTGAATTGGAAGGAAATTTGCTGGCTCTTGCTAAAGAAGGAAACTGAGTCTAAATGATAATTTTGTTTTTCTGTATGTACTACAGAGAAGCATATTTTTTACAAGTAGTAAAATCCACAAAACAAGGCACGAAAAGAAATCCCTGCCTCAGAGAGCTTGCCAGCTTAGCATAGAGGTGTTAGGCAACATGGAAGTATTCCTTTGCCTTCTGAAAAAAAGGGGTGTCCCCTTTCCCAAAACAGCTGCCTTACTGGTATTGCTAGATCCAATGTTAGCTCCAGCACTTTGCTACTGCTAAAACTTAGCAGAAGGCTTCTGTGAAAAAAGTTCTCTTTGATATAAGTCCAGGTGCTGGCAATAGAAACAGGGAAACCTGCCCATACTTACCTTTCCTTCAGTGGAGTAATTTTAATCATGAACAGTCAAGAAAGTATTTGAAATCGTCCCTGTGGTGCTTGCACCTCCAACAACTAACCACCATTGACAGTAGAGGATGTCTAAAGCTTGTAATTCTATGACATGTTTAAAAATAATGAGGTGTTGAAGACCACACTCACATGGAGGTTCTTGAACACTTCTCCATCGCCCCACTTTATACGGTCTTGGCCCACACAAGTGTCCCAGCTGGGTCCACATCCCTGACTCCAGCTAGGCTGGATGGGAAGACGAGGGATGAGGCTTAGTTCTCACAGCTGGAGTCACGCTCAACTCTGTGCTAACCAGCAGGAATTGCACTCTGAAGGCTGTGCCTTCAAACTCCTGCTTACTGGGAATTCAGGCATCTTACTCCGAAGCACTGGAAGCAGTTTGTCTCGAAGGCAAGGGCTAAAGTCCACACCTTTTTTCAAAACCGAAAGAGTAGGGAATCTTTCCCTCCCTGCAATATGAAGTCCCCGGAGATGACAAGAAACAATTAATGCACCCACACAAGATGCTCAGTTTGATCCTTATTCTGGATCCAGCTCCAGCTCCCCAGAAGAGTACACTGCTTACCCAACCGCAGGCTTTTCTGCAGTGCCTATTTCTCCCAGTTATCCCCCTCAGTCTTTATGACATGCTTAAAAATACATATGCGATCTTTCTCTCTAATCCAACGAGTGACTTTCTAGCTCTGTTATTCATTGGGCTGAGAAGCCTGGATACCAATTTTGCTTCAATGATTATTCAATCTACAATTTTTAAACGGTCCCTGGAGGAGGGATTAGAGCAGGCACATCTCCCTCTCAGCTGCCTGCCTTCATCACCGACTCAGAGTTGTGTATTTGGCTAGATAAACGCCCTAATCATTAGGTTAAGTATTCAGATCCACTTTCTATGCAGCCTCCGTACTTTTAACGTAACCTACATAGAGTTGTCAGAACCAGCAAGGCTGCCCCTCTCACGACACTGCGGCGGTTCCTTGACTGCGTTTTTGTCAGTGTTGGCCACAAACACTCACAGTTGTGAACCACAAGGAATAAGCACTTCTCCTCTGCTCCCCACAGCATGAGATGTTCACCCACAAAGGCGAGGATGCTCTTACTGGAGCGAGTTGCCAGAAGGATAAGACACAGAAGGACTTTCTTCTTCCCCAGCTTGCGCAGAACCTGCGATGTTTGATGGGCTCGGAGCAGAGCAAAGGAACACAAAAATCACAGTTCCTTGGGAGGGTTTGCTA
>JANZLQ010000030.1:22889965-22892465 GCA_026212715.1 Elanus axillaris
TTCATATAGAAACAAACCACATCAGCAGCTTTGAGATGGCCATGTGCACGTGCCAAGCAGCACAGGGCAATATGGAGAAGACTTAATTATTTTTCATTCTATTAGGCAAACTTCAGAAGCTTTGGAAACATATCCCAGGATATTTATCTGAGTTTTATTTCAGATGCAGTTGGGTTACAACTGAAATCTCATAAAATAGTTTTATGGAATCATTTTCCTAGATAAAATCATCAGGCAAATTACTCATAATTTTTATTTTGTTTTCATACAAGAGGCACTTAATGAGAAAATTAATCAAACCTCATATTGCTCAATTCGCATTTTTGGTAAAAACAAGAAGGGCTCCAATCGATTTTTGTATTAGGTGAATTTCAGCTCTCACTTTGGAGGGTTCATTTCAGTATTACTTTACAGAAAACTCATATAAATAGGTTGGTCTTAATTAACATTTCTTTATCTTTCATTATTTTCACTAGGGTGTTAAGGCTTGCAAGTTATTTTTCAGTTGCAGATTCATGTAAACAGATATGACAGAAAACCAAAATACAGATATCTATATGATGAAACATCAAATCCAGATACTAAGAACACAATTAATTTGATAGAATTCAAAAAGGAAAAAACCACCGGTAGTAGATTTTCCCAATATTTTTCACTACGGCTTTTCTTACACTGTTCCCTTGAATAGTTCATGTCGGCTTGGGAGACAGTGGGATTAACTCATTAGCACGCTAGGCTGCTTCAGGAGGGCAATCCTTATGTTCCCAAGCCATCAATAACACAGGCAAGAGCATTGCACAAGGCCATCTCTGCACTGCCAATGGTGCGAGCTGCCAAAAGGTCTACCTACCCGCTTGAAGACTGGTTGGCTAACATAGAGCAGGGAAGTGCCATGACTCCCAGGATTTCTGGGACAAGTCCCGCGGCACCACAAGCAGAAGCGTGCGCTCTGCCCAAGGTGACGGACCTGACATCTCAGCTGGGCTAATTCCACTTTCTGCTGTGCCATCTCAGCAGGGCTCTGTGTTTCCCAGCCCGGCCAACCCTTGGTTTTTACAGTGTGACTCCCCGTGCCACAGATGTGCCTTTGTGGTTGTAACATGGAAGTCCTTCCAGTCGTTCTCCCTCTTCCAACACTGACTCACCTGCTTTCCTCAACAAGTCGCTTTTCCTCTCTCTGAAGTTTTCAGTATTTTGGAAAGAAGGATGGCATGTCCCTTGTGTGGCTGATCTAAGGGTTAATTAATATTTGTGCCACATTAAAAATGTTACAGTCATTTCAAGAATCATTTTCCTTGTTCCAGTTCTTCTGCTGATATTAGAAGAATACCTTAGACTAGTTTAAGCAGTAATTTTGCTGGATTAGATCATATGTTTGCTGACATGGTATATTGCTGATTAGCATGGCTTAGACTCAAAATGTTGCATCTCATGGAAAATGAAAACAAACAAAGAGAAAATAACCCTTACAAGTTTTCAATAAAAGCAAATTTTTTCTTCAAAACCTTTCCTAAATGCATCCTTTCCACAGCACAAAACTTTGTCTTGGGTATCTTGAGTTCTGTATTATAAGAAGAAGGACAAAATTATCAGATGGCAGACTTGGAAGATAGCAAGTTGCTCTTTTAAACTCCTGCATTGTCAACCATGGAACTTACTGCCAGAGGATGCTATCAACCGACAAATGGGGCTTTTTTGTTAAATGGCAGTTAGATAAATTAGGGTCAGAAAACTCTATCAAGACCTGTTAATTTCAACTGATGCCTGCATCATGATTTCTGCTTGAGGAAATCCCTGGGCAAACTACTAGAAGTTTAGAGATTATACCAAGGAATTGTCACAAGATGTAGATTTTGCATTTACATTCCTCCCTGGCTGTGCATCACTGGCCAAAACCTCAGCAGACAACAGGGTTTTACCGAACTTCAGCCTGATCCTCTGTGATCCTTCTTCTGTCATATTGCAAGCTCCAAACAAAAGCGCTAAATCATTTTAAATAGTGAAACAGGAGAGGATGGTCATTATACGCTAGAAGGATTGGGTGAGGGGAGGGTGGGAAGAGGGAGATGATGCCCATTCACAAGGCAGAACAGGGACTGAATAACTGAAAAATCATATTGTGGTGGGTTGACCCTGGCTGGACGCCAGGTGCCCACCAAAGCCGCTCTATCGCTCCCCTCCTCAGCTGGACAGGGGGGAGAAAATATAACAACAGGCTCGTGGGTCAAGATCAGGGCAGTTTAATAAGCGAAAGCAGAGGTCGCGCGCGAAAAGCAGAGAGAAAACAAATGATGTTATTCTCTACTTCCCATCAGCAGGCGATGTCTGGCCGCCTCCCGGGAAGCAGGGCTCCGGCACGCGTAGTGGTTGCTCCGGAAGACCGAAAAATGTCCCCCCTTCCGTCTCCCTTTACTTGGCTTTTATACCTGAGCTGACGTCATACGGTATGGAATATCTGTTTGGTTAGTTCGGGTCAGCTGTCCTGGTTACGTCCCCTCCC
>JANZLQ010000030.1:22897991-22924681 GCA_026212715.1 Elanus axillaris
CCCCGCCCCCCCGCCGGCCAGGGAGGTGTTGATTTGAGTGTGGGTGCACAGATCTTGTATGATTTGTGTGAGTAGATTCCATGTTGTGTTTCTCTCATTTAAATGGCATAAAATGGCAAGACTCATACATAGGACATAAGCATGAAGAGAAAATGAAAGCTTTTATATAGCTTTCTGGGAACATAAATTGCCCTGAAATGGAGTTTAATATTTGATTCAGACATGCAGTCACTTGGAATAGTAAACTGGATTGCAGAAATGTACTTAAGAATCTTACAGGCTGGAGGGATGTCTTGGGAAAGTGTTGAAACATAAATCAGGTACAGAATGATGCCAGGAAAAGGAGATCTGGGCTGAGCAAATCTAAACTTGCACAAACCTGTCAAAAACGTGTTTTATTGTCCCATGTATTATCCTCCTATGATTAATGTGAATTGGAAATACATTATGGTGTGTGATATGTATGCATGCTGCAAATCCATTAAGAACAAGCCTTATATGATTTACTTGTATTAATGTCATATTAAATGCTAAAAATAGAGTTGATGTTAAAGTGCAGGTGCAATCCAATAAAAACAAGGACAATCTGAGTTAGGACAGCCTTACATCAATTTTACTCTCTCCCAGCAGATTAGTAACGTAGAAGCTATGATGTGAACAACCCTAGGTGTAGTAGCCTGTTTTTCAAGTGTGCACCCAGAGTAGGAACACTTTGGTACGGCAAAGTTTTCAGAGAATTTAGCTTTCTGCAAATACACATTCAGAAAGGAAAACACATTCCCCCCGTCTTGCTTTCTTTTATTTAATCCATGTATTTATGCAGACCACAACACAGATTTGAAACACTGGATTTTTAAAGCTGGCTTGAAACCCCTCTAAAATGTGTCTTAACAGTTGAGCATGTAAAATCACTTGTTTATGCAACGTATACTGCATTCCCAAGGGATCAAGCCTATGCTTTCATACTGAGCCTTCTTTTTAGATAACCAGCAAAACAAAGCAAAAGAAAAAGGCTGTTCTGAAAGCATCCTGCAAATACTGATGAATTTGTTCTCACAAATCCCCTGAGAAGTATTACTGTCATTTTGGGCATTATATTAAAGTCATATATGGGCCACACTGTATTTTTAAAGCTCCTTTTGGGTGGGATCTGACAAAATCAGCGCAGGGACTACTTTTTGTGTGATGATCCTTGTTCATTTTACAAGTAATTTTTTTCTTCCTGTGATAGAGGAAAATGACCTTTTCTTCTGCGAAGCCTGGAGGCAGAACCAAATCTGTTGGAGGACTATATGAAAGTCTCAACTAAAAGGGAAGCTAGAAAAGGAGGGTATTCAATTAGCTGATAGCTGCACAAGGAGTACCAGCTGTAACACAACAAATTAAAAAGGTTTGTGCTTAAGCCAAAATGTAAAATCATTACTAAGCACTTTTGCTAAGCAGTTTAATTTATGAGGGAACATAACTTTGCAAAGCCACTACTCTGTAAGACTCAAAATATGACAGCAGTTTTAGAATGAACAAAAGAGGTACTAA
Source organism: Elanus axillaris (assembly GCA_026212715.1). Lineage (NCBI taxonomy): Eukaryota > Metazoa > Chordata > Aves > Accipitriformes > Accipitridae > Elanus > Elanus axillaris. The sequence continues at coordinate 22,899,528 of JANZLQ010000030.1, forward strand.
ACCATTAAATCCCAGCCCAAAATATTCTGAATCCCACAGCAACATGGGTCTAGTGTGGCATCTCTGTGACTTGTAGTGTATGATTATAATCCTTTGGAATAAATTGACATTGACTGCTGTAAGATCTTAAAGCTATTCAGGCAGCACATACAAATTGAGAAACTAAATTACAGCCTGTGTCCAAGCTTTCACCCAATATATTTTTTTAAGTGAAGTATCTCCTTGGAGATAGTGAATTCAATTCTTTTAGGACAAGATTTAGGGGCACATTGAAAAGATTGAACCTTTTCTTTGAAAATAATTCAGATTATCTATAGGATCTATCCATGGCAGCTCAGTCACTATAAACACCTTTAAATTGGACCTGGATATCTTTTTAGCTCAAGTGGGTTAGACGTAGGAGTTGCTCATTGAAGTTTTATGGGCAGAGGGTCAGCCTAAATGACAATAATAACCCATGAGGTGTATTAGAGAGCAATGCAGGTCCCTAAAAGTAGGGCCTAATGCCATTTTAGATGCCTTTACATGTCTTGTCCAGCCTCTGGCTGCCTGGTCATGAGGGTAGGGACTCCTGTGCTTTATCTGCCACATCTATACGAGTGTCTTGGATACCCAATGACACACAAGTGGTATTAGATGCCTGTGTTTCAGCTGCTGAATACCAGCCTTAGATGAGCAGATTTCTACAGGGCTGAGGCCAGTCTGCAAAAAGGCAGTCACGGTATTGAACTCTGGGCAAAAATATCGGTGGAGCCAGAGCTTCAAGTACTACTTGGTGTCAGGCACCAAGTGTGCTTGCTGCAGATGCTGTTGGGTCGCTGTGATTTTACTGTTCAGTATATGTCCATGTATTCAGTTACTTGTAGCGATCTCTTAATTATCAATGGTTGCTTTGTACGGGATATGACTTATTTGCCCCATGTGTGGAGTACCCATTCAAACCTGACAGGAGCAGCACTGGAGGTGAGAGGGAGGGAGGTGGAGAGTTGGCTGTGGGCTGCTTTCCTGACTGTGCAAGTGGCAATTCTGAATACAGCCAGTATGTCCACAGAGCTCTGAGTCATATTTGTCATTGCCTGCAGAAAGGTGTTTGTTTCTTAGTCCATAATACACTTTCTACCTGAACTTACAATAAAAGAGGTCTTGGTACAGTGAATTCCTCATATACTGAAATCATGGTCTTCCAATGACACACCACCACTCAAGATTTGGAATATTTCAAAGGAGAGGACTAATAAATTATTGTAGTTTAATGAAAGCAAAGAAAAAGCTGAGAGTAAAAAAAAAAAAAAAATCCAAAAAAGAGCACACCAAAACACAATAATATTGTATCAAAAGAGAAACAAACAGCTTAGGGATGAGTTTACATTAGTTTTATTCATGCAGTAATGCTCTGTAATGTCCCAAGGCCACTTGCATACATCTTGCCCTGAAGCTGATGACTAAGGCTTTCAGAATCTCTCGGGCAGTAATACATTAGTAACTTCAAATTTAAGGAAAGCTTCTGCTGACCGCATTTGTGCAGAGTCAATTAGGAGTTTGCCACTTCTGACAAGAAGGCCGTTTACTTACTACCTCTCAGGAATAACCAAGGTCTTTGCCTTCTAAATGTCACACACTCCTGTTGTGCAAGAGAATAATGTGCTTGTTGCGCTTTGACCAGCTAGAAAATTTCCGACTGGCAATTTCTGCCAGGCAGCCTTGCCACTGCTCTAGTGCAAAACGGGCTTGTCCTGGATGTAACTAACTGGTGTATTATGGCTTCAACCAGCAGGGAACTCCTTCCCCTGTTACAAACACAGCGAACCCAACATCGTCTTGCATTGTCTTGCAGCAGAGAGAATGCAAAACAGAGCCGCTGTCTGTCAGACCACCATTGCGGTAAAGTCCAGCTTGTTGCCTAAACAGCGGGAAACACTGGGCTGCTCCAACCATCCTTGAGGCTGTTTTGGGTTTGTGTGGTGGGATTTTGGTAGCAGGCGAGGCGGCTACAGCGGTGGCTCCTGTGAGGAGCTGCTAGAAGCTTCCCTGGCTCCAAGTCGGAGGACCCGCTGCTTCCAGAGCTGAGCTCATCAGCGATGGCGGTAGCACCTGTGGGAGAATATAAAAGGGGGAACCTGCAGTGAGTGAGGGGTTTGGAATGTGAAAGGAACATATCTGTGGATTCAAAGGGAGGAAGGGAGGCCCCTGCAGCCTGTGGGCAGACAGCAGGCTGTCCCCCCCAGCCCGTGGAGGGCAGTGGGAGAGCAGAGGCCCACCTGCAGCCTGTGGAGAGAGGAGCCCTCACCGGAGCAGGGGGGGGCCCCCCAAGATGGCCGCCACTCTGTGGGAAAGCCCGTGCTGGAGCAGGCTGTGCCTGAAGGACTGCAGCCCGTGGAAAGGGCCCACACCAGAGAAGTTTGTGAAGGACTGTCTCCCGTGGGAGGGCGCCCGTGGCGGAGCAGGGGAGGAGCGAGGAGTCCTTCTCTGAGGAGGAAGGAGCGGCAGAGACAAGGTGTGAGGAACTGACCCCAACCCCCATCCCTGTTCCCCTGCGCTGCTGAGGGGGAGGAGGGAGAGAGACCCGGGAGTGGGGTTGAGCTGGGAAGGAGGGAGGGGTGGGGGGAAGGTGTTCTACTGTTTAGTTTTACTTCTTATTATCCTTGTTTTGATTTGATTGGTAGTAAATTGAATTGATTTTGTTTTTTTCCCCAAGTTGAGGCTGTCTTTTGCCCATGACCATAAGTGGTGAGTGATCCCTCCCTGTCCTTGTCTCAACCCATGAGTGTTTCTTTATATTTTCTCCTCCCCAGCTGGGCTTAAACCACCACTGAGGCTATACTAGTTCAGGATCTAGCTACAGACAATCCTTCCCTTTCCCACCCCTTTGGTCACAGAGGAGAGCCAGGCTGAGGATTGATCTGTCTTTGTTTGGGCACTTACACAGTTTAAATTAATGTTTGCTTGGAAATAACAAGCAATTTTTAACTGAAACACACTGCTTAAAATACAGAAAGCTTACTGTGTGCAGGAAAGCCACTGGGGAATGGGGTCTGGTTTTCAGTTTGGAAAGGAACAAGTGAGCTGCCCTGCTCCGATCACATCCTTTAACCAGAAAGTGCGGGAGTGTGCTTCTCCCTCTTCTGTATTGTATTTTTATTTTATTTTATTTTATTCCAATTCTGACAAGGTGTTAACTGATCTGATTCACCCACACTGCTGGACTCTGCTTCAGGTCACAAGTGGGCCACAGGATTTTTGGGAGCACTTCTCATACAGTTGGGGGCGTTCCAAAATCATCTTGTGCCAAGTGGAAAATGAAGCTGTCATCAGTCCAGGGTCAGCTCAGCATAAGGGCAGAGGAGCTCCTTCCTCTAGCTTTATTTCCTTTTAGTCTGTGGTCCATTTTTATTGCCAGAGAATGTTTTCAAGGGTAGTGAAACCCTTATGCAGCACCTCTTGGCTTTGGATCTCAAATCTATAAAGGAAACTTCTTATATTTGTGTGCTTGGCTTGAATTTAGTCCTCCAAGGGGAAGACAGTTATTAACTTCTTGGTGGTGATTTCACCTACACAAATTCTCTTGTGTTCATAGAGCTTTTATAGCAGAATATTAGTGATATAACCCTCCAGCTAATGTGGGGCTATGTTGGGAGATCCAGCCTTTAACTAAAGAGCTGTTATTCAAAGCTGCCTTAGTCTTCCTTGCTTTTATTTTATGCAAAGACCACATTGGAGTAGGATGTGGTAGTCACTGGTCAGACATCAATTGTGTTGCCTTTATTTTCTAATTAGTAGTCCAGCTGTGCAAATAATTGACTTTTGTTTTGTTTTGTTTTGCTGGTTTAATCAGGGGTATGGGGGACTGTTCCAGGTTAAACATTTGGTTTCATTTTAATTTGTTGTTGAATAAGAAGTAAAATGTTTTCAAAACCTTTTGAGACTAGAATGTTAATATTCTGTTTTGAAAATCTTGAAATGAAATGTTTTGGCTTTTAGAGGATGTTTTTGGCTGTGAGAATCTGATGAGCTTGATGTGTATTTGTGATAAGTTTGGGTAATCCAAATTTATATTTTGTTGGCAGACAACAGCCAGCTGAAATGCCTTCTTCAGCTCTAATTGCTATTTTACATTGTACAAGATATTCACATAAATCCATTGCCCGTTGTCTTCTCTAAGAAATGTTATCGAAGTTATACCTGCAACAGAATGTTTGTTAAAGCTTTATTCCCCCTGGCTCTCCTTTTTTTGGTTGAACTATTTGAAAATACATCTGCTAATATTTTTCAGGTTGGTACTAAAGCTGAAACAGCTGGCTAGAAACACTCAGCTTGTTTTCGTGTTCATCCCTGCACTCTTGTTACACAAGACAGCTTGAGCAGCCAGTAGCTAAAAACCCGACCACTTGCTGAGATCCATCTCTCATTTATTTTATCTCCTTGTCCGCGTTTACGTCTGGTGACGTGGTAGGCTGAAGAAAGAAAGTTGAGAAGGTCGGTCTATTGTGTTGCCTCTGGAGCCTGTGTATTTGCCCTTCCTGAGTCTGTTTATTCTCTGAATCATTTGACATGCTGCACGTTCTGCTCTGACCTTCAGCCTATTGCTGGCTTCGTTGCCTCCCCTAAAGGCCGTGATTCTGCAATACAAGAAACAAACTCTAGGGTGTCTCATCCCAGACTGAAATCCCTACAACTCAGAGCTTCAGTCCACTTTGATCTCATGTTGCTGAATCAAAGTGGCTCAAAAAAATTTTCCAGCTGATCTGCATTCTGGCAAACTTCATAGTCCTCTTGCCTTGTACCCGTACCAGCACCTGATTAAACCTCAGCTGGTTACTGCAGTGGAAAAATCTGACAAGGCAGGCAGCAATGGTTGTGGTCACTTCTACCCAGAGCTGGACCTGGTAAAGATGGGCACAGCCCACTGCCCCCTGGATCGCACATCAAGCCCCAGCGGAACTGTTACCTCCATTCCCTTTTCAAGTGGTCCCAAACAGCATAGTCTCCTTAGGAAAATTCCGGTGAAGGTACAATATGACTGTGGAGGCTGAGTATTGTAGCCAAGGTCATGTACGTTGGCATAGCCCTTTAAGGACTTTTGGTGGTGTCTTTCAGGTGTTACATTCGATATCAGAGATCTGGAGTAGAGAAATGAATGTTGCTGGCAGATAGATGAAACAAATCACCTCCATACGGTGTATATCTTGATTTACTAATTCTTAGAAATGAAACAGCACTGTTTCACAATAGCCTAAAATGCTGTGCTAACGCTACTCTAGAAAGCTGTCGTATGGAGATTTTATTGTAGAATGATGTTTTGGGGTTTGTTTGGGGTTTGTTTGTTTGTTTCTTTCTTTTTTTTTTTTAAATGGGGGAACTCTGTGCAGCAAGCGTTTCCACACAACAGGTAGAAAAAAGAAAAACTCTCTCTGTTCATTATCTGGCCCTATTTGCTTGCACGGAAAGCCTTTATTAGAGTTACACACCTTAGTCTTCTACACTGGGTAGATTTTGTTCACTCCTGTGGGTTTTTTGTGTTGTAATGTGTGTTTCAGTAGTGTCTACTCTCTGTAATTAATGTGTGGGAGTTGGCTCTGCTAGATATTACACAGAAAAGCCCCAAAGATATTCTTCATGTGTCTTCTGAAAACTGGGAAAAGTGGCAAGGATTGAGTGATAACCCCAGGCACCTATTCTATGTGGTCAGTCTTATTTATAGCCTGAAGACTGCATTGAATTATGCTGTGCCTTATTATGATAAGTGAAATAAACATATCTGAAAGGAAAAGAAGTATAAAGATATTGAAACCAGGAATATTTGTAAATGGACAAGTGCTATTTTCTCACAAATCTTTCCTGTCCTAGCATCGTAGGGCTATTTTTTCATCAACCAAAGGACACCTGCAAAAATGTGAGCCAATATTTAAAAGAAAAACTTAGAAGAACATTAGCAAGCAGAGCAAATATATCATGTTGTCTTTCGATTCCAAACCAGGCTTTAATTTTGCACAGATATATCATAATTTGCTATGTTTCCCTTTTCTATTTCCAACTGGAAATGAACCTAAATGCCACAGCTTTCCAGTAAGTGTGTGGGATTTCAGGCTTGCTAGAATCTGGACGTTTAGGACCCTCGCCTTGCAGGTTTGCTTGTTCCTGTGCCATGCTCCATGCACTGCTCCTGAGGTGCCTCTCCTCTGATGCAGAGAGAAAGTGGTGTGGGAATCTGCCTGAACTCATGCCATTTTTATTACAGGGTAGAGAGAGCTTCTTCCCAGGCAGCTGGCAGGAGGAGTGCTGTGGCAGTGCCATCTGTTTCAGCGCTGCCTGCTAGAATTCTCCCCTTGCTTGATGTGCCGTCACCGTCTAATCAAGACGTGGAAGTGGTTAATGTTAGAGGGGCTGTCATGAAAAATACTCTTTCTAGCCTGAAGAGCTGTCAGAAGCTGTAGCCATGACTATTCTTCAGCTGCTGGCCCTCTTGGTTGTTTTTTTTCCACACCTCCTTTTTGAAAGACTTTGTTGTCTTGCTGATCTATGAACCACTGTGTGTAACTATAGATCCATACACTCAGAGAAACTGTTATGTGACACTTTAGATAGACCCTGAATGCATAAGATAATCCCTTCTTAATTTTTTTTAAGCCTTGTAACAGCTTCCTGAGGTATACACAGGAACCGATTACCTCATGCAAGGCAAATGTGAAATCCCTCCCCCCATCTCCCATAAATAATTTTCCACACAACTGTAGACAACAACATAGTTATCTGTGGGCCACAAAGGCTGAGGTCTTTGGCGGCAGCAGCTAGGAGTGAAAAATTGGAGAAAAAAAAAGATGCTAAGTTCCTTTCCACCTCTTCCCCAATTTACAGGGACTCATCTGGCTGCAGGCCACTGAGTGATGCCGAGTATGCCCTCCAGGCAATTTGTTTTTTCATGTAAGTGAACTACAAACAGTCACATTTGGGCACATGATAAATTCATTATCTTACTGCCTTTTCCAGGTTATAGAGGCCTCAGTTTGTGTACTTGACAACTAGTTTAATCAAGAAGTGTGCTACAGAAAAGCTTATCAGGGAGACTAGGAAGGTGTAAGCCAGGGGATTCCTTTGGCCTTTAGGATAGGAAACAGACTACATGGCAAAGTAGGGATGGTTGTCTAGGCATCCTTATACCCAATAACCTGGATGTGGGGTTGAAAGTCAGCCTTTCCAACAGACCAGTTCTTTGGACTTCCTGAGAGGACATGAGAAGATGGTATCACCTGCAAAATCAACAACAGTGATGAGGAATGTGGTTTTTTGCAGCCCCACATCCTGAAGAAATCAGACTACATCCATTATTGGGAGTGCAGTATCTGTGAATTCTTATTACATTAATGATTTAAGATAATATGTCTCCAATCTCACTTATTGCCGAACAACTTAGGCGGGATCATCTGTGTGATGGTGTAGCATAACATGACCTGAGCGTGGCAAGGTGGCTACCATTAGCTAGTCACTGCTTTATAATCACTAGCAGCCATCAGGTGAAAAATACAAATTTAAAAAAAGTAGCTTCCTTTCTAAGGATTAAAACAAAGAGCATGCCACTTGCTCTATTGAAGTTTTGAAAAGAAACTGGAAACTTTTTAAGCATAAGGTTTTAGTACTGCCAGAACCTCCTCACATCCTTTTCACAACATTAAGCCTTTTCCCAAAATGCCAGGTGGGACACCATCTGAGCTAAAATTTACTAGTTTGCTGTACCCCTTCTGATTTTCTAAAAAACCCCCGACAATGAACCAAGCGAGCCCAACTTTTTTTTTTCTTTTTTTTTTAAACTGTCTTGCTGACGTGCCTGCAACTCTTGTTTTCAATTTTTTACTGTTGCAACCATAAATGTAGACTTCCTGCAGCCTTTCATGGATCTGGGCAGCAGGTGGACAGGAAGCCGTCACTGAGGAACAGGAAACAGAAGGATTAGGAAACAGCCAAGGTCTACTCAGGCGTGATGTTAAAGGCAGCTACAAGTACTCCCCAAAGTGAGAGGAACTTGTTTCTCAGTGGGATCACCTGGACAATGTCATGGCGGTTAAAGTGCTGTGCAATTAGGCTGAGTCAACAGGAAAGTGTATTCTGCAACTAGGGAAATCTTTGATAATCATCGCATTTTACCAGTGGTTATCTGCCAGTAAGCCACACACATTTGTCTCAAGGCAGATCAAAGTGGAAAGGAGGGTACTTTATGGTGGTGGAGAAATCTGAGGATGCAGGATGAGGATTCTGAGAGCTGTTGCTACAGATTGCAGGAGTTAAATTTGATCTACTCTTCATGTCACAGGGTTGTCATTATGAAATGTAGCAAACCAATTCTAATAACATTTTTGGGGGGGGGAGCTTAACATCAATCGAATTGCAGTAGAAACCTTCTAGAGGAAAAGGTCTTGGTCTGTCTATGCTTCTGGTTTTTGTAAACAGAGTCGCTATTCTGTTGCTTTCAAGCTACTGTACCAAGTGGTTTGAGTATAGTTCAAAGTTGCTTGCGCATAACATACTACTAAATGCCAGAGAGTTAAAAGCATTGTAGCATCATCTAGAGGCCAGACATAAACTACAGTGCATTGTTAGGCTTTCATTTGAGTAAAGTACATAGATGGATGTTAAAAGATATGATTACAAGCAGTGTTTTCCAAAGAATATAAATACCAGAAAATGTTTCACAATGAATTCCTTACCAGCAGAGTTACAGTGCATAAGCATATATACCATGTATTCGTAGTTGTGTTTGGACAAATCTGCATTCCCCCGCCCCTCCTTGTGTAAATAAATAATCAAAGGTGGTAGAATAATTTATAATCTGAGTTCCATCTATTTACAAATTCGATGGATGGCTGACAACTTGGATGAAAAGACAAGTACATGTACCCTGTTGGGCAGTTGCAGCATGTGACAGATACAGTTTGTGTAGCAGCTACGTGACCCAAGATTCTTATTTTATTTAATATAAGAAGAATAAACTTCCTTGTTTCCATTTGCCAGTTGGAAACTTTGTCTTTTTCTGAATGTATTTAATAGCCAGAGTACAAATGGCCTGTTTGAGAGTTTTATGAGGAATGTCTTGCCAGCAAAGTGCAGAGGCTTGAGAAGTTTATCAGAAGTGTGTGCATATGTGTGGGCAGGAAAAGTGACTTCAACAAAAATGCCTGAAGGATTTAGGTGTTCAACTTCCACTGCCATGCAATGGGATTTGGAAGATTCTCCTGAGGCTTGTTTGAAATTTGTTTAAAATAAAATTTTAAAGCCAGCCTCTCTTCATTCAGGCAATTGAGAGTGCCTTACAAATGTCAGAAAGTTATGTCATTTTCCACTTTGCAGAGCTGGAAACTGAGCAGTTTGCTGATTTAGCCAAACTGATTTGCTCAAATTGATACAGTGAACGGGCAAGGTTGAAAGTGAAGATAGTTCCCTTGTGTCTTATACCTGTGTACTGAGTGAGGCCTGCTGGCCCCTCTAAGAGGAAGGTTGATGTGGCTGACCAAATTAATTGTCTACAGATGTATATGAGACTAGAAATACAGATGCAGGAGAACTGCACTGTTGTACAGATTTACTGCCCTTTAAAGCGAATGTTTCTTTCTGGGACATAATGTCTGGCTCGAAGCAGAAAATCTCATGAGAAGTCAACACTGCAGATTGTTACATTGCACTGGCAATCTCCTGAGAAGATGGGCTTTTCCTTTTTCAGTCTGAACAAACAAAATAGGCCAGTTGAGATAGCAACCAATGAGCAATTACCAGATACGAGGAACTAGGGAGAAAAGAGGCAGGCTAGCTGAAGTACTCTCCGAAGCACTTTTTGCTTTGTGTGCTATTGTAATTTTGGTGAATACCTCTGAAAGGGTCAGTGGCAGGGGAGGTTCTTCTGCCTAAACCTCAGCAGTCACTAGGCATGTCAGTGCAGGAATAGGGTTTTGGTTCTTTTGGAAACCAAAGACCTGTCTCCTCTCTAAATGCACAGTTTTCTTCAAAACAGATCTCATCAGCTGACATTACGTCTGCATCTCCCCAAAGTGCAAGGTCCCAGGTTCAGATTTCAGATGCAAAAACTTTTATTTGAGACTTATTTCCCAGCAGGGATCTGTGCTTGTGCCTGTATGCATGTTTGTTGAGCAACAGAGATTTTGTTTATATCTCGTGTGCTGTTAGTTTGCCTAAAACTATCCTGTTTCTAGTATTAATACAAAATCTCTGAAAGCACTAGAATCCAGCAAACTGAGATTATTAAACAAATAGCCATAGTTAAACTGAAGAGTTCGGAAGCCTGAGTTTATGAAAGATTAAGAGAATTTGAGCTTGTTACATATAATTACATCTATTTATAATTAAAATGACACATGCAAGTCTTTAGATATTCATGTTTAATCAGGTGTGTAAATATATTGAATTAAATAAAAGCTTACTTTGGGTTCTTGTTTAATACATGCTCTGTTTTGCTATACGTGGAGTGGCATTCAGAACAGTAAAAGCATGAGTTTATTTTAGAGATGTTTCTCCTTATGTAGTGTTAATATACGAGTACCTTATAAAGAAAAATTAGAAATTGAAATTAGATTCTAAAATTAACATTTCACTGATTTTATCCCATATCTTTTTCTTTCCTTGAGACAGTCCCTTGGAAAATTCCATAATTAACCCTTTGCCATTTCAAATTAGATTTTCTACTAAAAAGCACAATATTAAATTAGGACAATTAAAGTGATAAAGCTTATCCAATAACAATTCCTAGACTAAGAATAGTAAAAGATAATGCAGAGAAGCTAAGCAATTAAAAATGTATGTGCGTTGGAAGTAAAGTAGTGAGAAGTACAAAGAGAACTGAAATAGCTGTTGCTGTTTTATAAATACATGCATATAAATTATTACTTTCAAACTTTGGTGAGATCTATTGGTTTGAAATCGTTAACCCTCCAGCATGAAACCTTTGTGTGGCAACAATAGGATGGTCCAATTCTGTGTCCCATTTTGTACTTCCTCTATCACTTTTCTATTAGAGATGGACTGTGATTAGATCCTGGAGTAAAATTCAGATATTTGTCTGTGATGGCAGCTTGAGCCTGTTTTTATGGCAGCCTTAATCCCATTGTGAAGCAATCAGCTTGACCTTTGCAGAAATTATTGATTTGTAGCTTAAATTTCTGCTCTGACGGTTTTGAGAAGAGAGATGTAGGATTTTGGTCTCAGTGTTCAGATTTCTATGAAGAAGGATGCTGAAAACCCATTGGCAATTGGTTTTAACCACAAACTTTACAATTGCCTCTGTATGTTACTGAGATGAGTGATAGTTTCAGAAGTGCCTGAAGCACTGCTCAGGTTCAAGGGTTTCCTCTTGTTGCTTCCCTCTTGTGGGTTTCCTCATTAGCAGCTCCATGAATGAGTCATTAGCGGTGTCTAAAAATCTGGTCTCGGCACCAGGCCCTGATGTGACTTTTCCTCAGTCTACACAGGCACTGTTGAAGTCTCCTAATATTATTGTTTCCTCCCACTCCAATTTATCTTATATCTATCAAAGTCAGTAATGTCAGCCTAGTGGATGGCCAGAAGGCTACTCACCTGTTCAGACCTAAAAGTTAGATGAAAAATACAATGATGTGCAAATATTTTCATTGTTTTAAAAATAAATGAGGAAAGGAAAGAAGCACGCACGTGCACACACAAGCACATGTGTGTGTATATATATCCATACGTGCTCACACGTGTGCAAAGTAAATCACAAGGTTATACGTTCTGTACCTAACAGTGCAGCTTTCTTAGGAGTACAGTACTGGCGTACATTCTTAGGAAAAAACTGACTCCGTGTTCAGCAAATGTGACTTCACTGAAAAAGTGCTTCTCTTTCAGAAATGAGACTCTAATCAGCTGGTGCCTTTACTTAGTCTTTTCTGATTTTATTTTGAAATATCAGCACCAGAAGTTGTCATTGGGTACGATGTAACACATCGCTGGTCCAAGCAAGTACTACCAGGCCCAAGGATATTAGCCTTCCAGAAGAGAAGTGTAAACTCTCTGTCCCAGTTCCTGCTGGCTTAACTGGCTATAACATTTTTATTTGCCTACTGTAATATTTTTGGCCATCTCATTTTTGAATTGTATGGAATCTTTCTTCTCTACCATCTCCTAGGGTGTTTCTTTTTGCAGAAATTACATTCCTTAGTTTTACCACTTCAAATCCTGCATCAGTTTAGCTAGACTGAGACTTCCTGGAAACTTGAATAATGCTGGGAGGTCCTTGAATAGGTATGTATTTGTGGTGATTTTTTTTTTTTTAATATTAGTGTAAAAGGTAGCTCTGAAACATTCTTTAGGACCTCATTACCCAACAAGCTAGAATTGTAGAACATGTAAATATACATGTTAGTTAGGAACAAACTTTCCAATGTTGTTAAAACAATTAGATTAATATAGAACAACTGTAACATTGATGTGTTGAATGGCATTGATTCAAAAATGTTGTGCCAGACCTTAGATGGTTATAAATAATATTCCCTTCTATACACACATACATACACAGAAAAAAAAAAGTAGAAGCAGTTCTGATCATTGGAGGATTTGGTAAAACAGTACAGACATATGCTACTGTACTTAGGGTGTTCTAAACTCAAAGGACACATAAAACATTTTCTAGTCTTGGGAACGTTTTCAGAAAAAAAATGAATTACTTCAAATTGAGAGTGTAGCATTTCTCTGTTTTCATCTTATTTTCTAGACATTTTATTTTTAGAAGTCCCTGCTTCCCTCTTAACGTAACTCTGCCGTCTCCAGCTAAATATAATACTTACGCAAGAAATGACTGTCCTGCTATCTGCAGTCCCTATGCAACAAGTTCAGTATAAATATTTCTCTTGCTGTGCTTTAAGAGCTGTAAAACTTGGCTGATGAGGCCATAAGCCAATCTTTAACTAGAATACATTTTCCCTTTGGGCACAGTTGCTTACTGGTAGCTGCTAACAAATGGCCAAAAAGATACATGCAGCTGAGTCTTAAGTGAATTTGAAATAGGAAATATCTTAAAATTTTCCTGGTTCCTTCCCTCCTCTTTTTACTCCTGGACTTCTGAGCACTGTGTGGCCTTTGTATAACAGTCTTGGGCATTCGTAACTCTCCACCCCGTGTACCGTTCATGGTGTCTCTAGCAAACAGACAGAAGCAAATACAAAACAGTGTATGTAGGTTATTTTAATGAATGTGGTTTTGAATGCAGCTTTGCACCAGATGGAGGAGTTACTTGTGCTAAAATGTGCTTGGTGGTTATAGTCAGTGTTTGCAGGTATTGTCTTAAATGAGATTGCTCTTATGCTTAAGCAGACCACGTGTTTGTGCCTCTTTATCAAAAAAATAAATGTTAGGAATCACAAAGTTTTAGGTATGGCTGTTGCATAGGGATGTGTCTTCCATGCCTTGATACCTGTTCTTGTGACACTGAAGGCAACAGCACTATTATCCATGAGAGCAGAAGTGGAATGTTTTAGTGTAGTAGCGTGCTATCATAGAGCAAGACTAGTACTGTGAAGGACCCATCCCCTGTTACTCAAAAATCTTAAACAGTGTCTGTGAATAGGTGGTGTGGCTGTTTAAATGATACCTATAATTGAGATAAATGGATGAATTGATACATTCCATTAAATATCAGTAATGTGTAACAAAGTAAACAAACCCAAAATCTCAGGGTACTTCCATTACTTTATGACTACTGCTGAGTTAATAGAAAGTGTAGTAGCACAGGAAAACTAGATTGTGCCTTATGGGAGAATCAACATCACCTGAAGAATTATGCTTAAACTCTGATTTTTATAAGTTTTTAAACTTGACTAATACTATGTGTTGCAATATCTAGAGAATTAAATAGAGGCCTCTTAACAATTAAGATAAAATACATCTATTAGAAAAATTCTTTAGCTGAATATTTTAAGAGAAAAATAAAATTGGAAAAGAATGGAGCCAAAACTGTTTTAAATACATGAGCTGGATCATGCAATGGAAAACGACATAAAAATGGGGTCTTATTGCTACATATCATTCCAGACATATGCTTTTTCCATTTCTGAGATTTGTGTAATAAAATATTAATGGGGGAATGAAGTGACTCCTTGAGGGAAAGGAAGGACGTTCCGTATGAGAACTAACTTTACAAAGTTGTGAGACCTCGGGGGCAGTTTTGCCCCTGCCTTCACATGAGTAGGTCATGGACAAAGCCTCTCTGAGGGCTGCTGAGCTCAGGAATCTGTTTTGCATGAAGCAAACTACAAGATGATGAATCTTCCCTAGAAAAGTGAGGAACCAAGTCTGCTGAGGTTTATATGCATCAAGAGAGGCATAGGCTCTTTTTCTTCTAGATCCTGTAACAACGTATACCAATATAATTTGTATCCTAGTACTGTAACCCCTTGATCTTTTATTTGCCTGGGTCATTCCACCCATGGATTTGGAAGTGGCTTCTGTTGTCAGTGTTCTTCATGCAATTGCTAGGGTTTAATGAAGGTACTCAGCAGAACACCAGCAAGCTTTGAGCTGTACCAGCAGTCTCTGACCGAAGCCTGCAGCTCCACAGTGAGGTAGCTGGCCATGATCACTTACATCTTGGAGCATTCCGAAAAACAAATATTCCCCATTCCTCTGGGATGCCATGTTTTTACCTGGGTATTAAAGATCTCTTTTTTTTTTTTTATTATTTTAGAATCGTGAATATCTTTATTGAGATCTGTTTAATCAGAAGATGGTACTAGATGCTTTCAGATTTTACTGACTGCATGTTGCTATGCCTTCTCTCTGCTGTAAAAAAAAAAATAAAAAAAATCAAGACAGTTCCCATGGGAAATAAGATGTAAATTAGCAAGAGTGAACCACTGGACCAGATTATACAAATTTACCATCTTTTGGAATTCCTAATATGTTCCTAAAAGATAAAAAGCTATGGAGATAACTCTAGTTCTAGTCAGTTGATCATAATTGTCTCATTATCATAATATTCCCTACGAGGCCCTGCAGTACTCATAACCTGTGCTTTCTGTAATATAAAACTTGCATCCCTCAATGGATACCTTCTGTGTAGAGGTAGCACTATATCTAATCCTTCATCTCAGTGCATTACAGCATTGGAGGGTGCTCCCAGACCTGCAGTATAATGTGAAAAAACTTTGAGGTCTGAAAATCTGTTATCAAACTTTTAAATAGGGAAAGACTTTCAGTATTCTAAATACTTGAATTGTGCATTCTCATTATAGAAAGTAGGTGTATGAATTGTACTTAACTCAGTGATTGTTGTTTTAAAGAGATTATTTCTTCAGTAATGGTGCCCTAAAAGTAATTTCTTAGGCTGGTTTTAACAACAGTAGGTATAAATAGTAATCTAATTATACTTAGGAGAGATTTACAGCTCTGATTACTATCACTTTAAAATTTCAAAAGGACTGACATGAGCAATCAACACATCCCATACTGTGAATTCATCTTGCTATTGTAAAAACTACCTGCCAATTGCTTGTCTGCGGAATGATATGCCATGCTGCACATATTATTTCAGGAATTAGTGATATATGTGCATAATGTATGCATTTTGTTCAATGCTAAGGCATAAACCCTGAATGCTATGTAATAGAAGAGCTTATATTTCCAGTCCTATAGTTGTTTCTTTTGTTTTGTTTCTTCAGATGTTTTTTTGATCTCCTGGATTTGTCAACCAACTTATTGTGCAGGGCTTGGCGTCCCTATATGAATTACACAATGCACAGACAAATGATGCTAAAAGCACATTATTGAAGTTTCAAATACAAGTACCTTTGTTTGGAAACACCAGATCTGAAGATGCTGCCCTATGTATATATGATGATGGTTTTTATTTACGTAACACAAACTTTTTGCATGGAATTCTAATCTTACTGGCTACACTTATTCTACTAAATGAAACAGTGAAAGTATATGAGCTTAAGCATGGGGTTACAGGTCTCCATACTGTGTAATTTTAGCATGAGCCCTTTGCTGTGTTGTTTTTTTTTTTCAAGCTGCAGAACATCTGCACAGTCAATGCCTGAACACAAGCTGGGGACCCAGGTCATTTCCTAAAAGATAGTTTAGATGCAGCTAGTCTGTTTTGGGGGTGAGGGGAAGAGTTTAGCCATGTAGATCTGTACTGTGCTGTCACTTGCTCTCAGCCAAAGAACAGTGCCTGGCTTATTTTTTTCAGTAGCTTAGACACAGGCACGCACATTTGGGGAATTAATGAGGACTCTTACAGGAAAAGGGTTTTGTTCATAGAATTCTGCCTCTCCTCCTCTGCATTTTCTGGAAGAGTAGAAAGTGAACAGAAAAAAAGGGACAGAGCAGTCAACTGCAGGAAACAAGAAATCCAGGAAAAAAACCAAAATATTGAAGAGTAGTGTGTTGGTTCAGAATTGATGCATCCTGATTCTGGATTAAGATAAAGGCAGTCTGCAAACAGTATATATTTGTCCTAATGCATCTGCATGAGAAGCTTATACAAGATAGATATAGCCTTGATTCTAGCATTTCCTTTTTCCTAAGTGTTTGACTTTGCAAATTTAGCAGTACTCACTGAGTATTCTTCGTGTACATGTATCATTTGTCCTTGTTTTGAAAATGAGAGCAATGGCCTTCTAGAGTGGTTAATCACAATGTTTTAGGTGAACTGCTCAGATTTCTGCTGCTTGAGTTAAGGAATAGTTGATTGTAAGGTGTTGTCCTGTGTGAATGACCATCACTAGATGAGCACAATGTATTTTGATAATATCATTCGTAATGGTCAAACAAAGTGGGATGCTGTGCTTCATTTTAGGATCTGCAGGAGCACATTCTCTGCTGGGCACAAACTTTTCTACTCATTCCCTTTCCAGCTTGATCCCTTTTTATCTTTCTCCTCTGAACTGCTTCTGTCGTGTCTCCGTTTCCTTGCTAGGCATCTTCTCCAGACTCAAGCTCTCTTAGTTCATGAGAGTAATTTTCTCCATCTTTTGCTTCCCCGCATTCTCCCAGTTTGTAATATATTTGCCTAGACATATATCTCTATGCCTGTTTTTCTTGTGCCCCACTCCCCTGGTTTTACTACTCAGTTTTTCCTCTTATCCTTCCTGCATTAGAATGAGATGGTTTCCTGCCATATACTGCTAGCGGGGGGATTAGTGGGAGGGGTGGAGAGACAGGTTCTTGGTCACAGTTCCAGCCATTACAGTGAAATTCTGGCTTTGCCAGCCACAGCAGCCTTGGGCTGGAGCATATCCGTTCGGGTTGCACATGTGCAGCCTGACGAGCCTGGGGAGCTCTGAGGGAATGGAACATACTCACTCACCCTCAGGGGGAGGCACATTTGCAGCCTAGGAAGCAGTCGCTACTGGGAACGGTGAGAGCCTCAAGCACATTTAATGCAGAGAAGATCTTCAGAGTTTTTAGCTGAGAGAATCTAAAGTTTCTAACGATCCTGTATAAACGGGGGTTTTTCTTCTGCCTCCATCCCTGGGCTTGTTGTTGCTTCAACAGAGGGCATAGCAGTATTCCAGTGAGTGGGGCCCTTTAAAAAAAAAAAAAAAGTATCCCCAGGATTTTTTAATATTGCAAATAATTTTCTTCATTGCTGGAAGCAGCTAAATAGTTTTAGGGTAAGTTCCCATTCCCTCCCTCCTGCAAGTAATGTGGCTGGCTTTTGCTGCATTCCATTTGGGGAAAAATTTATTTCCTGGCCTTGTCAGACCATCTCATAAACTTTTAAAGGGATTTAATTAAGTAACTTTGTTCTCATAATAAAATTACCTAACTTCCTTCATGTCCTCCCATCTAACTTCAGTGTGCTCTCAGATTTCTTGCGTGCTGCCACTCTTTGGGCTGTGTGGTCATTAGGAGAGGTGATGTATTGGTATGATTAAGTGAAATGCACATAGTTGATTAGCTTTTCATTGGGCAGCCACCCAGAGCACTGAAACTATAGAGTGGGAATGTAATACTGAGGAAAACTTTGCCTAGATATTCCAAAATGGAGAAAAGGAGCTGCCAAGTGTAAATGAAAACCATTTGGTCTGAACATTGGGGATAATTGTCTCCTTCATTCACCAGGTTTAGATAGAGTCTGCATTGCTTGGATGTTTATTTTGTATCATATTCTGGTTCCACCATTAGGCTATTATGTGCCAGTCTCATTGAGCATGCTTGTTGAATAGTCTTACTCACCCTTGTGGAACAAATCTTCAGATCAATAGTTCTTCATATATTGCTATAATCATACAAAGATTTATTTCTCTCTTCAAGTCAATTTTATACTGCTGTCATTTTGCTGCATTCAGTGCCAGATGTAGATGTAAATGAGACAAGAACTATACCAACTGCCTTTTAAAAAAAAAAAAAAAGCCACTTCACATTTACACTTGTACCTCTCTAAACCTGTGGTACTTTGGGAGAAAAAGGTGGGCGAGAATACCTGTATTAAAGCATCCCTAGATACCAGCCATCCTACATGCTCCAACCCTTTATACTATTGAGGCTCAATGGAGGGAAATCTTTGTTAAATGTTTTTAAGACTAAATTTCAGGTAAAGGACACCACATTCACATGGGAAAGTGTATAAACACAGGCTTGTCATGTACATGCATGTATGAAGGTATGTACATGCTCACACAGAAAGTTATGGGAGTGCACACACACACACACACACACGCTCAGTCAGAGACTTGGAGAAGCTGCCTGTCTGCCAGTTTTTATGTTAGCTTCTTCCAAGATTAGCAGAGGAGCTCTTCTACAGCCCTTCTGACAAAAGATGCAGAGGACACTTCTGTTCTCATAGACTCAGAGACACAACAACAGAAAGAGACCATAAGATCTTACTTGTTTATCCCAAATCCTAAGGAAGGATCTTACGGTGTTCTTACCCTTATTTCTCTAATGTTCATTTTTTGTTTGGTTGGTTTTTTAAACACCTTATTATTAGAAACATTTTCCTAATGTTTAATCTGCATCTTCACAACTGGAGTTCAAACCTATTATTTTTGTCCTAGCCCTGGTGGATAAAGAGAACAGCTGGTTCTTTTATGGTAATTTTTACCATATTTTAAGACAATCATGTTTCTTCATAAGGCCCTCTTCTCCAGACTGAAGAGTCCCATTCTTTCTTTACAGTACATGTTGTTCCCCTCTGGACACTTGGTGGCTGCTGTCCTGCTAGAAGAGTGCTCCTACAGCTGACACAATGCCCAGCTGTGGGACTAGGAAAAGTGAGAGGATTCCTTAGGTTGCCTTTCTTATAATGCTCCTATTTTTATAACTTTAACTGGTGTATGGTACGGTTTTGAAATGGCCTGACTTAGCTGACTCATACGCAGTTTGGAATCCCCCAGATCCTTTTCTGCAAAGCTTCTGATCAGCTGGATTTTCCCCCTATTATATTTATAGAGTTGTTAATTCTGATTTAAGTACAGGAGTTTGCACTACTCCTTTCTGACCTTGTCTGTATTTCAGAGTGTTGCTCCAGTGGACAAAGATCTTTTCCATTCTAGTCTTATTCTCAGAAGTGCCTGTTACCCACCCTGGTTTATGCTGTTTTCAAAGGTGACAAAGGTTTTCTTTACTTCCTTTGTTAATGAAACTATATTATACCATGGACTTCAGGAGGTCATGTTTAATAAATATGTCCTGTTTGACTGTGAATGCAGATGACCACATTTTAAATACAGCTTTCAGCCAACTGTGCACCCATTGCAGACTAATTTCATCTAGGCTGTATTCCCTAGTGCACTTGAAGGAGTTTAGTAAGAGATTGACAAAGGTCTTACCAAAGGCGAGATCTGCGGCTTTTCACAGGCATTTGTTGAGACAGCGTCTGTTGCCTGTCCCAGCCCATCAGACCCCATTGATCTGTTTGCCACCAAAGGGTGGGTGCATTACAGAAGACTTACATTATTTATATGGTACTTCAATAGCCTCATTGCCAAAACTGGAAAAATAGTTTCAGTGATTATGCGATATCTGTGTCTGTTAATAGAACCAACCTTGAGGTCTCAGTATATAAATGCACGTGTTGTTTCACATTACAAACACTGTTGGGCATTGAGAATACTTTTGTTGGCATTCTGTCAGCAACACTAAATTGACAAACACCTAGCTTTGAAATCATTGCTGGATTTGATCCAGTCACTCACGGATTACCAGCATTGTAGAGTGGTCTGATTCTTGCTGTCTCTTCAAAAATTCTTGGTAGGGTTAGAGATGTAAATACATCAGAGCGTCACACGAGGAACTCCTGCTGGTGTCACTGACTGTCCTGTCTGTGGAGAACTCTCAGGGAAGGGCCTTTCATTTGATAAGTCAAGAAGACTTCAGTTAGGGTGTGTTAAAATAGTAAAAAATTCACATGACTAGAGCGGGAGAGAAAGAATATTCTACCCATGCTTAATGTCTCCTTTTTCCTCTGAAACAACAACTGAAAAACTTAAGATACTTAGAGGGACCTATGAAAGTACAACACGTAAGCACTAGATATTGCAGAAGAGTGGGGGTTTTTTTACATGATGAGGCTTGGGGTTCACTAGTTTTGTTCACATTGAAGTTCATTGCTAAATCATATTCTTGTAATAAACATTATTCTATGCTGATATTAATGATTGCAGGTGGCAGTGAAACTTCTTTGGCTTCAATTTCTTATGCAGGTATAAGTGAGAAAAGAATGAGACTGATTACTTTTTTTTTTTTTTAAAGCATTCAGTTTTGCTGCTGGGCTTATGAAATGCAGGCCTTTTGTACTTACATATAGAAGTAACACCTGACTCTTCATGCTACAGATAACAGAAACCTCTTGTTTGTACTTCAGGCTCATTTGCTGCCAATTGGGAAGTCTGGTTCAGCAAACTGAAACCTTGATTTGGTGAAGTGCTTTAATTTGTGCATCATTTAAAGTCTGTGAATAGGCCAATTTTCTTCAGTGGGGTTCTTTGTATTTTTAAAGGATGTTAAGTATGTGTTCCTTCATGTGCTTTGCTGAGGTGAACTATTGTTCTTCTCAAATGAGGAAAGATGTGATTGAAATTAGCCATTTTGTTTATCAAGCAGACATTTGATTGTAGAAGTATTCTCATATTCTTGATCACTTTGAAGTTTGTGTCTCCACTGGCAGAAGGCCAGTTCTTTTTGACAAAATGTGCTCTGGAGGGTAATGATGGGATAATTTTAAGGCCTTTGTTTTCTGATCCTCAAATTCTTTGAGTTGGTGCAAAGCCCTTTCTTGGTTAGTTCTGTGGAGGCGTAATCTCTAGTGGGGAAGCTTAGTTTTCACATGCTTTACTGTATGTCCTCACTTTGCAAGTTACTGTATACTGAGCCCATCACATGGCTGGTGGAACAGTTTGTTTACATTTGTTGGTTCCTCGGACTGAATTGCAGTGTGACTCAAAAATGCTTTGTCTGCGGACTTTGAGTCATGGATACTTTTTCTTTATGTCTGGCACAGTGTTAAATTCCATTCTTGACTGCTCGCTCAATATTTTTGGAGAGCTAGAGATCAAGCACCAGACATAAATTGTAAATGAACTAGAGATTTGGGATGCAAGGCCTAGTAGTATACTTCCCGCTATTCATAAGATTAACGTGAGCATATGGATGATGTCATTATTTTAAATCTCCTTGACTGTATTCCCTCATTCCGTGAAAGCACTACTAAACTGGTGGGATTTTCAGATGCTGAGATTTCCTTCTTCCTCAGTGTGCTGGATTCATAGAATCATAGAACAGCTCAGGTTGGAAGGCACCTTTAAGGGTCATCTATTCCGATCGCCCTGCAATGAGCAGGGACATTTTTGACTAGATCAGGTTGCTCAGAGCCCCGTCCAACCTGACCTTGAATGTTTCTAGGGATGCAGCATCGACCACCGCTCTGGGCAACCTGTGCTAGTGTTTTGCTACCCTCAGCATAAAAAGTTTCTTCCTTATATCTAGTCTGAATCTACTTTCTTTTAGTTTAAAACCATTACCCCTTGTCCTATCACAACAAGCCCTATGAAAAAGTCTGTCCCCATCTTTCTTATAAGTGACCTTTAAGTATTGAAAGGCTGCTATAAGGTCTCCACAGACCTTTCCTCATAGGAAAGGTGTTCCATCCCTCTGATCATTTTTGTGGCCCTCCTCTGGACCACTCCAGCATGTCCATGGCCTTCTGATGTTGGGGACCCCAGAGCTGGACGCAGAACTGCAGGTGGGTCTCACCAGAGCAGAGCAGAGGGGGAGAATCCCCTCCCTCAACCTGCTGGCCCTGGTTCTTTTGATGCAGCCCAGGACAGGGTTGGCTTTCTGGGCTGCAAGCAGACATTGCTGGCTCATGTCCAGCTTTTCATCCACCAGTACCCTCAAGTCTTTCCCCACAGGGCTGCTCTCAATCCCTTCATCCCCAGCCTGTACTGATACCCAGCAGTGCCCTGACCCAGGTGCAGGACCTTGCACTTGGCCTCGTTGAACCTCATGAGGTTCATGTGGGCCCACTTCTCAAGCTTGTGGGATTATTTCATTGCTTCTCACACCTGAAATAAATTAGCCTCAGAAAAACCAATATATTTTTATATTGTTTGGAACAAATGGAACAAACCATTTCTATATCATAAAGAGGGATGACTACTGGGTTCCTAGTGATAGCTGCAGATTTTTCATCTTACTGGAAGCACTGGATACAGTGAACAGCTGGGGCCTCTTCTAGGGAATTCACTGGCAGCCTTGGTCAAGTTTTCTTTTGAATTTGAGTCAGCCATTAAAGGCTCTTAGTGTTCTTGTTCTATGTTATTTCTAAATAGAAATTCTTGCCTTGTTACAGCCTTTCACCTTCTACTCCAAAACTGTTTAAAGATGAAAGGTGTTACCACTCCTGGTGGTGCAAAGTTGTCTTTTGCACTGCTCTTCTATTCTCCTTAGAACCCCAAGCTGCTGACAGTGTCAAAATGCCCTAAAATGTAGCAAGCATATGATGAAGTTTCTTTTTCTTCTTGTTTTCACCTGAAAAAATGAAAGACTTGCCCTCATTTGGCTTGCTGAAATTGTTTTATATTCATATTTGGACCTAAAGTTATTAAGAAGACAAACTGAAAGGTCTTCTCAAAATGGATATCAGGTGCACTACAACCTCAAGTGGTATTGAAAAAAGGACTGGTCCTTTTGGTAGTGTTGAACAACGTATATGGAAGAGTCATTTGGTTCATGAGATTGGATGAAAGTAAAACCTGTGAACTGCATACAAGGTAGAGGTGTCAGCAGTGACTGCTTCAATTGGTTATCTACTCTGTCATATCACTTGCTAACATATAGCTGATGACTGGTACTTTCTTGTTCTTGGAAGCTCTTCTTTTGTTGATTAAATCATTAATCAGGGTATTAACCTGATACCTCTGAGAATCAATAAGGTTTCAATAGCCACCATCTTTTCCTAATAGGCAAGGCCAACATACTTCAGCAAGTCCAAATTATTTGAGACTGCTCACATGTATCTAAGATGCTTCCAACAAGAATCATGCAAGGCATAATGTGTGAGTTAGCTTTAGCCACTGTCAGTTAAATCTATTAAACTTTCAGGTGCTCAAATCAACTTTGTCAATGAGACACTTCTTTAATCTTGTATTCTTGTCATTCCCTTTGGTCTCACTTGATTGATCTCTTTGAGGATTCTTCATGAAGTACTTAAATAGTTCATTATTCATGGGGGTCAGACAGGCTTCTGCAAATCAGAGAGATCCTGATTCTAGAACAGACAATGCATACAAGCATTTTTAAGTGGTACAGTGGTGGTCTTTTGTGTGCTGGAAATTAAACACCATTTTATAAGACACTGCTGTAGATGCTTTGCCCTGTTTTAATCGTGAAAGATGATGATGGCATGCTTTCTACATTTGAGTTATAATAAGATGACTGTTACATGTCTGGACTAGGTAGTATACAAGACAGAACTGGAGCTTATAAATTTGTGATAGAGCTCACACTGTGCTGGGGCTTAGGCGGGAGGATGTGTATCTAAAGTAGAACAGTCATACAGCTTTCAAAGAAGAAGGAACTGGCTGCCCTACTTATGACCCTTCCCTGTTGGCTGGGTGAGAAGGAAAAGTAACTTACAAAGTCTACCTTCCTAACTTCAAAGTAGAAAGGAACTGGTAAAAGGACAGAAGAAGGAAAAAGAACACAGGAATTAAGGGGAGCACCCAAATATATTCAAAGTGTTGATCCCCGCCTTCAGGAACTTGTTTTACTGTTTTGGTTAGCTGAATCATGAGGTTGTTTTTATATATTCCCTCAAGACATTCAAGCTCTTAAAAATTCTTGGCAGAATTCCAGTTATTCTCCAAAAATCTTTTCCACTCTGCTTCTAAGATTTCAGCATGGGATTTGCTGTCAGATTTTTTAGGGCCTGATTCATAACAAATTTTCACATTCCTTACATGGGACACTTTAAGAATTTACCCAGAGAGAGAGTGGATATATGTAGGGTAGCAGCAGGAAACAGACATTTCTCAACTTTGTTTAGAGGAGAGAGGGACAATGAATATTCATAAGAAATAATTTATCTGATGGCTTAATGTATTGACTTCTGCACTGCTCGATACCTGTGCAAGTCCTCACTGCACAGTGAGTGTGCAGTGCCTTAATTGCCTTGTTAGAGAAGAGAGGACTCTCTCCGCAGCTGAAAAGCATGAAGTCTTGCAAGCATCTCCTACTGTATTAAAGGTATTGGATACCTTAGTACTGTAATTGCCTTTCCCTCTTGAAGGCTCACTAATAGCTTTTTCTTAGGTAACTCAGTCATTCTGTACTTTAAACCTCACATCAAGTTCTGACATGGATGGTCTGAAGTTGCAGTCAAACATCTGCCCTGGAAAGCCATCAGTCTCACTCTCAAGAATCTTAGCTGTAGGTTCTTCTGTCTTGTCAGAGTTCAAAGGAGCACCACCTTGTTTTTTTTCACCTCACCTGAAACCTATTCCTTGTAATTCTACTTGAATTTTTGACTCTTTGACAGAGGTCCAGATATTGTAATCACAGTCTTTCTCTCTACTATATTTCCCCAAATAAAGGAGAAGAAGAAACCTGTAGGTATTAGTCTAAAAAATAAAATTCCAAACTAGCTGTCTCTGTGACTCCAGACTACTGACTTTCCTGAATGTTGACAGAAATAAAATAAA
>JANZLQ010000030.1:22940064-22950847 GCA_026212715.1 Elanus axillaris
TATTTTAATTGTATTTTTTTTTTTTAGTTTTTTTCTCCCACCCCCCCCCCAATTGATCTAGTAAAGCTTATATTTTACTCTCAGAAGAAAGGGCTCTTCTTTCTCTGATGTTTTTCCATTGACATATGACCGTGGGCATTGCTTTCTATGTTTCACATGGCTAAACAATTTTGTTTAGAAAATGAAAATTGTGATTGTCCTAGCTGGATTAAAGCCTAGACTGAAACTTGCTTATTGTTTAGAAAATAGGAGAATCCATTAAAGGTTCCCTGCCAGTGAGCCATGGAGGTGGCCTATCCACAGTGTTCTCTCTAGGCTTGAGTGTGGTGGTCTGGGAGAGCCCTTTGGCTTACCTGACTTTCCCACTGATGGAGGGATTGATGTTGAGGAATACCCAAGAGAAGGTTTTTGTGATTACCAGCTCTCTTGGGCTCTCTATAAGACCGGGTTGCCTGGCCTGGGGTGAGTATGACTGGCGTACAAATAATGATGCACAGCACTCCATATACATACATATATGGATCTACTAGGATGACAACAGCCTGGAGTGGGAAAACCAAAACTGGTTGAGGATGCCTGTTTCTAATATTTAACAATCCCTGAAGTTTAATGCAGTAACCTATGGGAAGCAAAATGGTGTTCCAGTTCCACTTCTGCTCCCCATACATAATGACAGGACTGCTTTTTTATTGTGCCACAACTTGTTTGTTTATGCTAAATAATTTTTATGTCGGTGAAAATACAGAAAGCGTCTTATCTCCCCTGTTGGGTGTTTGCAACTTTAATTGTGCAAGGGGCTCTCAATGTTCCATCTGTATACTTTATGACATCCCTTTCTTTCATGACACACCTTAATGTTTCCGTTTCTTCTGTAGTTTTGAAGTAAAATAATGTCTTTGACACTGCTGGGTGCCACTGCTTTGCAGCTTTGGTCAATACCAATTTTATGTCCCTGTGGTTAGTTAGTTTGTAGCTCTTTTCACATCTTCTTTTCCTGCTTTGGTGGCTGTTGCTGTCTGATCCCCTCTGCACTCTGCTTTGATCTAAGTTAGTTGCTGTCAGATATGTGCGTAACAGTTTTAAGAACAATGACAAGCTTAATTTTTCTACTTGCCTTTAATCACAGGTGGCCTGTTTGCTGGTCTCTGTGTTCTGATTAAGAGCAGTAGAAAAAAATACCCCTAAAACTATTGAATATTAGTAAATTAGTGGACCTCAGGATCTACTTTATGCTGCAATCTCCTCTGGCCACATAATGTCCTAGTGATTGCATAGCATAATAATAAAATAAAACATATATTTTTCAGGTGGCCCATAAAGACATGCTTCCTGGGAAGACATTTAGTATTTTTATTTGAAATGGAAATTTAAAACTTCTTTCTTTGTTGTTGGGTTTCTGTTGTTCTTTCTTTTCCTCAGCATCTCTCCCCCTTCCTCCGCTGTTCCTCTATTTTGAATTTGTTGGTTCCTTTGTCTACAACCTGAGCCAGAGTGAGCATGGCTGGGCTGGAGCTCCAGCTGATGTGAAAAGACTGGTGTCAGAACACAAATTGTGTCTCCTTTAGTAGGTTTTAATATTTTGTAGCTGCCAAGATAGGTGTAGTAGCAGAAATAACAACAAAACTTGGTCTGCTCATCCTGCTATTTCCACAGCTCACTGTGCAGGTAGTACTTTCTTCACAGGACATCTGTAAAACAAGATCTGAGTGATGTCATCATTCCCACCCTGCTCTATACCTGCCCATCTACCCTACTTTTCCCCTTTGAGACTACCTTGCATTTTTAATCAATGTCAACTGATTCCAGATTAAATGTGGCTGTGATGCTCAAGATAGATAAACATGCAGTTAAAGGTGAACCATCTGTGTTTGAGCTTTCTGTATGGATTTCACTGTCACAATCACTTGAAACAAGGACCATCAGATTTTTACCTGAAAAATAAGACTCAGGAAACAGACTTGGAAAGAACAGTGGTGAGAAACAGATCATGTGATGAATTAAATATCCAGTTGCTTGATGAATTAGAACCACAGTTGCACCAGGTAATGAATGGAATTTTCTATGTTGAGAGGCTCATAAAGAGTTTTGCCTATCAGCTGGTCATTTGTGAAAGGAAGCAAAGAACTAAGTTATATGGTCAGAACCCTCTTTAGTAGTTTTACATCACTTCATAAATATCCACGCCTAGCCTTTGTGAAACATTTTACGTGTAAATCCCTTTGCTTTAGTGGCAGACAAATTCATATCTCGTACCTTTTTTTTAATGATACAACTCACAGGCCATGAAACTTGAAAAATTTTCTTTGAAACAAAATTTCATATTCAATCCTAAGTTTGGTATGATGTGGGTTGTCATACCAGCAGTATCTCAAACTCTATTTTAAAGGAAATATTACGTTATGTATTTATACAGCCCGTTTGTCTAATTTTGTGGCAGTGTTTGATGATATTCTCAGAACTCACAGCCATCTTCACTTCCATCACAGGAATGACAAGTCTGAAATCCTAATATTTGCATTCATCTCTCTGATGAACAGCCAGAGTCAGATACTGTTGCACTGACTTTAATAGCACATTTATTCTGTAAAATACTGTTTACACGGAGTAATACTTTTGCAGTGCGGGTCACCAGTTCTTCAGCTTGTGTTGTCTGTGGTTCTGGTACAAATAAAACTTCAGTTTGTAAGGGTAGCTTTTATGTATTTTTATATATTGGCCCAGTAAAACCACGGGGAAGTGGCATAAAATCTCTTTCTGCTATCTTCTGTGTGAATAGTAGCCTATGTCTTTTTCCACTGCTTTTATACTGCACCCTGACCTTCTACAGATACTGTTGATGAGCTGTCTTTCATCTCTGCTGCACCTTGGAGTTTATATTTATCATCTCTGCACATAAACATATCCTGTTCCTTGCCATCCTTGAACACCCACCACAAACTTCCTCTGCCTTTGTCACTGCCAAGTTCCTTCAAACAACCACTAGCTATTTTAGACACTTATAAAACTTATTTTTGCACAACCTGACAGTGCTCCTGCTTGGTCTATTTCTCATTAAAATGTTCCCACAGGGTTGGTTTGATTTTTTAAATTTATTTATTTATTAAAATTCTGATACTCAATGAAGCAAATTCTGCCTGTTCTTTTTGTTCTTCTCCCTCTGCTCCATTGACGTGGGACGCAAGTGTGGTGCTGCCTCGGTGGTAGATCTGTCCGCCCAGTTCTCCAGAGGGATACTAGAGTTACTGACATAGAGCAGAATGGCAATGTGTAGGAAAAGCTAGAAGATGCCCGGTGCTACTACAGGTATATGAAAGTATTCAGCCATCCAACAGACAGAGCACAGAAGCGCATCGTATCCTTCTATGTTGAGGAGCTGGTAGCTATGATATGAAGACTGGCTTAATTGTATGTCCTATACCCCCCTGTCTGGAGGACACAATTTTGGTAAAGGTCAGAAGGTAGAAAACTCATAATCTTACTCTGTGTTTATTGTTTGCTATTGTGATCTACTTCTTGGATCATTTAGAACATCTGACATTACCACAGGACTCTTTCAGATCAATACCTGTTTCCTTAGAAGGACTCTCCAGTGTACTTCTGCATAAACTTCAGTATAGTTTAGTTGAGTAGCTACATTCAACTGCGCTGCTTAACTGAGCCCTGAAGATAGGAAGAGTAACAGAGCACTTGGGTTTCCAGAAGTTTTGTCTGGCAGTATGGGAGTTGATATAAGGTAGGATTTTTTTCTTTAAATTTGTGCTTTTTTTTTTTTTTTTAATGTTACCTTAACGAGATGCCAGGTCCTTGCAGCACTAACATCCCTAAAAGATATCCGAGTGGCCCAAGTCGTTCACCTTTTTTCTTAGAAGCTATCTCATCTCATGTTTCACTGCTCTCCTGAGCTTCCCAAATGTCATGTTATTCAGCTTTTTTCACACCCCTGGCCAACTCATCAGCACAGTCATTATCCAACCTCTCAAGCTGATCTACTTAACACCTCATTAAAAAAAATATGTTCGGCTCATCTCCTCTCACTGCTCTTCACTTGTCAACAAGTTCTGTTTTTTCCCCTTTTACATGCAGTCCTTTTGGTGCTTAATATTTGTCAATCATTAGTTTTTACCCTCTGGTCCAGATTTCTCAGGCTGCTCTTACTAACCCTCTCATCTATATTATATACCACTGCCTTTTTAGCTTACAATATATATATATCTATATATGGAATTTTTTGTTGTTTATCCTTAAGCTTGAATGCTAAAGCCAAGGCATAACAGCATATTCAAATATATCCTCCGCCATTGTTTCTTTAAAAAAAAAGAAGTATATTTTATATACATGCTGCTGTCGCTTTGTTCTAGTTGTTAGAAACTTTTTGGTTGAACTTTTCAGTAGAAATAGTTTTCTTACTTGTCTAGATGCTTCAGTATTTCTTTAAAGAATCCATTATTATTTCTGAAGGAAACTTGTTAAGTAAGCTCACAAATAAAGCTACAGACTGGGGTTGGTTTGGGGGTTTGTTTGTTGTTGTTGTTGTTTTACTGTGAAGCAGTTAAAATCAGAATGTTAGCAGACAATTTTTCCAATTTTTTCCTCAACAGAAAATAATTAGGATTCAATGATATGGAACATGGCTTGTAATTGATTTTAAATATGTAAGTAGCTTTTTTAGCTGTATTTGTGCTCTTTACTGCATTTCAGTATGACTTTACTATACTCTGCAAAGAGATGTGTAACCTGGACAGTTCCTGAAACTGCTAAGTTAGTCTGATGATGGGAGTAGGCACTTAATGATGCTTTTGACCATTGGGGAATGATGGGCAAGTGAATAACAAGTGATTTTAAAAACATTTATCAGTCACATGATTTCTTCTGTACCACAATTGTTAGATATTTTTTTTTCCCCCTATACATAAAACAGTGACTGTAGACTTGGGAAACACTAGTATGTGTTAACCACAGGTTAATGCTGACGGTGTGAAGCTGACCATTGTGTGTTTGAGTAGCCAGAAAAGTAGTGGTGATGTTTGTGCTGTCACGTGAACATAAGACCAATAAGTTTTCTGAGAAACTGGAATTTCTTGGTACCTGACAATATTCAGTGAGTATTGACAATTTACATTTACTACTAGCAGCTGGAAACCTGAAGATATTACTCCCTATCCTCCAATTATCAATGCTAGTTTATGAAGATTACAAGGGCATAGCGAACAAAACTGAGCATTGCAGGGCTAGATAAGAAAAATCATAAAACCCCCAAAATATTTCAGAGCATTTTCAAAGAGATCCAGGGCTTCAGTAAGCTTGATATTCTGGTAGCTTCTTTGATTCCTCCAATACTTGGTATAGTGGAAGTATTTTCATGCAGGCAGCTTGCTTTTCAAGGAGATACCTTAAATGTTTCTGCATTTAGTGCACTGCAGTGTTAAATCTGTGAGATTCTAAACACAGACTGCAGTTCTGGATCAAAACGTTGAATTCTTAGGAGAAGTTTCCTGCAGAATCAGCTTAGCCAAGTTCAGCTATGACTGGAGTACAAGTGGTTCTCATGCCGATGTTGCCATGAACCTCAATTTTAAGTTCAGGCCTGTATTACCCCCATTAGCCAGAGCAAGACAGAGCTGCTTTCAGGTATACACAGGAATGAGACATGAGGAAGAAGAAATACCAAAGCACACTCTATACCCCTGCTACAATCTTTTCCTTTTTTTCTCTGAATTTTGCCTAGAACTGGAAATCTGGTCTTAATTTTGAATACACTGGAGAAACGACAGCACAGAAAATCTTACTTCAAGGAAAATGTTCTTTCATTATTTTCCATCTCATAGACTGTTATCTGTACAGGTCCTGAGAAGGCAAACATCTCGATAAGGAGGAAGTCCCCAGGCAGAGGGTGCTTGGAGGAAAAAAAAAATTATCTGACCATAGTCAAACCTACATGCTTGGAACCTGCTATGAAATCTGCACAGTGCCTGAAAGCAGAATATGATAATTTGATTAAGATAGCATGAGTGTGCCTTTAAATAATTCCCTGTCACAGTTAAAAAGTGAGGAATAATGAAGAAGTTGAATGGGAATGATGGGGGACAATGCTCTGACTACATCCATCACCTCTTAGCTGTACCCGTGTGTTTATGCACACCATTGATGTCGGAACAGCAGCTGTTTTCGGAGAAGCTGTGCCTAATGAATCCTTTAGGTTAAATCTATGAAGGTAACTTTGTTTCTCTTTCTTGTTTGTTTTTGGTTTTTTTAAATGCACTTAAGCTGGCTGATGACTCGACTCTTATGCTTAGGGGACTGTTAGCTGCACCGGCGTAAATAGTTCATTACTATAACAATGCTGGGGCTATGAAAAAGAAGAGGAAAATGTATCAGCATAGCAAACGTCTTGGGGGCTGAACTATTTTTTCCTTCCATGCCTTGCTCATGAGTGGGAGCTACAAAGTACTATATTGCTACCGTTGCCATCACCTCACTGCAATAGCTACCATTATTCATAGGAGGGCAGCTGAGGTCAATTCCATGCGCTTTGTGCAAGGAACCCTGCTATTCATCCCTTACAGTCCTCTAGACTGTGAGCTGTAGCAAATGGATTAGGGAAGCACTCTATTCCATCTCCATGAGGCACAGATTTGAGTTTGAGTTGTCGTTGTGTTTCCTAGTGCAATCTTATGTATATCATGAGCAAGACTTTGGAGCAGCCTTAAAAGCATGAGATGAAACAGCTTTTTTTTTTTTTTAATCAGATTAAAAAAAAAAAAAAAAAAAAAGAAGACCAAACATCTGCTTGACTGTGGAAAGCTTCAAACACATTTGTAGATGACTGAAGCCTAAGGGCTTTCACTGAAATTGCAACGTAGTTAATTCTTAGCAATTAGATGGAAACGGGCCGTGCTTCAAATATGACACAAAAATGAAATGTCCTCCACATCAAACTGACAGCACAGTCTTGGAATACCTGGTGGATTGTGTGCAGTGTTGTTTTCTTTACTCTGTCTTTTCAGCCTCAATACTCTGATCAATAAATGCATACCTAGGCAGCCATGGTGACAAAGGACAATGTCTTTCCTTCAGATACTTGACGCTGAATAGAATGCATGAAACGTCAACTAAATCTGTGCATCTTCCATTCAGTGGTGGGTACTTTTGAGGTCTGTCTTTCTTCAGCTTCAGCTTAATGAAGGATTTTCAGGGCAGATGCAGAGAATGCTTTGCACACCAAAGGGAATGTCCCTGAGCTACAATTCATTTGTTTAGTTATGAAAAAGTTAGGGAAGATCTTGGGCTCCTTAATTGAAAACCTGTAATAATTTGATTTTACAATGTATAGAACAGAGAGTTTGCTGTGATCTTTTTGATGGGGTGATCTGGAATACTTCATGAATGCAGTCAAACTATAAACAAGATGTGTTGGGTTTTGTTTTGGTTGGGTTTTTTGTTTGTTTGTTTGTTTTATTCAGGACTGCAAAACATCTCATTCAGTCAACAAAGTGAAATGGCTGATAGAGAACATGCAGGCATATTTCAACAGTAACAACAAAGGAGAGAATTTCATAGTACTTACTAAAGCTTGCTGAACTGTTAGCTTTCCTAGAGCTGTTTTAAGTTCCACATGGGCACTGCTGCTTTCACTTTGGCCACATCTACTTGGCTTTTCAGCAGCAATGCACTATCCTGTATCCCTTATACCTACCTACGTTATGCTCTACCCTTGCATTGCCTTAAAACCCATATGAAATATTCATTAGAAGAACATAGAAAACAGACACACAGGCATTTCTTAAAGCAAATGGAATTCTACTACCTCATCTGGAATATATGGTCATATTTATCCTTTACTCCTTCAGATATGTCCCGGCATCTCACTGAATCTGAAGGTCTAGGAGGATTACCCTTCACTTTTAAAATGTAATAAATGATTTGCCTTTGAAACAATTGATTATGAAATGTATTCTCAAAATGCATTTTTCCTAGGGAAAAAGAAGAAAGAGTCTTAGGCTGAAATCCACACCATCCAGAGAGAGAATGTCCAAAAGGTGGATTAGCACTCTGACACTGTGACTATTTTAGAAAGGTGGAAGTATTACAGAGGGAACCATCAGAAGTTAATATGCCAGGTATGGTTGCTCCGGTGTGATTTTGTTCATGTAAGAAGTTGTGATGTATTACCTTTCAAAATGTAAGTCTTGTTTCCACTCTCTGTCTTGGTAGTGGAAACTTTCTTTTAAAAGTAAATCTTATTTACTCTTGGACTAAGCACCTGGTTCTTTCACCATGGAGGTAGTATAAGGGGCCTTGCAGCCTCTAAATTATCTGAGCACGATGTTAAGATCTTTCCTTTAGTGGAGATCCAGACCAGTGTATTCATTTGGTATTGCACAGCAGCTGTACAGCTTTACCAGCATGAGTCCAGGAGCAACATTCAGTATTTTCAAGTGTGTCTATTTTATTCCTTGTCCTGTCTAATCAGCATTGGTGTCCCTGCAGCAAAACCTGTAAGAGTTTAGGCTCTAGATTTAATGCAGGTGGAAGTGACTTGGTGTTGACTGTTTCCATGGTGTATATATAATCTGTATTTTCCTTGGTGTATAGGACAATTCAGATCAAATACTTCACCTGACTAGGTGTGCAGTGTTGTATTTAGTGGTAGAGCAGATGGCATTTCCCTTCCTGAGCTGTGCAGCAATTACTGTATACCTTTGCCTTTGAGAATTTTGTGACTTAAGGCTAAGACTTTCCAGGCTAGTGCTGGATGTACTTTAAGTCCCTCAGTAACTGACTGGGTGTGCGTATGGCTAAATTTGCTTTTGGCAGTGCAGTGGAAAACTGTGTTTGTCATTTTCTTATAAAACCATGGACAAGTTCATGTAGCGTGTTTCTTCTTGTCAAGTTATTTACAATATGTAAGTTAAATGATACCTTTTGTATTTGAGAAGGAAATGCGGTAAGTGCTGCTCACACCAGGAGTAGTTGGGCTTATTAGAAATCTTGCCATAGTGAGGAAGAAGGATAATGTATACACTTGAAATTAGGAAGTATTAGTATATTAAGAGAAGTAAATGCCACCATCCACTGAAGTATCCATTGAACTAATGGATTGATTTTTATCATTATCTTACTATCAGATCGCAAAACTGATGTTTAATGACACATGACTGTTTATTTGGTTGCATTAATAGACCTTATTCTTATATATAAGCAACATTCAACATAGTGTATCACATTAACCTGTGATCACTGATACAAGAACTTGTCCACATGTGGAAATCTACAAAATAGCTGCTCTGAAATAAATGCTGCAAAGAGGTGTTAGGATTTTCTTTTCTTTTTCCAGGGGTGTAAGTGTGGGTTGTATAAACCCTCTGTGCTGATATTCTTGTTCCAGAAAAAAGGTGTCCATATGGGCACTTGTTCTAACAGAAGACACTAGTAATTCTAGTTACTTTGAGAGGCAACAGGAGTCAGGTTGTTGCTTCTTTCTGATAGCTGAAAAAGATTTCATATACAGTTTTTAAAATCTTACTATATGTGTTCACATCTCAGCGCATTGCTTTGTTACAGAGCCTGGGAATTTATGTCACCTGTTAATTCAAATCTTGATTCTGAAAACAGGAAACATGAGGGTAGCACAAATGTTTTTTTCTAGTGGCTCTCAACAGCCATGTCATATACAGTCACATTAATGAATAGCTTTTGTACCATGAGAAAATTGAAGCGCACACACACACACACACACACACACACACACAGATTGTATAGCATTCACTTGCATCTAGCAATGAATTATAAAATGTCCTGTCCCAGCAGTGATGTTACAGGATGGTTTTGGATGTTAAACTTCTGTGATTGTCTGTTGGTTTATAGGTAATCCTATAATACATGCTATTCTATTTGCTTTATGACCTGGTCCCTAGTAATATCTAATTAAATACTGTAAAATTATGAACTTGTCTCATGAAAATGGACAGCTTTTGTCTCCCTCTGTGTCACAGCTTCTCAGGCTTACCCCTGCAAATTGTGCTGGATGCTTAGCATTCAACCGTTAATTGAAATTGATACAAAATTATTAGCTTCAGCATGCAGTGTTACCATGTTCATGGCCTGCTCTTCTGCCTCTGAGTCTTAACTCAGAGAGAACGCCTGCTCCCCGAGTGCTTCCTTCTTAGAAATGTGTCAATCACGGTAGCAGATGCAAATTGCAAATTTGTTTTAACTCCAGGAATTTTACATGAGTGAGGTCATCAGATTTAACTTTAAAAGAGTAAGTGGTACTTTTATACATAAATCCTCTGCTTAACAGAATCCCAGAGTAAAGCTGAAAAAGAGTCAACACTTCCATGTCTTACTGACTGAGAGAAGTAGTTTGCTCAGTATTTAAGTTTGCTCAGTATTTAATTTTGCAGGTGACAGTAATAGTAGTGGTGTACAATGCTTGTTCCTCATTAACACGATTATCATATGTTTTAATGATTGACTTGTTTCGGAAGATGTTTTCTCCCTATGCAAGCTGGATAAAGCAATTTGCAAAGTGTGGTGGGTTGACCATGGCTGGATGCCAGGTACCCGCCAAAGCCGTTCTATCACTACCCCCTCCTTCGCTATACAGGGGAGAGAAAAAATATAACAAAGGGCTTGTGGGTCGAGATAAGGACAGGAGAAATCATTCACTAATCACTGTCAAGGGCAAAACAGGCTCAGCTTGGGTAAAATTAACTCAATTTATTACAAATCAAAACGAAGTAGGGTAGTGAGAAATAAAACCAGATCTCACAACACCTTCCCT
>JANZLQ010000030.1:22950947-22962039 GCA_026212715.1 Elanus axillaris
TCTCCTCCCCCTCCTTCTGCACTGACCTTGGTGTCTGCAGAGTTGTTTCTCTTACATGTTCTCACTCCCCGGCTGCCGTTTCTCCCCCGTTCCCCAACTTTTTCCCTTCTTAAAATGTTATCACAGAGGTGTTACCACTCTCAGTGATTGGCTCAGCCTTGGCTGGCGGCGGGTCCGTCTTAGAGCCGGCTGACATTGGCTCTGTCGGACACGGGGGAAGCTTCCAGCAGCTTCTCACAGAATCCACCCCTGTAACCGCCCCTGCTACCAAAACCTTGCCACAGAAACCCAAAATGAAAGAACAGTGATATCCTTCCTATTGGTCAGTGGGAAGGTTTGACTCCTTCAAATCATTCTGAAGTCTCCAGAAATAGCTTTGGTGACCTCTCAGTTCCCCTGTTTGTGACACAGAGAGCATGATAAACTTCCTGCTGAAACATGAAATCATCTGGCAGAGACATCTACAGTAATGTAATTGCAAGACATGTTTATCAGTGCTTTCCCTGGGCTCCTGAGCTGCAAGTCTTTTACTTTTTCTTTCTTTTAAAAATAGAAATCTCATTTTTCTGGTTGAAATAATAAATCCAGCCTTAATACTTCCTTATCTACACTCCTGGTTTTAATGCTCAGGCAGGTGATTTGCCTGGGGTACAAGCCCTAGATAATCTCAAAACACTTTTGTGTTTGATATCATGAACACTTCTGCATAGGATGTAGTCTGATCTGTGTGCTGAAGGTTAAGTAATACTAAATTAAGTGGCCTGTAGAACTGAATGTCCTACTGAGTTTAATCCTATAGTTAACGACCTCCCCAACTCTGAGTCTGGTGAAACCCTGTCCAAGGAGGTGGAAGCACAGAGGTTTGGGAAATCCAAGTACCTGGAAACAGCAATGCCTTGTTGTAGAGGGTGAACCTGTACTGCTATAAGCTCTTACTTCAGCTAGCTCCTTATACCTTGGTTCTGATCAGGCTGGAGCTGCGAGCGACAAAGGGCTACAACATGTCTGAGACATTCAGCAGTGTAGCTTAAGTTATCCTCCCAGGGAACCCTGCCTACCTCATTCCCTGCAGCTGGTCCTCCTTGCCTCAACCCACCCTCTTGTCCTCCTGCACAGGGACAGAGCAAGTGGCCCTGAGCCAGCGATGCCTTTCACATGCTCTCTACAATTACGTGATGCCAGGGTAATCCCCGCAGGTCTCAACAGCTTTGTCCATGGAATGATCCTGAGCCTGATATCCTTATTTTGTATAGCTAGAAGTACTCATTGTTTGAAATGTTATACTTTAAAAAAAAATAAAAAAAACAAATCAGACGGGGAAAATGCTCTTAATTGCATGCATATGGGGCTCAGGGAGTAAGCAACACATGGGTGTTAATAAATGGCACTGGGGTATCTCACCCTAAGATGTGTCTCTTCTAGAAGCCTGGTACTCCCTAAGGCATCCTGGGCCAGCAATTGCTATCCAGAAGAAAGTTTATTGGTTTTGCTGATCTCGTGAAAAACGATGAGGATATGAACCTTAACATCTCATCTCCTCTGTTAAAAAAAAAATAAAAATCTATTTTACCTTAGAAGTAGATGCTTCTCGGAACAAATGGGACTATTGCAGTGTCTTACAATTGTAGGACATCAACTGATAAACTGACCCTAGGAAGGGCAGGCTTCCTATTAACTACTGAAACTCCAAACTAAGGTACAGCACAGGATATAGTTATACTGAAGAGACAGCAAATAATTTGTGAGCCAATGTACACTGCTTGTGCTATCTGTAGGATGTCTGAAAGCATTAAAGATTCATGATCTTTTAACAAGGAGCTACAGCAGTAACAACATCAAGCTCCAGAATCAGCAAGCAATAGTTTACAGGTTAGTGCTTTGAAATATTTATTTTGTCTGATTTTAAACTGTTTAGTCTGGAACAGTTTAAATTATACTTTCCCACTGTATATATTTGGCTTGTGGAGCCTGTCTCTCTGACTCTGGACAAGTATGGACTAGGAGTTACTGTATTTTATTGTTTAGAAAACCAGTCTGTGGTTGAAGCCTAATGTAAAAAGCCAAGTGTCCTTTTGAGAATGCCAGGGTCAAAGTGCAAGGCCAAAAAAAGGGAAAATGAGATAATAGGAATCTTGTGAGATTTCTCTGGTGGGAATAGAGACCTCTGAAGCCCAAATACAGTGGAAATTTATAAAATAGTGCCCGAATGCATGTGCTAACAATAGTAAATCTTCTGCAAAGTATCATGATTGAGTTCTAAATTGAGTAATAGAATAATAAAATAGTAATCTCTTAATTGCTTAACTGACTTGGCCTCTGTTGGGACCAATAGGACTTTAAAAGTCAGTTTTCAATATTTTAGTGAGGATTTGTTGTTTCAAAAAATTTGTCCTAGTTAGCAAGGAAACTGAAGCAACAGGCATATAAGTTTATCTTAAAACCCCAAGCTGAGTCAAATAGATGATTTAAGACAGAACTATTAACTCAGTTTGAATTCACATTTACAGGTTAATAGCTATGAGACTTTTGCTCTCGCCTTCCTTTAATACTGCACTTTGGCTACACTTTGACTCCCACCACCCATATTCCTTTCTGACAGGTTGTTGCTGGCGACGGAAGAACTGGGATGCCTTTATGGAAAGCGTGTCTGTGGTTGGCCAGTTTTGAAAACCTAGCAAAGAAACTAGATTGCAGAAATGTCCAGAACCAAGTTAAAATGAATATAGAAATGTCACAGTAGAATATGTGGAAATTGAGCAATTAAAGCTGCCTGCTTTGATTAGGATTGGATGTATGGTTATATACATGAGGTATAACTATATACATTGATGTATATACTTGATGACCGGATGGTGAGTCATATGGGGTGGGAATGAAATGTTTCAATATATGGGGACAGGTTCTTAATTCAATCACAGCTAAGTCAGTAGGAATGGGAGAAACTTCCTGATTAGGCATCATCAGCTGGAGGAAAAGTGAGACAAGTTTTTCTGTGGTCCACTTTTCCCTTTCGAACTTCCCTTAGCTGCTTGCTTTTCTCCAAACTTTTTTGCCTTCCTTTCTTTTCCTGTTAAGGGCCAACTCTGTTTTCACTTATAAATGAAAGGTACATCTGTTGGAGTGAGAGCAGAGATTGGCTTGGTTCTCGAGGGGTAAGTTATAGTTATGCCTCTAGTGGTATTTTTGCTTGCGGCAGTAACAAGTGATGTGGCCAGTGTTCCACACAGAGGGGGGTTTTAGCTGGATTTAAAAATCTTTTACTGTTTTTCTCCTGAAGATCCTAATGCAAACTCTCCAGGGTACATCACAATAAAACTTACACTGATGGCAGACCTGCTCTAGTTCAAACTGTGTCCAGCTACAACCAGTTCTCATGCATATTTGTTTTTCAAATTTAAGATGGCCTTCACCAGTATTTTTGGTACTCTTGAGACATGATGACATTTAATCATGAAAAAAGCTTTAGACACAGCATGGGAAAGTGCTTTATTTTCTCTCACCATTTCCCTTCAATTATGATATAAGTGAAACCAGATAGAACACAAAATAAAACCCACTCGACTGAAATATTTGTAGCCTTCATATACACATATTGTCCCACATTCTGGTAAAAGCCTCTTTCTCTCTATTCTCTCCCAAATTTAACATGACCTTTAGAGCTAATCACATCTCTGAAAGCTTTTCTTTATTATTTCTTTGCAGGCAAATAGATAAGTAACTGTATTATTTAGAACAACTTAAAATGCTCAACAGGGAGTGACTAGTCTAACAAAGAAGGGAATGAGTGGATACTGTGCTTGAACTGGCAGAAGACTTCTTGTTAAAAACGTATCTATAGTTTGGTCATCAGTTTCTGGCAATCTGTTTGGACTAAGAGACACAGTAAAAGTTTGCGTCGTACCCCTACAGTAGTACTTTTGCAGTTTCCCAGCGTAGGGAACCTGCTGTATTCCCTGTTGTGTCCGTGCAGAGAGTGTCCCAGGTCACACCAGGAGTGCTTGGCCGGAAGACCTGGATATCTTTCACGTTCACAGCTGAGAGAAAAAAGAAACTGGTTGCATGGGAATGCTTCAGGGCCTCTCTCTAAAGAAAACAAGGCCCTGATTAAAGAAATCACTCGGGGATGTGTATTTACACAATCCATTAACCATGGCAGTAAATGGAGCTTATTCATGAAGTTAAAGATGGGTTATTCTTTCTGAAGAAGCTTAGTGTCCCAAAACAGGCTGTCTTGACTTGCAGTTGGGGTCCTGGCTAGCTGTAGCCACATAAATTCACCAGCGCAACTGTGATCAAGGCTTACCATGTTGTTTAAGTATACAAATACATATTTAGTTATAAACAAGTTAGGACATTTTAACAAATGTGGCTAAAAGCTGTACTATGGAGAAGAATGAAGGTTTCTGATATGTGTGTTCTTTTCTCCCAGCTTCCACGTCTGAACTACATTAGGAAGTCTTAAAATAGATGGGGAAACATGGACCCACATTTTATTGCCTACAAAGTGTATGGATAAGAGTTTTGGGGTTTTTTTTAATAGATCAGAAATGCCATTATGTGTTTATGTATTTTATTAGTGAAAGAACAAGCTGGCAGGAGTTGTATTTGTGACAACAGGACTGTATTTCTTTTCTAATGGGGGTACTTTGGCTTCTCTCATCAAGTATTGTGCAGCCTCTTTGATGTATATAGTTATCCACTACAGAACTGAACCCTTTTGTGTTGTTTCTTCTTAGCTACATACTTTGTCTGATGTACTACTTGTTTCTTCCTGGTACAAGACATTTTTAGTTGCACCAGATCAGCCTGGGGATAGTTTTAATGGACTCTTTGTAGCCATAAAAAGGAGAGTGAGACCTGCAGTATGGGACCTGTGGAGGAAAACTGAATGTTGGGGTAGACGCATGGAAGGCACTGAGACGCTCAAGAGTCCTAAATAGATTAGGGTACACACAATGGTGGGATTAATGTGGTTAGTTGAGTTAGTTAGCTGACCTAAGTTCTTTGCACCAAGACAGGTGACTGAGGGAGGAAGCTGAAGAGCTCACTGGAAAAAGCAGGAGTAGCAGCATCAGAAAGAGAAATGTCAGATAGTCTTTAGCCTTCAGTATTTTGGCGAGTCATGCTGGAGAGAAGGTAATTGGTGGTAGCTGTGCTTTATTTAGTTACTTAGATACTGTATGGAAACCACCACTTGTTTGTATTAAGAACATGTTGTTTAAGTGGGATTAAGAATTTAAAAGAAAGCTGCCTGGGCAGCCAGCCAAACAGGAGATATCCATTTATAGTTTAGCAATGATGAGCCAACATTGGGAATTACTAGGCCAAGTTCCTCCACGATGTAAACTAATATAAGCAAGCCTGAGGCCCTGGTGCATGAAACGAGTCCATGTTTCCCCAAAATGTAACAGACACAAAAAAAGCTCCTTGTTGTCAGCTTGTAGACGTTCAGTATTAGCGTAAGAAATAAGTGAATTCTGGCTGGATAGATATTTGCTTGCTGAAAACGAGGTTCATACCAAGAAGGAAAGCTGCCAAGGAGATGGTTTTTTGGTGCTTAGAAAATGAGAACTTGCTAAAAACATGAAGCTCTGCACTGTGAGAAAAAGCAGGGAAGTATCCCCTGCTCTCCCGTGTTACTGAGCTCAACAGGGAAGGGACTTGATTTTGAACATTCGTTACTTTCTTTTAAAATTATGAATCAGCTGGATGTCACTAGATGAAGCTATGCATTACAAAAAATACCTACAACAGAAAAAGTTTTAACATAGAGAAATGTAAATATCTCTTTCCCTCCATTCTCCTCACAGTTGATTCCCAGACTTAAATATTTAAATAGCTTCACTAGCTCATTTTATATGAAGGCATTTGCTTTACATGTTGCCTCATCCAAAATTAGCTTTAGCTTTTTGCCTGCTGATTCCCCAGTATCCTTTTCTCAAGCAAATGAATGTAATAAAAAAGCCACGCAATATTGTTTTTCTCACCATATAAATACAATATGATATCATAACACACTCAACAAATACGATGGTTCCTTTCTCAGCTCCGAGTTTACTATATTATCCTGAACTAATTAATTTCCTGAAAGCTTGAAATCTCTGCTGTGGATTGCCTAAAATCGTGTAAATGGTCCCAGACACTGGCTGTCAACTGTCTGGTGTCCCTACCAGTGGGAAGATGATTTAAGTGCATAAAGTTCTGGACTGCTCTCAGTTTAAAGGAACTTCAAAGACCTCTGTGGTCTCTGGGGACAGAGTTGCATCCTTGTGACTTGATACACCAGCTGAAGAAAAATTGATATAGCATGGAAATGTATTGTCAAGGGCTTATCCATTATTTACTGTTGATCGATGCTGAAAGTTGAAGTTTGAAAGTTGAGGTCAGCAGTTCTTTGTCTCAGATATCTAACAGAAAACAATCAGAAGAGTTGGAGCTGGGAGGACAAGGGGTCCATTTGATGAAACACCAATTGATCACCCGATGACTTCTCCCGTTGGGAGCGGCTGTATGACAGAAGTTTGATTCATCATCTGTCCTGTACAGGCGGGGAGTAGTGAATGCTTTGTTGTTGTGTTCACCTTTATTTGATTAAGCACTGGGGACTGTTAGGTCATATGAAAGGAGCAGGCAGGAGTGTAAACAATTGAGAAGATGCATGGCGTCGCGGCAACTCTCTTTCAGATGCGCCTGAATATTTAGCTCTAAATCTGATTACATAGGATTTAATGCAATATCGTGAGCAGAATAATCCCTGTGTGCGAAAGACAGGGTAGTCTCTGTGTTGTGGGGAATGCGCTGGCAGGAAAAGCAACAGGTGACTTACCATTCTCTGAATGAATCCCAGCCTCCATAATAGCCTCATGCACCGGGAATGTTGTATTTTGCAGTTTGCTGACCTACTTTCCATAAATCACTTAACTTCTTGAAATGTAAAGTGGTTCTGTCAGGACAAGTGAAAGAACTGAGCCCAGAATGTCTAATGCCGTGAAAAAAAGGGCATCTGTGATTATGGTGTACTTGTAAGTCTTTGGGAAATGAAGCGTGTACAAACCCTGAGCTAGATCATGGAGAACATGTATTTCAAGAGTGAACAGGAGTCACGAACCTATTCGGTAGTGCCTTTTGGAGAGAGTGAGAGATGGTAACTGCTAGGAAACACGTGTGGCTGGGTAGCTACTAGGTACCTGAGAGCTATGCTGGCTTGCTGGAGCATTGTCCTGCTGTGCGCAGCTCACGCTTAGTTTGCCAGCTGCTGGAGTAATAGCAAGAAACGCTCAATGAAGCAGCAAAGCAAAAATCTGACAAAAAATGCTAGGAACAGTGTAGTTTTCTATTTTCCAGGGTCTTGATGGTATCTTACGTCTCAAGGTTAATGAAATGGCTGAAATTACAGGAGTGAAGGGAAACCTTTAATGGCATTTTTTACAATTGCATTCTGCACAACAGGGACCGTGTCGTTTGTAAACCTTTGTATTAGAGATTTGAGCATCAGTAGGAATTTTGCAGTGTCTCAAGGCACACTGTTACGTTTTAAAAAGATCCATTTGAGGTGAGAGAGATCTTTTTCAGATAACTTGCCTTAGAATATAGGAAATGGGGATGAAAATTTGGCATTTTAAGCCTTTTCCCATTTGATTGCTGTCTTCAATCCCACAAGGATATTGGTGTAAAGATGCACGAGATTCTGGGTGATTCTTAGGCTGATCTAGCCCTGCACATGAAATCGTAAACAGAATGGCACTTTCAATACTATAATAACTTAGACTCTTGCGCTTGCTAATTTTTGCAAAATTATGCCCTTGAGAAAGAGTGAAGTTAATCGTATTTAGTTTAAGGGACAACAGAAATTCATGGCTGATACTGGAGTTATTAATGATGTCTAATTAATATACCCATTAAAAGTTTGCAAGATTAATCTAACAAGTAAATTGTACCCAAGTTTAAATTGGAATTTTCTCTAAAATGGGTTTTCCAGACTTTTAGGAAGGATTTTAAACAGAAGTGCTGTAGTTAATAAGAAATCCCAGGCAGTATTATTTGTATGAAGTAGCAGGCCGAGGGATTGGTAACAGGATACTAAATCTTTTTTCTTTACCTTACCACTGTGACTGTAATCCTTAGTGATTTTAATGAATAATTCTTACAATCTGTTGACTGTTTGCTAAAATACATTAAATTACTAGGTCCTGGATTTGTTCAGCTGGGCAGCGGGCCATGCTGCAGAAAGAGCTGATGTTATCTGACACGGATCACTCATGGAAGGAATGCCAGCCTCCCCAGAAGGTCGCGGAGGAGAGAGCGAGGATTGAAGGGAAGGAGAACAAAGAAGATCACCAAGATTGTGCCCGAGCTACTCAATAAAAACCAAAGCCAGGTGGCATTGACCGGGTTGTACGCAGCCTGTTTGGGGATAACTCCTTGTAGAGTTACACAGCATTTTGTTCTGTCTCTCTTTTGGGCATCATAGGGTGCCCTCCTGGCCTCATGACATCATTAGTATTGTTCTGTGTTATTTTTTTCTCTTCAGAGATTCTGGAAAAACTGGGAGGGCTTTGTTGCTGCCAGTTACCAAAATGTTTCTCTAGCATGAA
The DNA here is from genome assembly GCA_026212715.1 of Elanus axillaris. Taxonomy (NCBI): domain Eukaryota; kingdom Metazoa; phylum Chordata; class Aves; order Accipitriformes; family Accipitridae; genus Elanus; species Elanus axillaris. The sequence goes on from JANZLQ010000030.1 coordinate 22,959,542, forward strand.
ATTGAAAAGGTGTGTTATATGTATGGACGTGGCTTGCGGGCACACAGGAGTGTTTCAGGGAGCAACACCCACAAAGACTTGGGATACCCTGTTCACAAATGCATATGGTAATCCAGACATCAAGATTCTTTGTATAGTGAACAGCGAGTATGTTACGTGCTTAGGCCTGGCATGAAGGAGAGGCTCCTTAAGCCAGACCGAAACACTGAGGGTAGAGGTGTTCATTTATTTTCTTCAGATTTAGACATTTTCTTGGGGCGGTTGCTGTGCCAGGCATGTGGATGGGATTTTCAGGTTGAAACAGCTTTTTGGACTGAATTACTCAATTTATTCCTTTGAGTATGAACCCCTGATTACTTTTTTTTCCTCCAACTACTGAGTAGTTAGTTTCACCTGACTGATAAAAATGAGAATTACAAATTAAAATGCTTTTTTGTACCTAAAGACAGCCATGGCACAAGACTAATTTGTGAGGTCCCAGGCCTGGGAAGGAGATGGGTTGCAAGACTTGCAGCTTGGCCAGAACAGCTTGTGGGCATGCACAAAGTGATGTGATTTACTTTGGTGGCTACAGCTCAAAAGCCTGAAGCCTCTCAAGCGTTCCGCTGGACTACCGAGGGAACGCTTATTTGTGCTTAAGTACCAAACTGGGTTTATGTTAGGATTTTTTGGCAAATGTAAATTTTGTGTACGTGGCCCCATGTGATGTGGTTACAGTTGCACAGAGAGTCTGTCACCAAGACCTGAATCCCTTCCTAGAGGCATAATTACTGGGCTGTATTTTATTAAGCTCTAAACCCACTGAAATCACTTGAATCTCTTCGTGTTAGACAAGTTTGTGTTAGACAATTACAATCAACTATATCACTGTGGTTTAAGCAGTTATTCCACCTTCTGCTGAATGTTATTAATTCTTAACTGAAAAAGCTGGTACAATGGGCACGCTCAGAGTCTAAGGAAAGGAGACGGTGACATGTCATTGCAGCACTTTTACTTATTGTTGGTTTGTCCGGCAAAGAGTGGTAACATGCAGTTGTCAGCAGGAACAATTTCTTCACATGCTGTAGCTCAGCTGCTTGAAATGGTCTTTACAATACATTAAGGTAAAGTTAGAAACATTTAATGATATCTTGCCAAAATTGCCACATTACAAAATTTCAGAAAACTTATCAATTTGTAGATGTACAAATGGGTGAAATGAAATAGAAGGAAATCCTATGAAGATACTCATATTTTTCATAAGACTATTTTATTAGCTAAGTGCTGGCAAGGAGTAATAGGCTAGAAGTGGACCCTTTTGTAAATGCAGAATTCCCCAGGTATTTAGGGAAGATTACCATGACTTCTAACAACCTATATTTTCTCTTACTCAGGTCCCCACTAACACAGGCATTTTGTTTCAAGCAGTGCACCATCCATGTCACATGTTGGTAAAATTGGATGTAAGACTGCATTTACAAAATTCCAGCTTTTCAGCTATTATGTTACACTGTAACAGTATCTGGGACAGAAAGTGATTCATGCTTAGGGAAATAGTCTTTTTTTTTTTTTTTTTTTTACCTACATGTCTCCAAATTTCCCTGGAAAATCTGGAATGAATTTGCTTTGAGCGTGTACAATTCTCCTTCAACACTGTATTTTTACATCTCTATACCTAGAGACCTCTGTTATATCATCATTAGTAATGATACTACTGAATGGGTTTTTTGAATTAGTTAAAAAACAAGAGGAATTAGAAATGAAGGTAAAAAAAAATCTCTGCAGAGAGACATTCTTTGTGTAGGATAATTCTGTAATTTAAAACTATTGGCCAAACTTTGCTTTACAGTGATTGAAAACTGGAATATATCCATGGATTTTGGAAATAATTTTTTTTGGTAAAATCTTAAGCCAATGATCATTAATATCAATCTAAAGACTACAGTATGAATTATTTGGAGGAAGTGCAAAACTTGATGTGTTGCACCTGCTTTTCTTTCCATTGTTTTCGTATAACTCATTTAATACTAATTTAAAGGTGAGAGGTGGACGGTAGAAGGTATTAGAGATTTTCAGGAGTTGTTGGTTGATTTTTTTTTAACAGCAGCTGCCTCAGTGAATATAAAACACTCTGTGATCTATATTGTACCTGAACATTGATTACATCATGTCAAATGGGGTTTATTTTATTAGGGAAGATGACAAAAGTAAGTAACTATGTTCTTCTCATATAAACCCTAATCAAACATTTCCTTGTAATTGCAATGTATCCGACACAGGTCTAAGTGGGAGGAAAGATAATAATTTGCATATTTTAATCTGGAGGTTAGGGACCCCTGTCAGAGTAACAGCCTGGTCCGGGTCAGCCAGGAGAAATAGAGAGGAGAAAAATAATTGAAAAAGCAGTTCACAACAAAATGAAATTTGTCTCATTGTCACTTAAGGTTGTCTTCATGTCTGTCTGTAAGAGAGAGGTCAGCCTGGAAGTGAAGGAGGGAAGGGAACAAATATATCTCACT
>JANZLQ010000030.1:22962139-22972822 GCA_026212715.1 Elanus axillaris
GTAACAGCCTGGTCCGGGTCAGCCAGGAGAAATAGAGAGGAGAAAAATAATTGAAAAAGCAGTTCACAACAAAATGAGGTTGTCTTCATGTCTGTCTGTAAGAGAGAGGTCAGCCTGGAAGTGAAGGAGGGAAGGGAACAAATATATCTCACTAAGGACCAAAAGACAATTTTCTTTTCCTTAGTAACAGGAGCAATTGTAATATATATTTATAAAGAGGACTAGGGAAGAGCCCACATGGCATATACCCATTACAAAACACCAGGTGTCCTTTTACTAGCAGCGCTGCAGACAGCAGGTATATCTAAAGGTTGTCCTCGAAGACAAGCTCTGTGCAGAGCATGAGGAGTACTTAATGAAATAACTCACTGCAACATATTGATTTTGAAGGCAAGAGGGCAGGAAAGGATTTTCAGCAAAATTAAGATTTCTCAGTTGAAACAGCTGCAGTGGTGGGGCTCATAGAAGCTCTTTGTCAGGATCAAGGGCAAGCTGTAAGTTTTTTCCTTTCCTGAGCTTACTAGGATGTCAAATGTAAAACGGCAATGTGAACTTTTGTGCCCAGACTAGCTATAAATTCTACCGTCCCACAGTACCGCCGAAGAGACAGTAACCTCTTGGAAGACCTCCGCATTAACTGGGGTTACTGTGCGTACATGTGTGTGTTTAAATTCTTCTCAGTACTGTGTGTTTTCAGTTGAGTTTTGCATTAACCAGACCATGGCAACAGCAAGAGATGAGGGCAGGGGAATGTTAGTTTAAGCTGAGCAGGTTTTTAGTGAAGATTATTATCTTGGCCCATCACCTCTCACAGGAAACAGAACTCCTGTTTTCTGCATGAACGGGTCATGGAAGCAGCCTCTGAGTGTTGCAGGATGCTGCCTCTGAAAAAGATTGGAGTGATAAGCCTTTCTCTCCAGAAAGGATTTGCTTCCCCTGTTGACACCCCTGCTAGTCATAGAAGCAGAGTGTCTTTGCTCGCGTAGCGTACTTTTGTGGAAGCGCAGGCCACTCAAGTGACACCTGTCCCCTTCTGCTAGACCCCCATTTAGGTCTTTTCATGGGCAATAAGGCAGAGCAAAAATTAGCAAATGTATCGGTGTGTGGTCTTCTAATCACAAAGGCTCCTGAGTTTTAATAAAATGCCTATGTTTTAGGGTCTCCCCTCATTCTTGTACTCAGAGAAGGACTTTCTGACCATACTGTACCACTGATTGGTTTGAAAAGATGCAGTGGATCCTCAAAAGTTGTGTATCTAAACAGCAGTATTAGCAGGGAAAGCAGTTTCAGCCTTCCTTTCCACATTAACTAATGGAATCACTTTACATCAGCACAGGAGATTGAAAGATGAACTTTTGACTGAATAGAGGATCATAGAATCATTTAGGTTGGAAACGACCTTCAAGATCATTGAGTCCAATGTGAGGGGCCCAAAACTGAACCCAGCCCTCGAGGTGCGGCCTCACCAGGGCCCAGTCCAGGGGAATATGCTCAACTGGAAAAATATTCTGAAGAAGACAGGTAGGCCGGCCCTGAATTTCATAGAACAGCAATGTGAAAGTGTTATTTTGGAAAATTTTCTTTTGGACATGTGATTGCACAAAAATGTCTGGTGAGAAGACAGCATTGCAGCTTAATATCCAGCTGTCCTGTGAGAAGTATTTCATTGTATATATGACTTGCTTCTGGGAAGCAGAACTCTATTTGCCTCAAAAAAGGGTGCTGTTAGAGTAAAAGGAACAATAATACATGCTGGGGCAGAATGAGACAAGTGAGATCAGGGTGCCATTGTGTCAACCAGGGCAGAAGTACAGAGCATTGGGTCTGGCCTCAAATACCTATAATTGAAATATGATTGATTACACAGTAAGTTGACAGTGTATCTTTAACAGCTTAACCTATCTGTAGGTACGAGCAGCTGACAATTTTTACTCTTCCTTTCCTTCCCCTGGTAAAGGGGGGAAGTTTTATTCTCACTGTGTTCACCCATACCCAGTTAATGCCCTTTGAGAGATCAGAAGTCAGTGGCAAAGCCGGAACTGTAGCCTTGGTCTCCAAGGGATAGTGCTTTACCTTCCTCTTGAGTGTGAGTATGTGCCCATTTACAGTTTGGGATTGAAGCAAAACTGATAGGATTCATCCCTCGACAATGTGAACTGATCAAATGAGCTGAAAAGCAGGTTCCTAGTCAGCAGGGACAGCACGAGGATGCACATAGTGCGCTCTGTTTTGCTCTTGCAGTAACAAATCAGTGTTGAGAACAGAACTGTATTGCTGATGAAGTTATCGTCTTCCCTTTTCCGCCTCCCCCAAACCCTTGTTCCATTTTTCACGCCACAAATGAAGAGTGGACTGGCTCACAGGATTAGCAATGGAATGCTCAGTTTAGGCAGGCTGCTCTGTTTCAGTTTTCCTTAGTAGAACGGGAAGCTGTTGTTTTCTGCTGTCTTGTTCATCAGCCTGTTGCAAAATGAGTTTGCATCGTTTTCAGTGCAGAGATTTCCATGTTGCAAAGATCATCCCTGGTAAGTGCTGGGGTAGATTATGTGCACCCACGAATCACCAAATGTCTCCTGTATGTATCTAATATCCTCCTGTCTTGCGAAGCTGCACTTGTGTTTAGTTCCATTTCAGGACAAATCTGTCCTAGGTCTGAATAGTTATATCAGAATGTTATGATGGCAAATGCCTTCATGTTTGCAGTGCTTTTACACAGGCAAAGCTGCAGCACTGCCAAGACTTATTCAAGCTTCCCCAGCACTCCCCTGAGTATATGCAGTTGTGCTAGCCAAAGCATGCTTTTAATAGCATATCTTCATAAAAACTTTTTCTTGTACAGTTTTGTTGGTAATAGTATGAAGAGAAGAAACCTTTGACCAACTGATCCATGCCGGCAAAATATGTACTGTAAATCTGCCTTTATCTGCAGGAATCAGAAATTAAAATAACTTTTGGGATATAGAGTAGATAATGGATTGTGTAGGTTTTTAAAACAGTGGCAAGGCACTTACTGTATTCATGTAAGTGTTACCGTGGTGCACAAAGCATACCTCTGTTTTAAAATTTCTCCAGTTTCAAAATATAGGCCTTTAGTTTCATTTCATTGCTTTACCTCTCTGCTCCAGCAAAACAAATACCAAGCCTCGCACTTCCAAAGAAGCAAATACAAATCCAGGGGAAAGCCCTCAACAAACTGCCTTTTCAGATTTTTGTCTTGGGCAAAGGCTGCGGGTTTTCAGTGATGGCAACCTTCACTCTAGAAGATGGGCTAGGCAAACAAGTGAATTGTGGTTACCATAATGCCATGAATCTACTGGAAACACGGAGAGGTTAGCCTATATTTAACCAAAGCTCCTATCAGCAGGAGGCAGCATTCTAAGGCATTTATGCCTTATTTATTTACAAACCAAATGTTTATATTGCACAACTTTCTTCAAGTAAAAATGTGGCTAGTGACGCTCGACTTCAGAATATTTATGTCCAATGATTGTGGCAATAGAGCAGTCTCCTGGCATCTCACCACTTCAGATGACGTATTTATAAATGGGAGTGATACAGTTCAAAGAAAATGTGTTACAATAGCGTAAGACCTAACATATGTTCTAAGATGGAAATTAAAAAAGATGCCTGGATGCATTGAGTTGCAAGAGATTTGCTCACTTGCTTATAGCAGAATGTTGCTTCAGGGTTAAAATTCCCACATTACACATTGCCTTGTTGGCTATACTTCTTCTGGTAGGAATTTCTAGCTCAGCTGCAAGTTCCTGCCCACCTCCCCAGCTCCCTCTGCCAGTAACAGTGCAATTAATACCATTTGTGTGATTTTGGTAAAAATGAGTATCTGACCTATTTGTTTTCATGCTAGGCTATCCCATCTATAAGGCTCCCCCGTGAGAGACTTTGCGCTAAGCACGTGTACATCTGAGGGATGCAGAATCTGATGTGGGTTCTTGGAACCGAAGACTGGAAGTAAGCGCTGCGCAGAGGAGTTCGCGCTACCCTGTGTGCAGAGATTATCCAGCAGGTGAGGATGGAAACCGGTTTATTCTGAAGGCATGAATTAAAGGCTGGAGAGACTGGTTGGGTGGTAATTGGTGAAGTTCAAGTCTTTTCGTTATTTTGATTCTTATATATTTCAATAAGCAGAGCACTTAAGAAGTGAACAGCGCTTTTAATAAAGACACTAGAACAGATCAGCACATTCAGGTGATACCTAGCTTAGTATTTGCCCGAGCTAAGGCTACAGAAAGATAATCTACCGGGGCAAATTGGAAAGTCTTTATGACAAAATGGTTTTCATTAGAAAAGGCCAGCTAGTCACAAACAAAAACTGTACCTCCCCTTCTTCCCCCAGTAATGTGTCAGTTTTAATATAAAGCTTCACTGCTTGGCTACAGGGTATAATTCTGGCCCAAAATAACAGGCCTGGGATGAAAAACCTTATGGTTGCTAGATTTTCTGGTTTCATGCCTCATGAACTGAATCCCAAAACTGTTTATTAGCTGATTCTGTTTTCCACTCCACAACAAATGAGTGGGAGCTGTTTTTTCTACAGGAGAGGGACTAAACAGGTTCTTGTATTCAGATACCCTAAGTGGAATGCAACCGCATGGTAGTATATGGTGCTCAAATGCAAAGGAAAATTAACTCTGTGGTCTGAAAAACCAAAGCATTCTATGTGTAATGCACTTTATAGAGGCAGATCCCCAGAAAAGCCATATGACCCCACTTACCATATTTGTGGTGAAGACCAGGACCTAAGATGAGATGGACAGAACATGTATAAAGGCAGATGAAGGCAATAATCTCTCCAGGTGTTGGGTTTTTTCATTTTCTCTGTAACACGCAATACTGCTTCCCCTAGCATCTTCATAGAAAAGGAAGGTAGTATAGGCTATGAGATGAGGAAAATGAAGGAAATGGGTTGAAAACTGGTTGAACTGATGGGCTCAGAGGTTTGTGATCAGTAACAGAGTTCAGCTGGAGGCCAGTCCCTAGGGCTGTATCCCAGAAATCAATCCTGCAGCCAGTATTTCGTATCTTCATTAATTACTTGGATGATGGGACAGAGCATACCCTCAGCAAGGTTGCAGATGACAAAAAACTGGGAGGAGTAGCTGATACACCTGATGGTTGTGCTGCCATCCAGAGGGCTGTAAACAGGCTAGTGAAATGGGTGACAGGAACCTCATGAAGTTCCAGAAAGGGAAATGTCAAATCCTGCCCCTGGGGAGGAAGAACCCCATGGACCAGGCCAGGCTGGGGGCAACTGATTGGAAATTAGCCTGGCAAAAAAGGTCCTGGGGGACTTGGAAAGCACCAAGTTGACCATGAGCCAGAAATGTGCTCTCACAGCAAAGAAAGCCAACGGTGTCCTGGACTACATTGGGAAGAGCATTGCCAGCAGGTCAAGTGAGGTGATCCTCTCCCTCTATTTTGCCCCGATAAGATGCATCTGGAGTGCTGGGTCCACATCTGGGATCCCCAGTGCAAGAGAGATGAGGGCACCCTGCAGTGGGTCCAGTGAAAGGCCACAAAGGTGATTAAGACCTTGGAGCATCTGACGTGAGGAGAGGCTGAGAGTTGGGAGTGTTCAGCCCAGAGGAGAGAAGGCTCTGGGAGATCTTATCAATGTGTGTAAGTACCTGACTGGGAGGACTAAAGAAACAGAGACAGGCTTTTCATAGTAGCGCCCAGTGACAGGAAGAGGGGCAATGGGCACAAACTGAAGTAAAGGAAATTCCATATAAACCTTAAAAAAACCCCAACCTTTTTTTAACAGTGGCGATGGTCAAACACTGGAACAGGTTGCCCAGAAGCATTGTGGAGTCTCCATCCATGACAATATTCAAAACCAGACAACGTCCTAGGCAACCTGCTCTTGCTGACAACCATCAGGTGTATCAACCACTCCTCCCAGTTGTGTCACCCGCGATCTTGCTCAAAGCAGGGGGTTGGACTAGACAGTCTCCAGGGCTCCCTTCTCTCTCACCTCAGCCATTCTGTGATTCTATGCCAAAACTCTCCACTGACACTGCCAGCCATTAATTTCCTAACTGTAGTTAGGAGATAAGTAAGGAACTGTGGCAGAGACAGTTTTTGAGAAGGCAAGATATCTCGTCTTTCACAGAAATTGTTGGCACTTACTGTTCTTCTACGAGGTACCAGTTGCCTCTCCTACCCTGCATGCACACACACATGGAGCCACACTCACTCCTTCCCTCTTCCTCTTACACAGAGAAATGCACAGTGGAAGTGATGTGTGTTTGTGTGTGTTCAGTGTGGTCTATGTACACGTACAGGTCTTGTTTTTTTTCTACTGTAAGTAAAATAAACTGAGAGGGTGGTGTTTTTCTTCCCTCATGGCCAATTCAGTGGCACTCTACACTGTTGGCAGTTTAATGTTCGAGTAGAGCAGACAATAGTTGTAAGGAGAAATGGAATTACATTTTGCTCCCCTTTAGTTTAGGCAAATTTTCAAAATTAGGCGATAAAATGCAAAAACACTGTAAGAATGATTTAAAATGCAGAAATTGCCACTCACAGGAAGCCTGCACAATTCTAATTCTAAACATCCTTAGGAAAAAAAAAAAAAAAAACATTCTGTGTCTAACGATCTTTTTCCAGAGAGGGGGGTGGGCTGGTTAATTTGAATTACAAAAAAGCCTTGATAACCCCCCACACATCAATTTACCTGTGAACAAAAAGATTCACACAGAGAAAATGGGACTTGGGACTATTTGATAAATTACTGCAGACTGCTTGAATATTCCATTAGCAAAATAATAGCTCGTTATGGAACCCAGAAGAATGTGGTATAATTATGATAGTACCATCCCCCCCACACACACTATGGGGTAAGAGGAATGCAAATGTTAGAAATGATAGCTACTTAACCACAGCTTGGAGATAGGCCTGAAAACAAATGGAAGGGTTATATGATCTCAGGCATTCGTAAGGATTTCTCCAATGTCAATGCCTTAAATTGCTGAATACATTCCAGCTAGCTGAAGGTCATATTATTAATAGTCATCTTTATTGTGGTAGAGTACAAGAACCCACAAAGAAGGAGGAGGCCCTTTTGCAGATGAGATGTAAACAAAGAGCAATTGAGAGCCTCTGCCCCAAAGTTCTTACAAGCTAGAGCTAAACAAACAAGGCAAAACAAAGGGCTGCTGCAGTGACACAAAATAGCATTTTAGTCCCACATCTGGTTTTGTTTGTTCGGGGCTTGGGGGGTCACTTTGGAGGTAAATGGAATGGGAAACCAACCAGACAGAGTGAGAGACCACAGGGGGGAGCAGGGTGAGGGGATAATCCGTGATGAATAAAAATAATTTCAGGTTTAAAAAATTCTCTGAATCTTAATTACTTTTGCACTCGTGCCAATGGCCAGAGCTCCTGGCATATGTAGGCAAGCATGGTGTACTGCTATTGCCCCAGAGTGCAGGCTGCTTGGCATATGGCGTAAAGAATGAAAGGGGGTCTCTGTATAATTTACTCAGAGTTTGACCTTGCTGCTCCCAGCTTTGTAGTTTGAGCTCCTCCAGCCGGCAAGCTCCATGCGTGCCCTCACCCCTGTGCTCTGTTGTGATGCAGATATCGCCACTCCTCTGGGGGCATTTATGTGTGTATGTGAATGCAAATTGAGAGAAACACAAGATCTGTTTTTTAAGACCAGGTGCCTCTGAATTCAAAGATATGATTATAAAAATTGACCAAACCGAGCTCACATCAGCTCCGTCTGCACAGGAACACCTTTCAGTTGTTACGTAGGACCTCAGTCTTGGCATAGGGTGAAATCTGTGTTCCACCTTTACCTCTTATTGTCTTCTACTATTAACGCTTGGAGTCTACATAATCTCTTCTCTCTTTCTTCAGAGTAAGTAGCTGGTCGGTCATCTTTGTGTTTTCTTGGAGGTAGAAAACACATGAAAAGAAATCTTGTAACATTTTCTAAAAAGTCCTTAAAACATTAGAATCTGAAAAGGTGTTGAAGAACATGGTTTCAATTGATCTAAACTGAGGTTTTTTTGAAAGCACTTTCAGCTAGCGAGGTAGCTACCCATGTTAGTTCTGGACTTTAAGGGTAGGAGGAAGAAGAGAGAAAGCTGTTTGCAAGCTCTTAAACTCACAGCCTGTGTGTTGAGGCTAAGGCTGCTTTTCATTTCACAGCAATCCCACACCAGCCTTCTGGCTTTAGAGACTGGTCCAATGCAAACATTGGGATGGCCATCATCTGATGGTTGGCTCAAGATTCAGTTGAGTAGAGCTTAACGATTTGGGTGTTAGGAAATTTTAAAGCACCATACTTGGCACTATCCTAACCAGTCACTAATGGAGCAGCATCAAAGATCTCTTATGATGAATTATTGATTGTCTCATGAGCATAGGTACAGCAGTATAAGCTGCACCAGAATGAAGAATTAAGTGTTCCTTATCCACGAAAGAATTGTGTACTTCATTGCATTCTTTTCTTTATGCTTCCAAGAAGGTAGAAGAGTTAGAAAAATCGTGTGAGAATATTCTGTTGACTCCAAGGTTTCCACAAATATCTGTAGCCCTCCCAGTCACCGTATTTATGAATAAATTTCCAGGAGGCATTTCCAACAGAACTAAGTATCAACATTTATAAAGAAGATACAGTCTAGGACAGGCTGTGTGTTTGTGAGAGTGTGTTAAAGAATAAATAGAAATGTCCAATGTGATGTGTTCATAAATATGTAATGACTGCCCTTCTCCTGCTCTCTGGGAAAAAAATAGTCATATTTCTTCAAGGCTGCAAGAATTTAGCTTCATCTGTGAGGTGCCAGAATGTTAAATGTGACATTCAATAAACCACCTAGGAAAAGCTAAACAGTGCTAATCAAGCCATTTAATCTTTTAGAGTTAAGAGCTGCAGTAGGAGAATAAAAGGTATAATTAATAACTCCAGCTGGGAAAGTAAGGCAGAGTAAAACAGGAGCTAAGGCAAACATCTGGTCTTTGTTTCATGAAATATTTACCATGAAATCAAAACTTTTTTCCACCCTTGTGAAATGTGCAAAATTTCCTGAGTTGTAAGCCTCAACACTGGAAAAAAGTTTGCACCTGCAAATAAAAATGAGCTTTACACATGCACCTGAACTTGCACGTGCAAATAAATACATGAATATGTGTGTGCGTGTGCGCGCCTGCCTCTCTGTCTCCCTGAATCTATCCTAATGTAAACTCTCAAATGGGATTACTTTTTGAAAATGTTACAAGGGTATCACCTGTTTATTAATTCGTAGTGCATCGGCCCTCATGAACAACTGAAGTTTAATGTGCAACAAGACATCTAGCAAACTGGTTTAGCTGCCTTGTGCTTAGCTACTTTTCTTGCCTGGTTTGTCCAGCTGTTAGTACGGTGGCTTCCGAGTGCCTTGCTCTGTGTTGGGTATGTAACTTCCCAGAACTTTCTTATAAAATAGGAATATGCTGACCCCTCTTTGTAGATGGGGATCTGCAGTAAGGCTAAAACAAAGTATCTTGTCAAAGGTCACAGAGGAAATCTTAGTTGAGAGAAGGATGAAACACGCTTTAGGAATCTGACACGTGATCTATGGGGCATTCAAACCCTAATGAAGGACTAGAAGGTGAGTTACACGGTCTTACAGCTGGAACACGCTGAGCTGATGCCTGTACAGTTACCAGTGGTAACTGGCGATAGCTGGTTGTGCAGTCGCAACCTGGCTAGTTGTGCCATCTGAGCACCCTATGCACTGGCCTATTCTTCTGCTCATCACCGTTATCATATGAAATCTTGGTGATTAGGTAGTTCGCTGGTGTAAAGTCCTGCCCATCAACACAGTATTTCTAATATTTGTAGCTCTCATCTTTAAAATTTTTGCTGATAGTATATAGATTGACAGAATTCAGTGCCCACTCGAGCCTACAACTGCATGTCTTCTCAGGAAATTCTGTGGTCAGCAGAGCCCTAGAATTCATGCAAATGCTGAACATGCCTTTCTTACTCTCTCAGGTCGTTGAGAAAGCTGTCTGTATGTTTGTCACGCTTGCACAGCCGGGAACGATATTTTGATGCTCCCTATATGAGCCCTGCATATTCTTACGTGAAGAAGAAATGTAGCGTTTCCACTGGAGTTTGGGCTTTGCCTGTCTGGGAAACTGTGGGGTGTGACACAAAAAACAACGTGCATGACAGTGGCTGTGGAAAGATGAAAGTCCAAGAGCATCTGTGTTCTCGCAGCCACTTGTTGTCCATCTGACGGACGGTGCAGGATAGGTTTTACAATTACATCTCTGGGCAGAAGACGGAATCTAGACTCTGGTCAAATTATTGAAAACAAATGGGTTTGTATTATTATAGGGGAAACCTGGAATATATTTATGTGACATGTATTAGGAATCCAGTGATTTCGGAATTCTAAAGATAGCCACAGTTTGTGTTCCCATTCTAGAAGTCCAAGTGCAAACTGGGATGAGATGCAGCGGAAGGAAGGGAATGAGTATCCAGAGTGAAAAAGCACTGTGGTCATCATTAAGATCTGTGTGGGCTAATCTCTTGAAAGAATCTTTATTAAATTCCTGAAAGGATGCAAAAGTCAGAAACGTATCAGAAATTGTGTGGCCAGCAGGAGCAGGGAGGGGATTGTTCCCCTGGACTGGGCCCTGGTGAGGCCGCACCTCGAGTTCTGGGTT
>JANZLQ010000030.1:22977449-23004130 GCA_026212715.1 Elanus axillaris
GGTGGGGGGTGGGGGACGACAAGGGGAGGGATTTTTCTGAAGTGCTTAGATCCTGCCAGATCTTTGCAAGAAGCACTGGAATGGACTGAACTGCTGCCAGGCTGCAAGAGATCTCTCAAGAGCTGCCTCCCTTCTCATCTATCTTGGACTCACGATGAGTGAGGTAAACCACCTGCTACACACTCTTGCCTTGTTGTGCCACAGTCTGAGACGTGCCAAAGTATTGCACTGAAGTCGTGCTGCGGACGTTGGAAGAAACCTAGATTCCTTTAATCTCTTTGTCAGACCAAAGTAGTTCTGGTAAAACAACGTGTCGTGCAGTCCTCTAGCCTGCCTCTGAGGCATGTGGCTCCAGCCCTTCTCAGGGAAAACTGTGCTCTGCATCAGACACAGTTTTGAGAATACCCTGGGTATTTTACAACGGCAGCTTTTTTTATGGCAGGAGCTTTTGCTCACAAGCGTGTATCTCCCCTAAAAGAGAACTATATGGCATTCATCCAGTGGTGAGCTGTTCTGGTAGTGACTGTTCATTTGTGCAATGGACAAAGTGCCTCCCTCTCCCAGCTTTAGAGAACTACAGCATTTGAGATGGCATGTATGACATACAAATTTTCCTGAATATTTGTACCACTTACGGGTTTTTATGTCATCCAGACAATAATATAAGTTGCTATTACAGTTGGGGAAGAAAATCCATAGAAGATCTTGGGATAGTCATTGCCAGCATCACTTACTGCTGGCAGAGGTGAAGAAGGGAACCAGGCTGGGCTCTCTCCTTTAAGGCAAAAGAGAGATGATAGCTGTGTGGCAAATCCTTTCTTAACAGAGGTGAAGCTCACTGCAGCTACAGAAACAGTCTTTGGCTGCCATTTTGTGTTTGCTGTCCTTTTAGGCAGTACCTGCTCCTTGCTGTCACCTCCCTACACTCTCACTGCCTGTGAGTAAAGAGTGATGTGGGGAAAAAAAAAAAGGTATTTCTTAGCAGAATTTCCCCCCTGCTCCAGTTCACCGTGCAGTTATATAGCTGTGCTGGCACGTGTGACGTGGGGGAAGAAGTGAAAGGGCATCAACAGCAGGAGGGAGTAGGACGGAGACTTCTTCAGCTGGAAACAGATCTGTGTAAGTACGGCTTCATCAGCTTCCCTTTTAGTGGTTTCTCTCGTGTTAGGTGTTACATATAGATGCAGTAACTGATATTATAATTTGCAATATTTTGATTATTAGTAAGTAGTGTCTCTCCTAATGAGGATTTAGAGCAATATTTAATTCTTAGGCTATTGATTAGGGAGCTCAGTGAGTGCGGACTGTAGTTGGGTATGGCTATTGGTTATTTCAGGGTAGTGCTTCAGGCTGTTTGGTTCTGCTTGGACAGTCCATTTCCTTAGGGTGGTTTTTTTTAATTATTTAGGTATCCAAGGGGAAGATGGGTAGCTTCTAGAAGACTTTCTGCTACCTTTGTCTTTTTCATTTTCCCTCTCTTACATACTCACATATTGTATATAAGATAACAGCAACATCTGTTATACATTTTCCAGGAATAGATTCTATGTTTGAAACTTTTGACCTGATAAAGACTATCGAGCAGCAGATGTTTCAGAAGACTTTAATCCCTCATTTTAAAAGTTCACAGAGGTCCTTTGGTCCAAATTTTCATGGTTTCCTTGAATTCTTTCTTGTTTATTTTTATTGGATGACAGTTTATTAAGGAGCGGAACCAAAACTACAGATTTTCAAAAAACTAAGATAATTACCTCCCCGTTTATTATTAAATTTTAAGCTAAGCCCAGTATCAACACAAACCCAACAATATGTCAAAGCTGAAAACCCTTTGATGCTAGCTAACACACCCTGTTATGAGATTAAAAAAATGAAGCCTTGATTTTATTATGGATATTGTTGTACTGTCTGGCTGAGTTGTGCAGTGAGGCAGGAGTATGTGAATTTCTTTGCTGGATAAACTCAAGGTACTTAGTGAGTCACTTTTAATCTTACCCCAGTTTTTCATGAGAGCAGTTCTCTTGACTGACGTGTGCTTGTATTATGTCGCTGTGTATAGGTGCTGCTTGCCTGCCCAAAGCAACATGAAATGACCGTGCTTGTAACTGAGAAGCAGAGCTGGACCTAAGACAAAATCCCAAAGTGTCCCTGAAAGTGTAGGAAGCTTAAATCTTGAACCTGGCCTATATCTTCATAATGACTTCAGTCCAACCCCCTGATCCAAACACTGCTGAACTTTGGGAATATTTGGATGTGGTTCCAAAGTCTGTAGCTTGAATCCAGCTATATCTAGGAGGACAGATTTCTAAAACAGATGTTTTCCCACTGGAAGTGTGTACATGAGCCCTATTAGCAAAACAAAAGGGTTTGTCCTGCAAAACATGTCTGAAACATTCCCTAATGCACTCAGCGAACAGAAGAGGAAAGTTTATTCTCCAGGCAGTAAGTTAACGTCTCACTCGGAGTCAGTTTGAAAAGCTTCCAGTATGGCTGGCATCTGTCACCACGTTGAAACGAACCCAGTGGCTTTGAGGAGTATCACAGAAATACATTATGTCCTATTTGACTTGAGGGAATGGTTAGAAACCGAATGAAGTATTGAGTGGTTATTCTCTCATCTAGAGATGAAATCCAACCCCTACTGAAATCTGTGGAATAAATCCCATTTATTTCAGTAGGGTTAGGATTTCATGCCAAGACTTCAGCACTGCAAAAGGAGTTACCTATTTCATCGTACAGAAGACCTGGAAAATCTGCGTGCATGCGAACGGGACAGTGATTCTTGAAGAAGGTAACTTTGTGCACCTGTTACAGCTGAAAGCTGTATGGTACAAAAGCTATTTACTAAAAACTAAGGGAAAGAGTTAGTACGTCACCACAGTTGTGATCTTTACCGATAGAAATGCGCTGCTTCTTTGAGTTTCTGACAGTTGGTAAAATGTCGAAGAACAATTTAATATTACCAGGCTAGGTCTTTGAGTCTGTGTTTTAGCTTCCATTTTTTGGTATTTTTTAATGGCCCAGAACCAAGTAATTACGTATCTAAATGTGATCCTTCATTTATTTTGGCAACGGATCTTCATCTGTCATCATTTTAATCCATCTACTGAGGGAAACGATAGAGACTGCCATACCTGAGAAAGAAAGAATGCTATCTCAGATTTCTCTGTGCTTGAAGTATTTCAACAGATGCCATTTTGTGTTGTGCCTCAGAACAGACTCTTTATCTGAACTCTGAATACTGCTGCTTGTCTCATAAATATTTTCTAGTATTTAACCACTGTGTATTTGACTTTTTGAATGACAGGCTGTAATTCCTATTGAGCCATGGTAGCCTATCAAGTTGATGTCTTTTTCAATTTTACACTGTGTTTCTTTTATCACCCCTTTCAGGATTTGTGGGTTGCAGTCTGATATATTTAGTGCATTAAAGAAAACAATTATTTTGCAGTTACATGAAATAATGCAAAATTCTTCAAATTACAGTGACAGATGCTCTGAACAGTGTTACTATTAGAGGACTCCTCTGGACTAAGCATGAGAAAAGAAAGAGATGAAAGTGCGCAATAAGGGACAGTTCCTCCATAAACTCTCTAGTAGCCAGTACAAGATGGGGGAGGGAAAGCAAAGAGATGAACATGAAAAAAAAAAGGAGTTGCCCCTTGTTACCCCATGGGTTTACAATAAAATTGGGGCTAGAACCCAGACCCATTATTTTGAGTGCCTTTCCCCTATCGGTCGAACAAGAATTGCCTTGTGACAGATAGATATTAAATGCCTTTCCAGTACTATCCAAGTAGACAAGCGCTCTTCTTATTCATTCTGGAGGTCGGAAATCTGAACTACTGGGAGGTGAAGATATGTGGAAGAGATTGACATTGAGAAAGGTCAGAGTCTTTTTAATAAGAACTTGAGGTCCTGTCCATATGCTGAGTCCTGCCGGGTGTAGTTCCTTTTCAACTGTGCTGTAGAGCACGGAGCAGCTGTCAGTCATGAAGCCACTCCGAACATCTTGGTATTCAATTTTGCAACCATAGTACACACCATGCAAAAAAGTTTAACATACTCTCTGGTGTTTCCATTTGAATGAACAAGGAAAAAAAAAAGTGTTATCTTGGCAGTCTTAACTTTTACATTAACATGTAATATTGGGTATAGCCACAGGCAGCTGCCTGAATACTATTTAAGCTGGGTGCTGAACTAGGTGCATGCAATGACAGGCAGTAGTTAAGCTGCTCTTATCTTTTTTTCTTCATGTCATTGATAATGATACTCTAATTCTTTTCAAACTGTGTTCCTTTGGCTATGTTTTGACAGCATGGTTGTTATTCCAGTGGTCTATCTTATTCTCTGACAGAGTCATTTCTGCCAGAGAATTTTCCCTTAAATTCATTTTTTAGCACCTTTACAAAAAATTGTTTTTCTTTGTATTTTCTAATAACCATTATTGCTCTAAACCACAAGACCATCCTTAAGCACCATGCTGTACATCAGTGTAGCACTTTTGGAGTTCATGAGAATGTTTGCAGTTTATACCAGCTGAAAAACTGCTTTTCCATTACTTGAAATATGAGATGATAGATTTTTTTTTTTCTGTTACAAAGTGGGAATTTTATTATTTTAACAGAAATGAAAGAACTTTTCAAAATGTTCTGCAGGATAATATCCAACCTGAATTTGAAAGCACTTTTTTTTTTTAATCTACAGTAACTTAAATCAAATCCAGAAATTCTTGCTTTATTCAAAAATTTTACTGTATTCTTGTCAAATTCATATAGCAGGCAAACCTCTTGTAAATTGTGGATGACTAAAGGTGCCCCGAGTATGCCGATACATCTGAAGAATAGTCTACAGGATTAGATTTTGATTATGTGATGCAGTATCTTCCTTTGCAACTTTCACTGGGAGCACTCCTGAAGTAAGATAAAATGAGGTGTAAGAAAGTGAAAATCTATTTCAAAAGTAGTAACTAAGCTTTAAAAAAAAAAACCAAAACAAACCCAGAACAAAAAACCCAAACCACTTGCTCTTTGAACTTTATACTTTGCTAAAGAAAATGCCATTGTTCAAACCACACAAGTATTTTACCAAGAAAATAATTATTTTTCCAACCTGTATTCTTCCTTTACACGGAACTGCCCAGTTATTGAGGTGTCACCAATGGTGCCAGGAAAGGCATCTTGGAGTCATGATATTCTCTATGTCACCCATTTGGTGACAAGAACAGTTGGTCTGTAGACAA
The DNA here is from genome assembly GCA_026212715.1 of Elanus axillaris. Classification (NCBI taxonomy): domain Eukaryota; kingdom Metazoa; phylum Chordata; class Aves; order Accipitriformes; family Accipitridae; genus Elanus; species Elanus axillaris. Next base: position 22,982,689 of record JANZLQ010000030.1, read on the forward strand.
CTGTTTGTCAAACCCAGTGAAAAAAATAATCCATACATCACAGTCACCAAAGTGTATTGGCTTCATCCCCCAAAAAGTCTGATGTGAAGGAAATGAGGCACCTGTATTCTTTGGAGGAGTCACTTAAAAAGTGAAGATTTGTCCAAATTTGGCAAGGATTTCAGTCTAAAGAATTGCAATTTCAGTAAGTTTGTCAGAAATTTGATATTCCTTAGGTGCTTGATTGTCTGCAATTGCCCTTGTATCTTCAAGGCTATAGGAGCAGGGAGTAAAGAATAGAGCAGGATGGGACAGAGACTGCACTCGGGTCTGTAAGGATGACTGTGGATAGTATAGATGTTTGGGAGACAGGAATGTGGAGAGCCATGGGAGGGAACAGCAGGAAGTTTTCTACACTGTACTTCCACGGATCTGGAAAAGCACATGAGGTTCCTGAACTGGAACATTACTTCAAGCTGTGAAGCAGGTAGTTATGAAATAGACTGTCAAGCTTTGTCCTCATCCCATTGCTAAGGGCACATTACTGAAGAAACAGCTTCTTGCTTCCCATTGCTGTGGAGGCAGAGATTGCGGTCCCATTATGGTTCCACTTGATGCAGTTTTATGTATTCCTTTTGAACATTACGTTCTTGTATTTTTGTTTGATTTTAATTTAGGTTGCACGATCATGTGGTCAAAAGCCAGGGATATCAGCCCTCAAGTTCTCAACGCAATTTGAATTTGCGTCCTTTTACAGGTTCATGTTGCTTATGCATGAGTTTCTTCACATTGCTTCTGTGTCATTCAATAGGACTGAATAAACTGCTCAAGGAACAAGTCAACATTGACTTGTGTGCAGTGGGTGAGGCAAGATGGCAGGAAGAGATTGTAAGACTTTGTGGCAAAGGCAGCATAATACTTGCCATCAAAATGCAATTCTACCCTTCTTAGTAGTGTACAATTTCTGCACAATTCTGGGAAATCCATGGAAATAAACATGCAATTGGGTGGCTGTTCATCTGTGTCCCATTTTTCTGCAGTGTGACTTTCAGGCACCCAGTGACAACTTTGCAAGGTGTTAAGTACTTACAGTTGAATTTTAATTTTTTTCTGAAGCTGCCAATCCATAGAATAATATAACAAGTGAAGGAACCTGAAAAACTGGATCTTAGGTTTTCAGCTCAGGCATGAAGAACTCCTCTGAACTACTGTATGTGCTTTACCTCTTAATTTATTAAATGGGTAAATTTCTATGCTCTCCTCCCATAGAGAAGGTTGAAAGGTTGGACCATCAATAGTTGGGAACCACAAAAATATTAAAATGCTAGGCATCAATGAAGAAATTGATGTCTCTGTGTAGATCAAGATTTGTGTGCTGTCTTCTGCTCCAGGGTTATTGTATGGGGCACTATGGAAAGAATATTGATTCCCATTGTGGAAGTGTTTTTTTGCCTGTACTGTGGGTGTGGCAGGGAGCATGAAGAAAGTAGGATGTGACTAAGTGGTTAAATACACACAACTGGGCTCAGTGAAATATTCACAGGCTTGACTTTGTGGCCTAATTTTTCTAATGCACTTGATATTTTGGAACATTAACGGTCCAGATATTTTCTTCTGCAATGCCTATAACGCTGTGAAACATGTATTATTCATGCCTGTAATATGGTTTTAACAGCTATTAGTCAAATATTAACATTTAATAAGCCCTCTGTAAGTGGGTCCTTAAGGTGACATGCTGTGTGAGAATACCTGTCTAATTTTCTTCAACCAAATCTCACATTCCCAGGGATTTCTCAGGGCCAGTGATGGTATTGAACAGCTTCTAGTCTCAAAACACAGGCAGTGCTGCATATAATATAAGAATTACAATGTGCTGAAGGCAGCTTTGGCATCATTCATCCAAATGGTCAAAAGTCACTTCCAAGTCTCTTTGCTCATTTCCAGGTTCAGAAAAGTTCATCCCATGGGAATGAATTTCCTGACCTTTTTTTGCTGTGAATAGCTAGCACACCCACTCAAAGCCACATCCAGCCAATCGATGATGAGGCAGAGCCTCCCGAAATAATCCGAACGATCTTAAATTAGTAGTCTTTATTTATACAGAAAACAGAAATGGCATACTGTTTTTCCTTTCCTTTCTTTTCTCAAGATAAACTGAGTATCTTCTGCGAGTTTCACACTTCAGATACTTTCAGAATCCCAGGCTGAGTCTCTTGACCTGCAGTATCTGAAACCTGCTCTAGCTAGGCTTTCCAAGCCAGCACTTCATTAATTACTATATTAGGGAGATGGGGTTTCTCAGAACTGCAAGAAACAACTATCCAAATAAAACCAGCAATCAGATTTGATGTTAAGATTTTGTTTTAAAGTATGCAAGACTTGTTACCACTACACTCTGCTTGGCTAAAAATCTTCCTTAAAGTCAGTGCTTTGTAATTTATGTCTCAGCCTCCATGTTAGTGAGATATTAATATATGCATGAAGAGCAGCAGTCATTGTAATTACAGTGGCAAAGTAATAAATGTATAGCCATTTTGTCTGGTAATACTGTGTATTTAACAGGTTTATTTGTTCAACAGTTCTCACTTTAATTATATTTTTCCATTTGGGAATTTTAGGCATATAACAATCATAGCTCTTCCATGAATATTATTCTTAAAATAAGTGTTCGTGCATTATTAAAAATGCATGTGTGTTTGCTTATTTATTTACAGTCATTTTTTTCTCTCTTTTTAAAAAACACTGATTTTTTTGTTTTTCTAATAGACTTGGAAAGAAAAAACCAACCAATCTGTTGAAAGGAAGAATATAAGGCAGGTTTCTTGCTGTGGATGAGCTCTAATTAGGACTTAGGCCATATTTTATGATACAGGAGATAGAGGTAGATGTTACTCTTTGAAGGCATGGCCCCAGTACCTTCCACGGGTCCTGTGAACGTACAAAAATAGTGAAAGAAAATAAACAAGAAATTTGTATGGCAATGAATGGACGCACACAACAGGGCAGTGTTAAAAACAACAGTTGATCTTATTGCTATTGGGCTCAGTCGTGACAAAATACTCCCTTGGACTATTTGCACATTCCAACAGTGAAGTTTTGGGTTAAACCTGTCATCCTGGATGCAATTCACCAAATATACAGAGAGCTATAATGCAGACCGTACATACCTGAATACACTTTAACCTCCTTGTACCGAATAACAGAGTATACTCTGATTCCTGAGGAACAAAGAAGAATAGCCATTTACAGGTAACTTGCACAGTTGTCAGGGTATATGCACTGTTGAAATTAGACACAAAACTAGATTTTCAGTTGATTTAAGTTGATATAGCTCAAGAGAGCAATTAAACTTGTGTTAGAAAGTCCTCACTTGGACTGTGACCTTTATAGAGTGAGATGTTGTGATTTTTGTTATGAAATCTCACATTATGTTTTCTAAATCTCCATCTCTTTGAGTCACAAGATTGCAAAGGAATTATAGCCTTTGCTCAAGGAACTGGAAATCAAACTTCTGGCCTTGATAATCAAAAAGTTTCAAACCACATGTTTCAATGATTTAAAGTAGAGAGGGAGAGGACAAAAATAGCAATCACATTGCACCCCCAGAAAGTGTTATGGTTTTTAAGTATATCTTCTTTCTGGAACCTGACTTGTTATTTTTGAATGGTAATGGCTGGAAATATGGTCATCCTTGGCTTTTTCAGTTGGTAGCTTTAGTGCTGTGGACATTTCCTTTGAGCTCAGCAGATTGAGTTTCAGAATGTTTCCTCCCTGAAATCTGATGGGTGGGAAGGCAACAAGCTTCAGACCGATGGTGATGGGGGCTTGTTTGCTGGAGTTCAAATCCTTAGTGAACAGTCCATTCCAGGTCTAATTATAAAAACATTACAGTTCTAACAGTTGCCTGGCCATGAATTATTCTGACAATGTTTAACCTGCAGATAAGAAACCACTATCAACCTGTCACATTTCCCCCACTAACGAGTTCAGCATCAGTTTAAAAGGAAGTGCAACTCATGAAGCAATGTCTCTGCGTCATAAATTATAGGTATCCGGCATGCATTACAAGGACAGAAATAGTAAAATAGCATGGGACTCTTTACTATACACTCTGACAATGACGGAAAAACAGGACTCCAGAGTGTTTAATCTACCATAGCTTGTTTATTCCCTTTCAGACCCATGGCAGTTTCAAAACACTTGGTGCTGTATTCTGCTGCTGTCTGCAATTAGGACAAGTATTTATTTAAAGCTCAAAGGGAGAGAAAGAGGTTGTCTTTGATAAAAGGCATTGGATGCTCTAATCACTTAGGCAGTGGAAAATGGTGCTGTCACAGAAGACGTACTCTCATTTATTTCTTTGTGTGTGTGTATATATATATGTGCGTGTGTTACTGTAGGTGAATTTCTTGTTTTGTTGTTAATGAAATACACGATCCCCTTTAGAGACAAAAATCTTGTAAGGAGAACTGTGTTATTGAAAAAGCCATGGGGTACACACTCAGGAAAAAAACAAAACCTGAACTGAAACAAACAAACAAACAAACCTGTGATAATACCTTGATGAAATTCCTAATGAAATGAAGAAGAGCTTTACAATTAAAAAAAAGAGGGATGCTTTCAGAAATAGTTGCAGCTGCATAAAGTGGATGAATCATGTTTGCTGGTATGAATGAGTGTGATGATACGGTGGCAGGAACGTAGAAGAATATTTTTACAAACTTTCCCCAGTTCTGTCATTATTGTTGGGCTTGTGCTTCATCTCTCCATTCCCTCTTTTGGAAACTAGGTAAGCAAAAAAACGTGCATAGCTTTATCACAGTAGTGTTGAACACCTAATTACATAGAGTTAGATTATGATATCTGTCTGCAAAAATGCATAAAAAGATGAGGGAAAGGAGACTCTTCTGCTGACGGGACAGCTGAAAGTAGGATGAGAAGCTAGCTGTGCAAAGAGAGCAGACCACAGAAAGAGAGGATATGTCAATGGATATGAAGAAATGCTGAAGTATGAGAAGATACTCATCTTCTCATAATTAGGAAGGAGAGGAAGGAATGGTAACCTGGTTTCTCTTTCCTGGATCATGGTCTTAGTCACCGAGCAGCAGGGTAAAAAAGAAAGCCCCTCTCTCTCTCGTCAGTAGTTTTGTGGTTCTAACCCTTGACTCCTTGAACTAGACATTTAATTTTGTATTCAAACTGGAAAAGGGAAAAAAAAAAACCTACAAAGCCTAAACCCTGCTGCTCTTCTTGTGTTTAAATGAGGAAAACCACAGCAACACATCTTCATTCACTCAGAGCTGGACTCTTCTTTCCTCAGGCTTTACCTCAGTTTGGCATCTGAACAGAAACACTAGCTATTTACACCCATCTACTCTGCATCATCGTGAATAATTGCCCTTTCTCTGGTCGTAGGCATCCCTCACAGGATCCTTGGAGCTTCGTCCTTGTGCAAAGACTCAAGGTGTGAGGAGTCACAGAGCTGAGGCTTTGGGGTGCTTATCTGATCATCATGTTTTGCCAGACTTTTGGCAGGTAACCCAGTTTCTCCAGCCCTCATAACCAATGGCATGGGCCAAAATTCCTTTAAACCAAAAAGCTGGAGGGATTACTATGGAGATTTGGTCTTGGAAAGTGTTCCTTGCGGCTTGGAGAAACAGGAGGTATATATTAGGTGGAGAGATTTAAACTTTGTCAGCAGAATCAAAAGCCTGCATATTGCTGCAGTAATCCTGCCTAAATTTGCTACGATTGCAGGAAATGTTTAGATGGCTTCATGATGTTCAAAATGTTTCTTCCAGGCAGACACTGAGATCTTTTAGGGAAAAACATATATATTATTAGTAGATTATTAAACATACACAATGCTTTGTATCTTGGTCTTTTAGATTATTTGTAAAGAAGGAAAACCAATTTTCTTTCCCAGTATTTTTATTTTTCTGTCTTTAAGAAAAAAATAATGTGCAAAGGTAAGAGTAGAATTTTGGTTTTGTTATGGCTCTAAGGAATGGTTAAATTGATATAAAGGGTGGAAGAAGAAGTTTCAAGCATGGCAGTCATTTTTTACTAAGTTGGGAATATTTCTGATTTTTACCTGGACAGTCCCATTAATTTCCTATTTTATGCTTTCAGCTATGAAGGACTGGATACACTGTCCTGGAGTGGTAGAGTACCTGCTTGTCATTGGTCTTTTTTTTTTTTTTTTTTGTACACTAGGAATAACAATATTATGAATATTTTGAGCCCCTTGCTTCCGTAGTACTTAAACTACAGCTAACTTGCTCATTGTATTTTTACTTATATTATTATCGGACCTTTTAACGGTTTCCTTAGCCTTATTCTAGCTTGTCTTACTGTTCTCATTTTTGTCTTTTCTGTTTGATTCCCCTCTGGCACTTTACTGGATAGATTGAAGACTGCCACTGGAAAATACAGTGGTCTCCACAGAAAGGAGTTAATCAATACCCCCAAAATATTGTGAAGGCGTATTGTAAAAATATGGGAGTCCAGTGCCTAACATTGTCAGAAGAAGGTCAGCGGAGGGCTGTTGTCTTCCCCTTGTTAAAGCAGAGTATCTGCAGGCATCACTGAGTAAAAATCATCCTACTTTGCTGTTTACTGGCCTTGTCAGTTAACACAAAAGAAGGCATAGCTTCTCTTAAGGAATATACCTGCAGCAACACCCAGTTCTTTCCCCCCCGTGCAAATGGAAGGAGCGGAGTGTGGGAGATGTAGGCTGGCCGAAGAGGGCTACCAGCTCACGAGCCTCAGGCACGAAGTAAGCAAACTACTTATGTCAGGAGATGTTATGGCAGCACATCCCAAATCATTATATTTTGCATTTGGCCAAGATATTTCTTTTTTTTTTTTTTTTTAGGCATCTGAGTCTCCCACCTCCCAAAAGAAGACCAAAGAAAATCACAAAACACCAAATGAACAGAACGACATAACTTAAACCAACCCAGAGAACATCTACTTCTATGTACAATTTCAACTTGTTGAAGACCGACATATTTGCTGATGGTTTTATGGACCTTTTTGACCATTAGTAGTATCAGCAGATGGTGCTCAAGAATATGTTGCACGGTTTCTGCACTTTTTAGAATCAATAACTCTTCTGGTGCTTCAAGTTCCCTGTGAGTAGTTTATCCAGTGCTGTTTTAATAACCCCTTCATACACTGATGTAGTGGGTATCCCATAAAGAAACTCTCCTCCAAAAGCATGTAAAACACTCAAGTGCCTTAATTGCAGTAACTAAGTCTCATAACATCACTATGATGTTGATTTAAAACCTCATCCAACTTTATGGATCATCTAACTAAGGAACAGATTTTCTCTGACTTGATCAAGGTTGCACTGAAAATCCACAGAAGAACCAGGAGTGGATACAAACCTATTTGAATCTTTGTTGCTTGTTCTAGTCCTCAAAATCCACAAAAATTTATATGCATCTGTAATGCCTGTAAGCAGAAGCACTGTTAATTTCACAGTGTGCAATTATCAAGGCATGGAAGGAATATAGATAAGACAGATATTTAGAAATATCAGTATTCCCTCCTCCTTTATTTATTAGTGAATCAAGCCATTATCATACATATCAGACATAGGAATATATATATATTTATATATAATCATAGACTGGATTGGGTTGGAAGGGACCTTAAAGACCATTTAGCTGCAACCCCCCTGCCCTGGGCAGGGACACCTTCCACCAGACCAGGTCGCTCCAAGCCCCATCCAACCTGGCCTTGAACACAGCCAGGGATGGGGCAGCCACAGCCCCTCTGGGCAACCTCTTCCAGGGCCTCACCGCCCTCCCAGTAAAGAATTTCTTCCTAATATCTAACCTAAATCTACTCTCTTTCAGTTTAAAACTGTTACCTCCTTGTCCTATCTTTGCACTCCCTGATAAAGGGTCCCTCCCCATCTTTCCTGTAGCCCCCCTTCAGGTACTGGACAGCTGCTGTAAGGTCTCCCCGGAGCCTTCTCTTCTCCAGGCTGAACAACCCCAACTCTCTCAGCCTATATATATATACACACACACACACGTAGTTTCAGTATTATTAATTAAGGGCATTTTCAGCTGTCTGCATGCCCTTTAGCCTTATAGCATATGTATATGTAAATATGATACAGTGAATTTAAGGAAATGTACTTTTATGAGGCTGCATTTGGAAAAAGTATGCAAGTAATATGGAAATAATTATCGGTGTTTTTTTTCCTTTAAATCTGAAACCATACACTCGCTATGGCTGAAGACTATCCACCTGTATTAAGGATGAAAACTACAGTATTCAAGAATTTCAAGATGAACAGTACTGTCTTAATGCATCCCTCAAGCAAAATCTGCTTGATAGGAGTAAGTGCTCTTTTTGCTTTTATTCTGTGTATGTTATTGGCTTTCTCTGCATCACTTCTGCATGTAATAGTCTGTGGAAGGGGGGTTGGGGGGAGTCAGTCTAAGTTCGGTGGTGAATTCTATGCATATTTAGTATTTGTGGTGGCACTGCTTGAGCAAAGCTGTGATTAATGATCAGTGTAGCCCCTCTTTGTGTAAAAAAAGGCATCCTCAGTGGCAGAAACGGAGCGTATGCAATGGTAGTACATTTCAGATGACAGTAACACCTAAGGCCCAGTCTTCCTTTTTGACTTTCCAGCTACTTGTACTATGCAACAGCACCAATCATTATCAAAAAAGTTTAGTTTTGTATGTCATGTAGAAAATACTCACTTAAGGTTTTCCTAAGTCATGTTTTAAATCTTACTTTCTAGGCATTGCAGCTTTCTTCTGAAAACCTGTGTGTTATTTTCTGGCATTTTGGCACGACGTTTTATCCCCAGCCGCTTTCCCATTTATAGCTGTGTAACTGTTTCTTAAAGCCTAGGCTGTAGCTACTTGAAGACTGGGATGAGCTATGGCAAATAATCGAATTTAAATAAATATAGTGACACTCTGAATGCATAGTTAATTGGGTGCTCATAACTGTCATTGTAGTCAATACTGTTACAAATACTCTGCTGTCAGATGTTTGGGCAATGCCTAGTCTCCTATGATTTAAAACACACTGAGGTTTCCTTCCTCCTACAGCACTACTTAAGCCTTCAAAAAAGTTGAATCAGATATTATTTTATCACAGAGGACTTAGAGGCCTTAACCAATGATTTCAAATCAATAGGACAACAATGAATTAGGAAGTAGTACATTTACTCTGGGCATAGCTTTGAATATTGGGTTTTACTTGTTTTTACTGTAATATAGAAGTTTCACCAAATTTTACCACAAATTCTTATCCATTCGGTCTGGAAGCTTTTGAAATTTTCCAAGCTAAATATATCTAAAAGTGCATTAGTAACTGAGAATACCTTCAAAGGAAGCCTGTAACTGTTTAGGAACTCATGTAATGCCCGTCATCAGAAATACCAATGTTTTTAAAAAGAGAAATAATATCTTTTTCTTCTTCCTACCCAGCACATGTTCACTAGCCATGCATGAGTCTTGCTGACAAAGAATGGAGATTACCTTTTTCTTTACCGCTAAACATGAAGATGCACGTGGACAATGTTATCCTCTGCATGCCAGCATCTAGGCCAGTTCCTTGCCAATGTCTCGGGAAGTTGGCTCTGGTGCTCTGGGGACTCTTGCTGTCAGGTCAGACATCTCACAGGTTACTGGAACTGTTTGTACTTGTGCAAAAGGGTAAAAAAATTCCTCCCCCCTCCCCGCCCCCCATTCAACTCAGAATGACGTTGTGCTCTTGCTCTTCTTCTCAGAAATTTTTCAGAAAAACAGTGCCATCAGGAAACGTGATTTGCAGAGCCCAAAATGCGTTGTCTAAGGCTCTGCCTCTACATCAAAGGATGCCTTGATGAGCTGCACAGTGCATGCCTGAGATGATTAGCTCCTGGACATCTGTCCACGCTCTCCCACTTGTACAGCAGACCTCCAGGGGCTGTGTTTGGGCTGAAATCCAGGGAATCTAGAAGTGGTAGCTCTAAACTGAATGCATCTGCACTACTTTGCACCTGTACTAACAAACCTGTTTGGAAGCGTGCTGCGACGTGGGCTTAGCAGCCTCTGGGATCCATGTCCCTTGTAAGGAAACATGCAAGTTTTGTAAATTGAATTTCAATGTAAGTGAAAATCTGTTTATGCTTTGAAAATAAAAATGTCCTTGAATTTTTTTTTAATGTTGGATAGATTTCTAACTTCCCTAATTCCTCCCACCTCCCCGATTGCAATTACACTTTTTTAAGCTCCATAAATATCTGTAAACAGCAAAGCTGTAGACCATCTAGCATCTAAATTAGGCATTTGCAGGGTCCTGTGTCTCATTCTTGTAGTACCCTGGGCACCTGGATGCAGATCCTCTATCTAGCTAATATTAGTATTGGCCACATACTCCCAGTGTGAACCCAAACAAAAAGAAGCCTCCCTCTGGCTAAGCCATTCGATGCTGTGCCAAGCGTATCTCAGCTGTAAGTGGCTTTTTCCATATCTTCCCAATCTCATACGAATTGTTTTCTCTTCCAAATGTTGTGAAATATCTGGGTCAGCAGGTATAATAGAAAAGCAAACGGGGGAAAAAAAAATATCTATTTTTGCAACTCCCGAGTCCCGTTCCCAACAATTTATTGAAATAAGATGTCATGCATGCACATGTATCATTGATTTCAGATGTATGGTAAATTTGCCAAGGATATACTCAGCAGAAATAACTGTAAATTTTTCAGATCTGCTCTTCTCCCATCAACTTGGCCTCCAGAACAGGAATTCAGCACAGAGTGAAACATATTTCATACTCCTGGGCACCTGCTGATGTGTCTCCTGTCTCCCAGCTCAGAGAGGACAGAAGGTGTGATGCAATCTTGATATCTGCCATAACCTGGACTTGCTCACTTTACACCTTACTTTTTTGCAATTCTGATTTCTTTTGTAGTCATTGTTTTAGCCCTGTTCCTATCTGATATTGAACCCTCGTGACACTGATGCAGGAGCAGCAAACAACGTGCTATAGTGAGAGAAAAGACTGTTTTTCAGTGCTTTTAGCAATGTGACCTTAAGTATTGATTTATAGCCTGCTGCAGTGCTCTAGTGCAATAGGGAACTGTGGTAATTAAGTTAGTATCTGCACTTTCTAAAATAGTGCTGAGCTGCAACAAAAAGAGACCCTTTATTTTTCCTCTCTGCCTCTCAGTGAATGCAGATGCAGGCACTGCCCTTTGACCCTGTTCAGCTTTCCCCAGCTGCAGATTATTTTTCTCTCTCTGTGCCTTTAGGTGCTGATAGACAGAGTTGGACCCATTAATTCTTGTGTCCGACTTTCTTTTTTTAGTGCAGGCAATGGAGCACATTTCTACACTTGTACCTGACTTTTAAAATATTGTGTGTCCTTATGTGGGTGAAAAAAAGAACAGTGGCCAAGGAAATATGGGCAGCATTAGAAAATTCAGCAGGGTGGGTGGTCATGAAGTGGCTCAGACTTGAAAGCAAGACCTTTTGCATGAAAATTCCCACTTCTCAGCATGACACATTATTCTGAATCTCATGTGTAAGGTAACAGGGTAAACACAATGAGAAATCTCTTTTGTATTCCATTACAGACATTAGAGAAATAGGCCACAAAAGGTAATGGCAATAAAACTGAATACCTTGAAGTAAGCATGTAAATTACATGCTAATGTATGCAAATTAGAACACCATGTTCAACGTCCATAAACCTACAAAATATAGCTAATTAATGGTAGTAAGTTGCTTCATTTTATATTCACAGAGTTACAGGGGAGGTAGTATATTTTTATAATTGTGGAACATTGGCCTTGGGGAATGCATCAAACACTCGGTTTCTCTCCTCTGGCAAATTCGTCCAGTACGCTGGAAGTAATTGCTTTTCCACTTCCTCACCCAAGGTCTTAGTCTGAGAGCAGGCTCTGAAATTAGAGGTAAAACAAAACAAAAAGGCTCCCAGTTTTACGATTACTTTCTTGCGGAAGTAGTTCTTACTAATGCTAACATAGTGTCTGCTCAGCAAAGTACCTACATGCATTTGGTACCCTTGGCATATCTCAATGGATTGAACGACTGAACCCCCAAATGGCTACAGGCTTCGTAAAGCCCAGCTTTTTAGGCAGCTTGTTTCCAGCAGAATTCGCAGTTCAAGCTCCCAATACGATGCGAAAATAGAGCATCTGAGAACGGGTTCGGCAAAAGCAACGAACTCAGCACGGAGCAAAGGAACTCATCCGGGAAGGAAGGCGGAGGGAGCGAGTGGGTCAAGCCCCGCTTCTGGCAGCACAAGCAGACGCAAACTCGTCTGCCCACATTCTTCAGTCCTGCACGGGAAACAGCTCTGGTTTGAAAGCCGTATCTGTCCTGTGCCTGAAATTCACAGTCCCACCTTTTAGCCTATCCAGCCGACACAGTGAAGAGGCCTGGGTCAAGGTGGGATGAAGCCCTCTTAAAGGCGTGTGTCTGTGTGTCCTCTGTGTGCAAGCTGAGAGAAAGCTGCAATGTGAGTTGAATGGAAAAATGAGTATTTAAGGGTATGAACAACCAGTAGCAGTGGATGGGAACCCTGTGAAAGTTTTCCTGACCTCCCTTCTGCTTTAAAGGTGCTCGCCCTGCAATGTGAAGGATCTCTCTGGGCAGCTATGCGTGTCCCGTGGGGCTGTGGCCATGCCACCCTCCTTCGCAGGTTCCCCGTGAGACGCTCTGTTGAGCCCATGCAGGTCAGCTTAGCCGCTTTGCAGAGCTTCAGGCATCATCCAAGCTGGTGGGTCTCTTCTAGATAAACCACCTGTGGCCCCGTACCAGAGCAACTGCAGGATGTCCTGCTTCCCCCCGCTGTCCTTCTGCCACAGCGGCCGCTTCTCTCTGCAGAGGTCGAGTGCAGCGGAGGAACGGGCAGTTTGCAGAGAATCCCCACTCGTGTGTCACGGATGAAGAGAGGATGTGTTTTGTGCTGGGTCTTATTTGACAGGCCCTGAGATGAGTGATGGTGATGAATGTAATATGTCCTAGGTACCTGAGGCAGAGGTTATAATTTGCCAAATACTTTCCATGAGCCAGCGGTTCTCCTTCTGGAAAGCTGCTCAGTTTCAAACCAAAACATTTATCTTACACACATGTATGTATATATATATACATATATAGATATATATAATCTACACCTGTTTGGCAGAGCAGTTGAACTTTGATCAACTTCAGGTAAATGCTTACCTTGGACTTCATGTAAAAATTAACCCCAGTGTTAAACATGTGCTTAAGTGTTTTCTGATGTAAGATGGTTTTCGGAATTGAGGCCCCAGAGAGGACAAATGAGTGTAGCTGTTTCAGACACAAGAAAATGGAGGCTGGCAGAAAAGAGACACTGCAAAGAGGAAAAAGTATGTGAAATATTGTAAGGACTTTTAAGTAGAAGAAGGAAAATGATGTATGATAAAAGTAACAGGCTTACAGAGGGAAGTAACATATGAAAATAAATGTCAGAATAATAGGATGAGAAAAAAAAGGAAACAGAAAGTGGAAATAGGGGTACTGGGATATTAATTTAAGACTGAACACCTCCTCTTACGTTAATAATCTAAATCACAACTCGCTTGACTTGCTCACAAATTCAGCTTCTACTCTTACTTGTACCCATACTGCCTCATATTTCGTCATGCTTCCCTGTGCTAGGGAGTTTTGAGAAAATGTGCTTGGAAGCTTCATGTTGCAGGGACTCCCAGTTACAGGAGGCCTGCAGGAACACCTCAGAGTGCAGAGCTTCGTTTTCTAAGGAATAAAGGAATAATTTGCGGGAGAATAATTCTAAGGAATGGGGTATCTAATGAACAATTTTGCTCAAGACCAAAAGTTTAGCTGTATGTAAGGCATTTTTCAGGCTATCAAGAAACTAAAACTGCCTTCCCACCACCGGGCATCGGTGCCTGTCACGGACAGCTCTGTTTGGAGGGCTGCTGATTCAGCATGTGATGTGCAGAGGGCTTGAGCTGATGTAACCTAGTGACAGCTGTAAAAGGTCTTTAATGATATACGTACTGTAGTTTGATAGAAGAAGGAAGAGTGAGAGAGAGGAGTAGAAAGATCTGACTGTAACCTCCTCCAAGAAAATATTCTACTAGTAAAGCTTTTTTAATGTCTTCAGAGAGCTTCAGGCTAACCAGATACACCGAGTTATTTGCATCAGTTATTTACATCAGAGGCAATCTGGAATTAAAACATTTTCTCTTCACCCCTGTCACCTTTTCACCCTAAACTAGAATTATTAGAAAAGTCACAGGTCCTTACCCTGATTGTGACCATTAACGTGGTCCTTTTCTCCTCTCCTCCTGCTTTCCCCTCCTGCCCTGTGCTATATATCTTGGATAGACCACAGCAAATCTAAAACCGATGGCCTTGTTTCTTTTGCTTTTTTTGCCCCAGCACAAGCTCAATACCTGCACAAGAGGGGAGCAGGATCAGCTTGAGAAAGAAAACAAAAAGGCCCCTGCCAAAATAATAATCATAATATTAGCACACAGCTGTAGGGAGACATTTTTGGCATCCAGAGCAAGTGCTACCCACTCTCTCCCCTCCCTCTGTGACCCCACTTCTGCTTTTTAGCTTTCCACTGGCTACCAAATTCTCTGCTTCCCTCAGTCACCTCTCTGTGCCACTAACTACCTCCAGAGTCCTGTAGTTGCTCCTTGGTGGTGGCAACAGCAGAAGCATCCAAAGGGACTTGTGTGTGTGGGGTGTGTGCGTGTTTGTAGTCACGTGAGTGCGATATTCCTGCGAACTTGGAAAGTGCTTCAAGGAACTGATATAATTTTCTTGATCTTAAATCTCATTCATTTGGAGGGAGGAGGAGGGAAAAAGTGAGGGAGGGAGGGAGAGAGGGAATGCTGCTCTTGGCAGAAGATACAGGCAATTGGCTGCTTTATGGCTTTGCCTTGATGTGTGTTTAAAAAACAGCCCAAAATTTGGCACAGAGAGATTTTTCCCACTTGTTTTACTTCTAAATATTCTTCAAACGCTTCCACGGGATATTGAATATTGCTTTGATCAGATGAATATACTTTGTGCTGAAGTTTCTAGTTAATACCAACTTCAATTCATATTCTGCCAATTTTTTAATTTCAGATTTGATTTCAAATTTTCTCTAGCCTGTAGACAATGGAAAAATATGAAAATTTCCCCTGTGGATCATGTTATTTTACTGATGTGGGTTGAAGTTTAGAAGATGGGGAAAGAGTGAGTGAAGGGAATATCATCAATCTTGCTTCTTCAGCAAAATGTAAGTCTGACCAAAAGGCTGCATGTACACAGGGAGTGTACCTCAGACCAAGATGTTCTGGAAAAGGTTCACAGCTTGAATTTCTTCCAGATAAAGCCCCCATATTTGCCTTCTTACATAATCCTTATCTGAGCTATTTGAACTACTCAAGTTTGTGAATTTTTCTGGAAATGTCCAGGTATGGGCTGTCACCTGTGAGTCACCATGCTTCCTGTTTCTGCTCAGTCATAAAACATTTTCTGACAGCAGCCTTTGTCATGCTGCTTGGTACATTCATGATCTCATTTGAAGCCTAGAATATAAACACACTGGGTTTTCCCCCTCTCTATTAATGCTGTTTTTTGAGTATTTCCATGATCCTACATCCACTAAAGGTCGATAACAAAAAAAAAGCCCCAAGACTTAAACAAACTTTGGTCGTGAGCTAGTGAGTCTGAGCCATGAATATAGAGCTCACATGTTTGGGACAGAATTTAATGCACATCTCCTTGCCCTCCAGACTGTGTTACTGTCATATTTCTCGCTTTAGCTGCTCTGGGAGCCTGTGAGGAAGATTTGCCGTCGCAGAGTGGTTCTGCTCACTTATTTGACAATACCAGTGTTGCAGTTCGTGTGTCACCTGCTGTTTTCAGTCCATCATGAATTTAACGTAGCAGCCACATACTTTTCATAAGCTGCTGCAGGCAACAAGGTGCTGTTCTTTCCTGCCGCTGTCTCAGGGGCTGGTGGAATAGAGAGACGGCATTTTTAGTGGAGGATTTTGGATTCTGGACCTCATGTCACTAACTCAGAGTTGATAATCCTCAGGGAAAGAAGGACTTTTATTTATTTATTTTGTCTGAGGCAGTTATATATGGGATGGTTTATTTAGCTGTGACATCAGTCAGTAGTTCACGTAAAGCCATAGTGTTGGAACCTGAGAACTGTAGGTCTGCTCCCAGTTTCTGCAGAGCTAAAGCTCTAAGAGGGAAGAACAGAGGTAGGGGAGCACCAATAATAAGAGAGAATCAGCTCCAGGGAATTTCACACTGGCTTCTTAAGGAAGAAAACCAGGGTTTAAATGTGTGAGCCTGTGTCTTGAAATCTGTGGAAGGTAAATCACTGACCTCAGCTGAAGAAGGATCAAGCTCAGATGAAAAATTTCTGGCCATATCTGCTAACTCTGCTAGGCTAATCCTAAGGAGCTTCCTCGCAGAGCAATGTAGGGTACGTGCCATCCGCCCTGTAAGCTTTTCATGAGTCTCCAAGCAAGCTTGTTCACGTTACAAGGGGCTGCTTCAGGCATCTGTGTCCTACTAGCCCTCTGGCGTAGTCCCTCTAGATACAAGCCCCAGACATAATCCATCTCCATCAGACACATCCTCTGCACACCCAGCTCCCTCTCATCACTTGCGTCCTGCAGTGCTGTGCTGATGCCCTTGTCTAGAGCGCAACCCGCAAAGGTGGGAGGGCAATAGAGGAGCAGTGGGCTGCCAGGTGCTCTGCCTGGGGGAGAATGACCCCACTGCCATGACAGCCAGGGATAAGATGGTTCCCATGGGCCGTAGTAATGCAGGGCTGTGATTTGAGGCTAACGCCCACGGTGAACACCCCCTGACAGAAACCTTATGTTTTACCTTATGGTGTATGTTACAGTCTCCTACAAGGGGAAGCATATTGTTCTCCAAACATGGAAAAACGGAGAGCAAGAAGCTAAATCCAGACATAAAAGGCCACCTCCATGGCCCTTTACAGCAGCTTCTACACAGGGCAGGAGAGGAGAGTGCATCCACTCCCTGGCTGCCACCCTGATCTCCTCCAGACCTGTGTCACAGCAGTTCAGCGTTGACAAGTACAGCATTATTTTTATCGTGGAGGTCTGCAGTGTCATGAGCTTGTGATCTGTCCTCAGCTGCTAGACTGAGACAAGCTGAATTGTCCCGGCAGCACTGTGGCAGTGGAGAAGCCCAGCTGTGCCAGGGCCATAAGCAGGACAGTGTTTTCTCTTTGGTGCCCACCAGAAGGGAATTCCTGTTATTTACTAATATTTGACCATACGTCAGGACTTCGCTGGTCAGTTCACGAGCACCACCTTGTGCTTTCCAGTATAGATGGGTGGCACACGGATGATGCATCTGCAGAGCATGCCTCCTAGCTGGGCCCATCCTATAAAGGGTAGGGATTTCTGCCCGGGAATGTGAGTGCTCAGGGGCATCCTGAGCAGATCGGTGGGGTACGTGTTGGCAGGTGGAGGATGCTGCAGGCGATGGTGTCCGACAAGGTGGTTCAGCCAGATGGTGTGTGTAGGATGCTTTGGTGGTTGCTATGAGAGCTGGGTGCTCCCCATCTTTCCCATGTGGTGTTGCAGTCAGGGAAACTCAGGCAAACTGGGAATATAAATCAGGCATCAAACCAGCATGGATGCTCAGCTCCCAAACCTGCTGCCTGAGGTGCTTTAATAGGATGGTGTAGACACAGGCAGCTGTTTGTCCCCAGAGGGCATTACATACTCCTTTTAACTCTAATTGCACTTGGGGTTTCTGCTGTGGGAGCATAATACATATTTCAAAGCCAAAGATATGTCACAGAAAGGTCCTAGTTCCCCCCNNNATCACCCCAGTTTTAAGCCATGGTGACCTCAGAGAGCACGAGACTATGTTTTTTATTTTTTTTTTAATCTTTGTGAAAGGAGTCTTGTTTGCTTGCTGGCCCTTACACACCAAGGCACTGTTGTGTTACTTAAAATTGTAAATTATGTCTGTTTAAGAAAATGTCAGTGTTTTTTAAAACAGAATAACAGAACTGGAAAAGACTTGGCTGTGCTGTTTGTTACACAAGTTGCAGGCAGGCAGAACGATGCATTCATCATTATGAGCAGATTTAAGGAGACTAATGACTGCTATACAATATAGCTTCAGTTCTTTCAAGTAACATGATAGTTGTTTCTTTGCTTGCCAGCAAGATTATCTGAGCAATGTTAATGCTCGTGCACTGACGTATAGAGGAGCCATCAATATGGGGCTGTGCCTAGCAGCTATAACTCCCTGCCCCCACTTGCTAATTAAAATGACCTTTCTATCAAAAAAGAGGGTTGTAAGATAAATACAGCTTTGATAGAGGGATACGATTTCTCTGGCACCTATCATTTTGCATATGGGTATTTCTTGTACATTCCCCAGGAGTTCTGTAAAACAGTTATTCAGCTTTAGGATAGGAATAAGTTATAATGAGTATTCTTTGTTGCCCGCTGTTGAGAGCATGCTAGGAGGCTCTCTCATACCAGATAACACTGGTAAATGCTCGACAACCGTGTTGCTTCCAGCATGGATACTCACTACAAACCCCAGATCCTTTGAGGAAGAAAGTGAATCAAGAAGAGGGGGAAAAAAAAAAAAAAAAAGATTTTTCTGCCTCATCACTGTCACCTGTCCTCAAAGAAATCCCTCTTCTCCCTTCCCAAATGAAGATTTACCGTTCCTCAAAATAGCAACAGCAAAACTAAAAGCAGCTGGATCTTTGCTGTCAGTGTCTATTTTGTGTGGAACAATATACAAACACTGAGGAGCTTAGAGCAAGAACTGTTGCGCTTCGCAGTTTTTCATCATGAAATGCCACAGAAAAATGGCCTAAACATCTGGACTGCTTCCCTGCATGAGCCTCTGGCTTGGCTTTGATTCACCTTAAATATCCAGAAGAAATGAGAAGAGGTACACTGACTTTGTAGTGGCTGCTGTGTATATTTTTGTTTGTCCACTTGTTTGGAAATATTGCTCACTGCTTCTACTCTGTTCCTCAGGGGAGGTGTTGCCTTTCCTGTGTTTTTTTACCAAACATTGAGGTTAGGCTCTGCTCTTCAGTGGTGTCATTTTGGAAGCCTGTAAGTGAGGCTTCAGCCACAAGAAAATGAAAAAGATTACATTTATATATATGTTTTCTTCCTAAATAAGGAGAAAAACTAACAGAGGGCTGCAAACTGGATTTGTCTGTGTGGGTGGACCGTGCTCAATGTGAAACATGTTTACCAAATGTTTTTCCCATGAGAATCAAAATTTTCCCCATCTGACATCCAGGTTTCTCGTCAGAGGAAGCGTGCAAATATGCTATTTCAGCCACCGTTTTGGTGATTCAGAGCTCTGGCACCTCGAAGGTAACGGGTCTGAACTCTGATCGTCCTTTCACCTTTCACGCTTGGCCACAGAGACTTGCCTGGGCACCAAGGACTAAATTTCTGGGCTCTCCTTCTGTAGGTATAGGTTTTGAAAACTTAAGGCTTTCCAGAAGAGACATGAGGTCTTGGAGGTCTAGTGCAAGGGATGTGAAAGTGGAAAGGGACCTGATTTTTACAGAGTGGCTAGTAATTATTCTTGAAATTCAGACCACCTTTGAAAACTGAGTTTCAGACTAGGTGTCCCGAAATGCAGCTGAAAACTGCCCATGTATTTGTCTTAAGCTGACATTAATGTGGACAATCATACGATACTTATTTCCTAAATATTCTTCCAAGCCAGATCATATTCATCTCTGTGACCGGGTTGTCAACTTTTGGTTCACAGGCGAATGGGAAAATCCATGTTTTTTCTTGAATGTCTGACATATTTGTAGAAATCGCAGTCAACGGTACCAAAACTCCCTGAAAACATGGCTTTGGGGTATATTGCAAAGCAGGGAAAAAATACCTTCTTTTTCTGGCTAGCAGCCACCATCTAATTTTAGCTGCAATCTTCAGAGGCTGTGGAGTGGGGGTTGCCTCTGCCCCAAAATGTGATTTCCCCAGACTTGACCCAGACTGGACCAAGTTGCTATTCACTGCTAAATTTGCTTGCGTGCAGCTAAAGCCTGATAATCTTAGGTCTCAACTAAGCCAAAGCTCTTTAACTTGTTTTACTCTGCTAGGCCATATTAACAAAACAAAACAAGCCAAAAAACCAACAAACCAGCTCATTACACCTTACTATTTAAGCAGAATTGGGTTGGGTTAGTAGCAGTTCAGACGCTGAAGAAAAGGCCGTTAATGTTTCAAGAGAAAGTGGTGCTTCTGGATCCCTACTGAACCAACATTTAAGCTTGGAGTTCATGCTGAAAAAGAGAAAAATAAGGTGCTAATTGTCTTTATATACATTTTGGGGGGACCTAGTTTCAGACGTAATTGTATCTAGTTCTTTAAGTTCACTTTACTGCACTATTTGGATATATGCTAAGTGCCTGTGATGTGTAAGGTGCTCATATTAGTAACATCAAACTGCTGAACAGCTGCTCCCTTCCCTCCCAGAGAGTCTCTTGACAAGGGGAAGAAAGTCCTGATACTGCTCTGTTACTGTGTCTGAATATCATCCCTGCCTCCATGCACACATATGTGTGTATATATATACAGATATATGTACATACATATATAGCTTTCAGTAGGATTCTTCATGGATTAAAGGTTATGTTTATTTTATAAGCATATTTATACTTCTTCTTACGTACAAACAAGTTTCCTTAAACTCATGTTTGTAATTCTCTAAATAAAACTGAAGACTATAACTGAGACTGCAGATTTATTATATATTTAGAATTATTTTTAGGCATGACTGCATTTTTTCCCATCTTACTTACTTTTTCACCTTGTAGCTGC
The DNA here is from genome assembly GCA_026212715.1 of Elanus axillaris. Lineage (NCBI taxonomy): Eukaryota > Metazoa > Chordata > Aves > Accipitriformes > Accipitridae > Elanus > Elanus axillaris. The sequence continues at coordinate 23,003,537 of JANZLQ010000030.1, forward strand.
CCTCTTCAAACTGTGCTGAATGAACCAGTCCATAAGAGCTAAAACATGTGTCTCAAAACAGAATAGGAGCATCTTCTAAAATGTGCAAAAAAAGGGGGAAAAAAAAAAAAAGAAGAGTTGTGCCCTCCTTTTTTGCATGGCTTTACTTCCCACCAGTTTGGTTCTACTTCCATTTGTCACTGAGATCCAGGAGGACATTCAGTTCTTTCATTTTAAATGTGGGAAGGAAATAGCTCATATTCCAGCAGCTGGCTTTTAGCTTCTCATCTCTGCTCTGACCTCACTTTCTTGCCTCTGTTGTTGGGCACGATCATTTTGTTTAACAGAGTGAGAAAGGACCACAGTTAATTATTCTGCTGTTCAGTCCCCATGTTCTTTAAGTCTGTCCTCTAATAACAAAACCTGGGATCAGACAGCCATGTGAATGCTAACTTCATTCCTCAGCTAAAATACCATACTTTATCTGGCTGAGGGTGGGATTTCCAAGCGAGCCTAAGAGGGTTAGGTGGCTGAGTCTCACTGAGATTCAGCAGACAGCTCCTGTAAAAAAAAAAAAAAAAAAAAAAAAAAAAAAAAAAAAAAAAAAAAAAAAAA
>JANZLQ010000030.1:23004230-23031346 GCA_026212715.1 Elanus axillaris
AACAAAAAAAAAAAAAAAAAAAAAAAAAAAGAAAAAGAAAAAAATCACACTTCAAAGCTCCAATCATGTGGAAATCTTTTGCTCTCAGGGAAAAAAAGAAGGTCCCTGGGAGGCTAAGTCTGATTTAAGTTCTTGGCTAAAGTCATGGACCACTGGGGGCCCTATTCAAAGTGTTATTCTGAATATAGACAGCCCAAGACTGAAAAGCCAATAAAAGGAATAGATAGGACACAAGGGCTGGAGAAAAGGTTCATTCTTGGTTTTCTAACCGTTGCATTAAAAGCGATGAATGTCTGTTTCTTTTCTCTTCCCCTCCAGTAATGACTCTCCTTCAAATAGCTGGTGGAGGCTTTTAGAAAGGTTCCATAGGAAAAAGAGAAGCTGTATGGTAACCTTCGGAGCAGGAGCCCCTGCCCCCTACCCCCTCCGTCTGTCTGTCTTGTCTGGTAGGCATCCCTATAAAGAGATCAGAGGGAATCACTTGTGGCAGTCAACACTTTTGAAAAACAGGGTTCAGATAAATAAATATCAGTTGATTGAAGTCAGGTGATCAGATGCGTGCAGTGTGCACATGTGTTTGTGGTTTGCTTTTATTTTTTAAGATGCGTTGGCCTCGGCTCTAAGGGTGGAAAGTACATAAGGAATTTTAATTGCCACTCCTTCTCAAAATCACATTCTTGAGCAAACCTGCCTTACTGGAGAGATTAATTTAATGTATAGACATAAAAACAAAACATGGTTTTCCAAAGTTCGTCTTTGGAATATGCTTGGCAAGCATATTCCACCATTTTCATTCTTTCCAGGTCAGCATCCCACTGCTACCCCAGCAATCCCACCACAGCTGAGGAAAACTAAAGCTTAAAAAACAGGCATAAGGCCAAAGAGTGATACATAGCCACTGGCCTGGATAAGAGGGGATGCAAAGTCACCCTGTCTGGTGGGAGTCTTGGAGAGGGCTTAGTTTCAGCAGGACACCTGCTCTTTGTCAGTGACATAGGGGAAACTGGGGGGGATAAGGGGCAGAAGAGCTGGTTCCTCCCCGTATTCCTTGGCACGGCTCCCGGGGGAGCGGGGGGACCGGGACTGAGGTGGCTCCTGGAGGTGCTGAGGCAGCTGCACACCAGGCTTGTGCTCCTGGCACTCGGGAAGGCACCTTGCTGGACTCGGGAGCGTTTAAGGCCGCTTTCTCCTGCTGCTTATTCTGGTATCCACACTTGCTCCGATCAGGGGACGTCTCACCTATACGCCTGTATGGTCTATTTTCACAGTGGACTGAATTGATAATATTTTTATATCATGAGCCTGTTCTAAAAAGGAAACAAATGGGCACTGGCATAGGTCCTAATACTGTAATTTTAAGGTTAATGCCAGCCAACAGCAGCAGGGGAAGCCTGTGGACCTCATGAAGGCGGAAGAAAATCCTCCTTAGAAAGAAATTGCCTTGATTTCGCTTGTTAGAAAGCTCTCCAAAAGCTGAGCTGGTAGAGGAGGAGCATTCCCGCATCCGAGTGAGGAGCAGGAGCAGCAGCAGCTAACTTCTGCCTGTCCCTTTCTGGAGCAGTGACAGCTGCATGCAAGATAAAGAGCAAGCCGTGAAGCCCTCAGTATGCTTTGGAGAAACACAATCATATCCCAGACTGAGAACACGTAAAAGCGTTTGCCGGCACTGCTGTTTCTCCGGACCTCAGCTCCGTGACCGCTGTATGGGGTTAAGAGGCTGGAAGGAGAGCAAGGAGAGAGAAAGGCCGTCCAGCAACAGGAGGAGGAGATTCTCACAGAGTCCCGTGTTCCTCCAGCGAGCTGATCTGTCCATCCAGCTTCACCTGGAGCCAAACACCTGGCACGCACGGTGGCGGAATGGGTGCCCCTGCACACAATGGCAAGGCTGTGCATGTGTGAACCGCAGGTGTTTCAGTTTAGAGCTGCTCCCGCTCTGCAGTCGGGATTTTTCTGAAGGCATTATGAACAGTTGTTTCACAGAAAGAGAGAAAACACTGTGCACAGGCACGGAGGCTGCCCTTGATGTTCTCGTTACCTTGCTGGCCCACCACATCCTCTGATGTAAATGGCCGAGGCAGATGTGCCCAACGCTGACCTCTTTGCCCGAGCTGCCAGAGGAGCCTCTCCACACTGTCGAGGCATTGGTGCCGGGCCGCCTGCCCGTCCAGACCTCTCTAGAAGTTTCTGCAGTTCGGCGGAGGATACAACTCCTTTCCTCGTGCCTCCTCTCCCCGTCCTCTAGCCTCCTCACCGTACGGACAGGCCCGTCCTCTAGCCTCCTCACCTCACGGACAGGCCCGTCCTCTAGCCTCCTCACCGCACGGACAGGCCTGTCTTTTCTGTGCATCCTCCTCCACCAGTGGGCAAACCTGAGTCTCGTCCTTTCTTCAGGGCTGGAAAGGACTCCTAGGCCCCTCATAACGGCTTCCCCAGCCTGCATTTCCCTGTCTTGCCTCGTTTTGTGGTGGCTGTGGGTCACCTCTTTCCACCCGCACAGCTGAGGAGCAGCTGCGGGGGTGGAAAAGCCGCAGCCAGATGCTGCTGACAGAGGGAGCAGGAGAGAAGGAGAAGCTGCCGAGCGTCTGCCAAGACAGAAGCAGCGCGGAGAAACTTTCTCGTAACTCCACAGCGAGAACTATGTGGAAGAATGTCATTTGAACCCTTTAGAAATGAACCCTGTTGCAATGGGGGTGTGTGTGTGGGTTCATACTCTGCTCTCTATAATTTCTTCTTTCATCTGGGATTATCTTCCCATTCGTACCCACGCAACTGCATTTTGGGGCAAATTTGCAGTTTCTGAAGAGCTCGCTGGTCTTTAGCCACAAGGTAGTCTTGGGATGTTGGGCCCAGCTCCTGTTTCCTGGGACAAGTCTGGAAAACGTGAGGCCGTCTTTCCAGACCCAGAGTTTTCATCAGCTCTGTGGTCATGAAATTATCCCATTGGTCTGCCTGACTGCCCGCTAACGAGGCAATAGGAGCAAATACGAGTCTTGTGTGCATTGCGTCAACTTACACAACTGGATTGTCCTTAGGAGGGCACCTGGCATTTATTGCAACGGGCAAAGCAAGCACAGAGGTTTGCCATCCTTCCTTTTAGCAGGTAATTAAGGTGGGATTTTTACCATCCAGGTAGGCCGGTGAGTCAGATGAATGCCAGCACAAAACTGTTTCAGGCCACAGGGGTAGGAGCTGGCACACGTAGGTTAAACACCCAGCTTTGCCTCTCACTGGGCCTATAAAAGCAATCCTATTTTCCCACTTGTCGAGAGTGCAGTGTCTTCAAAACAAAGACAATTTTTTGTTGTAGGAAATCTGGTGATATTATCATTGAGCTCACTGAGACACTCTAGGAATTAAATCCATAGAAATCAACGTTAATGTGAGGACCAGGGGATCAGATGAAGAAGAGATGGCCTGGAGGCCCTGATGGTTTTTTGGGGGCAAATTCTTAGAGTATCTTAGTGTATTTGTTTTGGAAAAATTATAGCTAACTGTGGTCTTTATTCATCTATAGTTGCTGCTGTCACTGTTTTCATAGTCCATTTTATTTCCTGGAGGTTCAAGGACTGTCTGTATCAAACAGTATTTGCAACAATGTCAGACAGTGGTGACAAAGTTGGAGGCATATATGGGAGGATTTTTTTTTCCTCTTTTTTTCAGAGACCTTATTCTTGTAAACTGAAGAAGAGAAAAAAGATGAGAGGAGGAATAAACTTCATCTGGACTAAGAGTTTTGCATATGAATTTTTTCTCCGTCCAGTGAGGTGGGTGTCTGTTGATGTAATAAATTAATTACGCTTTAGGAACACAGAGCAGAAAATGTTTCCCTAAGGTCCTTGTTCTGGAGGTTAATCCAACAGGGATAGGGGTCTGTAAGGTGGCTTAAAATACCTGTCCTGATATTTATACAACTGGTTTCTTAGCATGTGGATCCTGTAGTGGTAGTGATTTTGGATTTCTACTCTTTTTTTTCTTTACCATATGTTGTATAATATGATCTATGTTTTATAGTCTTTAGTGAGTGTATACACACACACGCATATGCATGTATACATGCATACATACATGTATATTCATAAATATGCATATATGCATACATTCGTACATATGTATATATGTATATATACATACATAGACACACATAGATTTTTCCTGCATTTGAATAGGGCATTGTCGTGTTATATTTATTTGGTCATGGATTCTATAATTCCTAGGACAACAAATTTTGATAGAACTTTTTTCCAGCCTGGTAAATTCCTGGCAGTGATTTGTGGAGACGCACAGATACAGGCACGGCTGGGCATTAAACTAGGAATCTAGGTCTCAGTGGTGGGCTCAGTGTCGCGCAAGAAGGTTGTGTGACTGCTGGTAGGTTTGTGGCTCATGTTGCCCCAGGTGACCCATTGTTCCTGTTGGTTTTACTCCTCAGCCTTCCAGCATGCTGTGCACTTCTTCTCTAGAGCTGTAGAAATAGAAAAAAGCTATGAGATCCATCATATCTCTTTTGTCTGGCTGGATATACATGCAATAACTTTTTAAAAAATGAAGGTAAACCACTTGTGATTCAGAGTTAAATTCCTGTTCAGTACAGAGAGATTTATTGTTGTTATTGTTATTGCTATTTGCATTTTAGGTGACACTACCCAATAACTCCATTTATCTGGCTAGACATTTACAAATATCTTGTGCTAGATATTGTACAAATACATAAAAGATAGCTCCTGCTGCAAATAGATTACATAAATTTCACAGACCTAACTCATTCAACAAACTTTCTGAAATCTTCCGGAAGAAAAATGCTGTTGCTGGTGTTGGATCAATAATTTTCTGGCAGTTGATGCGCAGTATGGAAGTTGGATATTTTTAAAAGATAGGGAAGATAATGCACATTTTCTGCCTTTTCGTAATTTGTTTTCGTCTTTCCAATGTTTTCTGAAAATTGTTTCTGATGGTCCGTTTTCATTAAACCTGTCCTCTTTATAACCACCCACCCCTTTGACCTGGACCTACATTTTCTATTACACTCTGAGCGAAGACACAGTATTTATGACAGGTGTAAAATGAGATGCAAACTGACAACATATGAAGCACTTCACTCAGAGCAGTGAAAAGTAAATCTTGTTCCCATCTGAGACGATACCCCCATCCCCTCTTGCTCGAAAGCTGCCATGTGTCCTAGGAAGTAGGATTCATAGCTCTGTCTTCTCAGTTTTGTTAGGTGATTTGGGAAAGGAGCTAGCCTGTATTCGTCAGCCAATGGCCCTGGAGGTGGGTGACAAGAAACGTGGCCTTGTTCCCAGCATTTTCTCCTTGCTTCATTTCAGTGCCTTGTTTTCTGGGTTTGGCTGCCGAATTGCTGTCTACCAGCTCTGCAGGATTTGCTGCATCTACGTGCTGCTTCTACAGGGAAGTCAGGGGAGGAAAATACGTGAGAGGCAATCTGTATGAGTCCCTTCAGCTGGTAGCCCCCATGAAAAGGCTATCTAGACCCAAATTACAAATTTAGCCCTAAAAAAAACAAGACTGAGTAATACAACATTTATAGAGCCTCTGCTCAAGAGAGGAGTACTAGAGTCCTATGCAGGGAAAGAACACCAAACTCTGTTCAGACTAGATCAAACAGAAGACAATATTTCACAGAAAAGTGGTATTTTAAGTATGCAAGTTTTTTTCTCTCCACACATAAAGCAAGCGCTGCCCTGGTAATTAAAGCTAACTAATTTTGTGGGGGAGGAGAGTCCTCCTTTCACATTCAGCTCCCCTTGCACTGTCCTTCCATCCCAAACCACAGCACTAAGTAAGATCACTTAGGAAAGAGTGCCTGTGTTTTTGTATAGTTTTATCTTCTTTTGTGGTGCTAATGCAGCTTTATGTTATTATAATGGTATGTATCCTCATGCATAGTTACAGAAATACTTACGTAAGTTACTTAAATATCATATAGATAATTTATACAGATTACACAAATAGTTGGTACACAGGCTCAAAACCTGCAGATGACTTTGAAGATAACATGAAGAAGGCTATGTCAGTGCAAGGCTTCTTGCTTTATAGATACCCAAAAGAAAAGCAAAGGAAAAAGAAAGAGGAGACATGCAGAGCAACCTCAAAATTAGGATGAAGTAAAAATGAAAGAGGTTTTAAAGGATGCCAGAAATTTAGACAAGAAGCACTCAATGGAAAAGATTTTTCTCCTGGATAGTTTTGATTCCCCAACCTCCCTTTCAAAATTACGTCAGTTAATCTCTTAGCTCATCCCATAGCCTAAGGCAAAACCATGTTAAATTGAATACTTCAGTATTTAGGATTTTACACAAAAATGGAGGATCTCGCACACATTTGCCTGCTGGCGGTCAGTTTAGCTCCTGGACTGCTGCGGGAGTCCACTCAGGATTCAGGCTGTCAGGTAGGGAGGGAGTTTTCAAGACTAAGATTGTTTGCACAAGGCACTGTCAAGATGTACCTGATGAAAATTACTGACAGATCTCAAAACTTGAGTAAGGACAGCAAGTTGGGGAACTCAAGAGAAGATGTTTCAAATTACATCCTTAAATTGAAATGGCTTTGCTTCTAGCAATGTTGGTGATCTACAGCTCCTATAGATTGATTTCTTTCTTCCCTCAAATCAGCTTTTTCCTCCTCGGTCTTATCAATTTTTATAGCTTAAAGATGAATATACATCTACAGCTATCCACCCACTTACAGTTATTACCATTAAGAAGCTTGTAGTGGTTTTTCTTGAGTGTCAGCCAACAGCGCTTTAAGAACTTATAGTGAATACCGACTTTGTAATACCAGCCAATATATGTATCCATCACAATATAAAAGACCTGACCTTCTGAATAACTCAGTCGGTGTAGGCCAGACCCATCTAAATGACGTAAAAATTACGAATAATAACAATGTATGATTTTTTGTCATCTGAATAAAATTGCTAACAACTACATGTTGATGTTATCAATTGACTTAGATGTACCTTGAAAGCTGAAACAAAGAAAATGGCAAATACTGAAGTGGGCCAACATTAGTTTTATTGTTGCAAATACAATGCTAGGTGATGTTCCCAAAAGCAAATATCAATCGTATTCTCCAAAACCAGTTGAAACTAATTGTACTCAAATTATGCAGGATATTTGTGAACAATTGCTGCTTTATGAAAAAGAACCTCTAGTGATTTCTGACCCCTGGTTCTCAGCCTTTTCACTTGAAGAGCCCTGTTGAAGCAGAGAAAATTGCACACTGCTTTTAAGCGCACAAGCAGGGAATTACAATACATTAGTATATCAGGGCTTTATGTACCTGTAAGCTTAGAAATATGTTCAGCCCATCCTGAATGAAGTGCTCATTGGCTTTTCTTCTGCTTTGAGACTTGACTGTTTCAAGGAGAATTTTATTTAAGTGTTCATTTCTCTTTGCAAGCTTTAATAGAGTCTATCATGTCTCATCTCTTCTTTTTTTCCCTTGCACAATACTGTATATGCACAATATATGGGGCTTAGGCAGTCCTGCAGTAAGAAATATTCAAGTAGAAACTAATGTGACATATATGATATTTACTTCAGAAGATTTTTCCAGAAGAAAAAAAAAAAACAAAAGAAAAAAAAAAGGCAAATTCTGTAACAGTCTTCACACAGCTCACATTTGGAGACTGACAATAATCTTCAGATCTCAACAGTGCAGACTTAAACCTCTGGTTTTTATTTCCATTAGAGACATTGAACAGGAAAAGGGGCAGGGTAAAAAAAAAAAAAAAAAGAAAAAGTGTCTGTCTCAGAAGGATGAGATTAAATGCAAGAGCACTACTGTTGTGTAATATTAACTTTACAAAGAAAATATTTCTTTTGCTTCTTTTGTCATGCTACCAAGAAAAGTGTGTTGTTCATCAGAAGCCTTTTGCAAACAGCTGCTTTGCTGTTGAATATGTGGCTTTAATGTCACTGGACTAGGACTTTCGGTTTAAGATCAGGACCACCCAGGAATCCAGAAGATGATACATACAGATATCTCGATGACCTCCGACTTGATTTCTTTTTGGCTGTAGTTATTTCTAATCCAGCCATTTCAAATCAGAAAATGGCAAGATCAAGCTTCCTTCTTCTTTTTTCTTCTTAGCACCAACTTTTTCTTTCTCTGCCCTGAATCAAAAGTGCTATTCAGCCTGCAGCCATATGTGAGCAATCACGGCTTGACACAGGCTACTAATAACACCTACTCCAGCCATCTCCTTTTAAATTGGAGTGTTTCCATTGATGTGTGCTAGCGATTGCTCTGGCTTATGTAAGTTGCACGTGAGCGGCAGCGGGCACCGCGGGAGAATGAGCGGCGAGCCCCGGCACGGCGAGGCCAGCGGCAGCACCCGCCTTCCAGCAAATGGAGCAAGGCCATCTGAAAACAGAGCAAGGTCAGAGATCACCGCTCAGTCTGATTTCGTAAGTGGCCCTAATGTGCTCCATAAGTATAGATCAGCAAAAAGAGTCTGAGTCAGACTCCAGATTAACATTTGTTTTCATTTTTCAGTGGCTTCAGAACACATAGGGGTCATTGAACTGTTGGTGCTGATGCTATTTAGCATTCATGGTCTGGAGGAAAATAAAGTCCTAACCTCTGACCTTTCATTAGAGTAGAGCACACAGGGGGTTAGAGGTGAGGGGGAAGAAAAAGGGGGAAAAAAAAAGTGTTATTGTCCCTCAGAAAATAAGTGGCTCCTGTTCATGGTGCAGGTCTGGCTTGTCATTAGCACAGGACTGTATTTGCTAATAGGGGAAGTTAGAATGTGCTGTGGTACAGTGAAGTACCACAGAATATTCATTTTCCTTGAGCATAGCTGCAGTAGCCCCTTCCTCTGAGTTCAACACTCGTTGATAATAACGGCAGCATGGCCTGTCAGGCTGAGGGTCTGTGCTGAGGAGGTGCTCAAGTCCAAGTCATCTAAGCTGTTAGTTTTGCTGACGACTCCAGTGTCCCTCAACATCTCATTCTTAAATGGTTTTCACTTTATTTACATTGATCCGCTCCTAAGATTTTTTTTTCCCCCAAGAAAAATAGTTCGTTTTTATTTTTCACTTAGATGCATGTGCTCCCTCTGAGAAAACATGGATTGGTTTCACCCAGCATTATTAAAATAAATAGCATCCATAAATCTCAGTCAGTGCTATGTGAAGTTCACTGCCGAATACTGGAACGAGGGAGTGGGCTTGTGCGTCGTTCTCCAAGCCAGCAGACAGAAGCAGTTTCAAAACACTTCATGCGCATTACCCATACCACCTAACTATTTCAACAAAAGGCCTGATTTTCCACTGCTTTCCCCAGTCTAGTAATTGATACTGATGTAAATTGTCGGTAAACTACAGCTTCTGGCTGAAGCCTAATGATGTACTTGCTCTTTCCGTGGTTTAAATGGCTGCAGACAGCACAAGGCAGCGCGAGGGACGGGAACAGACTGGCAGGCCAGCAAAACAGCGGTGCATCTTATACTTCTCCTGTGAACGAACAGAAAAATTAAACCCCCATCCCCAAAGTATTTCAGTGCCCGAGGCTGGCGGGGCTAGCCCTGGAAAGGACTGCGCTTCTCAGACTTCCCTGGGGGTTTGCCGGCTCCTTGCTGCTCCCCTCCCCGGTGCAAGCCTTCTGGGCCAGAGAAAGCAAAATTCACTCTTTTCTGTACCTGGATGTAGTTAGATATTTAGGCACAACTCCAAGACGGCCAGGGCAGATATCCAGGGGAATTTAAACCTGCAGCATGCTGCTAGAAATCTTTTGCCAAAATGAATCTTGCCTAAAACCCATCAGGATGCCATTCCTGATGGCCTCTGTAATATTTCAGAGCTTGTTTTGCATAGAGCGGGAGGGTGTTTGTGAGGTTGGTTTAGTTTAGTGGGAGCTCAAAAAGCCTATGGATTAGGTAGAAATAAATAAGTTGTGTTTGACAAAAGAATATTTGGATGGAGCCAGAGCTGTAGCTTGCTGCCAAGCTCTTTAGAGAAAGAGGGATCTGTGCATCTTTCCCTGGCCTCACTTGTATCTCCCACCTTCTGCTGATGCAGTTATACCGAATAATCAATAAGTCTTGCCCACGGTATGTATTTTGAAACCTCCAGTTTGAATAGTTTAAAGAAACAGTGTATTTGTTGTAAAACTCATCAGTTGTTACTTTTAGGGTATTCCAATTTTAAAAGTTTAATTTTTCAGCTAAATATATATGTTGTGTTTGTTATTTATATAGTATTGTTTCCTTCCCTCTTTTGTGGCCAAAGTAATAAGCCAACAGAGGAGAAATTTTGAAATCTGTATCTGGGTGTAACATGAAATGTTCGCTCTGGTATGGTCACACTGTTATATTGTGCAATCAGGAACAACAGCAAAACAGTGTGATTTATGTAACTATTTCCACTGAGAGCTGTGAGTTATAAATGCAGAAATGAAATTCTCTGAATTGTTAATGTCTGCAGTCGGGTTACAGCTCAGCTGAAATTTGCTGAGGGTGAATGAGGTAGGAAGAATTTTATTCTGTGGATTTTCACACCGGGCAACTTGAGTTTGGAAAGATTAGTTTGAAATAATCATGAAAAGTTTGTAGAAACCTTCACTGAGAAATTAACTGTGTATTAGTACAAATATTTGAAATGAATTTTCCTCTCCCAGATATTTCCTGAGCTGTAACTGAGAACAGAGGAGACCTGGTGGAGGCTGCCATGTGTTTGCGTGGGTGTTATGAGCAGATAACCCACAGCGTGGTTGCGGTACCTACAGAAACAATGGTGAAACTGGTGAGTATTGTAAGCTGACTGTGGACCGAGGAGTTATTCTTGGCCTTGACCCTGAGTTACTCGAGGGTGTACCTGAGGTACTGCTCAGCTCGATGTCAAGGTGTGGCTCCCCAGAGTGAATTTCCGAGGATGCATGTTGCTAACAGAGCTTAAGTTACTGCTGTCAACTCTTTCTACCTACTCTGGGGCCACGGACCTGTAGGTATGAGGAGGTACAAGAAGTGGATTTTCATGAAAAAGGCATCGTGCAAAGTGAAGAGAGACTCGTGCAGCGCTGTAAGGAGGGACGCTGTATAACCTTGCCTCTGGAGGAAGGAATGTGAGAGCAACTACAGATGAATCCCTGTAAAATGAGCACCGCTACTGATTAATTCCTACCCTCCATACATTTATTCTGTATCAACCTTTCCTGCCTCCTTTCAGCTGTGGCTATCATCCGTATGAACCTAACAGGCAACACCATGGCTATGCTACATAAATAATTGAGAGATGGTGTAAAATACCATGAATTTAGATAGAATTTTTCCTTTTTTTCATCTGGCCTCACTATTAAAACAGGTGAGACATGCTCTTAATTGAGTTTCCAAAAACACTTTCTTGAAGTCAGCTGGGTCCTTAGAGGCAGTTACATTAGAAAAGGTTTTCTGAATCACACCTGGCTGTGAACTGTAATTAGCCTTCCCATTATTTAGGGAGGGGAGGTAGGCCCCTACCACATTTGGCTCCCTGGCTGAAAGAAGCTGGATGTGGGATCTTTTCTTGGGCTACAGGACCTTTTGCTGGTGCTTTGAGACTATGGTGAGTCTAAGCTATATTATATTTACTGTGAGTACACAGGCAGCTATCCCAGGTCAATCTGAGATATGCAAATGTGACTGTGAGAAAAGGCAGAACACCTACAGGTCTTTCTGAGGAAAAGAGAAATGTCAGAGGCTGTGTTTTCTTAGAGGAAAATCTGGAGAAATTTTTGAATGCTTTATTATGTGTTTATGACAATGAAACTGTATTTTTTTAAAAACAAAAAAGCCTGCTGATTTAGCTACCTAAATATACTAAGTAATTTAGTAAGTATTAGTATATAAAATAAATGCATACAGGTATTTTACTTTTGAATAACAATGGCTGTACCAAATGCTGAAGGAGGTGCTTCCCTAGGCACTGGTGTTCCTGGCTGTATTTGCTACCTGTTGGCACGTCTCGGAGATAGGCGGTAAAAATTAAATCTTGAAAATAGGAAGCAAGAATGGTGGTGACATATGCAAACCAAGAACTCAGGTGTATGTGGCTTGTAAAGAGAAACCAAATAAGTGGAGTTGTAGCTCTATAATAGGGATAGGAAAACTCATTTCCAGAAACAAAGATGAACATGGGCATCCTTTTCCTAGACAGGATTGCTGTCTGCCTGAGTCCAGGTACTGCTGGTCTTTGCCTGGGTCCAGCAACCTTTTGACACACCCTTGGCTTAATTTTAAAACTGTCGCTTATTTTATTCCTTTGCTCTGAATGGTAGGAACTGTTAGACCTGACCTGGTTGTTAAAGAAAGATGCTTGTGAGCTTCAGGATTAAGCCAAGTCAGGTCATCCACGCTTGCAAAGGCTTTCAGCCTCATGGGGGGTTTCCAGGAACAAACACTGGTCCTCAAACCTGGTCAGGGTCCCATGTCTGTACCAGCCAGAAACCCAGCCTCCTGTTTCTGTTTTATAATCTTTATTTTACAACATATCTGCCTTCTTTTATAGTACCTTACTAGCCCAGATTTTTGCCTCAATCCTCCCCCCCAGCCCTAACCTTGCTACAGATGTAAAAATTTTGGAAATGCTGCAAGTTTGGAAAGCAAATATTTTCCTTGGAAAGTATGGAGGGGGAAGGGATGGAAGGAGATGTTCAGAAAAAACATCCATTTAGGGAAAAATTCCAGTATCATTGTAAACATTACTTTAAACATTCTTTCACTGTTCATTCTGAGACAGAGTATTTCACATGAAAGCCTCCCCCCCCTTTTTTCCCTACCAGACCCAAGGAAAAAAAAGCTTCCAACACTAACTTGTTCTGTATAGTTTTCCAGGATTTTCTTTTTTCCCAGGCCCTGAAGTTTCTAAACATGTTTTAGGCCCTGAACTTGCAGATGTGTAGGTTGTACGAGATGTGAAATTCTGAGTCACCTGAGGGAGTGGTTGTACCCATGATGTGCTAAGCCTGAGGGAAGCAAACGCTTCCTTCGTGTGTTGAATGTGGGATGAGCTCTCCCAGACTGTTTCAGACCTGGAAAAAGGCTGGTGTGGCCAAAAGCCTTCCTGGGTTTTCCCACCCAGTTCTGTCAGTTGTTCTGTTGATAGATGTTGCTCCATCCTACCTACTTTCCTGCACTTACCCTTAAGCCGCCTCAGCTACGAGGTCTGAGCAAGGCTTTGCAGCAGATGCGATGGATGGAGAGTTGTTTGCCTTGCCCTTCTGCAACAAGCCACCGCAGTACGGGGCTGACTTGTACTGTCTTGCGTTGCTGTTCAACTCCATAGTCTTAACTATAGTTTGAAAAGGAAAAAGAAAAACCAACCAAAGACTGGTAGGTGTTTGGGCAATGTAGGGCTGCATATTGGTAGGCATCTATGCATGTGTTTGTAATTTTATCTAGGTGAACGTAGCCAGTGAGAACAGGTCACACACCCAACAGAGAAGGCTGTGAGGTTTTTCTTCACCTGCTCTTTAAGGCTCTGCTGAATTTTCCTCAATGTCTCTCAAAGTTGCCAGTATAATCCTTTACCTGATGACTGATAACCCTGATTCGTGCAGCTGAGATGTGGACTCATGCAGCTCCTCCTGCTGTCTGAAAGTTTCGCCGTGCTGTCAGGGGTCCATGATAATGAAGAGATGCAGGATGGGAACCTGTCAGCCTGCAGGAACGATCTGTGCTGCAAGCCATAATGCATATGGCATGCTGGAAACTTCCACGCTAGGAGAGTGAATGCTGCCGTCCCCCACCCTGACATGCATACACACAAATACACAGACATTTAGATGAAGCCGTCGTTAGCCCCATAGATGGGGAGAAGAGATGGATAAGAAAAAATATTCTGTTTGTAGCAGAATGCAGCTTGAACTAACACATACTTAAATATTTCAGGCTTTCTAATAATGTCTTCTGCAGAAAAGCAAGGTGTAGAACCTGAAAATGTTTTCTACATGTAACTTTATTTTATGCATTACCCTGAGCTTTTGCTAAGTCAACGTTTCTACTCTTCTGAAGAAAAAATGATTTATTGATTCAGGATTTTTGAAAGACCAGTACTCCAACAACTGCATTATAGAAGAGGGGGGAAAAAAAAAAAAAAAGAAAAATCACTTCAAAACATTATATGACGTTTTGAATGATTACAGATCTAGCTTTCTCGCCTGCATTCCTTTTTCTGCAGGGTTTATACGTTTCCCTGAGAAACATGTGGGCCAATAAGTCAGAACAATCAAGCCTTTGATGTGGAGCCCGGCCAGCAGCACCATGTTCGGAGAGGTGATGGGTCAGCCCAGAGCTTTGGGCTGGCTGCCCTGGCCTTGCAAGAGCCCGGTAGCCAGAGGCTGGTCTAATTGGCTACAGTATTTCATTAGGGTGCAAATCAAATCACTTGACCAGCAGCAAAGCTCTTTGTTGCCCTCTGCAGGGACAAAAATAAGGAACCTTATTTGTCAGGTACTGAAAAGAAAAAGGGAAAATGGGGAAAAAAAAACCCCAAAAACCAAAAAAAACCCAAACAAACCCCAAAACCCCAACTGGTTGGAGGAGTCCTAAAAGGATATACAACCATGGCAGTAAATCTTGATGCATTTCTGGTTCTTTAAGAGCCCTTCCCTTGTTCAGTGATTTATACAGCAGGCTGTATTTTAAAGAACTGACGTGTTTAATGCCTTAGGAAGGTAAGGGACTTGTGCTCAAGAAAAAGGGCAGCGTATGTCCCTTTTTTTCATGAGTTTTTCTGGTTTTCTGGAGGAGATAGCATGGTGTTTGCTGGAAAGATGTTACCATAGTTGTGGATATGTGTCCAAAAGGTATGTTGTCCATCATGAAGTTATTTGTAATTGCTTAATTCCTGCTGTGCAAATAAAGATACTTGACACTGTGAAACCAGAGCGGCGGGGGGTGGGGTGGGAAACCACCTGAAACTTTTTTTAAAAAGGCAATACTATCTAACGGGACACTGTAAGGAAGGTTCTGATCAAGTTTTCTCAAAGGATGTCTAGAAACACAAAGTATTCTATTCTGCTTTGTTATAGCTATTTTTAAATTGCAAAGTAGCTGAAATAACTAAAAGGCAGAAGGAAAATCATTAGGTAGAAGGCAAAAATAGAACCAGAGCTCCATTAGCAAAGTACCTTTCTCTGCTGTCTCAGCTTTTCAAGGCTGATGGGATGACAGCTTTTTGTTTAAGTTTTCAGAGATTTCTTTACAGGCACATAACCCATGAACTTATGACTGATATATATATATATATTATACATGCATTCATAAATAAACATTGATCAGTCTTTGGAATACTTGATGATGAGCTCATGCTTCTTAGGTTCCTTGAATATTAACACCATCTTACAAAATCAAATGTATTCAGATGCACCTTATGTTTTACAGGGTATTTCTGGCTCCTGCCATTCAAAGATCTCAGAATCATATAATCTATGCTGAATGAGGAGATCAGGTGGCTACCTCTAGGAGCTGGAGTAGAGATTTTATTTAGATTAGTCCACCAGGTTATGTATTTGCCATGCAATTCTGCCCTGGAACATAAGGAGGAAAAAAATGTAATAAATAGGGGTGAAAAAAACCCAGCAACACTACCTCCAGGCTTGCATTTTTTGGCTGATCCTGTGCCCTGGCAGCTAACAGCAGAGCTCCTATTGCCTTCAGCGGATGCATAGTAGGAGAGTAGGAAAGAGATGCAGATTTTAGGTCTATATTTTGGGTTTATCCCATGTTTTAACAGACGGGTGAGGATGAATATGCCCCAGTGTCCACCATAGCTAAGCCTAGGCTGTAGGTGCACGTGTCCTCTGTGCTGTGGGCAGGACACGTCACCCTCTCTCACACTCCGAAGTGCTCGGACTGCTCTGGCCAAAATCTCTCTCCCTTCCTACACACGGTAAATGCTTCCCCCAGTCCTGTCTTGAGCAAACCCCTCCAGGTGCTCCCTGCTTCCCCGGGGGAGCAGAGGATGGGGTGGGAGCCTGCCAGCCCAATGACCGCAGCTCAGGGGGGAGCGGGGGGGGGCTGTGGCTCTGTCTGGAGGAGGCTGCACCCCCAGCACCCACCGTCCATCTCTCTGCTGGGTTATGAGCGAGCGTAGCTGAGCCGTCTGGGTGGCGTTTGCTTCTTGAGCAGCTATTCCTGGGCTCCTCTGGGAGAAGAGACCGTACCAGGCTGGCGTGCTTTATTGGCCAGACCTGGCCCATTGGCTGCCAGTTGACATCCCTGCGTGAGAACGGCTTTCTTGCTCGGACCAAAGGGCCTCGTGGAGCAGCAGTGTCCTGTCTCTGGTGGTAGCCCAAGGACGGACGTGTCAGGAAGGCTACAAGAACAGGCATTTGTAGAGCGATGCTTTCCGGGTACGCTTCCCCCACCTCCCACCGCCGGTGGCTCAGGGACCTCCTGCAACAGTGACCGTGCCTTTGTGCTCTGTAGCCTTTGGGTAATTTTTCTCGTGTTATCTTGTCTAAGTGCTTCTTGGAGCTGTGCGAGCTTTTGGCATCTGCAACATCCTGTGGTAATGGATGTCTGTAGCGTAATGGGTTAAAAAAAGGTACTTCCTTTTGTTTGTTTTTAACCTGCCACCTGTTAATTTCATTTGAGGTTCCCCAGCCCTTGTAGTGTGACAGCCTCGATCCCTGTGCATCTTCTCTGTGGTGTTCTCGATTGCGCAGACCTCTGTGTAGGTCCCTTCTGATTATTAACTCTTCCTTTTAGGAAAGCTGTCCCTTACCAGGTGGTATGGGCCTTGCAAATGGTCTTAGCCTCACTGATGCAGAAAATGATGGGTGCTTTAAAAATCCAACATCTAATGCAACATGTCTCCTAAATAGTTTCTTATTTCTCTTTCTTTAGCAGTTTTGTCTCATCATATTCCAGGTAGCATCAGTTGCAAGTCTCCTCCTGTCCTGAACTTACTGCTGGCTGATTACAAATACATAACAACAACATGCCATATTTTACAGAGATGAAAAAATATGAACATACACCTGATCTATCACTACTGTAGCCAATTTCTCTTGCATTTAGGTCACCCTCTGCCACAATAACTCTTAATTAGCATGAAAAAAAAACTTGTTTCATATTTTTAATATGTGAAATACCTTCAAAGGTGAACATCAAGAAAATTGCAGTTGCATGCACTATCTGCTGCAAGGGAACTCTCTAAATTTAGTGTCTTCTGTATTTTAAATCAATATACAGGCCTGCAAGCGACAGGGAGAGGCCAACTTGATAAATTACTGGTTATACAAGGTGAATAAAAATATGAGGCCCTACAAAACTATAGCAGAGACTTGCTGGGAGGGGGAAGGGAGCCGAGTAGTTGGCCGGCTCCTTCTCTTCTGCTTAAAACTGCTGCTTAGTCCCTAAAGTTGCCAGCTTGTCTGTTTGATGGCTTGGCAGGGTTCTGTTGGGAAATGTGCAAATTACAGCTTGTGGGAACAGAGGAAAAATACAGAAACTAGACTAATGTGGAGGAAGAGCATCTAACCTCACAAAATCAGTTTTTAACCTGGAACTGCCAGGCCTGGTTAAGGAGAAGGATTGGTTTCTTGTAACTTTAATCACATTTGAAGTAGTTAGCCTATTAAGCCTCGTTTATTCCATGATTCTATTAGCAGCTTTGATCCATGTCTGCAGCTCTTCCCCACATTAGGGGATGTAGGATGTATAATGTGCGGCTGCATAGAAAGAAGCGGGAGGAAACCCTTTGTGCAGTGCTGCAATAAAATAACTGCCTTGTATATGGTTCAGAGGGGCTGATGAAGCACTGCCCTACTCTGAGCATGCATGACTCTGGGGAAATGACAGCAATCTTTGGGAAGGAGGATTGGCAGAGGAAGTAAACACTGCTTGGCTGGGTCTGACAGTCACACCTCTTAAATAACCATCCTGGAAGAACAGACCTCAGTTAGCCAGTGGTCAGGGGAAGCAGAAGTAGCCTGGGTTTGGTTGGGCCAGAAATATTGCAAGAACAGGAATATATGAGATATTTTGATACTTCTGCTGTCCCTTTCAGTCAAAGCCTGGCAGGGCAGAACTGTGGGGAATCTACAAAAGAAACCAGACTGAACTTTTGATCTTAAAAAAAAAAAAAAATAATTCATGTCACTTTCTTAATCCAAACCCACAGGCTTCAACTTCATAAGGACACTTGTGTTTTTCTTTTTTTCTGTGGTTAGACTGTCATGGTAGAATTGAAGGCTTCTGCTTACACTATACAAGCTCCAATTTATTATCAATTAAATAATCTGTAGATGGTTGAAAAAGTGCTCTGGATTCAAATTGTCTTGTTTCATGGTGAATATATTTATTTTCACTCTTCATTCAATCACTCAACAGTCTTAAGTCTGTTGCAGCTATGCAAATGACCATTCTGTTGTTCCCCTGGAAGTTTTGTGGGAGCCAGGCAATCTAACTGCTAACCATTCCTTCTGTGTAATGCTAGTACAGATTTATAAGCACAGGACTGTAGCAGATACAGTTACTTTACCAGATTCTGCCCTGCCAACCTGAACACATCCTGACACTGGAGCTCAAGAATCAGGTTTTGTGGGGCAAGAGCTGTGGCAGAACCAGGATCCTCCTTCATGTGGCCTTCTGGCTAAGAGCTAATGTATGACTTCATAGTGAATGAAGAAATATTTTTCTACTGGGCTTCAAAGAGGGTAGGAGCTGATCCTGACACCCAAGAGCCTACAATTCTGTTTCTCAGTTACCTCATCTCTCGTGTGGGTGAATGATACTTATCATCCAAAGGTGCAAAGTCTTCGCTAAGAAAAGCATTTCTCAACCCAAGGCTGTTACTCTTCCTCTTGGGTTCTGTCCCATCCACAGCTCTTCTGTGAAGTTGTGAGTCTGCTGGCAAGAGGAATTGAGTCTTATCGCTTGGGAAGCGTTTATGATACTCCGCAGCACTGTCTACCACTTCTCTTAGCAAATTGAAGAATGGCATTGCCCCTCTCTCGGCATTCATCTCTGTTGTCCTTTTACTTCCTTGCTCATTTGCTCTCCTTTTTGTCCTTGCACCACCCTCATGATTCTTCTGTTCTTTATATGCAGTTATCTTCTGGGGGGGTTTTTTGGTTTGGTTTTTTTTTTCTTAATTACTCCTGAATTGTAGATTCATATGAGACATTAAAAGCCTGGGAGCTAATCCTTCAAGGTGACAAAGAAAAGCTGGATCCATGAGACCAGGGTGGATATCGTGAAACCAGAATATGGACAGAAATCAAACTTCATCTAACTCTTGCCTTAATCAGAAGTATCCCAAGGTAGACCCTTCACTTCCAACAGATGTTAACCTGTTCTTAAAAGGCTCTACTGAGCCTATTCTACTCAGACTCCCCAGGTAGTCCACCCCTCACTGCCCTCGGAACTGGAAATTTTTGCTAGTATCTTTCATGCGAAGAAAACCAATGCCTCCTTTTAGTTGACTTGAACAACTGATCACCATCTGCTTTACAACATTTCTTTTTTACATGTATGAAGATTTTCCATCTGCTGTACTCCTACTTAGTTCATGCCTGTTTTCAAAAGATGTTGTAGAGAATATCGATGTACTCTTCCTTGTAAAAGCAGCATTTAACAAAAAATCGAATACGGAACTACTATTGGGGGGGTGCAAGTGTCAAATATTTGGAGTTTGTGTACTTATTTGTCTCTAAGGACCCACACAGAAAAAAAAAATCATTCAGTTAGAATTTTACATACCACTAGTCAGATTGGTCTATTTTTGATAGATGTTTAATCTCTTGAAGGATTGCGTTCCTATATTCTGTCAGAATTGGTCAATTTTTTGTGGCTGTATTACTTTACATGTAACACTCTACCTTCAAAAAAGTCTACTTTCGTAAAGCTGATAGTATGCTTGTGCTAAATCTGATTGTAAAAAAGAAAAAAAAAACACCTGCTTGTAAAAGCTTCCATCGTATTAGTTTTGGGAATATGCCTGCTGGTATATTTGCCTTCCTCAGCAGGGCTCAAGAAGATGGAGCCAGGCTCTTAATGGTAGTGTGTGGTGGGAAGACAAAGCAACGAGCATAAGTAAAACCAAGATATATTCAGACTGTATATAAGGAGAAACTGCTTTCCCATGAAGACAGCCAAGTGGTGGAGCAGGAGCCCAGGAAGACCATGCAGTCTCCATCCTTGGAGGTTTTCAAGACCCACCTGGATAAAGCCCTGAGCACCTTGGTCTGATCCTGCAGCTGACTTTGCTTTGGGCAGAAAATTGGTTTGGAGACACCTGAGGTCCCTTCCAGCATGAACAGGTCTGTGGTCTTGTGATCCTGTGACTCTCAGACATGAAACCAGGACATAGACAAAGAGAAGCAAACAAAGGTTTCTGGTAAATTTAGTAAACCTCTCCTGAGTGATAGCTCTTCACTCCTAGCACTCACTTTTTTCTAGGGCATTAGTCAGTTAGAAAAGCAAACCCATTACGGTAGTTTCCCCAAACACAAATATTAATGATACTCATGACATTTAAAAAAAAAACAAAACCCACAAACATTTAATTTGGCTCCAGTCCCTAGGATAAGTCCTTGTGTCTGCTTGGGTGTTCTTGGTCTCTGGTGGTCTTGGCCTTCCTCAGAAGCAGAACAGATCATCTGTCTTCCTGCTTGAATTTCTGGTACCTTCAGAGTTTTCATTTCCTGCTGTTCTGTTGGTGAAAAGGTATAGGAAGGAAAGTGCAATCATTAGTCATACTGTACCAGATACAACTCTGTTTATTGACACAGAGATGGGGAGGAACTGAGATGACCCTTCACTGTGTCCTGTCTCTCATGTTATGATTTTCTGTGTGTGACATTGATTTGAGGCAGGGCGTCAGGTAGGAAATGAAGCTGGAGAGGACATTTGCAGGGCAAATACCAGAGGTGGGTTAGCAAGGAAATGCTTTTACTTGTTGCAGGTTCTGGATCACATTTACCATTAACTGATCTCTCAAAAAGCCAGTTGCTGCTGAACACCTTTCCCATCGGTGTGCCAGCTCCCTCACCGGTGACCCATTTACCAGGAGAGCAGCTGGCTGCTTTCTCATTCCCGAAGGAGTCACACAGCCATGCTTCCAGTTAGGATGCACTCTTTTATAGAGAGCACCGAGCAGAGCCATGTTACCCAAGCTTTTTGTTTCAGCTCAATGCTAAAAGCTTCTGGACTGTCTTTTGCTCAAGTTGGTTCTACTTCAAAAAGCTGAATTATGCATGTGTGTGTACATGCAAGCACATACAGCTTATTCTGTAACCACTCTGTGCTGCGTGCAAACATTTGTAGTTCTGTTTTGTGTATGCGTGGGCCAGTTGGCAAAGTTTGTCGTAGCGATTTAACAATCAAAAGTGGCAATGCCTAAACATTGTTCTGTTTTCAAAAGTATGTTTAAAATTAATGTGGCTTCCTAGACCAGGTGCTGACACCCCTAAGGAGCACTCGAGCAGTCCTCTTGCAAGTCTGTTTCAGTCAGTGACAGAGGTGCTTAAAGAGTTGACTCGTTGTAAGTAAAGGCATCAGCATCTGGCCTCAAGTTAGTAATAAACAGAGGTAAAAGATAATGTATCAGCTAGCATGTTCCCCATATATATATATGGTTGTTCATATTTTTTGTAAGAAGAAAGTTATGTGCGTCCTAGTTACAGCTTTTCTTTTTGTTAGCTTTATTTTTCCCCAGTAATAAAAATAAGTTTTTTCTACTGTACACAGGCAAAATGCCTCAGATTTCTTGGATTTGAAATTTGAGAGATTGATTTTCACTCTTCTGGTGGAAAACTGTCTTCTGTAACACCAAATTTGAGGCTTGGGATCTGATTTTCCCAAAAGCCTAACTAAAATCTCCCACTACAACTTAGGTTCACTTCTTCTGCAACTGCACCCCTTCCTCCTCCTCAGCGATTCCTTCCTCTCTAGCGTGCAAGCCATGAGTTGTTGAGGATGATAACAAAGTAGAATATAGAGGTAGGTTTGCCAAGTATTACCTGAATGTTTCCCCTCAATTCGTAGCTGAAGCTTTATGGAGAACATGAGAACCCTGAAGCCCCGCAGCCTGCTCCTGTGACTTAGAAAGCTGTCCCTAGTACGTGCTTGAGATTCAGATGGTAGCTTTCTGTGTTGTTAGTAACGCTTAGTGAAACTTATTTTCTTATCCTTCCACAGTCTGAAATGTAATCCTTTAAATGTATGAAGCCCTTTTTTTTTTTTTTTTCTTCTCCCTTGCTTTAGAAGTGTAGCTTTCCCTATAAATCCCATCCACTGTTACAGTTAAGCGGTCTCTGTCTACAGCATATATGCAAGACAAAAGATTTTTTTTTTAATGGAGCATGGAAAATCTTCACAGAAAGCATCTCACTGGTTTACAAAGGAATGTAATGTGCAGGACCAAACCTGTCAGCTCTCACTTATTTCAGCTGAGACTTGTTCACTTTCAAACAGCTTTTTTATAGCACACTGTCTCACTCCAGCAAGGAGAAAATTTTGCAGTGTGATTCAGTGAGACTTCTCACTCATTTAACTGTCATCGCGTGAGAATTCCTGTCTCATGAACAGAGGTAACGGGAAGGTGCTGGTTGTGAGACCTCTCAGCTTTGTGAGCTGTTCTACATCCAGTGAGTGATCAGGGAAAGTTCTGCTCCAAGAGAAAGTGTCTCTGCTCTGAGCCAGCAGGAGTTTCTCTGTTTCCAGCAGTGGGGAGAAACGCTATATTCCAGCTGTAAAGTAAGTACATTTGTAAGAAAACATCCCCACAGTAGTGAAGGTCTGTAGCAGGCTGAGGTCAGAGAAAAGATGGATGATTTTGCCCTTGTTAGTCCTGCATATTCTCTGCTGTCAATGAATGATGTCTTTTGAGCAAAATGTGCTCAAGTCTTTAAGCCTGCTGATAAGTATTTAACAGGAAAGGAAACATTTCTCTATATGGTCCCTATTCTATCTGGAAGAATTGGAGTTGGCTCCAAATCACTCCCAGATAAATAAGTAATGACATATCTGCATTTATTCTAGGATAACATACATGCCATGATAGAAAGTATTACAAAAGTCTGTTCATAAAAAAAAAAAGAAAGCATAAGGAAAGGTAAAAGCAAGCCTATTTTACATAGCGATGCATGGGGGTCAGGAAGCCTTTTATAGCTCCTGGTATATCTGGCAAACAACCTTAACCTTTCTGGCATCTCAGAAACGTGGCCCTTGTACCCCAATGGTAATCTATCCCACCGCAGCTGTGACCTGTGGCAGCCAGTTTCACAACAGAGCTGTTACCCAACAAAGTCAAGCTCAGGAGTGTGCGCAGACACCAGCTTTGTCAGTGGCCATCTCAGGACTGCAGGCAACTGAAGCTGTGGAAGTGGGTGCAGAAGGCCAAGTGGTTTGGGAAAGTGTATGTCCTGATTAGTGGGATCACGGCAATGGCTCTCTCTGTGTAGAATGGAGACCTTTCCCTTGTCTACCCTGTTTGAACCTGGCCAAGGTTCCCGTGTGCTGAAACTGAATTGACAGAGCAATTTAGGAAAAGTATGTGATCACGCTTTGCTTCAGAAATGACCAACATTACTCACCTGCCATCTGCTGCTTAAAAGTTGGACCGCACTTCAGCATAGATGACAAGTGGAATTTGCAATGGCTCTTGGTTCTGCTTTTGCTCTTTTTCCCCCCCTTCTTCTATATGCAAAGAAATGCTAGTGTGTCCATGATCTGAGAGAGAAGCAAGTCTATAGGCTTTCTCCTCTTCATCCTACTACTTCTGTCCTGGACTGGCCAGAATTTAACCTTTAACAAGACCTGTCAAGCAGCGGCTGGATCCAACTCTCTTCTTCCTTTCACCCACTAACTGGTTGCCTGTGTTTGCCATTTCAGTGGGGACTTTGGTTGGTTTTAACTGATAACTGGAAGCTTTCTTTAGGAGAATATAGTTGAAAGCATTTAGAGAGAAGAGGAGGAACTGTGTGCATGGTCACAAATACGACAGACGCACCTGTAAGCAAGCCCACGTGGGGGGCATATTGTCTTCTCCCCAGTGAGAAGGACCCTCACGCCCTGATGTGGCAGCTGAGAATTTATTCCATCATATTGAGAAATTCCTCTGATGAAAACTTCAGCCATCTGTGCTACCAGAAACATAATCAATCCCAGCCAGTAAATCATAGCACCCGAGTGTTTTGGGCAACACACTCTTCAGTACGTTAAAACACTATTGAATATTGACAGCAGGATAGGATTTGTGAGGCCTCTCACGATCAATTCTTTTCTATTTAAATAGCTGATAAATTACAGTCTGAGGACTTATGATATGCCTGTTAGTTAAGAGCACTTATGTCTTTAACAGTTTTCTACATTTTTGCAGTTGGAGCTTTGAATTCTGAGTTATAACCCACACGGGAGCAGGAATATAAGCTCTTATTTCACAGATCAGATACGATGGTTACCTGTATTCATACTGCATGTTTGCTTTCCTTTATTTCTGATCATATTGCAGACCACCAATTTGGGTGGCTTTTCTGAGTTACAACTAAGTACTTTTTTCCACAGCAGATCGTTCTCACGTTTATCTGATTTCTAGTTTTTTCACTTGTCAAATAAGAACTTCTTAGATAAACAAATGTGGGTTTTTTTTTTCTAGCTTGCCTGCTATTCTCTGTGAGGTAACAAGTGATGGTTACGAAAACCAGACACTGATAGCCGTACAGCGTCTCAGACCAGAAAGCATGCATCCTTCTAGCTGGCTACAAAACACAAGTAAAAAGCCCTGTCCTTTCAATTGTTCTGACTTTTAAATCCCAGCTGAAGGGAAATGCGTAGCTCAGCCTCTCCCAGAGCTGCTTATTCCAGCATCAGCTTTCTGTGGTGCTGCAAAGGCAGGGCATCCACTTGTCCTCCATGCAAGACTGCCAGACATCAAAGAGCATATCCCATAAATCCCTCGCTGTGTATCTTCACCTGCAGATATGGTATCTTGACACTGTTGGCTGCCAGAACAAGTTAGAGCAATGCGCAGTTTACCATGCTTCAGAGGAAAACATTCAACTAACGTTACAAGCAAACCGTTTCAGGAAAGGTGGTGTAAAACTTCTGTTGGAAGAACTGAATTGTGCTCCTCTGTGCAGAGGCGTGCATCTGAACCCATGCTTGGCTTACTAATGATAATCTACTAGTTTGACTTCCGTGGACAAAAGGGAATGCCGTTGCAGGACCATCTTGTGTTGGAAAAGGCTCAGATAGTTTACAGGCTTGGCAATGAAAGATTCGGGATGTGCGCATGCCAGACTGGCACACAGCACTCTCGATAAGCTCAAGGTCTGGTCAGCAGCTTGCATGGCGTGTGTTGGTGAACTTAATCCAGCCTATTATGTCAAATGTACGTTGCACTGTAACAGTCTTTCAATAGGTAAATGACTGAAGAGGCAGCAAATTAAACTGTCCTTCAGACCTATGTGCAAGGTTTCCTGCTGTGCAGTCACTGAAGTGTGAGCTGACAAATATGTCTTAGCTAATATGTGGGACTCGCCTCCAGAGTAGGATTTTAAATTCCTTCCCTAACACTGTTCAGAATTGTCTTCCACAGTTAAACCAGGCTAATGAGAAAGTTTGAAAGCTTGATGAGACAAATCCTTAAAAGAGGGAGAGAAGAGCAAAATTATACCCTGGGAACTGGGGAGCTGAGCAAGTCAGAGCTGTAGAGAGCGGTTTGAAGAGGACAGTTAAATTCCAGGCAGGAAAGACAAACATGTCAAGGTTTTGGTGTCTCTTCACTCTGGTATTGTAGCTGAAATTTAAACTGAAAGAGTACTATAGTGTAAGAAGGCTGCCTGGCTTTGTTGTGCTCCTTGACAATCACGAGCTGCTCGAAGCAGCTTTGAGCACAGAGTGAGGGATGTGTGGGGTCACTCAGCTCAGTCCTCTCTGGTTGCCAGAAGCCGTGCTCTGTGGTCCCCTGCAGAACACGTCCAGTTTTGTCTTGAAGACACCAAAAAATATGCTGTTATTCCATGTGTTGGGCTCTGCATCTCTGGACACTGGTGGTTAGAAACCTTCTCCTGCTCACCAGCATGGCTGTATTCATGGCTCCCTTCTACCAGTTTGTTCTGCTGCCAGGATTGTCTGGCAAGCTCAGTAGTTCTCTTCTGTCTGCGTGCATTTATCTTGAGCAATCGTATTTCCTTAAAGCTTGTATTTAGCTAGGCTAAGCGGGCCGAGGTCTTTTCATCTGTCTTGCGTGATAGTCCTTCCATTCTCCTGGTCGGTTGCATGGACCTCCTCCATTCCTAATTTTATTGCTCGTAAGTGTAGATTGTCAGAATACGGTGTACAATGTTCCTGTGGAGATGCTATCAACATCTTGTAAGGGCATGAATGCTTGCTCTCCTCTGCCGGAGATTTGTTGCCCTGTATCTTCAAGGCCATACAATACTGTATGGGACTAATCTGGACACAAGTCTATCCTCTCTGATTTTTCAGTTGGTTCCATCTCTTAGCAGATATTCACTAGATATCCATTATTAGTTCTTAAAATGTATGGTTTTTATACTTGTATTTCTACCTTTTCAGTCTGAAAGGGCAACAAGGTCTGTCTTCCTTCCGTCTTCCATATTGATAGTGTTAGCTACTGGCTAATTTTCATTCACTCATTCACATTCCTACTTTTGTATTGCTAAATAATAAAACCAAGATCAGTCCCAGGCTTGTTCCCTGAGGAACCCAGATCTCCTGAAGTGGAGCTGTGCGTATGACCTCCCAACTGTACTACCCGAAGTAACCAAACTCAGTTTGCGAGACGGCCGGGGAGCTGGGGCAAGAGTAGGAGCCGGGGCAGAACTGTACGGGTCTGCCCAGGGATGCTCGCAAGCGAGGAGGCCGAGGTGGAGGCAGCTGTGAGCTGCGCTCAGAGCAGCCAGAGAAGGGCACAAATGCAAAACCAGCATCTTGATAGCAAGCTCCTCCTGTCGGGTGAAAGCGCTTTTGGCATTTTTGAAACCACTTGCTCGTGGGCGTACTGACCACCTTGCAGGGGGACTGCGTTCCTCGTGCTGGGGACTGCAGGAACCCCAGGAGCGCTGCTGCAGGACATACACCTCACAGTACAGGAATGTCTGGCAGTTTTAAAACTTTCCACAGAGGCAGGTTTTCAGAACAG
>JANZLQ010000030.1:23031446-23042259 GCA_026212715.1 Elanus axillaris
CTGCAGGACATACACCTCACAGTACAGGAATGTCTGGCAGTTTTAAAACTTTCCACAGAGGCAGGTTTTCAGAACAGACGCTGCTTTCTGCTGTTCAAGACCCAAACATTGCTGCATTGTGCTCGCACACAAGAACCAGAACGCCATGGGGGACAGGATTATGTTTGTTTGCCTTATTCTCATTTTCTGAGAACAGTATTGTGCCAAAATAAACAAATGGCGAGCAGCTAAAAAAAAATTTTTTTTTTATAATCTATGTATTTTAAAGTGTCAGTGATAAAAGTTTCATGTGCATATAGGCACACACTCCCATGGTATTTTGCTCTCTTATGTTTTTTATAACAGCTTTCCTTAAAGGAAACCATCACTACTAGAAGTGTATGAGTAACTTTTTACTCTACTCAAAGAATTTTAATTTGTGTTAAAAAACAAAAGAAGATAAACATATATCAAAATGCAGGCTTTCTGTCCTCGCATTACTTAATCCCACATTTAATCCCTCAGACCTGTTAGAGTTTACTGTTAACCAAAGTCATCCCATTTACACTCCAGGACAAATTTGTTTGAAATACAATCCTGAACTTCATCCCAGACTGCCGGAAAACATCCGTCCACATCTGAAGAGGATTAAACGCAAGCTCTCCAAAGCCCTGTCTATCTATCAGCAGCCTAAAAAGCCTATCAGTATAGTGTCTAGACACCGAGATAACCCTGTGATGGAAGCAGATGGTAAAGACCTCTCCACATCATGGATTTCCATGAAAGATATAATGACACAAGGTTAAATTAACAGTCTCTTGGCAAAGCTTTTCATAGGAAAAGACTCTACCATATTTAGATATACACAACAGGAGGAAGTTAATAGTGTTTTGTTGTTTTTTTTTTAAATTCACCCAGGCTGAAAATTGATGAACCTGAGCCTGGACTGTTGCAAGAAATGAAGCCTAGAAAAAAAGAAAGAAAGAAAGGAAATCTATGGCAGTGACTCCAGAGCAGATTTACATCTCAGGAAATGAAAACAGGGAAACCAAAGAACCCAAAATGGATGCATTTCCTTGAAATAAACACATATGGGGACGTTCTTATTCTAGTGAAAGAACTCTTCCTGAACATTGAATTCAAGAGGAGCCAGGGTCTCATATAAGACTTAGTAAGAATTAAATTTAAGACCTTCATGAGCCAAGATGTGTGCAGAGTGGAAGGATTAATAGGCCTAGATCCTAAATACTCTGAAATTCCCTACTTACTCAGGCAAGGTCTCATTGACCCAAGCAGTTTGACTGCAGCATTGGGGAGTTTGCGCTCCAAGTCCCCAGAGAAGCACAGGCTTCCAATCAGAATCCTCTATATATTGAGGAAAAGGACCACGAAAAATCTTTATTTTCCCTTTTCATGTTCTCAAACCTCTATTTACCTTGCTGATCCTGGGTAGCAGGCTGGCTTTGTCCTTACCAATTTAGATGCACCATCACTCAATGGGACGTTGCTGTGCCATCAACTGTGGTGATTTTAAACCTTTTCCTCAGAGTGGAAGGCAGGTAGACAGGTTTCTGGGGGTCTGCAATACATTTAAACAGCAGAGGAAATATCTGGGAATAGAGAGAAAATCAGATAATCTTACCAAGTTTATAGCTGCTTATAAGTTTATAGTGAGTAAATGTGGCTAGAAAGCGGTGGTTCCCACCCAGTAAAATGGGAAAGTCTGGAGAACAATAATGACTCCTAGACTTGATGCTTGTCAAAAATATAATAATAATGTGTATGTGGTTTTTAGGAAATGAGGGCTTGGACTGGGGGGAAAAAAAAGAAACTACATTATAGAATGATCAAAAAAAGAACTTTTAAACCAGGTGAAATGACACTTGGGTGACTAATTTCTCCAAGTAGCTTCCTATACGAAGAATATCTGTGCTGTTGTATCATGAGCAGAGCAGAATGTTGTACTATGAGGAAAATTTCATCCGATGCTCTGCAGCCTCTCCTAAGACTTCATTTTTAAGCGAGAGAGATCCAGGTTGGAATGGGTGTGGAGAAGGGCTTCTAGAGAATGGGCTGTGCCAACGGTGACCAAGCCTGAACAAAAAAGCATGATATTTTTTAGCCTGGCAAAATAAAGGCAGAGGGGGTCATGTGATCTCTCACTTAAATTTATTAGGAAGAGAGACAGCTACAGCCAAGATTAATCTTTAAAGTTAGGGACAATATTGATGTGATAACAAGTCGAATGTAATTGTGGATGCATGTAGCCTCAAAAAGGCTACCCTATCAGAATGGTGCTACTAGCTGTCAGAGGGGGTGTGTGTTGCAACAGGCTTCTACAAGCAATGAAACAACCTGAAGGACCCAAATCAGCTTTATTTATTGATGAGGGACTTGCTGCCATTGTGACAATATTGATATAGCTGGCATGTCACAGTGAAATATTTATTGTAATTTATTTTAAATTCACCTAGAAGTTGATCCCATTGCAAAACGGATGCAATATATAAATTAAATAAAATAAATTTTCATGAAGACCTTACCTTCTAAGAGCAAGGTATATAAAAACTGAGTATCAGGCATTATTAATTTGATATAATATATTTTCAGGATGCTTCGCTACATAACTGAAAAGAGATGTTTTTTGCTGTTGGTGGGACCTTTAAGGGTAAAAGAGTCTCCTCGTCTAAAGGGAGAGCATCAGCCCGTTGGCAGAGTAACTTCGGAGACACAGACCGACAAAGCAGTTGTTCTCACCCTTTTTTCCTGTCTAGACTGACCTTCCCTACCCCTTCCCCCCCAGCCAGCACAATAGAGCGTTTTGATTTTTTTCTTACCAATACAAACACATGGTTGGGTCCTCCAAGATCAAAGGCAGGGCAAGTCTCATACCTTTTACTAGCCAGCCAGGAAGTCTTTGTGGGACAAAACCTGATAGCTTGAATTCTTCCTTTGGGTGGTATTTACTTAGAAATTAGTTAGAGGCTTCACCTGAGCTCAGAGCCGCAGTGCACTAAGCACTGTGAGAACACACACAACTTCTCTCCAGAGAATGAACAAGCTAAAAAAACCCAGCTGGACAAAATGGGTATAATAAAATGAAAGGAAGAAATTATTAACTCAAGCCATGCCCTGGATTAATCAGAACATCCAGGAAAGGAATGAAGGAAAAGAGCTCCCACATCTCAGCCTTACGCTTGATGAAATGAGTAATATTTCTTTGGATGTGCAATGGCCTCTGGACTGTGATTAAGCAGAATCTATAGCTATGTGCATAGATACCAGGCTACATATACAGAGACTGCAATAGTTTATTTCCCCTTCTGTCTAAACAAATACCAATAATTAACAAATTCACATTTGACTGGTAGAAGGCTCAAGAGATTCAACAAATTAAGCCAGCCCATCAATATAAAAGAGTAGTTTAAAACCTTCTCTTAAATGATGCTGTCCCAGAATTCTCATAGTTTACAAACTATGTCACCAGGACCATTATAAAAAAAGGCAAAAGGGTAAGAAAAGGCTTCTTTTTAATTTGTAATATAGAGAAAAGGCTGTCAATGGTTTGGGAACTTTAAGGTAAAATTAGGGATTAAAGCGAAGATACCAGATGCTCCATAAAAGTGAATGCATTGGCACAATTGTCCCTGTCTCTTGGTTTCTGGAATAACTGAGGTGACTATTACTGGCACAAAAGTAGCATGTAAGTAGAGCATGCTCGGGCAAAGTGAGATAGCGTAAGAAATACAAGATTCACATTTAATCTACTGCCACATTCAGAAAAGTCCAGACAAAAATAATTCAAAAATATCCCCATGGGATACTAGAGGAAATCACTGAAAGTGTTTGCTGGACTCCCACATGCCTCACAGTTCTGGGGTTGCTCTATCAGTTGCGGCCGTATAAAACACGGGTTGCTCTGTGGTGGGAATCTGGGTGACTGCATTTTCTGCAGTCTTACCGTCACATAGCTTTACCCCTTTTAGTGCAATAGAAAAAGCAAAATTTTGCTTTTGTATGGTCCTTGAAAAAGATATTTCCTGATCTTGCATCAAGAAATATGGCATATAGAAAGGAAACCAAGAGCATGGGGAATGCAAACCTGTGTGCACTAACGTGTAAAAGTTCCTGAAAAGGAAGACGACAGCACAGCACATTTTTTCCCTTGGGGGTAAAAAAGACAGTTACAAAGCTCTGGGGATAGGAGAAGAAAGGGCAAGATAATCAAGGGTACATCCCTTCAAAGCATGCCAATAGAAATGTGCTATTTCAACAGAGACATGTGGAAGGGAGGAGAGGAAGCAGCCGCGAGATGGGTAACAAATCAACAAAGGACAGACTTTTGAAATTTACTGCTTTCCCTGGTGGCAGACACTCACCAGTCATGGCTTGGAAACGGCAGTAACTCACGTCAGAAACCATCTCTCCATCTGTGCCATTAACACCTGTATGTATGGATGCAGGTACGTGGCAGGAGCTTAATGGGTGGAAGCATCATCAGCTGGGGCTTGGCACAAAGACATTAGCATCTCTGGGGCTACTGAGACCACGCTTCTGCAATTGTTGCAGAAATAGTCAAGTTCTAAATGTTTCGCACAGCTGACTGTGCCAGACACCTAGGGAGAAAGGATGTGCAAACGCATGGTTGTGTGTTAGGGCAGGCCTGCGACACCGGTGGTGAGGGATACCGTATGCAAGAGGGCACGCTGTGGTGATACTCTGTCACTCCTCTTTTCAAGGAGATTGAAGAGACCATCCAAAAATCAGGCTACAGCTTTTCTTAATTTCTTCCCCTCTAGTTAACCTCCATTTCTTTGCAGTACTGTGCAGTACATGGGAAGATTTCTTTAAGCGAGCTGGCCCTGGTAGATGCAGAAGAACTTGTTTGCTCACACTTTCCTTCAAGGATGTGGCCTTGTAACGTTCCATAGCGGCATTTGGCTTTGGAACAGGTACTGAAAGCTCAACATTAGGGACGATGTTGCATGCAAGTCCTGGGAAGGAGAGGAAGGTGACCACACTGCCTTGCAGTGGTAGTTCACCAGTGGCTTGATAAGAAGAGGGGGGGAAGTGTCTATATCCTCAGCACAACAAATTTTACTTTGGGTGGGAAGGAAGAAGAGGGGAGACTGTCAGACCTTGAGAAAGCTGTGCTGACTGCCTTAGCACATGCTGTTAGCTCTGCTATCATCTTTAGAAATGTTTTCCATGGAAGATATAATCAGATTCACTGCTTCACTGCTTGTGGTGTACTAAAAAGATGGCAGTATCAGAGAGGGCTGAGACAGAACTCTGTTTTCCTAACATGTTGTTGGAAAGAAGGGTGGGTATGAAGGGTGGTGGGTGGGTGGTGGAGAAATGGAAGAGAAATCTTGTAAATGCTCTCTCACAACTGTAAAAATTGTATGTAATTTGATCCTTTCTGAAGATTTTTCTAATATCTAAAAAGGGGGATAATCTCCAGCTCAGCATAAAATGTTTGAGGGGATTAGCTATCCTTCTTGGTCAGACGGATAGCGATAATTCACACTTCACAAGTCTCCCAGTAGCTAGTCTCTAACAACTTCAGTGAGGTTAATAATTATCCTTTAAAATTACCTGGCACTTGAACTGGCAACCGGTTTTACTGCCTGGAGGTGACTGTTAAACAATCTGTGTCTATTGGCAAGCAGCACCACACGTATACCCTTGCAAACCCCTTCCCCCACGATGGGTATGTGAAATTGCATGGCACATTCACCACACTGATTACTTATTTTTCGTATCCTGCCTGTGTTCATCACCTCACATACCAGAGGATATATGAAGTGTGTCCTCCAAGGCAACATCCACCCCAGCTTGCCAACATAAACAGAAATAGGTCATTGGTACCTGTGACTTTGTCAAAGGCAGATGAGGTCAAACAGTATAAACCTGGGCTTTAAATCATAGCCATAAGGAAGATATTTATCACTGCTGCTTGGGGCATCTCTGTGCAATGCCCTGGTTCAAAACCTGCTTGACACGTCCCAGCTGTGAGCATATGCCGTGTGTTGTTCAATCTTGATCACTTTGTCTGAGAAGTCAATGGCAGGAGCATTTGGTGAGAATGTGTGTAGGATTTGCAAGAGGCAGATAGGATGTTATCTAGGCAATTGTTTTATTTGAGAGGTTTGGAAGCATTCGGAAAGAGGCATTAATTATTAGTGATGGTGTGAGTGACACTGGATTGCTTTTATTAGCTAGGAAGACCATGCTACGATTTTGAATAAATTGGCTGGTGCTGCTCAAAGAGGTGGTAAATCACTCACACCTCCAGTGGCAAGACCACGAACGCAGATGGCTCACACGTTCAACTTATTTTCCACAGGCTGAAATCTGAATGTGTTCATTTCTGATCTCCGTTCTGGTATGGAGATTTCTGCCCACCGGAGGCTCCTTCCACATTTGGCTTATCTCTAGAAGAGGAGACCTCTCAGCATCAGGGAATGCTTGGGGCTGCCCTTTGCAAAACGGGAATCAGGCTGATAAGCCATCTCAATTTTGGTGATTGCGGCTTCCTCACCACATTCGATTTCCAGATTTAGAGTCACCATTCCAATAGACTTGACAGAACAGAAAAGAAGAGGGAACAGCTCCAGTGAAGCCCGTCATTTCTGAGCATCCAGTGGGAAAAATCTGCCTGCAGGGACTATTAGCTGATAGCAATGCAGACCCCTGTAGATAGTGACAAGTGGAAAGGATGAGCTAGTTCTCAGAATATTTGCTATATTTTGTCATTGCTGCACATTTATGAAGGGCCTATTTACTAATGTGGTTCTCAAACCTGCAGGCAAATGTACATTGACATATGGTGATAATGTGTGGTCATGTTCCTGTGCTCATGTAAATCCAGGTCCAGGACCGGGATTACAGGCAAGGGATGAGCTATACCCTTTAAGACGTTGGCTGACTGACGTTAAGAGATTCCTCTGAGAAGAGTTACTTACAAAGAGGACTCAAAGACATTTTATTCTGGAGCTGCATGTCAAAACCCAGTGTGTGGAGGAATTTTTAATTCGAGCTTTTTATTTGGATTTAGCCCTAATTTTTAATGCCAGGCCATAAAAAGGACCTGTTTCTCTTGCCCATTGCAGGATGAAAACAATCCAGTGCTGTTTACCTCTGAAATGTAGCTTGCAAAGGAGACTGCGAAAGGAACAGAGACTAAATTAAGCACAATCATTTGCCCCAGGTGGATTCTTTGCCTGCTGTTAGAATGCAATGGAGCTGGGTGACACATGTCTTTGTGGCACGCATACTTTTAGCATTAATTAGAGCTAAAATGTCAGTAGCAATTAAACAATATTGGTCTGCAAAATTAGGGTAAAAGGGGTTTGACTGCTCAAGGCTCCTAAAGTTGCACAGGTACAACTAAATGTTTATGAATTTCCCTTGTAACTCTTTACATATATGAAGACAGGCTCCTAGTACGAGGTTGGCTGAGGCTGAATCAGCAAAATATTGTATACTTGCCTCTGTGTGTAGAGACAGTCATGTTTTGAAAATTTACATCTGAAGTTAGTTTCCTTGCTTTATTCATTTAACGTAGAGATTTTTTGTGTCGGCTGAAGATGCCGTTTAGTGCTTCTCCTGACTGTGACATCCTTGGTGGAAACTTTTTTCCTTGCACAAAAGTTGTCCTCATGCAAAAGTGCTTGAGGGAGAGTTTCAGTGGTACATTTGCAGTATGGATGTGTATGGATGTCAGCTGCCGGCAGAGGATCTCCTTCTCTAGTCTACGGGGTGATGGCGACAGGCAGGTTGGCTGCTCTTCCTAGCTTTCTGGATAGTCTGCTGTGTGATGGCAGGAAAGCCCACTTGAACTCTCTGTTCCTCACTTTACTTAAAATAAATTTACTTAAATTTACTTAAAAAATAAATTTACTTAAAATAAATTTACTTACATAAAAGATGAAGAAGGCCGTCTCCTTTTGTTTGAGGCTGTGCAAGCGCCCTGGAAATTCATGGTAAGACCACCAGCTTGGAAAGTGTCTTGGCTGGATTTTGCTGTATTGTCATCAGAAACCTCAGAACTTAACAGTTTGGAGCTCTCCAAGACCTAAATATTATTATGGCCTAACAGAAGTAAGGACTGTGCGAACCAAGCCCTAATGAAGAGTATTGCAGTCTAGCTTTGTACCGTCATAGAGAAGGTCCAGGCAGAACTTGTAAACACTGATATTTCTTCCTGAGGGAGTGAACCAACTTGGGATTTGGCCCTGAGGCAGAAAACACACCCAGTGCATTCAGCAATCCTTAAAAAATGCTTGTTGCCCCTCACTACTTAATTAAAAGGAATGTCAGGCATTTCTGAAAAGACAGTGGGTGAGTTGTCAAATGTAACAAAGAGAGAAAATAATTTTGGAAAGAAAGAAAGTAAATGTAAATTATAATACCCATCTTTTTTCTACCCTAAACCACAGCTATGATCATTTTAAGTGATTTTTTTTGTATGGCATTTTAAAATGAAATGTGATTCTCTTGTTCATTCTCTGGCAATATGCCCTGAAATATTCCATTAAGTGTTTTCAATTACATGCCAGTCCCAATAGGATCTCAGTAAGAGGTTTTAAAAAGGTATCTTATCTAGTACATTATCTAATGCAGTTTGAATGCTATCAATGTTGCAATAAATAAAGATAAATTAAGTAATATAAAAAAAAAGTGTTGTAGCTTTGAATCAATAGACTGCGTAGCAGCTGAGGAGATGCACATATGTACTCTTTTCCCTCAAGAAAGGTTTCAGAACTTGGCTCCAGTGCAAGTTTTTTATTTAATATCTCATTTCCACTGCCTTGTATCAAAGTCTATTTCAGGAATAAAAACAAAATGAAACCTAAACTACATTATTATTTCTGAAAGCTTAGATGAGTGTACTTTTGAAACATATGGAGGCACATTATCTGTATTATGACACAAATTACTGCTCAAAGGCTGAGTGGAAGAGGCGGCTGAGAGACGCAGCTAACGGCACACTTGAGCGCTTGGCTTTGCCGTGCAGCCCGAGTGGAAGGGGTACGCATGCTAACGTGCTGGCCATTCGTACTGCTACCAGCGGAGCTGATCATGTCGTTCATTCTAGATAATTAATTGGACAAGTTTATCCCGTTCCTTTAAACGCTTGAGCATGTACATCATTTTACTGCTATGAAGTCTCATATTTCAGCAAAGGAAACCTCTTTGTCAATGCAAACTGTTCACAAGATCAGGGGTTTGAAGCTGTTTTTATTTCTTACTCCAGATTGCTCACGTTAATGGTGCTGTTTAGCTTGACTACGTGTTTGGTTCTACTGGCAGCTGGAACAGAGGTATGGGAGAGCTCCTGTAATACCACATGGCACTACTTCTGTCCTCTGACTTGATGGCTTGAACATTAAACATCAGTAGGAGTTCCCCTTACAATGGTTATTTTTAAATCCCTGTAATAATCTTCTGTAGGAACGGTGGGAACAAATAAGCCAACTCATTTTCAGATGGGATTTAATTGCTTGTGAATACAATTGCGTGATATGGTGGTACCAGGTATGTTGACTCTACAGTTCCTTCCTGGGCCCATGATTTATGTCTCCAACAGGGTCCTCGGGTCAAGTTGCTCTCCTCTGCCTTTCTCATGGCCTGGCTGTGATCCTTCAAAGTCCAGACTCACAAGCCTCTGTCCTGGGAGCCCCTCAGCCTTCACAGCGAGAACTTGTGCAAAAACATCATTGTTGTCATATTTCATGACAGGCTGGCTGTTGGAAAATGAAGGTAAAGAAAGGAGAGCTCCATCACTGTCCAATTTGCTTTGTTGGAAGCTTCTTAGCTTCGTGTTGTATTTTAATAAAGATTTATAACGTGCTGACTGGCTAAGGCCCCAGGGTTGCTAGAAGTAAAGGGTGGGGGGAGGGAACAAAAGCCACTAATAGAAATGTAACATTACATTATGGTAATTAGCATGAAATGTGAAGATTTTTATAAATTGCTTATCTGTTTTAATTATTCTTGAGACATCTGTAATATTAATGCATGGATAAAGAACAGTTAATTGGAAAATAAATGAGAGATCTAAATGTATTTTTTCCCCTGTGTATATCAAGGAAAGCCTGGATATTAAATCCTGAACTTCCCAATTCTTGTTATACTGTCGAAATGTATAAATTAATCAAACATTTTTTATACAAAGCAAGCCTTGTCAAATCCCAATTCTGATGGATTAACTAGTGAACGAGTCCTAATGCTGCGAAACCAGTGCAGTTTGTTTCATTTTTTTTAAACAATTCCTTTGTCACCACCACCAGCAAAATCTATCTGTAGGTAAGTTTTCTCTAAATGATGTTTCCCATCTTTTCCTCTACCTCTGCATGTTTCACAAATGTGAATCTCTTATACAGACAACAGTATGTTTCAAGCATGAAGAAAATAACTATAGGATGACAGTAATTTTCCATTAAGTCTTCTTGGGAGCCACTACAAAGCAAAACTATATGTATGTCCCCACTGTCTGCATATATTAATGTGTTATGTATGTACACGCGTGCTTCATCGTTGAAGAATAAATGCAAAAAACAATTAACCGTATGGGTAGCCAGAGAGATAAAATTGAAAAGATAGGAGGAGAATAAAACCCGAGAAATGTAGCAGATACGAAGGTAAACATCTTTAAATCAAAAGTAAGACTTAGAGTTTCTGCTCTGCTGCACTTTCATGTTTATTAAAAGGATTTATCCTGGAATCATCAAGACTGAGGCCACTAGCTGTTCAGTTCTCCTCCATTTATCTTATTGATTTCCAAGTTATGAGGATTACAAAATCCAGCCATGCAACCCCCGCCCCC
>JANZLQ010000030.1:23042274-23056322 GCA_026212715.1 Elanus axillaris
TGCAGACTACATGAAAAATACATTCTGCAAACAATGTGAAGTTCACTCTTCCTTCTCTCCTACTTACACCCCTCCCCTCTAATTTTTCTTCCACTATAATGAGTGCACAGCTAATGCTAATCAGGCAATGTCTCTCTTTACATAAACACTATCATTTCTTCTGTGAATTTCTTTTTTCTTTTTTTTTTTTTTTGTCAGGGTGGTGAGGGTAATACAGAGAAAATCCTCAGAAAAGCAGAGAGATTAACATACAGATTAATATATATGCTAACATATGTGGAGGCTATTAACTGCAGGATGCATAATTGCTAATCACTCAAGTGCAAGTCCTGCTTTCAGACTGACATATTCCTGAGCTTTATTTTAGAAATAGTCTTCCTTTGTGGGTCATTTTAGAGAAGCAGCCCAGTCACCGTGAAGCTAACTGCTCTTAAAAGAAGGGAGGTCATACCGTAGTTTGGACCAGTGAGGTGACACCGCTTAGTCGAAACGTGAGTTTCTCCTGTGTTCCCCTATTTACGTCCCAGCTGTAACCTGAGGCATCGCCTTCCGCGAGACTAATGCGGTTCGCCCTCCGTATACCTCGCTGATTTGAGGCCCGATGCTGTGATGTAGATGTTTCCTTGCTGACATCCGCAGAGGGCTCCGTGAGGTTACAACACCCACCCCCGCTGTAGGGACCCGTGAAATTGGTGGACCAGTTCAGACCTCACTAGGAGATGTGGGAGAGGACCAGCCAGGAGCAGAGCGAGCTGAATGAGGTGGCAAGAGGGTCACGTCTGGTTTTTGCAGACGAAGGACCTTGCTTGGCCCTGTGGGGCTAAACGGGGACAGGCAGAGAAGATTGGGCTCTTTTACTGCAAAACCAGGAGCTGACGGATGACAAGTATGTTCTCTGGTGCTTGAGTTTTATGGCGTTGTTGTAGCAGGTATTTTGGATCTTCTTGGTCAAGCACCAAATTTTGGTTATTCTTATTCTTGTTTTCTCTTTTGCTTGATACAGTCGCTTATGTTGTAAATGAATACCGGGAGTGGTTTGAATAAGGGGTGCTGGCCATGCTTTTAATTTCAGAATAATGAAAGATTTATTACGGGTAATGAAGTAGAATAACAAAGCCATATTTGCAGATGTTATGTAGTGGGCATTCCTATCTCTAGCACACTTATTACACCCTAATGGATGTGTTTTATGTATGTTATTTGTGTAGCAATTTTTTTCCTGTAACAGATGGCAAATACCTTAAAGGGATGATTCCCCCAACCTGAACTCTGATAAAAATTGTTACTAAGCCCAGTTCCTTAACAGGACCTTCACTGACCTTCATTTTCCAGTGTTGTATGAAATGGGCCGCTTTACATTCCAGGTAAGAACAATAAAGTTCCACATCCTATAGAGGACTTGGAAATTATATGAAGGAGTGAATGTATTTCCTTACAGTTTGGTACTACCTGTCCGTTTGGGTACATCCTTGGGGTGAGCCGCGCCGGGACTGGATCCCCACGACAGGAATGAGGTCGGACTCATGGCGAGGGGCTGTTCCAGAGACTTGGGAGGTGCCTGGGAAGCCGTTAGATTAGGAGCCAAGTCTGGAGGTGGAAAGACATGATATGAGACCTTCTGTTCAAACTGCTCCCCCGAGCTGGGTTTTGTGTAGGAAGAAACCAGATCAATGAAAGAGGCCCACGCCCCCCCTCCGTGTGCATCGTTTTAACTCATGGATGGAGTCAACACTCGGAGGCAATCTGGCTTCTCCCAACCCACTTGGCACTAGGGCTTGGGAAGCGGGCAGGGATCAAGGCAGCGGGGTGGAAGGAGAACCCCTCGTTCGTGCTATTTTTATATGCTGAACGCATCCATAGGCACCATTTTTCTGACAGAGGAGCGTGGTTTAATAGGCAGCGCAAAACAGATGCCGTATGTACAGACCGAATGCGGTAGGTGAGACGCATTTGGAATATTGTTATTAATTATATCCAAAGCATCTGAGCAAGAAAGCAAAATCAAGATTGTAATTTAATGGAATTGTGAGAGATGCATTACCTAGGTAGATATTTGAATAAAAAATGCAAATATGTGGGAGATTTGAGCAGTGGCTTATGAAACTGTATTCTTCCTTTTTTTCCATGTGGCTACTTTAGGTTTGCCTGCCAGCCTTTTCGCAGGGTTAGCCTAATTATTTTTGTTCCCATGGGTAAGATATTGTAAACGCACACAGAGGATGTAGCACAGACCATGTGTGTATGCTTGCTTGTGCATAGAAATATACATGAATTCACTCATGTATACATATGTATGACCTCTTTATGTTTGTGTTTATGTGCATACCGTACACATACGCTCAGTATAGCCAATATTTTAAGCCACTAGAGATTTGTTTTAAGCACACATATTTCCAGAATGATTCCTTCAGCTATCAGCCACGGTAGTAAGCCTTCCTCTCCCTGCTCTATTCTGATAAAGCTGCCCTGCCATCACTGACCTGAAATCTCAGCAAGCTGATGGGTAGATCTTGTTTCTGATATGCATTTTGATGAGCCTTCAGTAGAAATTCAATCTGGGTTGCAAGCTAGCTGATGCATGGCTGGCCTTCTGTTCCTTATTTAACACAACCATATTTTTCTCATTCCATATACCAAATTCTGTTTAAGGGTCCCTGTTCAGCCTAAATTTGAAAACAAAATATACTTCAGCTGATATAACGAATCTGTACACAAGAGCAAGTGAAAAGAGTGAGCTGCACACGTTTTCGGCCATAATTTAGTACACAGATGGTAACGATAGGAGGTGTTGGTTGCAAGAAATGAGTTGTTCAGGAAGATTTGCTCAGCTGAATTTTGATTTTGTTTCCAGCAGACCTCCTCACATGGTATTGTTTATGCAAATATACCCTCTTTTCAAAAAGCGTCTGGCTTCAGAAAACCCCTGGCAGTAGAGCACAAAAGCTAAGTTGTACAGCAGCTAGCAGACCTGAAAAGACAGGCTGAATGGAGCAATGGATGCAATATGCAGGCAGCCAGACAAACAGAAGAACCATTCTTTTCTGGGTACCAGTGGTGTGTGGAGAAGGCAGCCTACCCCAGAGGGAGGAAGAAAAGGCCCTGAGAGGGGGGTAACTGCCCTGCTCCTATAGAAAAAAATAAAAGGCTAAAGGGACCGGAGCCAAGCATTATAGACACAACCATGGTTAAGACGTAAAACTGCTTTAACCCACTTTTAGGACCTCTTGTGGTGTTGCTAACTTTGCCAAGGGAAAATTAATTGGAAAGCAAATCTAAGTCGCTTGTAGCTAGGAAAGATGAAAATGAGGAAAGTAAAACCATTCTTACAGTAACTTTCTAACCTCTAGGAAGGGATGAAGAGGTTTTCTGTTTGCTGTTATCTTTAGCAAATAAGGACACTGTCAAATATTTCTCCAGCAGCAAACATTCAGCTGAGATGCGGTCTCTGTACAGAAATACAGTTACATGAAGTCACATATGGGCGGAGGTAGCAAGCACTAGTATAAGGGTGTTAACATTGTGCAATATGCGCGTAATAGGAAATGCTGATGGTTTTTAACACAATTTAATCCTTTATATATATATATATATGTATGTATGTACTTTTCACCCAGCAAGTGTTTTATTTCTGCTTGTAATCTAAAAGCTTGATAGAACCCAACCATTATGTAGGGAAAAAACATATACGTATAGCATTCTTTTATAAATTCAGCATTACCACATTATTTGACAAAACCACTGGTGTCAGTGTCCAATGTCTTTGCGTGCCTCTTTAAATATTTGAGATAATACTTTGCAAGCTTTTAAAGAAAAAGCTGTTAGTGTTAGTTTTTTCTAATAGTTTCATATTTTGCATGTATTTTCCCAAGTGCTGCATATAAGTACAGCAGATCTGTTTAGCACACAAAACACATACAACCTCAGAAACTTCCAATATCATGTTGTATGCATAACTGCAAATTCAACTGTAGATGCATTTAATCTATTTTGCTTGGTGTTTTCAAAGGTTTTCATATGTTATGAAGAAACCAAGAGCTCTGTTAAGTCAAATTTTTGTCAGGTCATTCCTATGTTGAATATATGAATAATGTATTTTTAATTTAGTATTTCTGGATGCTCATCTTTTAAATGAAGGAACAAGTCTAGAATGGTTGTTTTAAAGGGCAGTCA
The DNA here is from genome assembly GCA_026212715.1 of Elanus axillaris. Lineage (NCBI taxonomy): Eukaryota > Metazoa > Chordata > Aves > Accipitriformes > Accipitridae > Elanus > Elanus axillaris. The sequence goes on from JANZLQ010000030.1 coordinate 23,046,445, forward strand.
GAGACAGCGTACGCAGCACACAGAAAGCATCCTGAATTGCAGTTGTGCAAAATCTGGTCATTAATTCAACCTTATATCTTATTCCTTTTATGCCAGAAAATCTGAAAACTGACTACAAGAGAGGATGGCATCATCTGCATTTCAGTGGTCTGCCTTCAATATAAAAGCTATCTTCTTATCTCTCTTTTTTTGTCCTCCTCCAAGAACAGTAGCAGAGACAAGGCTTTTTTTTGGAGGGTTTGGTGTTAGTGTGAGGGGTTATTTGCCATCTGCCATCAGCTTGTAGTTTGCATATCAATAAAAAAAAAAATAAACTAATTTCAGGCATATATGATACAGTTAATGTAGAAGGCCCATTGTTAGGGAAGAAATAGTATATTCTTATCAGTGGCTTTAAACAGCTATTCATCATTTCTAAAGGGCAATTATTTGGAATCTATTAAACTAGACTTCATAATACCCCTGCATACTGAATTTTAAATAGAAATCTGTATTTAGATGAAGGAATACATTAGTATAAGTCATTAGAGCTCTGAAAAACCATGACTTGTTCATTTTTCACTCACTCTTTTTTTTTTTTTTTTTTGCAGAGAATATGAAGTACTGAGGATCTGAGCATTTAAAGAAAACTTCCCAAAGTCTGCCCTTTTTGGGGAGTGTTTGGCTAACAAACAGCATGTTTGACCCTTTATTCAATTCATTTCAGGTGTTGCAAATTTCTGCTGAGAATATAAACCGTCCAGGAAAAATGTTTCAGTAAATGACCAGAAGATATATAGGTAGGTACACAGGCAGACAGATGAGCGCGTCTGTATCTAGCTGTTGGGCAGTCTTGACATAAAGGACTTGGTTCCAAGATGTTTGCTTAGGGTAGGAAGAAAACCGATCAAAGGACAGGGGACAGATATTTCATGTCAAATGTTTTCTAATGGGTGATTCATTTTAATGTGCTGGTTATTCAAAGTTGTTTTTACAAGGCTGGGTATCAATGAATAAAAATAATTGATTCAAAAAATGTAATAGAAAATGATAACAGGACTGGAGAATAGAAGCTGTTTATCAACTCAGTAAATGCTAATGAATCTTCTACCAGGAGGCTCACAAACAAGTAAAGCAAGGAAAAAATCCAAGACCCAGTAGAGATAAACAGATAAGCTACAAATCACAATCACATACTGCACATATTTTCACAGTAAATCTGGTTTAAGAGATAAAAAAGCACAGCATATGGGTATCTTGCACCTGCTGTGGAACTGTGTGAACACCATTTACTCCAGCAAACACACTGTTGAAACATCATTTCTCACAGGGAGCTCCTCAACACCCATGAGCACACACATATGTCTGTGCACATGCAGACGTGCGTGTACACGCACACACACACACACACACGCCTTTCTACCAAGAAATTTCCCAGCAAGAGACTTAGTCGACTGAATTTGATATGTAGCGAGCAGTTAACCAATAACACAAGAATATGAGCTCCATATCTGCTGCTCTTTAGGATCTTGCTACTCATTAATTAATATCTAGCCACGATAAAATGACCGTATGAAGTAAAGGTCATACTTCAGCCTGATGCTTTCTTATCTTTGCAAGGATGATATTGTCATTCTGTTTCTGTAGAAAGAGAAAGAAATTACACACAAGCAGGGCAGTATTAAATAAGCTTTCCGGGCTCCTTGTTGCAGCACTGTGGATGGGTGGAGAGGACGGAGGTTGCACAGTTCATGCCATGGGTGGGCACCATCCTCACCAGACCTCCCCCAGGAGAGCACCAAGAGACCGCCAGCCCCTGGCAGCGTTTTAGTGTAGAGGGTGGAATGGGCTGAAACCGAGGGAAATTTTTGATGCTCCCTGAGAAAACCAAGCAGTTAATTTATGGCAGGCTTTTTATTGCCTTCTTAATGTAGCTCTTCATTATGGCTTTAGAGAGGGAGACGTATCTGTCACTCTGCCTCTGTGGTTTTGGGTTGGGCAGAGGATGTTGGATGCTCTTAAGCAAGAATGCATTTTTATTGCAAAGGGCCTTCCTGAACTGATTTTCCACACTGTGGTCTACGTTCCTCCTCGCTGTAGGAAGCAGAAAGCCACCGATGTACTTCTAGGTACAGAACTGTGTTAGCAGTCTTGCAAGAGCATTCACAAACTAGACTTCAGCTAAACTCGATTTCACTAGGTCAGGCTCCCTACAGCTGGGCTGGTGCTATGTTTGGCCACCTGTCACCCTGTTTGTGATGCTATTAATGATGCAGGACACATGACTACAGGATGCATTAATCTAAACTTGTGTACGCAAGAAACTTGCATGAACTTGGCATAAATGGGTCTCAGAAGTATTTTACGAGCTGCGTGATCGAGCAGCTACGGTTTGACAACATTTGAGCTTTTTTGGTTTGATCGCGATAATGGGTACATGTACATTAATAGTCATGGCAAACTCAAAATTATCTGACTATGCTTCAATTGCAGTGAAATAAATTCAGGTTTAAATTTATTATATAACATATGCCCCATACTTAAGAGAAAACCAACAGACAAGGTCGGCCTGTGATTCCTTTCTCCTTGTACTATCCCGCATCAGGACAGACACATTTCAGGTGACATGCCATAATTGGGAAAGTCAGAAAGATTGTTTGGATATATGTGTCTAACTTAAACCTGATGCAAAATCCCTACTTAGTGTTCAGCACAGCTTCTTTAGGTTTCTCCTAACTTGCTGAAAAGAAGTAAATTTTAAGTAATGTCAAGCTAATCCAAAACACATTGTTTGGCATAGCAGCAGTTGCTGCAGTTTAAAAAATGGAGTTTTAGTTAGACAGAGAGGGAAGGAAGATTTAGAGGGGTGTCTTTGGTCTAAATGACTTACCTGGAAGCGAAGCAACAAGATGTTGGATAAAATAATTAAGTAGTTGTGGGTGAAAAACTACTGAAAGGGGTGCGTGCTCCTGCCCTGCTCCAGCAAAGCAGCTTGAGTACATGTTCAACCTGAGAGCACGAGAACAATCTTTGTGATAAATGGAACTCTTCATGTGGCTTAAAGTTAGGCATATGCATAAGAAGCACTTGCAGAATTGGGTCCAGAGTGCTCATCCCTTTACAAATTCCATCCTGGCATGACTTGAGATCAGGTCGGTATCATTAGTAGGTCTCAGTCCCAATTAGGACACTTAAATAGAGAACAGTTCAGATTGCAAAAGAATTTACGTTCATATTTAAATGTACACTTGAAACAAATCCAGAGAGCCATGTTCTCCATTAATTGCCATCTTGTTAAGTTTAATACATTAATGACGACTTCTCCGTCTTGTGCAGTGTTCAGCACATCAGAGAGAATATCACCACAGAACTGCCTACCCTGTCAGCAGTACAAGCTGCAGAATGAATTGCTACTGAATCTAAATGTAGGTATCAGGAGAGGATACGCTGAGCAAGTGAAAACACAGAAGCAAAGCAACATGCCATGGCTTTGTGGATATGCGGCTACAAGCAGTCACAACTTACCAGGCACAGGTAAGCTGGTGAATAGGCAGAGGTCCTGCATTTGATCATGATTTGCCCAAAGATCAAGGATCTAAATATACCTGATCTAACACAACGAATAATCAAATTGTCAAGTGAACTTGAACACCAGAACAAATTCAAGAAATCTCTCTGTAGCAAAAAGAGGCTTCAGAAGATAAATGGCATGTCCACTTGTTCTTAAGTGCTAAAGAGTGAAAGGAATGGCTTTCCAGTAGGGGAAGATAATAAAAAAGGAATATGCCTTCTCCCTCCCCATGCATTTTTATTCCAGCTAAATTTATGTATGTATATATGCATTTGCTTCCCCAGAGAAATAAGGCATCCCGGTTCTGGCGTAGTTGAGAGGTAGTGTTTCCCTCCGCGCTTCACCCAGCTTCGTACAGGAACCCTGCCCGCGGCACACACCGCGCAGAGGACCGGTGGGTGAGTGGCAGAGGCCGTTCTCTACCGACAGCAGCACCAGGAGTGGCTGCACTGTGCAGAAAAGGTATTCCCTCCCTCCCTCCCTGATTTTGGGGCCTTATTTCCAGGGGGTTCATCAGCAGGATTTTTAGGGATGGCAGAGATGTAAAACTCAAATTCAAGAAGATGGTGTGTGTTACTAAGTACCCCACCCCCCGGCTTCCCTCCTCCTCCAAACCCAAGAAGTGAGGATAAAGCAGCTTGACAGGCTGCACTCGTACTCTGCCATCTCTCAAACCCTTATAAGGAGAAGAAGCTGTGGCATAATTAATACATGGGATAGTTGAAGATATTCCCAATTTGTTAAATTGAAATATAAACTGCGGTTAAATGTTTTTAACGGCCTGGGTGTTTGTATAGTCGTGATCAGCCGTTTTGGATAAACTATAGAAAAAGGACTATAAATCTTCCTGAAATTTGCAGTGAAGAGTATAATTCAGCATACAGTTTCCCCCTGCTCATGGAATTGTAATAATCAATACTGTATTATGCTATTGCTGGAGCTCATTGTGGCATTTATTGTTTGCCACAGTAAAGGCATTTGGCAGAATAGCGAAGGTTTACCGAAGTAATTTTCTTCTGAACTTTTGGGTTGTCTATGGAAGTCCTTTGGGTTGATTGTAGGAAACATTGCTCTATACATATTCTTTTTGTTGAAAATAGTAATATATTGATCAGGGAAAGAAAAAAAACCCCAAACAACCCCACAGAAAGAATAACAAACTTTTTCTATAAGAATGACCCCTATAGCCAGACAGATATTTTTGCCTCTGGATATTGGCTATTCCTATCCTCATTGTGGAAGGAACATACATAACATCTTTTAGTTGCCACCGCTGTCTTAGGTAGTGAAAATATGCTTATTCTCCTTTTGTGAAAGGCAATGCTTGGGTAGTCATCCATAATCGAACCAGTGGGAATCCTTGCAAGTGTCTTCACAAAGAGAAGGACTGGGCTGATAATGGGTGGTACAAAGCGCCTTCTTCACTTGCTGACTTTGGAGACTTCATTTTAGATCCTTTCAGTGAAAGTGGATGACTGCTGCATTCTTCAGATGACAAATGTTTTCGTGTTTGCATTATGCTAAACCTTACGTAGAAATTATCTTACTAGATTGATCATCTGCACAGTAGGCCTGATGTGTTTGACATGCACTGCACTTAATGAGGACGAGCATATTGTTTCCATAGCGCAAGCCTTGGTAGGTCGCATGTGTTGTAGGTAAGCCAGAAAAATATACAGCTCTTGGGGGAGCTACTTTTTGTGCAGGGAATCTCAGATGGAAATCTGGGAGCCCTACCTGAAATTAATGGAGAGCAATTCAGAGCAATTGTGAGTTCACTTCTTTCAAATGTAGTTTTGTAGCACCACTACAAAGAAAATTCTTTCCTTGATACAGGCCAGGCTGGATAGTTTGTTTAGTCACTGAAGTGAGAGTAAAGCAAAACTATCCTTCAAGAAACTGAAGCAAGGCCGTGGTTGGGTCAATGTTTTTCTAAATACATGCAGAAAGATATATAACCTGTATGTCTGTTTAGCAGAGTGGATCATGCTAGCGTCAATAGCTAAACACCATCTTGGACTGTTTCATTAATATGGACAGTGCTTAATTTTTAAGAGATTTTGTAGTTTTCTGTGCTTTATCAAGAGAAAGTGAATAGAGGTTTCAAGTAGTAATTGCAATCGTTATAATAAAAGGAGAGGGAGAAAGGGCAGACCATTCTTTACACCATGTATGACAAGAAAACAGGGGCATCTACACAGAGTTATGACTTGTTACCAAGTAGGAGACACCTGAAATTTTCATGAAGAGCTGTTTGAAAAAACAACGAAGAAAGGCAGATAAAATCCCCCATTATTAACTAATGTAATCATATGCATTTCAGCATGCAGCATGTGTGCTACAGATAGTCATGGTTTATTGTTACAGTGAATTAATAACATTGTCACAATGGATAACATCACATATTCTGGCTATCCGAGTGATAGGAAGACCATTAGGGTTTCACAATAACAAAGCAGGTTTAAAATAAAAAAAAACAAACCAAACAAAAAAACCCAAACCAAAACCAGAAAAACCAAACCAAACATCATCAAGTTAAATTTTTTCTTGATGGTGAGCAGTGTCACTTTGGTCTACAGCAGCAGCTGAAAGAGCACTCAGAGCGCATTGCCTGTATGTAGCAGAGAAATGCTTTGCATGCACATTGTAGTCGATTTTAATCTTGCTGATTGAATTTAGGGTAGATACTAACAAGCAAACTCATCACGTTCTATGAACTTGATATTTTCAGCAGAAGGAGCACTAGCTAGTGCAATATCACCTCCTCGTCCAATAAAATAAAAATTCACAGTGCCACTCCGTAGGCTTTAGCTTCTCATCAGTGCCTACAAAACTTGTCACCATTTGTTTTGTCTTTCCTCATCACCTCCTAAATAGATCTTCCAAATTGGTGTCTACAATAATGCATACCATCTTTCAAAGGAACAGCTATTCTTTCAAACATCAAAAATATTGTTTCTCAAAGAACAGCCTAGATTCCACTCCACCACTTACTTACAAATTAGTGAGACAAAGTTAGTTAATTCAAGTGGGTTTAAGGAAAGTTTAGTCAACTGAGGGACTTGGAATCTACACCAGACTTGTAGTTTTTATGGATTCTTTACATATCTGGGAGAAAAGCAGGACTTTTCACTTTTTTTTTTTTAGGGGGAAAAAAAAAAGAATGAAAATGACCATTTTCTGGTAAATTTTTTATTGAAATGAAACTTTCATTGCTATTTCAAGAAGAGGGAAAGGACTTAAAATAACATATTTAGTCCACAGGAGGTACTACTTGGTATAGTTGTTATATTAATTATTATAAACATTTTCATTCAATAATAAACATATGCAGCATTACAGAAATGAATTCAGCATACCATTGCTGTACACAGCAAATGCATCCTAAGGGTATTATGTTCTTTGTTTGTTGATGTGTTTTTCACATACACGTCGTTAAAATGCTGAAAATACCTGAAATACAGTCAACATACTGACATGGGAGCAGGAAATTCAGGAGTCGTACAGCTCTAGGTGGCACGTAAACAGGATTTAAAGTTGGAATTCAGACACAAAAATTTCTAAAAAAAGACGTGTCTTGGAATGCTACTATGACATCATCATGGGTTTGCCATAGAGGCTGTGGAGTCTCCATCCTTGGAGAATTTCAAAGCTCAGCTGAGCAAAGCCCTGAGCATTTTGCTCTAGCTGTGAAGGTAGCCCTGCTCGGAATAGATGATTTCCAGAGTTCGCTTCCAGCTTCATGTATTTTATTATTCACTGAGGAGTTCACCCAATACAATATTAAGAAACAATCGTACATTCAGTAAATTCAGCATATAAACCTACATATATAAAAGAATCAAAATATTCAAATTCCGTAGGTTTTGAAATACAATGACCCCCTTCAAAATATTTTGTAATTATAGAACTAATTTGATGGATGGAAGAGGATAAGCAGTAATAGCACTTTACGCATTTCTAAAAATGAACTCACTGTTCTTATTGACAGAAAATACTGCCTATGAATCCTTCTAAACCACATCCTCCAGTCTGCTTCTTCTATAGGAGACCTCAAAAGGTTTTTTTTTTCTGTACAGTTTCAGTGGTTTTCTTTCCTGTACCTTGTATCCTAATTCACGACATCTTTTAATAACACTGAATTTAATCCAATATTATACAGGCTACTTTACAGCATACATTCTTTTTTACTTCTACAAGAAAATAAGAAGTGTCCCTTTCCCTGTCAAACACATGAATTATGCATTTCCCATTGTTTTGTTACTTTGTGGAAAACTTTATGAAAAAAAATTAATTCCTGTGAATATCTTGACTTCATTGCATTAACAAACACTATTGGTTTAGGTAATAGAATCTGCTGAGCTGAGTTAAGAATATTCCCCATAGAAATAATTTGCTTTCACTGCACGAAAGAATAACCAAAATCATCAAGCCCCTTTACTGCCAAGGGTGCTGGAAATCTCCAAAGACACTTTTTTATTAATAATTTTCCAACTCTGAGAAAGATTGCAGCTTTACTTTGGTGTTGTTTAGTAAATTATACATTATTTTTCTTTTCAGAAGATTCATGATATTTTCATAGATGTTTAAAGTATATTATATCCGTATGAAATTATATGGCCATTAAAGATGGTCAAAGAATATGAAAGCACTGAGTAAACAAATCCCATGTAATCCCTATTGATGGGGGAAAGTACAGTGGATTTTTAAATCTGAATTTACCTTTTGTGCCCTGTGCACAGCATGTGAGACCCCTGGACACAGCCACAAATGAAATATTTCTATTACAGCTGACTTCTTATGCAAAATTGACAAAACCAACAAGCTGTATATCCCTTTCCATTGATTTACTTGTTTTTGATGTATTGTAAGATTTTTTTTTACTGAAGGCTGATCAGTCTGTCCATAAGCCCTGCTGGATACTGAGCAACACTCAAGTGTACTTTTCCAAGATATGGTACAACCTTCGTAATACTGTCTATTATTATTATTATTGTTGTTGTTATTATTATTAATGTTCAGAAAAGCCAGTATTGTATTTTCGTAGCAAACAATTTGGTTTTCAGTCTGCCTTTTAACTGAAATATTCACAAAGAACAAATAATAACCATCCCAATGAGGCTAAGTAAACCTAACACAAATGAAAGGACGTAAACAGCTGCTGTCTTTCTTTTTGCCTTTCAGCGAGTCTGTAGCTGCCATCGGGCATACAGGGCTTCTGTTTAACTGTTGGCTGAGAACGCAACCAAGCATCTACATGGTCTTTAAGGTATGATGGTGTCTAATGTGAATGCAAGGCCATACCAAAAAGAAATTTCCCATTGCGGGGGGAATTTGAAAGCAACAGATGCTGTTGCAGGATACTCATACTACTTACTGTGAAAACCATTAATGTTACAGTTAATTATTTCACCTTGTGGCATGCCTGTAAATATTTTAGTAACCATCTGTGAAGTGTCCAATTTAGGCAATATTTCCATTAGTTTCTGTCCATCAAAATCCACGCACAGCTATTACAATAGCTGATCCTCAACATACTTTAAAAAAGTGTGTCTATACTTAGGGAGTGGAGGCGTAAAGGCTAGCAGCTGTGCTCAGCTCTGCCTGTTACATTTTTGAGCCCCAAGCTCCTCCTGATTCTTAGGGCCTTCTCAAGTGCTATCCCAGTCGTAGAGTCCCAAGCTTGGACTGATTCCTCTATGTCAATGCTTCAGATCCCTAGGGCATCTCTAGGACATCTGGGTGCATCTATATGGCATGCAAGACTGGCTGGCTTTGGAATGTCACCTGCCCTTTAAACCTTTGGTGACCACCCTAATACGGGCCATCTAGCAGTCATGGTATTCCTTCAACGTCTGCAGTGTGCTGACATCAAGAGCCACCATATAACAAAATATTCAACTAATATTGCTCACACTTCTCTAAACCAAGGTGTTACCAGTGAGGTTCAGAAAGAAAGTTAAAAGAACAGGAGGAATCTTGATGGGCAAGGAGGACCGAGTCATCTTCCAGACCATGCCACCTTGACTGATACCAGAGAGTGGGCCAGAAATCTTCTGAAAAAATTGCCACCAAGCTCAGTTTCGCTATGTCAGGGTAGTCATGACTTTGCCTAACGAGCAAGCAGCCAAAGGATGGCTACTAGAGAACTGCAAATTTACAGGTATGGCTTCATGGCATTTCATAAGAAGCAAGTACCACCTCAAAGAGAAAAAACACATATGTTGGCTTGTACAGCTCCTGGGCATAACAATTTCTGCACTGGAAAGTTCATTGCTGGGGGGGGGGGGGGGGGATGCTGTGACACCGCCCGTTAGCTGCTTTGTCG
>JANZLQ010000030.1:23056422-23094146 GCA_026212715.1 Elanus axillaris
GGGGGGATGCTGTGACACAGCCCGTTAGCTGCTTTGTCGTGGCTGCCTGCTGTTTGCCATGATAGCCCCGTGCCCATTGTGGCAGCCCAGCAGAACAGAATGCCCGACTGCGTTGAGTCTATCCCAAATACGCCCAGGGTCTGCTCAGGGGAACCCTGCCCTTAGTGCAGCCGTGGAGGATATCATTCAATTTTTGCCTGTCACTAAAGGTCATGGGCTCCTGACACAGTCTCACAAACTGAACATCAGTAGCCTGAGAATGATCATCTCCCCCACTGTCAGTATGGCCCATATGCGTGTGGCCTGACAAGCATGAATCCAAGATGTTCTTCAAATTTATGGTCAACTCCTGGTAAGTTTAGGCAGCTCAGAATTTGTCCCTGCTGCTTTCAAGATCGCTTTCACAAGAGATGATGGCCACAGGCAACTGGTTACCCACCGCACAACAAGCAGTGCCTGCGAGGACAATGGTAAAACATCCATTATGAATACGTCTAGGAAAGGACTCACTCTGGAAGCCTGTCCTGCAGATTAGCTCTGAACTTGTGTGTGCTGTCAGCTAGCATGTTTCCTTGCGCCTATGCATTTGTAAAAACAGCTCCCTCTATTCGTATATAATGACTGTGATTCCGCTTGCCTTTGCCCTGCCTAAAAAAAAAATAATAAATCATTGGTTTCCAAAGACTTGTTAGAGTCTGGCTGTCAGATTCGCCTGCATAAAACACTAAGTATTTTGCATTCTCTTAAAATTTCTAACTGATGGCTGGATTTTTAAATTTTTTTTTTTTAATAGCAACAAAGTGATGGAGTACATAGGAGAGAGGGAGGCAGAAGGTAATGTGGATCTGGTTGGCTGTCATAGTGCCTAGACTTGAGAACTGAGACCCTGGAGACTCCTTGTGTCTGCTACAGTGAACACTAAAGGATGAAGAAGAAGGAAAGGAAGCAAAGAAGGAATGATAAATTAGACTAGGGGAACAAACAAAAGGGAAGACAGGTAAGAGAGGGAAAGGAACAGACATGGCAAAAGACAATGTGAAATCAAGTTGTTATAATACAAACCAAAACACACTCTTGTGGTGTAAAGGATATGCGTAAAAGGTCTGAATTAAGTTTTCCAGACCTATTTAATTTTTTATTGTTTTGGATGTTGGAACTTTGAAACCCCAGTGCTTGGTGTTTAACCTGACTTTTCCTTTAATGCAATCTTTGTAGCAAGTATACCATATAAAGTCAGTGTTAGCCAGCAAAAGTGTTGGCCAAATCCTGAACAGAACATTTCTGCAGTTCTAAATGATCCCCTGGTTCAGATAGCTCAAGATGTTGATCTGTATGACTGATGTTCAGGTAATTATAAAAGGAGAAGGAACAGGTTGATTATAGAGATATCTGGGGAGCTGCCATACAGACTAAGTGCTTACTGACTTGCTCCATCTTTTGGCTAACAAGAGTGTAGGTTTTCAATCAAATACAATGAAGTATAAAAGCAAATATCTTCTTTTTGCTTGTCATGGATAGAAGAAAAATCATTTATCGCATTGCACAAATAATAGCACCTCGGTGTAATAGTAATACCTGTAATAGATCTAAAATTTCATCATTAAAAAAATAGTTTTTCTCTGAAAATGTATTGCTTCTCTTCAGCATTTATCTTTCAGCAGCTGTCTATTATCCAGTCACAACGTTCAATTTCATTGACATTATCTCCTAAATTGAATCATAAATGTGGGAGAAAGCTGTAGCATAATAGGCAAATTTGGTGTTACTCAAATGAAGTGGAATTTCAGTTCCTGTCTTTGCTGGCTGTTTTGTTTGTTAAAAAGGAAAGGCAGTTCATGTATAAATGCACGTTTCTTATGAAAGGTACTGAGCGCCCGCTGCTCCCACGGCCACCTAAATTCTTCCTGTTCAGGACAAGTCAGACCCCTATCACAGTATCACTCCTGGGGAGTTTATCCTCCGTTCATACTTAGTACAGGACTTTGGCAGAAGAGCACTCCAGAAGCTTAAGCTATCTTTTGTAACTCCAACATCATCAAGAAAGATGGTAATTGTCTCTCTGTTTTTCAAGGCTTGCATACTCAAATCAAGGAACGCTATTACCCATGAACACCTTAGAGAATGATTTGCAGGTCTTCATGCATTCCTAAACGCTGTGCAAATCTCTCTAGTATTGGAAGCTGCTCCAAACCCCAAGTTTTTCTTTGTAGTTGCCAAATTTAATCCAGTGAGCACAGAGACGTGTGCTTGGAGACACATAGTGTTGCTCTTCCTTTAGGAGCTTCATTATGCTGTCATTTTATTAGAGGGTTCTGGGGAGTGAATTTTAGCTACTGAATTTTTGGCAGCTCTAAGCCTCTTGTCGTCTGAGTTTTGTGTATGGCTGATATGTTTCCTCTGTCCCTGTTTCTAGCTAAAGGCTAGAAGGCTAAGTACCACGTAGGCTATGTACTGCACTCTACCGCTGCTCTTCAGCTGGGGAGAGTTTCTTCAGAGCATACCCGAAAGTCAAAACTTGCCTCGTTCCTTCCACTCTACCTTCTGCTTGCTGATGGTATTGTAACATGAACAAATTCGGTACAAGAGCTAAGCAACCATAAAGGAAGCTGGGAAAAACCAAAAATGAGGTGGTCTGCACAACAGAGCAGACACGTGCAACTAGTAACCGAAGGATGCTGTGAATGCTAGAAGTTTAAAAGGGAGGGAAGAATAGATAAGTTGGTGCAGCAGAAATCTATTGAAGTTTATCAAACACAAAGAAAGTCCAGACACTTTAGTTCAACTCTGAGTTGAAAATGTTTGGCAGATGAGAGAGTAATCACGGGGAGCATCATATGTGCTCACTGTCTTCTCATCTTTCCTATGTACCTCTTCATGCCCACTGCTGGAGACAGGGTACGGAACTACATGACCCTCTGATTTACCCACTACGGCTATTGGTAGTTTCCTAGTACCCATAGAACAATTAATTACCACTGTTAATAGTCAAAATTCAATTATTAACATAATAACTAAAGAAAATGTTATCCCTTAGAAACTTCTTTTGTTTCATATTATGCCTTAAAAAATTAGCTACAAAGCTCTGCCTTATCTATAGCATGTTCCTTATTGCTAACATTATTACACACCTCTTCAGGGAGTCTTCTGTATTTGCCACTATGCCTGCAAGTGGTACGACACTCCCAGCTGTGTTACATCCTCAGAACGATGCATAAAGGAAAATCGGGGTGCATAGTTCTTCCCTGCTTCTAAGGAAAAAGGAGGAATCAAGGAAGCTCTGTTTATTCCATTGTGCCATTCTTTTAACAGCTAAGCTAGGACTAAACATGCCATAGAAATTATAAAAGCTGCAGAACTGATTTGTAAATAAAGTAAAATTATTTTGGTTTGGGGACAGGTGCAGCTGAGATCTGCAACACGTTCACCTCCCTGAAAGTAAAGGTACAGCGAGGAGTGAATAATGCGGACGGAGCGGAAGTTTTCACCATATGAGTGGTATCATTGAAGAGGTGGGGCAGAGGACAGACTGTAGTTGGAACACTGGTTTTCCTGTTTCTTGGATGCTGAATTTTAGTCTAGACTCTTAAGTGTAATTTCTACACACATACATACAGAAATCTAAACCCCAGATATGAAAAAGAATACCAATGTAGACACATCAAAATTTAGTCAGTGGACATAAAGAACTACTCGATGCCAAGAGAGCTAGAGAGAAACCATACCTATGAAAAAATGCTAACTTTCATTTAGATTAGGAAGCTGTTATGAAGAAACACTGCCTAATTAGTAATGTACACCGACTTGGCTCTTCTGGGTTTTTTTTGCCAAAGGCGGCTGCTTTGGCTAAGGCTTCAGTCTGGCTGGAGAAACCAATCCGCAGGAAGGTGGCTGTGACATTGCTTGTCCTCACTGTCAGCCTGCTCTCCTGATTGTCGTCCCACTGCTCTCTCACAGCAGGATGCATCAGTGTTGGAGTCTAATCTTCGACAATGCCTCAGCTGCAGGCATCTATCCTTTGATAAGTGGGTTTTAGAAAGCCATTATTTTAGGTAATGTTTCCAGTAATCCTGGACATTAACTCTCTGGCTAGTCTGACCTCTCTGCGCTGGATGAAGGAATAATTTCAACCCCTATTTCTTTTCCAGGTCTAAAACGACATGCATCTGAATCTATACCTCCTTCAAGTAGGATGCGATGGGAGAAGAGAGAGGCCAAAAGGATGTCCACAGCCTCTTGCATGTCACAAAGTACAGGTCTTCACAAGGACAAGTAACAAGGCTTAAATACGCTCCAGGGCATCTCTTAACCTCCATTTTAAATTCAGCCTTCTCCACTGCCTGGGGAACTGCTGAGAGAAAGCCAGGAGGTGCAAGGTATATGAAAGTCGAGCTTTTTTTTTTTTTTTTTCCCTTGCAAAAGAAGGCAGAAGCTGTGTGCAGTTGTTATTGTTCCTCTGTGCTTGAGTTACACCTCCCGTTTTCTCACACCCCCAGGGACTGCCTTAACAGCCTTCTGTGAATAAGTCTTCAGAGCAAGCATCACCCCCTCCAGCTGAGTGCTGTAAAAGAAGTTCACCCTCCAAAGGCTGAGAGGCTGCTCCTGCATCCTCCGATGAGTGGATTTGTTGGCATGGTTAAGCAGGTGAGATGGGTGAAGGATCAACACTGGGAAAATAGTTTGGCTTATGTGGGGTACCAGATCTGGGATGAGAGCTCTCCATCTGGGGTGAATGCCATTACTCTAGCTATTTTCAAAATACCCCCTTACCTTTCTTTAAAATGGTGCGTATCCAATTTGGAACCAGATTGGCACGTGGGAAAAAATGCAGTTACACTTTTTGCTATGAATAAGAATACATCTCCTTTATATTTTCTCCAAGTTCAGTATAGGCCCAGAGGTCTGCCGGCCCTTAACCTCTACATCCACTGGGAAGAGTGTAGAAACTTGTTTTTTCCAAGGAAAGGAGGTGGAGCTAGAGCTTAATGGCACTGTTTAGCAAGGCGAACTGTACCAGCAGTCCAGCTGTGCTTCCCAGACTCTGATAAACAGCCGCTGACATTGTAGTGTTGAAGTAGTACCTCAAAATTAAAGAAGCTTTGCTCTTATTTAGCTGCTCTGCACAAAATCTGGCTTAATGCTGACATGTTTTGCAGCTGAGCAAGGTCTCATATATGGAGATGGAATTCCTCCTGCTCAGAGCTCATCGTAGACTTGGGGCTTCTGTTACTGCATTTGTAGACATGTTGGCTCCAGGCCTGCTCGCAAGGGTGTTAAAGTGCCCAAAGGTTTCAGCAGGAGCAGGAGCAGACCAACTGTAAGAGCCTGACAGCTAAAAGCAAAATAAGCAACTCTCCTTCCCCCACAAAAGCAGCATAGGATATACCATGCAAAGTGTCAATAAAAAATACAAAACAATGATTAGTTTTCTACATAAACATTTCATCGCATCCTTTCTGAACACCAATCATTGTGACAGTCCGTGACAATATGAATGATGACATGACTGAGGTGCTCTAATACATCCAGCTTGTGTTGCTGTACTTGTCAAGAAAAAAAAAAAAACCAACACCAAAAAACCCTCCGTAAAACCTCTAACCAAAACAAAACTCCACTATCCCACATATGTTACCAATGCTTTCTAAAAATGGCCATTCAACAAGCTAGGCTGCATACCATGACTTCAAATTAAACCATATGTTCATTTATAAAATGAAAAACTTCTGGCTTGAATAAGCCTTGGAGATGGAAGTCATGATTTCCAGCATGATTTTCTTTAGGGGAAACCTTAGGCTAATCTGTATGCCCATCATACATATCGCTGGACACCTATGATACTGTACTGTGAATGCTGGCTTCCTCGTAAAGGTCCTCTGTTTTGCAAAGAAGGGCTCAGTATGCGGGCTGACAGCGTGATTTTCTTCCATTTTGACATTTGTTAAAAACAAGCCAGGACATAATCAGTCTCAGAAACTTTGTGGCCACTGTGGGAGAAATCTCTGGCATTCCCAGCCGGCCGCTCACACCTTTCACCGAGGTCCCCAGTAACCCTGCCTGTGAGAGGAGATGGTGGAAAGTGGTGCTTTGTGGTAAAGCAACTAAACAAAATTTCACTCAACTGATAGACAAAACTTTCATTCTATTTCATTCTTTAATAAATAGTAATAATAAAACCAATGCGGAATCCCAAGGAGGGTACATCAACAAACAGTAATTTAAAAGGTTGGTCCCCACAGCTCTCCCCTAAATCGTACATACTTCAAGGTCCACAGGAGTTAAGGGAGGAACATTTCTCCTTCTGCCACCTTGATCTCCGTGGAATTCAAACCGGGGCCAGACCCACGAAGCAATCAAGGTTGTCCTGCGGTGGAGGCCAGCACAAAGTTTGGCTGGCTTGGGGGAAGAGGTGGTGAGAGAGCGTAGGTCAGACGATGTGGATGGTGGGAACACTCAGTGCGCGGATGGCCCGAGGGGGGGGACCCCCTTTCGTTGGCCTTCCCCCAGGCCCCTGGCCCCCCACATCCCCGTCCTGGGACCTACTCACACCACACCACCACCACCGCCCCCGACTCGTAACACAGGGCTGGCTCTGAAAAGATAGACAGGGTGTCAGAGAGCAAAGGTAGAAGGACATTGAGGCCAAGTGGCACCGAGCAGACCTGGGCTGGACTTCACGGGGTGGGTCTACAGCAACATCACAGACCCAGGGAGCACTGATACTTAGGTTTGGCCTCACTTGGTATTGCCTACGGTTAGTTTCATAACGCAGCAGTGGTATGAAGATAACATATACCCCGGCTGAAGGGTAGAGCAAAAGCCTTCTACAGCACAAGCAGAAAAACACTCACAGTTTCTGATCTACCTTTGCATGTCACAAAGGTTATTCTAGGTACTCTGGGGCCATCTTTAGCAGTGATAATAATTCCCTTTTCATGACAACTGCTCCCCACTTCATAGCGTCATGTGTTACCCTTATAGAATATTATCCGTAATGTTCTAACAAAACCGAATTGCGTATGTCATCGCTATATGCTACACATGTGGGAAGGTGGTGCAAAATATCATCACCTTCGTACTTTTCACTTCTATCTAACAAGCCGCTTACTGAGACGGCAAATGCTGTGGGACACGAATGTCCTTGTAGCACACCCTCTGCACGTCGGACTTTTTTCTTGCTTAGCTGAAACTTTCTACTGCCTCTGAATTTCTCTCGCCTCAGGGCTGCTCTAGTTTCTAACTGGCTGCTCATGACCTCAAAGGCCTGTTCTTGTTGTTGGGTTTTGCTGGAGACAGCACATCCACACCCTGTACTTCAGACTGAGAGCTTGGGTGGTTTAGGATTTAAGATGACAGCCTTGTAATGTACATAGATTACTCAGCCTTCATAAAAAATAGGGTAATCATGCTTCCACAAGGATAAAAAGCCTAGCCTTGGTGAAAAGCAGACGCTTTGTGGCTGCAGCCCTCGGGCTGGAAAGATAGGCAGGGAGCCGGAGAAGCACAGCTAGCACCGAACGAATGGCAGCCTCCACAAGTTGTTTACTTGCTGGCTGAGGCTAGAGCATAGCGGTAGGAAACAGGTTTGTTTTTCAAAAGCCAGACATGCTCCGGTGGCAAGCCCGCCTGACCCCTCGGTGGGGTGAAGTTTCCTCACCCTCCATCACGTGGCTCCGCAGGTTCACCAGGGACCTTGGGTGAGTCACCGTCTGGGAATTTGGAGTAGGCATGGCCTTTGTAAAAAAGCAGTGCTAAAAACTTGCTGTGCAAGATAAACAAGGAAAACACGCTCCTTGGCAGAGGGGCGGTTCAGATGTTGACCATTGTGTTCTCCTGGAGTTAATCATCGCTGGCCAGGCTCGCCTTTGCAGTGGGAGGTGAGCTGTGGCCGCTCGCTGGGTGCTAAGGAAGCAGGTGCAGCAACAGCTCATTGTTATAACAGTGTTTTGAAAATTGGGAAACTTGACATATTTCCCCCCACTCCGCCCCTTGGGGAAGCAGGGGTGAGGCTGGGCAATGCCGGTGCAGGTGGCACGGCCGGAGGTGGGGAGGGCAGGGGCGAGCGTGCGTGGCCACCTCGTCTAGAGACCCCAATTTTTTTCCTTGCACCTGCATTCGTCCTCACGGCCTTGGAGGCTGACCTTGATTCCTGTTGGAGGAACAGGCCCTCTGCCCGGTCCAGTCACCCACGTCTGCCAGCTTGGGGCCACCACGATGGTGATTAGCCCTTACTCTAATTACAGGCTCACCAGCTGGGGCGTATCCTGAAAGTTACCTTTAGGAGATGCTCAGATGGAAAGTCTGGCAGGCTTCCTGGGCAGTAAGCCAGCCGCAGGGCAGGCTCTCCGAGCTGCCCTCCCTCCAGAGGTTGCGAATGTGCATCTACCACCAGGCAGATCCCAACACGCTGACATTTGGACGCCTTCGCCCGGGAGACAGGCTTCTTCCTTAATTTCTCCTCCTTCTTCTCCTCCACTCCTCAGTCCTTTCACATAATGCAGTTAATTACAATCAGCTTACTATACCTCAGCTTCTTAGCTGCTTTTTGCAGCAGTGGTTGTGTGAGGGGGCTTGTCGACAGGAGACCTTCCACCGCTCTTGAGCAGAGGCTGAAGGTGATGATAATCTGGTAGCCCCTCTTTGGCCTACCAAAGGCACGTTTGCGGTTCATCCTCCTTTCTAAGGGACAGAGGGGTGTGTTATGTTAATTCTAGCTATTTTGGCTAACCCAGCTGGCAGTGGGATAGGGAAGTTATGGGGGACTGAACTTGCCACACAAGGATGAAAGGGCAGGACTGAGATACATGTTAATGACGCTGATAACCCATTCTGATCCTGTCTGCGGTTGTAGGAAGGGCTGCATTTCCCAAAGCTCCTCTTTTCACCCTTCTCTGGAGTAGCACTGTTTTAAAGAGGAGAAGAGAACACAACGGCAAGATAGCTTTTCAGTCTTTTATGGATTTTTAGCTCTTATCTAAATGGTTTGCTACTAAGTCTTCTTTGTCCTTGCTTCCTTGCCGAGATAATAAAGGGTGTGTGCATGTATACATACACAAACACACACATGTATTTGTATTAGAGGGATTTCTGGAAAATTTAGCATGTGTAACTAGAGGAAAAAAAAATATATTAACTTCAAAAGCTTTTGGAGTAGGGATTGTAAAAATATTTTTTTTGGAGGCTACGTCCTTCAGGCAGCTCTCCTCATAGTATGTCAAGAAAAGGCAAAGATGGGAAGACAGTATTCATTTTGACCCAAATCCTTTACGTAAGGCTTTAATCTCTGTGTCTATACAGGAGTGGGGGATAGCACACTGCCTTCGTAAATAAGAGAATAAATGGCAGAGGTGAAAGTAGTAAGTGATAAGATTAATAGACAACTATGAGAAGAACATCTTTGTTCAAGAATGGCTGGTAATGTAATATCACCTTCTCAACACCCCCCCCCCCCCCGCCCCCGCATGGAGTAGTGCTGTAGGATTTTTCTGTAGAGCTTTTTCTGCTTAATTTCTTGATGTACTGGCCCAGATATCTGTACTCTCAGCTCTTTTCTGAGAGTCCATCTAATGCAAGTTATTCTGAGACCTTTAGGTGGTCCCTGAAGTGAATGATAAGGGTGACCTCCTACATACCTCCCATACCTTCAGGTGTCCTGTGGGTGAATTCATTCAGACAGCCTTATAGAGGGCTTGGAAACCAAGGCAAAAGCTTGTCGTGTGAAACATTAAACCCTGTTACACGTAACAGCCTTGCAGGTTGCGAAGCTTAAGTATTACAGCCTTGTAAGGAGCTCCACAGTAGTTCATGTGTTAATGTAAATGAGAGTGAGGAATTAAGATAGTTCAGTTAAAATATTTTTTTTCCATTTGTTATGTATTAAGACATTTCAGGGATGTAATTTCTGTAGACACATCAAGTGCTAGAAGCTATACAAAACCCAAATGCTCCCTAGGTTCTTCTGTCCATTTTGAACAGGGAGCCATCTGGAAGAGCTAGAGTTGGACTAAGATCCTCACTGTAGCAGGGGCAGCAAAACCTTGGAGCACAGAAGCACAGAATATGATAGTATTTCATGTGGTTAAATGCAACCTCAGACCAGGTAGATTTTCCTTTGGATGCAGATTCTCAGAGCTGCTAAGTGCCAGCGTCTTCAGCCAGTTCAGCAACACGGTGGATGCTTAAATTCCCTCAGGATTTGGCTCCTTGCAACCAATTCTTTCTGTACTTTTTTTTTTTGTGCAGTATGAAGGTCATTAACTTCAATTTCCAGCAGTGGATTTTCCTTCTCCCAGCTCACGTTGATTGAAGAGTCTACATTTAGACAACTCAAAAGTCTCAGGTGAGGCTTGTTCACTGAAATAAGTTAAACTAACCTTTTGTTTTCAATGCACAGCTAATTAAGCAATTGGAATTTTATTGGAAACTGTCCCAAAGTCAATTAAAAAGATGGTGAACATTGGTGGCTGGTCAGGATCACTAGACAGGCTTTTTAAAGTAAAATGTGTTTGAAGGTAGAGAAGGCTGAAGAGTCTAATCTTTGGGATTTGCCTTTTTAGGTGCAAATCAAAGTTTGAGGCTGGTGAGACAGAACTTCTGCTTAAAGATACCTGTTAACCTTAAAATAGATTTCTTCCACTTTCCTACTGTTTTTTCATTGGAGGTTTTACAGCCTGGACTAAGGGAAGCAGGGTGGCTGTTTTTGTAATGGAGTTAAGCAGTTGTTCTTTCCTTCTTCATTGATAGAAATTACACAACATTCCGAAGGAAAGTTTATTCTTACATTTTGATAAAGAAACATCTGAAGAAGCTGACCTTATAACAGAGTAGGGTGTAAATGTAGATCTGGTGAAGATCTAGCAGATTTGGCAGATGAAGATCTGCAAAACCTGGTGGAGAAAACATTTATCCAAGCATGAAAATCAAGACTTCTGTCTCTAGAACATTCAAAGAGGTTCTGATGCAAGTTTCCAGTTTCAGTCCTTCCTGATTTAAAAATTAGTAACAAAAAGCTAGGTGAGTTTATCTGGTATGACCTATACACTGGAAGAAGAAAAAGTCTAGATATTTCCAACTCTGTATATGGCAGCGTTCTGCTACACTTTTACTGTGGAAACACACAACTGTAGCAAAATGATTAAAAAAACCCCAGACTAACACCCAAGACAAGGTGTTGTTATCCATGTACAGTTAAGGGACAGGACCAGTCCTCAGCCGTCCTTAGCTCCTCTTGAGCTCTGTCTGTGCCCTTAGCTGAAATACTGTGCCTCTGCGGGGATTAGATTTACAGAGGTCCATCAGCTGATCGGGCAATTAAACACAGAACTTGGTTTCCCACCTTGACTGGGAGAGGACCCATGACTGCCTACGCTCTCTATCCTTTCCCTGGGAGAGAAAATCTGTTCAAAACTATGTAAGTGACAGTTAGTTTAACCTTGTGCACTTGAGAGAGGCTCAGATAAAGTATCTAATTTCACAGCAAGCCAATCTCCTTTTATTCTTGGTAAGCTTATGAGGATATTCCTGACTTTGATATGCAAAACATAAAAATCTTCTTCTCAAATAATATCCTTAATGCTAGCTCTTCTATACCTTGCTTATTGATGACATGGTTTCCTTCATTTAAAAAAACCAACCAGAAACAAACCCCCAACCCCCCTGTCCCATTGTAGTTTTCTGAATGAATATACTTCAAATATGGTTGCTGTAACTTCCACGTGCAGTTTTTTAAAAACAATCTGCCCTTTGGATTGTGTTTTTCCTGCTTTTACTGCATCATTACAAAGACTGTCATTTTCTAAATGCCTTCAGTTGTTGTGCTGGTGCTCTTACCTTATAGATTATTTCTTTTTCTTTTTCTTTTTCTTTTTTATGTGTGTATTTTGGTATTTATACTAACTGAACACTCAAAAGAACTAGTAGTAGGAATATCGCATATCAGCTTTCCAAAACAAAGAGCTGACAACGGGAAAAAAATAATACATGGCGCACATTGACAGACCATCCGTGGCTTCATTTATAAACCTTAGCAGGGAAAACAAATCTGTAAACTCAAGATCAGGTCCTGAGACAAAGACAGGATGTAAATTCCTGCTTGGTACTTGTTTCCGATGAGCTCAATCAGATTGCTGCTAACAGTGTTTCCTTCAGAAGAGATACGGCGAGTTGTGCAATTACCTAGGACACTTCAGTTTAAAGTGGTAGTGACCACAACAGTTACTGTATAGGTTATGAAATATTTGCCTGGGTGAAATTCAGTACAAGTCAAAAGCTAAATTCTTAGTCCATACTTGTTCATCACCAGTTTGCTAACAGCTCGGGGAATTTAGAGTAGTCCTTTAACTTTGAAAGCATGCTCAGAGACATATATTTTCTCGCATCCTTCCTTAAGCAATCCAAGTTATTTGAAGCGGACTATTTCCAGGTAATTCACCTCAAATGTTGCTTAAGGACTAAAAAAAATCTGCCCCCCAGTGAAGTTAGCTGAAAAATTAGAAAGGCTAATTCAAAAAATGTCAGAATGCTTTGTCTTTCTGCTCCTGACATTTATTTTTCCCGCTTTACCGAATTTGGCTAGATCCATTCGCCAAAGTCAGCCTAGAGTATTTACGGTTTTGATAATTCAACTATTTTGCGTACCCTCCCCTCCAAAAAAAAATAATACCAGCTACCAAAATGGAAAATAAATGCCCATTTTATAATGGGCATAACGCCCACGAATAATACATTTGCAGCGGAGCATGTACTATCTCATCATTTCTCAATATGTGTGTGTGAGTCCTGAAGCAGACATGGAAGAAGGACAGAGGAGAAAGCACCCGTCTGTGCTGCAGAGAGTATAGCGCTACATCCATTATGTCTGTATTAATGTCTCCCAAACAGAAAAAGTTTGGGCTGAAGGCTAATCTAGAGTTGTTTTTTGGTCATCTTGTGTTTGGTTAGCAAGTAACTATGTTACACTATAGAACACATACTGATATTTTTAATTATCTCTGTTGCCAAGTCTTACCATTATAGAGCTGTCTTTTTGGCTGTATGGTGAAATGTGATAGTGGCATTCTACTGGGGTGGTGCTTGTAGAGCTGCAGATCGTGCTTTTTGCTGCTTCATTTCCACAGTGCATTGCACAGAACACTCAGGTTTTTAAAAAGTATAAGGCAACTACGGCTATAGGGAAGGAGAGTGCTAAGAATGTAGACACAAATTAAATGTTAATCACCCAGAAATGATTACAATTTGATAATATACAAAATGAATCCATCTCCCTTGAAATTAAGTCAAAATTATTTAAAATCTCAATATGCAATCACAATCAAAACAACTTTATAAAATGATATTTTAATTTAAATTGCTTAAATGGAATGCTTTAGTGTATTCGACTGGCAGACAGGCATAGTCCCAGTACTTCTATAATAAGCTACTTCAGTTAGATAGCAATTAACTTTTTAAATTCAGTAAGTATTACAAATTCTCGATTGCTTTCTGAGAAAAAGTGTCTAGAGAGGAGATCAGGTACTTCTGGCTGAGTGTAAGGAAAATGTACTAGTATTAACTAATTCTGGAAGATTTTCTATATTCAAAGTGTGATAAAGCTAATGCTTTTAAATGTTAGTGATAGACTATTGCTCCCTTTTATTTTTATAATAGTATTTAAATCCCGTGCTGAATTGTGGCTAAATTTTGGATATAGTGTAGGCTGAATAAGTTTTCTACAGGCTGCTGTATGAGTAGAAAATTGGTTCCTTCTGATTTACAGTCCGAAAGGGAACTAAAACAAGGGCATACAATTAAAAAAAATAAAATCTCACAGACCTGTTGAACAGGCATCTTTAGAAGTAGTAGCTGGAGAGCATTAGGAAAGTGCCATCAACCTTCAGGTACATTTATGTTCCTAAATCTCTTTGTATCCTTTGAAGATCTCAGCTTTGTTACTCTTTTGGATTATGACATGTTGCAAGCGGGAGAGCAGAAAGAGTCTTGCGGTAGAAGAACGTCTCACAGGGCTGATCCAGTGGGCTTTTAAAGATAACAGAGACATTCCTGCAAACTTCAGGGTGTTTTTTTTCCCTGACATGTACAGAGTCTCTTCTGTTTCTGCCCTCACAGTGCCTGGGAATGGGTTACATTATGCAAATTTAAACCTCTGCACTATCCCCGTTCTGCAGGACTGTTGGCCTGAGTCCTGGCTTATAGCTGGTAGCACATGGAAGAGGACAATCCATTATCAAAACCCAATGCCGAAGCAGCTGCTAGATGCTTGTGGGTAGAGACAGAGAGTGTGACTCTGTTTCCTCAGAAAACCAAGAGCAAAGTTGAGTGTATTGACTGATGTGAACAGTTCCAAAATACGGGTAATTTGTTTTGTGCTGTCACTTGTGGGTCTCTGTCGGCGGCAGGATGTGAAGGTCATCAGAGAGGTTGGCTTCCCTCCTCCGTAGCTGTTTGGTTGCTCCAAGTACTGAGTCTTTTATCTCCCCCACCTCGCAATCAGCATTCCTGCACACACTGAAGCTGGCTGCCTGGAGAAAGTCTTACTTATCTAAATATTCATTAATCTGATAAGCAATGGAATAAGTGTTCTCACTTGCATAACACCACTGAGCTGCCAGACTGAAAGCATTTTACATCCATTACCCTTTCCTATATAAGGATGGGTAAGGATCAGTTGGTCGGGGAGTTGTAACAAGCAGGCTGGTAACAGAAGAGAGTCGGAGAGAGCCTACGGAGCAATGGGAGCAGGTGGACCCTGCAGGCAGGCTTGGGGGTGGCAGAGGAAGGTGCAAAGGAGAAGCCGGAATGAGAGCAGGCTGGCATCCCATCAGCGGTGTAAGCTATGCCGAAGGGCAGAACCCTGCGGAGGTAGATGGTATATGATAAGAAAAACCCGTACACTGAAAGATGAAAGGAGAAATGATCCAACCTCCAGGATTCACATGGCTTGCCAAGAGTTGTCCATAAAAGTGTGTGAAACAAGCGTGGCTGAGGATTTGTTTCAGTCCCGCGAGGAATCCCAGTAACGTAAAGTAGAATATCAGGCATTTTGCTCCCTTCTTTCTCTGTATATCTTGAATATTTATGCAAGCTCCTGAATAGAGTACAAACAAAACACTGGATGGTTAGCATATTTTTGGAGCAAACATTTCTTTTAGAAGCAGGGGACAAAGGTCAGTGCTGCCCATGAAAAAAAAAAGCCACAAAACTTATGGGAAAACTGTTTTTTTAAAAACATATAATATATATCATTATTTATGCATAAAGTATTATACACAACAGGTTGCAAGTCAGGCTAATCTCACCAGTTTCTTTTTTTAACTTCTTCAGAATTTCACATGGAGAACATTAACCTGATGGAATAATGAGGAAGGGGAGAGGGAAAAAGGCAAAAAGAAATAATTATGTCTAAGTGTGTTCCATTTCAAGTACTAAATTTTAGGGTTTTTTTGCATGACAGAAACATGTACTTTCTGATTCACCAGGGAAACAATTCAGTGATTTGTCCTATGAAAGCGTAAAATTCATATCTTTAGGAAGAAAGGACACATGTATGCCAAAAGGCTGCAAATGGGTTTATTGTCTACTCTAAGTAACTTTCTAAAAGCAGTAGCTGTCCTTTTTATTTTTAATACCATTTGAACTTTACATATAATTTCAATTATATATAAATGGAGCGAGGTGAGGATCCATGTGAGCAGGGTCATCCACATGGAGGTATAAAAGAAGAAATTACTTCTGTTCAAAAAACGGGAAAGGTGGACTTCCCTGTGGTGTCGCTGCCTGAGAATTAGGAATTGACATCAGCCGACTTCACACTTCTCCGAGCAACATGGGTGTCCGAATATTCTTTTGGGGCACAATTTTAAGGTCTAGCTGGGCCACATTCTTTGGAGAGGCCAATGACAAAACAGACCGTACATATCAATTTTCGGTCATTCCAGGATAAACTGTCCTTCTGTTTGGGTCCTGATGCAACCTACTTTCAATGAAATGGTTTACATTATACCTGCCTTCTAAATGCCACACTGCTCAAGTACAGCGTTTCTGAGTTCTTGCTGAGTACTATTCAGAGCGGTAGTACTTCAGGAGTGAAGAGAGGTGGTTTTGGCGCATGTCTAGGGCTCAGAAATGTATACATACAGAGTTCCTTGAGAAAGGTTTTGGCTGCTGTTCTTTTGGAGATACCCGCCCTAATTCATACCTTCAACTTAACCCCCAAAAGGTGGCAAGTGTTTTCAGGATGATTTTTTTTTATGGGCTTCTTTCAGAATTCCTTTACCTTTTGGGTTTCTTTTTTGTTTGTTTGTTTGTTTTAAATTAAAAAGTCTTCGTATAAAAAGCGAGGGGAAAAGCCTTGTCCAGCCAAGAAAAAGCTTCCTTTGATGGCAGATCTATCCTGTCTTTCAAATGTTCCTTGCACGCGGCATCGTATTATGCCCTCAGTAGTCTTGCTGACAATAGCGTGGCCTCATTCTTTACGATGACTGTAATTCAACTTCTTGGTGAAAGCACTCCTTAACACTTACCACCATAGTAAGACAAGATGAGAAGCATCACAAAACTCTTTCAACAAATCTTGTGCTACTCTTTGCCTTCACCTATGGAAAAGCTGCCTGCCGGTATGAAGCGGATGGACATTTTGCTTTCTTTTGTGATCACTATTCCTCCCCAGGTGAGTCCCCAGTACCCTTCCAGCTTGTCGTGGGAATACTGCAGTAATAGATGGGGAGATGCAGTAATTTTTTATAAATGTGCTGTGTAAACAAGTGAGATGCTAGGAAATGTAACCTCACCGAGGCCCTGCCTAGTGAAGGGAAACTCTCCTGCTCACTCTCTCGCCTTCATTTTTTCGGTGTATGGAGATTCAATCAGACGAGCTGTTGAGTTAAAGGTCAACATGGAACTCTTTCCCACCCTTTTTTCATTTTTCCAAGCCAAATATGTTATTGGCTCTAGTACAGTGAAAAGAGAGGGAAAAAAAGGGACTATGTCCTGACTAGACTAGGGGTTATCCCTCTTATTTTTAGATAACTGTGAAACATTTCCAGCATTTTTACTTTTACTGTTTTTTAATAAATCAGTCAAATTAATTCCCATATTTTGTTGTATCTGAATTTACACTGTTTATGTGACAGAGGCAGCCAGGACTGACTTGACCTTGGAGAAGGGTAAGACAACTTTTGCACTGACTTACACACAATTCCACCAAAACCAATATATGTGCCTATCTGCAGAACACAGTCCAGTATGTGGGCTACGTGCTTTCTTTGAACAAATGCATGCATGCATGCACACATTTTTAATCCTTTGAAGGTTTTTCTTTCAAGGCCTTGCTTAATTTCAAGTTACAGCAAGTCTATCCTATTTCAGTATATTTATCATCATTCCACCCCAGTCTGCACAAAATGTGCAGGGTCAATAGCACCAGCAGATTGAGTCTGCCTAGCTGCTGGAGATGAAAGGTCATGAACAGAATGTTATTCCTGATAAATGAAATCTGCTGCTGCTCCTTCCATTTCTCTGCAAAAAGCTACAAGTCTTTCAGAGCTGTGTGTGCAGACTGGTAGAGGTAGAGGCCACCTGCTCTGTAAATGATAAGGAGAAATGAATGAATTTAATACTGACAGCTCGTTAATCCATTACCTGGTGGCCACTGCACTGAAGCCTGATCACAATTTACAAAAATTCATGTATGGTTGCCTGAAGTCTTATTTAGTAATATCTGTGCAATCTATGAATGAATCCAACCTAGAGTCATATATAATAATCATAATGGGATTTGCTGGCAGATATTAGCTCTCCCTCTCTGATAACCCAAGGAAAGGTTTTTCGCATTATTCTTTCCAACATCGTAGCTATTATTAAATTTAATGCATGGCGGAAAAGTAATACTTTTTCTTGTTCTAACAATTGAAACGTATAATACGGTTGGAATGGACAACCCCTTGTTATTTATGGATTACACTTAATTGCAAGCAGTAGAACTAGTGGAGCGGTGAGAGCCAATTTTTTTGTTTGTTTGTTTGTATTGTCATTTACAAGGCGGTTTATAGACAGATAAATTTTTTCTATTGGCACCTGCAGTTATTTTACGTGCACTTGTCATCAAAACTTTTTCAGCTGAATCCTGAGGCATTTACTTACTCCATGGGACCCACACACTTAAGTGATGTGAACAAAGAATACATATGCCTGAACCTGAAAAGGGGTGCAAGATTCAGATCCCTGGTTTTTACCAAATCACTATGTACACCAAATTCCCAAAGATGACAGATGGCGAGAGCAGACTTGCTTTGCTCGGACCAGGGCTGCTCTGTTGCTGCTCCCAGCCGGTGGTCACAGCCCAGCTCTGACCGGGAAGCCATACACCCATTGGGATGGTGCACAGCTAATAAGCCTCTTCCCAGGACGTGTCTCTTTGGGCACAGTGCCGTCCCAAGCTGAGGTTAGCCGTAAGACAGGAATGATCGGCCTGTGACTCTCGAGCCCTTGCAGTGTAGCTCCTGTGAGAGAGCTGCATCACTCAGGGGCTGTGCTAGCACGGGCCCTCCTGGCTAATGCCGATCTCTAGGCGGTAGAGGTGGGTGGACGCATGACCCGTCTCCTTGTTGCACCACCTGGGGCCTGGTGTTGATGGAGCAGAGGAGCACCTGAAGCCCAGCGTCACCGCTCGCCTTCCTGGTGCTGGACGCGTGCCTCGTTTCTGCAGGTGCTTGGCCATACTCACCTCTCGTAGAGCCACGAAGGATGCCCATTGCTGTTGCCTGCACGCTTGGATTTTGGATTTAGAAATGCCTGCCTCTCTCCACCCTTTCCACAGGAGCACCAGGTATGGAGCACGGGCTTTTTGATGCTGAATGAGGAACCAGTTGACAAAAACTCTGAGAAGCTGAGTCTGAGCCATCCGGAGCCATTGCTTTTGTTACAGCGGGTCCCGGCTGTCACAAAGCTGAAGCACATGCCCCAGGGAACTGCCAGTATCTTTGAATTTCAAACATTTGGCATGTTGCATTGGTTGTCTGAATTACATGCTTCCCCAGATCCATAATATTCTATGTCTTAAAAGAAAGGCAGAAAGAGAGGTCACATATAATGGAACTAAATAAATTTGGTTTGAGGGCTGTGTGATGAAGACACATCTTTTGGACAAATACTTTTAAAACACACTAACTTCAATACAAATCATGAAAACCAGAGCCCTTTAGGGTCATAAAATAGGTGCAAATAAACAGTTTGTTGTGGTGTTTTTTCCCCTCCACACCTGAATAATCTAAAATGTTCTTCTGATCAAAAGTGTGAGTCACAAAGACTTCCTACCACTGCAAACACTGTCAAGAACAGGTCAGATTGACCCCATGCAATTCAGTGTTATGAGGGGTTTTAAAAGGGAAAAAGGTACAATTACCAGATGCCTGGAGCTCGTTTTGCATTGCTAAGTTGTTATGCCTCTGTTCCTGCTACAAACCGCCTGCTGTGTGAGAATAACGGTATTGTTTCATGAGTACTTACATGCAAAGTGCCTTTAAAACCCTCTCTGCTCTTCCTCTCGGTGCCAAAACTGAGGTAAACATTTATCTTTTTACGAATCATAGAAATAAGGCATCAACCCCCCACCTCTGTCCCCACCATGTGACACTTGTTATGAGAGAGTACAGAGCTCCAACAGCCAAAGATTGGTTAGGAAAATGGCCGTATAATAGCCCAAGGAGTCTCGTAACCTCCTTTCTCCTTTGGTCGTGTACCAGCAGCAGGCAGGGAGCTTTGGTACCATGTGGCCAGCAAGCAGGGAGATAAAAACCTGTAGTGTGTAACCAAAATCTGCTCATGGTGCAGTAGTCTGGCACCAGTAAAATGCCTCCTGAAAGTGACTTCCATCCATGCCTGATTTTCTCTCATCCTTTCATTGGACTTTGTGCTGACTGGCAAAAGACAGAAACCAGGAACAAGGGGAAAAAGCAGCAGAATCTGGTTTTCCTTCCATCTTACTGCATGGAAGAATGACTCAGGCTGCATGTAAGGAGAAGCCCAGGGATGACAGGGAGAAGGGCATGTTGGACAACCAAGGGACACCCTCCCTCTGTGAGGCATCTCTCTTTCAGATTTCCCAGTTAATAATTAACTGTTCCAGTTTGGCTGCAGCCTCTCTTTACCTCGCTTTGGCCTGTCTCAGCAGGCAGGAGCAATGGTATTAATAGATGCTGGAACTAGAAATGCAATATTCAGTAATCTTATGGAATACACAATTTCACCTTGCTGGTCAAGGGCCAGGATAGGACAGCTCCCAGTGGCAAAGGACATGTGAAATGACACTGATGGATTTTGTGATGAAGAAAACAAGTGTTTTCTGAGAAATGTCCTCAGAGCACGGCCTCCCCGTGGCCCCCCGTGTGAAGTGTGCACCAGGCACGGCTTCCTCGTAGGAGGTCTTCTAAGCCCCACAATGGACATTTTAAAACCTGCTATCTTAGTACTTAACTCCAGCTAGAAGGCATGAGCATATGATTTTAATTTGAAAATATTCCTTGAGACAAGCGAGGGGGGATAAAGTAAAACAAATTATTAACTTGCAGGGAGCCCTCACGGAATGTTTGTTTTTTTTTTTTCTATTGTAATATTCACATCAATCAGTGTGTTTTCTTTTCAGCTTCCCATAGTCCCATTAGGTAAGGTGTTGTCAATAAAAAGAATATCATTTCAGCGCCAAGGGCTTTTCCTGTGATTATCGAAATCCTATAAATAATGCCTAAGGAACCGGTTCACTATTGGGTTTTACTGCTGTAATGCATGTGCATGCTTGAGGCGTACATTTGAAATTCCCTGATCTGTATTAGCTCTTGTATTACTCAAGGTACAGCTAGATTAAGTAGATGAGGCTTGATAGCTGTTTAATGTTCAACGGTCTGTCTATAGCATCTGTCCAGGTAATCTGGCAATACTGTATCGAATAACCTAGTATTAACAGGCTTTTCTCCCAATATTAGTGTTTTGATACTGCCCAAGCACACATAGGATAAGATTTCAAGGAGATGAAGTATGGTTATAACCATACAGTCCACTTGAACAGCTATAGCTTAAAAACCAGCCTAAATTGCATAATCTCTTAATTTCACTGATGTTATATTCTAATAAAATAGGGCTCAAAAATAACTGAGGCAGTCTGTAGCTTATCTTGGGTTTTTTCCAGTTCTTCCCATTCCTGTTTATCCCTGACACTGGTGTCTTCTGTTGCACTGATGATCTCAGAGAGTGACTCTGTAAGGATACCTCTGAGGAGCTGGAACAGTCGTCTTCTTGTTAATTACTCTTCTCTTGATTTTTCTCCCCTTTTGTTTCACTGCCATTCATAGAAGGGCTGAAGCAGAAAGGGTAAAAGGTCAAGAGAAAGGAAGCTCTGCTGGGAGAGAAGATGTTACAATAGCCCGAGTGTATGGGGAAAAAAATGGAGGGGAGTCGTTCATAACAGGGTCTCTGTTCCTGTAAAGCCCATGCAGAGAGCTCTTTAGCAGTTCAGTACGCCGTATGCACCTGGGCTAATGTATACAGCATGTGTATACATATTTATGTATGGTTTATATAGTTATTTTCTAGCCTCATTTATATTCTGGCTTTGGCATTGTTTGATAGCAGAGCACATGGTGGAGACTAGAGGAGGAAGAAGAATTTACATTGCTTTCCAATCTGAGTACTTGACTCGCAGCTGGTTTTGTGGGACCTCTATGGGAATAGCGGAGGGAAATGTAGATGCAGTAGAAGAGCTGATTTTAGTCAGGTTTCCCTAAGTTGCTGTATATGCACTGCAGAAATGCTGGGTACTCAAGTCTTAGTCACATGAAAGTTTTGTTTTGTTTTGTTTTCCTAGTTAACTAGTTGAAATTACTGGTGCACAGCTCAGTATTGCCAATAGTATAGCTATGCAGGCACAAAGCTTGAGCTCCTTAATGTTGTTCCACATCCTGGCAATAACTCCAGCTATGGAGGATCCCACTATCAGAGCTGTGTGCATAAAAATCAAGGGTAGTATGTCCTGGACTGGGTTGTAAAAACCTGCACCAGGAATCAGTATAGAAGCAAGCCATGTGCTTGAGGTAATAAAATAGCATTTTTAAATTTGACATTCATGAAAATGTTTCTGTCAGTTAGGCTCCTAAGCCATGCCTGACATTTCTAAAATCACTGTTAAAATCACAGTCATGCTGAGATCAATGCCTGAGTCTGTGCTAACTCCAGTGAGGCCAAGTTTTCATTCCTTGATGTCAGCATCTTTGGCTGTCTACCTCTCAAACTCAGTGGTGTGATTTATCATGGCAAGCCCAGTGCATTTTCAAGTGTTGGATCTGAAGGTTGCTCTGTCCTGTGTTAAATGGGTGTTTCTACCGTCTCTAGAAAAAGCCTCTGCAATCTTTGAACATCGTTGTGGATAAGTCCTGTGTTGTCACACTAATGCTTCTCCTTGCTTTGAGAATGACAGCAGCGTGGTGAAGCAAATCAATAAAGGGAAGTGAAAATTAATATACATACTCCTGACACAACATCTGAAGGACTGAAAGCATTCGTCGTGGCTGACAGTTGTGTTACTTCATCTAACCCTTAACCAAATCATCTGTGTCTGTACGTCTCACGTTTGCACTCGTAGTTTAACTTAGGTGCTTTAGATGTTTTTTTCCATATTTTCTAATTAAAAAGATGTTTTCGAGGAAGCAACAGTGTCAGGCATAGTGCACTAGGATTTCTGTGTTACCATTACCAGACAGAACCCA
This sequence comes from Elanus axillaris, assembly GCA_026212715.1. Lineage (NCBI taxonomy): Eukaryota > Metazoa > Chordata > Aves > Accipitriformes > Accipitridae > Elanus > Elanus axillaris. The sequence continues at coordinate 23,079,165 of JANZLQ010000030.1, forward strand.
ATACACTTGTGTGCTGTTACTTGATGTGCTAAGCAGCTTTAAAACATGCTTACTCCAGTCCTGAATAGCTAAAGTGCTTGAGAAGTACTGGATCATTTGCAGCTTCAAACTCTCCAATGTAGACCAGAAAATCAGTTGGTTCTCATTTGGCTTTCTTGTGATATTTCTAAGGAATATTTCTGGCACATAAGATAAGAGGCATGTGCATGTGACATAGTGCGCTTGACATGAATCTGCAAGAGAAATAGTTCAAAGTGAGAGCTCTGCCAGAACACTGATAAATCATGCCTGCCTGCTAAAGAGCAGGATATATGGCTGAATGTCAGGGTACTTTCTCCCTGGAAACAATACATGTAGTCATAGTTCCTGTTGGAATCTGGAATCAGCTGGAATCAGTGTAGTGCTTTTAGAGGGTTCCTTGCCATTCTGGGCAATTATCGGCTTAAATGGGGGGAAAAGGGGCAGATGAAATGCCAGAGGAGTTTTGAGTCTGAATATTGTAAGGACTCCTCTCTTTTTCCTTTTCCACATACTTGGCTTTTCTCTCTGTTTTCTGTACCAGACTAGTCTCTCTGTGCCCTGAGATATGACTGGTCATACTGAGAGTTCAGTATAGTCCCAAGGTAAATCCATGGCATTGTTCCACTAATGCTCGCTTAACAGCCACGATTGTTTCTTTTTCTTTTTTTTTCTTTTTTTCCCCAGCCCCCCCCTAATTTGGCCTAGAAGAGGCTTGGTATCCTCTCTACCTCTCCATTTTAACTCATCATATGAGCTGTCACCAGCAAGTGCCTGACAGCCTTGCCGCACAGTGTCACATTTTCTTGAACGCATTGCGTACCTCTGAATATAGCCCGAGAACTCTCCCATGCCAATTTGAGGGCTTTGGAAACAACACGGACTTGTGCTCATGCGCACATGTGAAAAGGTACACATTGCAATAGACGTGGCCCTCTGAATTTCTTTGGCTAGATGCATACCCTGGTTCTCACTTTACCCACAGTGCTATCAAAGTCACCTTCCCAATGAGCAATTATTAAAGACGTTCACATTTAACCAAGGTTTCTTTCTTTGTACCATTCTTGATCATCTGTTCCAACTCAATCAAGTGCTCAGGTGATATTCTCTATAGAACAATCTATAAATAGAAAACCCCCCAAATCCTTCAGTGAAGTTTCAATGTTGCTATTATGTCTTGAAAGATTTGATGGGAAGAAAGAAAGAAGTATATAACATTGCTGCAAAAGAGCAAAGGCACGGATTTGTGAGAGAGAAAGATTTTATTGAAAATGAAATAACTTAAGTCAAATGACAGGATGTTATTGGGGAGAAGAAACAAATGCATTTTAAACTTCACACAAATATATCCCTGATCTATAGATACATCCTTGTATAAAATCTCACTAACTCTAGTGTCTCTAGGGAAATTTTCACTGGGAACGAAGTACGAAGTGCCTGGATATGTTAGTCAATCTGCAGAGAATCAGTATTTTATAGCAAAAAAATTATCATGGCAATTTCATCTCCTTATTATTGCTGTAGTTACATGGCATTTTCATATCAGTGATGGTGTGATGCTGCAAAGTAAAACTGCAGTGAAGGCAGAGTAGCCCAGCTGATATTTAAAACAGGACTTCTGTCTGAAGAAACTTGCTTGTGAGCAGCTGATGAAAGAGATTTTTACAGGGATGCTGAGACATTTTGGCATTCAGCTTTGTGACCAGGAGGTCCCTCCTAGTCCTTCACTCCTGTATTATGCACATCAGTGACAAATGGGACAAAGAGGAGTAAAACAATCTGGAGGAGCAAGTGGTGCTATGCAGTTCCTCAAACAATTCTTATCTATAAAGTAGACCTCAAAGTAAGTATTAAAATGTATTGTGTTATACAGTATTGCACAGGGAAGTACCAAATTTCAGACTCTCTCTTAAGGTATTTCTTCCATTTCCATAATACCCTCACCCTTTGCTTCTCAGCATGTCCTTTCAAAAGAACAGGGTGCAAGGTACGGATGGGAATTAATTTGGCTCAGTATAGGTTACTGTGCTTGTGCTTAAAATGACTTAAGCATGTGAACAAAACATGACCTTTCCAAAATAGAGCCAATGACATAAGGACAAGCGCTATTGCTTAATTCAGTAGCAAGGGAGAAGGAAAGGGAGGAAAAACTGTTTTCTGTCTATTCCATGTAACTGAAATATTTGCTCATAGTCCCATATATCTAGTACCTTCTGAAGCTGGTTGTAAAGTGCCTCCAGCTTACATCACTGAGCAGCAATACAATCCTCTTTAGTAGAGCAAACACGACCTACGGAAGACTGGACTGAACCCAAACCCACCCCTTCTGATGGAATGCAAGACGGATAATATGGCCACAACAGATATGATAATTACACTCATAAACTGAGCAATGACGAATATCTTCTGCGTGATGTAGCAGTAAGTACAATACTCAGCACTGCCCTAAAAAATGTAAGAAACGTTTGATGCCCAGTTTTGGGTTTTTTTTGCTTCTGTCCTATCTTGTCGACACAGTTTTGTACCTCTTTTTCTCCATCCAATAAATCCATTTGCAATTATAATAATCCGTATTGTTGTGCAGTAATAATAGTCTTGCTGACTGTCAGATCGGACTTAAGGGAGAAGCAACAAAGGCCCAGCAACTTAAGCTCAATAAGATAACGGACTGTTGAGAAGAAAAGCAACTTTTCCATAGAAAATCAAGTATTATTTAACTGAGAGTGTTTCCGAGAGTACTTTTAATGGCCTTCTAGACAATATGGGAAGACTCCACGTGAGACGCTGTATGATATTGATGCTCTGTGATGAGGAAAGATGTACTGAAATGACAGGGGAATAGATGCAGCGAAGGAGCTGACAGGTGAATAGAGAAATGGTTAGAAAGCTTAACCCACTTGGCTTTTTTTGGCTAGAGAAATGAGAGCTAAGCGAAGACATGTAGTGGTGACACAAAGATAAGTAAATACATACTGCTTATGAATGAATTTGGTGTTGAAACTGAAAACAAAAGTCCCATCCAAGAAATTAAGTTCTAGAGCAGAATCTTACTACCACAAATATGGGCAAAAATTGTAACTTGTATTACATTCAGTTTGATGAGTTTTGATGGGAATGCCTTGCTTTTCATAGAATATATGAATCTTACTAATAGTGTGATACAGTGAAAGGATTCATTTCAGAACGTAACCACTGTAGACAGAGGATCCATTTTCCTTAGTGGTCAGCTGCGTTCGATGCAATGACAAATTGAACTGTCACTTCACCGTCTCTAAAAAGGGGCTGTATTCCATGGCCTCATGTTGCGGTTTTTCATATGTTCTCTTAGTTGAAATGCAGACAGTGGCATCCTTATGGTTCTCCATTCTGTAAGGAAAATCAGAGCATTAAACAATCACTTTTGCAGTGAAATGGGAATATTCCATGTCATTTCCTATGTTCAAACTACAATAGCTCTGTAACTTTGTCACAATTCATTACTGTTGTAAATAGAAAAAAGAAGCTATAAATTATTCCTTCCCTGTGATGCCCTCATAACACTCACAAACGTAAGTACTATAGACATACAATGTGAGTGATTAGAAAGGCCCCAAATTGACAAAACTGGAAGCACTCACAAAGTAAAAGCTACTTAGTTCTGCTCTTTTTCTTTTCCGAAGAAGATCCCTCAGTCCAGCTATCAGTCCTACTATAACTCGAAGTCATGTGTGTGTGCTGAAGTATGTACAGAGATATACACATTATTAAATATTCAAATACTGCACACACATATGCACGAGTTGGGCAAGTTTTAACTGGGAGGCAGGCACAGAAAATGCAAGCTTACCCAAATAACAAAATTATACGGCGTAAGTGTTGGAGTCGGCAAAGTTGCTTTTGCAAACACTTCTCATGGTCAAGGTAGCATTTATTTACTGAGGAAAGTATTGCATGTTCCGTTAGTGCAGAACAGTCAAGCACTTTGGTACGCACCCGAATCCTACGCTAAGCCCATCTTTATCTGCATCTGAACTCTTGCTCCTCCTCTTCCTCCAGTTGCCAATCTTACCAGATAAAGTTACCTCCTCTTGTAAAAACTAGTTTCCAAAGAGAGCTTGACTCCCTATCCTTTTGGTTAAGGTAACAGTTTAGGAAGAGGCAGGCACAAGTTGTCACTGCAAGTCAGTCAACACAGGGGTTTGCATGGGGTCTCTTAGCCTCCAAATCTGTTAGGTTCTCTGCACTGGTATAGCTTTTTCATTAAAATATTTCAACACAATCGATTTTAGTTTATATTAAAATAAAACTAAAACTTAACCTCCGTGATTTTCAGTAAACGTATTTGTAATTTACGCATGTTTTGTATGGGTTCTTGAACACACACCACTGCAATTGCAAACCAAAAAAGCAGTTGGGACATTACTACCTTTGTTAGAAATGGAGAAAGCAAACCCAGCCAGGCTATGTTTGTGTCAGCTGTCAAATACCACATCATTCAGGAACTTGGTCAAATTTAGGTCATCGTTGCAATCAGGGTCAGTCATCTGTTGAAGCATATTGTTTCCTTGATGTACTTCCCTTAAAAAAAAATTTTAAATAACCATCTTTTCATTTTAACCTCCCTCTTTAATTCCCCCCCCCCCCCCAATGTACCTATCTAACTTGGGTAAGTTGTGACCTTTTAATGCTCTTCTGACAAAACCTGTGGACTGTTTTGAAAGCCTGTTGCCAGTAGCTGCTCCGGTTATGCCACACTGGGGAAGAGAATAGAGTTTGCTTCAGACCGCAAGAACACTTCAGCCATTTCTTAGACATGTGAATTATCAGGATAAAGAAGTGGCCGTGTAGAAGAACATGGCACTGGCACAGTCCTGACAGATAGAGACTGCTACTTTTATTTTTGGAAAATCAGCCTAGGGCTATTGTGGCTGGCTTGCTGACAGACATCATGCGTTGCTATTCCAACAGAAAAATGTTAACTATAAAATCAACTAACCCGAGGGTTTGGAATTATACTTAAATTTTTAATAAGTTGTCAAAAGCCCACTTTACAGCATTCATTTATAATTGGACTGAGCAGCCCCACTCTCAATATGCACTTACCTGCTGGAAACACCAGCAAGGGGAAGGGTGGCAGGGCTGCAAACCTCCTCTATGAAAAGGATTGCTCTCTGGTTTATTCCATGACATTTTGACTGGCTAAGTGTATCTGCCCCTGATGGTCACACTGGACTGCAACATGGATTTCCCATCCGTGTCCGCCTTGGGGTACTCAGCTCCTTTCAGTTTACTTGCGTAATCCAGCCACCGGTTACCACACCATAACCCCAGCGGTATGGCTGCATGTCCCTCCCTCTCTTCCCTCGCATTTCTCCATGGATCTTTCCTGCTCCCCAAACACCAATTGCTTTGAACAGCACCGTTTCATCCCTCCCCTCAGCGCGCCTGAATGCAGGTTTCTCGCTCCAGGGACAAGGGGATTGTGGCTGGCACCTCTCCAGCAAGAAGAAAATGAGTGCAATCTGCTTTTTATATATCAGCGCTCTGGAAAGAGTTAAAGACCGTGTGTGCCCGGAGAGACTCATTAAGATTGCACCATTATTGTAGGACTACTGCACTTGTTAGCCTTGTGTGCTATAAATGGCTTCCTTCATACACTTCATGCTTTTGCAAAGGGCCCTGTCCTAAGCAGGTAACGTATGGTGCTTAACCATACGGCAAAGTGCAGAACAAGTCTCACCTAAACAGAGTTCTGGCTCCTTAAAACAGATGACCCTCATTTCACAGGCTTCTGTCCTGCAAACAGTCTGAAATGCCCATGCATTTGGCCTTTTTGAAGAAAAACCACACCAGCCCTCTTCTATTTAGTGATGCTGAGCAGACAGGGTGGCAGCGATAGGCAACCAGGAGCAGCTGAAGAAATAAAAAAGGTTACAGTGATGTGGTATGTTTCCATTAAAATGTTTATGGGAGCCGAGCTATTTTCCAAGCCATCCTTGTAAAAAGAGGGGACGGGTGGAGGGTGAGCCAGGTAATCAGTTGCTCTAACCACCATCTGACAGCCATGGTGAAAGACAAAAGTTATGGATTGTGAGGGATTTCGGGCCATAGCTGGCTCACTGCCACAAGATGTGTCTTGGCTATGCCCTTGGACTCTCGTTTCCCACAAAGGAGGCAAAGCCATGGGAGCTGTTATACTTTTAACAGCACCTTGTTAAAAGCCCCAGTATAAACAGTGATAAGTTCTTCAAAGAGGAAGAGAGTGAAGATGTAGGGAATGTAAAATGACACACAACTATTGGTACTTCTGTCCTCTCTACAAATACACCTGCGAGAACCACATCCTGATCTGTTTGTCACGCTTTGTGGGGGTTTTTGTTCCCCCCCCCCCCCAGGAATGATGGCTGCTATCAGAATTGACTTCTCCACTCAGTGGATCTGACTCATAACTTCAGCAATTTTGATTTTTTTTTAAATGCGATTTCTTAAAGCTGGAAATAACAACAGTAGCTCCTCTGTTTTTTCTCTCTCTTTGAGGAGGCACCTCCAGAGTGCAGTGTTCCCTGGGACTCCCAATGGGTGATGTGCATGTCTACGACACTTCAACCTTTAAGGCAAGGTACAGGAGCCCAAAACATCGTTTGGTTTTTCTCCCTTGCTGTCCAAGAGGGGGGGAGCTGACTAGGTGTGTCCAAGAGGGGAACAGCAGTGGAAGCACCTTCATTTGGGAGACACTTTGAGGGAAGGGACTGTGTAGGCAGACAGCCAAAGCCCAGCGAGCGAGGAGGCTCCCAGCAGCGCGGGGAGCAAGAGATGCTGCACTTGTGGGTTGCGGAAGAGGAAGAGGGCTGGCAAGCTTGGGGCAAGAGTGTCTGTGCAAGTGAGGAGACGGTGATGGAAAGATTCTTCCTCTAAACCAGCTGGTAATCACTGCTGCATGTCAGCTGACAAGGGGTGCACAGAAACAAGTCCCTGCCTTGCAAATTCTAAGCCTGCGGAGGAATCGGGGGAGTTTTGACTTTACCAGTAATACAGTGAAACAATAAAGGTCACCTTTACAGCTCTTGTCTTGTCCATCCCATGTTAAAAATGACCTTTCACAAATGCATTAGCTGCATAGACATAATTGTTCACATGCTTATCAGTATTTTTGGTAAATGCTCTACTCATTGGGACTTTTCAACAGAAGATTCAATAGCACCTTTCCCCCTGGGTTGTTTCCACACTGACTTTCTATTATTCCCTTAGGATTCTGTAATTATTAAAATGTAACCTGGATTATTATTTTTTTCTCAGTAGGGAAAGTACATTTTTCTTAACTACACTTTTTAATTACTTTTTTTAACAACATAGCAAAAAAAAAAAAAAAAAGTCAGCTGCAGGCGGGGACCAATGCTGAAAAAATGCCTCTTGAAAGGTGAATGCCTCAGAAAATGATGAGCTAGTGAAGAAAGAAAAGGGAACATCTGGATACCAGGAAGGGTCACAGCAACTTACAAGCGAGAAGAGATGAAAGTTTGTGTGTAGGATCCTAAAGGCAATAGTTAGCATCCAGCCCTCAGGATAAGTCATTACCAGATTTTTATGATGGTAGCTTTTGTTCTCTCCTTTTCTAAATTGCTCATTTCTCTCTTTAAATCTTTACTTGTTAAACCATCAGAAAACATAAAGTGGATCAGACTTAGGAGACTTGCAGACTGGTTGAATATTTGCTAATATGTAGTCAAGCTGTGTCTCGTGAGAGTGACATCTAACTTTTCTTTGAGGCGCTGAACTATCTTGGTTTATGTCAGCTCTAAAATCTCAGACAAAGCAAAAGAAAGCGGAAGAGGGAAAGGCCAGTTGAAGAGTCTTATGCCAAGTACTAAATAGCTGATAGTAAAACATCCTGGGTTTAGCATGTGGCCGTGAAGAAGAAAGAACAAAGGTGCTGAAACAAATCGCTGACCATCCTTTTGCAATTTGAAATGAAGAACTGAAATTCTCCCAAATAATCAGACCAGGATTCCCACCTGACAGCCGTAAACCCAGTAATGTGCTAACAGGGAATCCTCAGAGCTCCTGGAAATACTCTGCCAGCAAACATGAGTGAAAACTTGGGGTGAATTCTCCATCCCTGGCACTGATCGCTTCTCCCATCAGCTATAATCTCAGAAGCTCATTAAAAACTCTTTAGAGAACCCACCCCTTTTTTAATGTAACAAATGTCAATACATCTTTGGGGGAAGAGACAGGACGCTCTCAGCCTCCTGGAGAGTAAAGAGAGAGGGGGAAGGAGGCTTTCTCCTGCTCTACACCCCCCTTCATTCATTGCAGAAAGTAAGCACAAGTGTCATCGACACACACGCGGTGAGCTACAGTCTCTTGATAATATTGAAAATTATTTGCCTGCCCTCAATAAAAAACTATTTCTCAAGCACGGGAGTGCCCTAGAAGTACTGGTACGGGGACAGGTGATATTACCAAGGCCAAGGGCAGCCAGGGACGGTCCCAGGTATTGTATGGGGAAGCACCTTGTACTCCAGGCAGAGGTGAGGTCCTGTGGCTCTGCAGGCTGACAGAGCATGCTGTCCCTCAGAGACATGCAGATGGTGGAAGGGACCATCCCCATGAAAGGAGCACAGGAAAGGACGTTAAGGTGAGTGGAGCTCTCTTGGCCCTTTGGAGTCCAATGTGTTGCTTGGAACCACTAGGTTTTAGTTGAGTAGCTCTGACTACCACCCGTATGTTAGACCTCCCAGATTTATTTTGCTTTTGGACAGAAGTTATGTTAGTGAGCAATACCTGATGTGTTGGGTCTGTCTCACAATCCAGGGTTCCCTAAGCACAGGGTGACGTCAAATAGGCAGGATCACGTTGGCGGGGCCAGGTCCTCTGCAGATGGAAACCTAGCTGCTGCGGGAAAAAGAGAAAAAGGGGACACTTCTAGCATCTGGGAACTACGGCCTGTGCAGACGTTCTGCAGAGCATGCCCGCAGAGAGCACTGTGGAAAACCATCAGCCATCAATCAGCTGTACGACATGACCTACACGCACGCACTTACACAGGAGATTTCTGGTAAGTCAGACACATGAGACTCATAATTGTAAGGGCCTTCATGCATTGCCTAAAGGTAAAATAAATCATGTCTCCAAACTGATCCCTTCTATCTCACCAAATGGATTGGCTTATTGATCAGAAAATTACTTGCCTTTTTTTGGTTAATGCATTGTGTTACATCTGTTGTGTTGCTTCCCACCATTATTCACTGCACAGCATGACGAGCCAGTGTGGTACAATATGAATGTATCAATGAATCAATGGGACAAAATGAAACAAATGAATCAATGGGACAGCATCAGACATGCAAAAAAGCCATTGATCATACAAACCAAGTGTCTGCACATGAGAGCACGAGTGCTTTGAATTATGGCCAGTTTAAAGAATGAGTCTGTATCTATGACTTAATTGGGAGTAATGTCTTCATGGAGGAGTGGACTGGGGAGAACACAAGCTACTGAGCCATAATACCCACAGCTGGCTTCGTATGCTGCTTCGTATCAAATACTGAAAGTCCTTTTCTACGTTATTATCCTTCTGGATTATTGCAGATAGGGGAAAAGCTGGAATACATACTTCCAGAGACGTTCGTATTGCAGTTGTGGATACTGTTTTTACCTCTTTTGGCTGCTGACACCGTCTTTTGATTCTGTTTCTGTTCTTAACTATCCCCACGAACGCATTGCCTCTGAACACTTAGGGTGCAATGGCAAAAATGAAGGAGTAGGTGTAAGGGGTGGAAACGTTATGGAATTTGTCCTGGGGGTGTGAGGATCTACTGTTTGAATCTCAAGTCATTCACACAGATAGCAGGTAGTGATAACAGATAGAGAGGGACCACCTCCTCCTACAGCAGACTTACTTGAACCAAAATGGAATTGCAGTAAAGCTGGTACTTTAACTACTCATTCCAGGAGCTTATTATTATTGTCCACCATTATCAGCTCCCAATTCACTACATATTGCATACGATACATACTGTATATTGTAGAAGATTGAGTCAGTAGGGGTTGAACTTCTGCGCTGCAAAGACTGGGTAGAAAGCTGTCAAGCTTCTCTGTGTTGTTTACAGATCAAAGTAAATCAAAAAGGTGTAAAAATATGAGGGTGAAGTGGAGAAAGAGGGGAGAGATCAGGTAACAGAGAAACGTACTAAAATTTCAATCCAGTATGAAGGAAGTAATTCAGTGCTTCAATATAATTAACAAGTCCAAAATTCAAACCACATCTGACCTTCCTGGTATCTCCTCTTGTTTTTGCTCTCATCAGTCATCTCCTGTACACTGTACTTCTCTTGTCAGCCCCTTTATCCCTCACCCCTGGCCTCTTCCTCTGAACCATTGCTCAAAGCTGGAAGAGCAGAGAAAAACCCGAGAAGGAGCTCAGCAGGGATCCAGATAAACTGGTTTCTTAAAGTGCCTCTTCCATTTTGACCTTCCTTCTCATTCTGTAACTCTAAAATACTGTTTTCTTAGGGAGTAACAGCAAGGACAGTCTTCTGCTACGCCACAGGAGCATCCTAGCTGTTGGGAAGCTCCAGAGGGCAGGCCTCCTGTCTAACAAAACCTACTGCAACTGGCAGCATGGCTCGTTCCAGCGCTAAATACCTACCTCACCCTTCTGAAATGGTCCCTCTCAAAACTGTGTGAAACCTCTGTGCTCTCAGACGTCGCCTGTGTAGTTATTCCGTACAAATCCATCGGACTTCAGAAAGTTTTCAGGCCAGAAACCCAGAGGGTGAGTGCTTAGCGGGCTGCACAAGCTCACTGCTTTCCTGGTGAGGACCATACTGCAATAAAGATACAGGGGTATCACAGCAGCATTCAGGATGCACAGCATGTTCACCTTTGCTATCGACCCATCCAGCATTCACTGTGGAGAACACAAGACTGCTGATACTGGAAAATTTTCATTCCGTTATGCATGTGTGGGGAGGGTAACGGCAAGGGCCGTAGCGCAACTGTGAGAAATATGTTGGCAGAGTTGTGATGTGCCAAACGGGAGCAATGCAGAGTACAGGTCAGTCAGGAGTGCATCCTAGAGTTCACTGTAAATCTTAGGTCCTCCTGAAATATCCATATTGTTATTCCAAATGGCCCTCAGGACACCCCAGATGGTATGCCAGCCATCTGTGTGGATGGATTTTCTTATTCTTTTTTATAACAAAAGAGTATTTTGGTTTCAGTGTGTTTCAAATGTCTTGACTTTTCCTTCTTCTCCCTTTCAGTACAGAGAAATAAATTTACTAATAGTTTGGTCTTTGAGGGCTGCTATAATTTTAAACTCAGACAGATGATTTTTTCTCATATGCCTTTTTTATTTCTTCCAAATGCTTTTGCCCAGATTATTTGTGTAGGAAAATTAAGCGAATCTGAGTGCTTCTGATTTGTTTGTGTTAAGGAAGAAAAAAAATATCGTATTGAACTTTGAGGATTCTGTCGCAAAGCACTAAATTAGTTTCCCAGATCCATAACCCATCAAATGTCTGAGCAATAGCTGTGTCATGAATGGCTTTAACACTCTGTGAAGGACCTTGATATTAATTTGGAAGCAGAATCCAATACCTTGAAGATTTCTAACCTAAGGATATTTGTGCCTTCAGAGTTCATGAGCCGTGCTGCTGCTTAATGGAATAAACCTATTCTGTGTACTTTTTATGGATTTTATTAAGAAGAGTAAGCTGGGCAATATACACATAGCAAATATATTGCTGATTGTATCACAGTTTTCTTAACCTGAGGTCATAAATGAAAATAAATCTTTGAGCAAACAGGATCTATTGTCAAATTAGTACAACAGGTAATTAGGTCCAATTAAGAGGTTGTCTCTAGGAGGAATAATTGTGCTTTCACTTTATACAGGATACGCTGTAAGGGGGGCAGTCTAGTTAACAGAGAAGGAAGACTCTCCGACACTGCAGAGTCATCATTACAGTGGATTGATCTCTCTGATGAAGGGCATTCGTATCTGTAGGATGGACGTGCTTGTAGGATCTAAATGACCATTCTCATCCTAGACCTAGTCAGATTAAATCACTCAAGCAAATAATATATGCTTTTTGACTCAGCTGAGAAAAGGTATAGCAATTTAAGGGCTCACAGCACCTTCCATTTTAACCCTTGTGTCTTCTGATCTTTTATTTTGTGTTCTTAGTTTATTCTCATTTTTCTCAGTCATTTCCTGATCATTAAACCAGTCCTCCCTTTTATTTATCAGGGCTTTATCCAGACACTCTTAAACAAAATTAACCCCAATGAAATTAATCCAACGAAAATGAATTATAGCTCTGTTTATTCCCACTAATAAAGGTATCATAGCTCTTTCCTGTCTTTCCCTATAGACAGACATGCTAGAAGTAAAGGGTTTCACCCTTACAACGTAGGAGAAAAGTTAATAAAAGAGTTTGAGCTTCTGCTTCATTTCTTAGCACGTGTAAGATAAGGTAGTTAATTTTCTCAAACCCTACGGTGGAGGCTTAGCTAGAGTTTACAGTCCACACAGTGCCTTGCGCCACGCTGCAGAATGGTCAGGCTGCTTTTGCCATTGCCCTTGCCAAAAGAAGCAGCTGCACGTGGTCCTGCAGTGTGTTGATGGCATCAGGAGATGGGGGTTGCTTTCCCTCAGCGTGCTCCTTGCTTTGGCTGGAAGGGCTCCCTGTTTGCGCTGCCTTGGGAGCACCCTTTTCAGCCTCAGAGCACAGTGGAGGTTTCTGCCACTGAACAGCTTTGATTTTGCCAGGTCAGCCAACACTGGCTGCAGATCACAGCTCTTTCAAAAGGGCAAAAAGAGGGAGTCCCTCCATGGAAGGCCAGGTTGTCCATTCCCTCTGAGAAAATGGAGACAGGACCCACAGATAGCACCCACAAAAAAGTCATAGAAGAAACTCCTAATCTAATGAACACATTCATATTAATTTTTGTTATGGCAATTACTGCAGAATCTGTGCTTTTTACTGAGAAATGTTAGTGAAAAAATACTCATAAATTCATGGGATGCCCTAGGGGAGTTTGACTGAAAGCATAAGCTGCTCTTACACTTTCTCAGGATTACCCTTCCTCCTTAATTACCCATCTCCAAATCAAGTGTGGGTCCTTATTCCTCAGAGGCTGCAGAAAATTTCACTGTCTGAAAACTGTGCTTCTGTTCTTCCAGACTAGACACAAGGTATGGAGTCAATAAGCCAAAGAGCAATATCCACCCAAGTGCAGATGCTCAAACAGCCAGAGCCATAATTGACCGACATTTGGAATTGCACATGAGAAGCTGAGGCAAGGTTTTTACTTTATTAGGTGTTAGAGAGCCAGATACGCAGATGTGAGACAACACAGAAGCGGTGTCAAGAAAACCATTTTACCCCCAGGATCTGGCAGCTGAAAACACCAAAACCATTTTTTTTTTTTAAACAACTAAAAGACAGTTTTAAACAAGCCAGTGGATCATGGGTTCAAAACATACTGCAGGTGTAGACTTAAACATTCTCCAGACAAGCTAATTGATTAAGGAAAGTCATTACTTATATCTCTTGAGTTTACTAATGGGAGACCCAAGGAGTTTAAAAGCATATCAGGTTTCTGAGAGACTGCCTCTGGACTGCATTTCAAAGTACATCAAATGCTGCCGTACCGCGCTGGGATATTTGATAGGCAGCACGCTGCAGAGAGGCAGGACTGCCTTACAGCAGCCAGGGAGGTGGGGAAGCGTCTCTGCGCATCGCTGCCTTGGGGGGCTGGCCGGTCTTTTCCTCCGTGCTACTTAATGCTTAGGGTAATCACACAAAGCACCCAGACAAGAGCCACCTGTGTTTAGGGTCACGCTGTTCTTCTTCCCTTAACCGCAGCCTCTCCAGTCCCAAAGCCCCATCCTGGGTGGGCTGGATCTGTCCCAAAAAAGGGGGGGAGCAGCCTGCACCTGCTGGACTCAAAGTGTCCCAGCCCAACTTTGAAATCTTCCAGCAGATTTAGCTGCTTTTATTTTTTTTTTTTTTTTCGGCAGGAGTTGTGCTGTTGGGAGAGCCTGTGGAAGAGAAGGCTTTGAATTAAAACTAGATGTGGCAATATTTGAGGTGCAAGTGCATTAGGAAACCACCTAGGCTGGCCTTTTGGGAAATGTAAAAGATGATGTGCTAGGTATTTGCCATTTCTAATCTTTATTATAACCATCAACACTGGATTAAAGGCAAAGTGGGATGCTTCTGTTCAAATTACTTAGCTTGGAACAGTTAATGGTGATATTTAAATTGTCATCATTAGGTGTCAGAGCCAATGCTCTTCTGAGACAAATGAAGTTGTTCACACTTCTCCAGAAAGTATTGCTCCCAACTGCCTGCTGACTCTGTCAAACACCACGGCCTCTCTTCCTTCTCTGACGGTTGTCTTGGCAATCTTCGGGTTTAAAAACCTTCAAGTTGAGAAAGATTTTGCGAGCAAAGCACTGTGTCGGACCGCTCTGACCTTCCCTGAGTAGCGGCACTCGCATGGAGCTGCTCCCCTGCGGCCCTGCAGTGTGAGGCTCCGTGGGGGGTTGACCCAGGCTGGACCCCAGGTGCCCACCAAAGCTGCTCTATCAGTCCTCCCCACAGCTGGACAGGGGAGAGGAAAGATAATGAAAAGCTTGTGGGTCAGGATAAGGCCAGGGAGAGATCACTCAGCACTTACTGTCACGGGCAAAGCAGACTTGACTTGGGGAAATTAGCTTCATTTATCATCAAGCAAATCAGGGTGGGATAAAGAGAAAGAAAACCAAATCTTAGAATACCTTCCCCCCACCCCTCCCCTCCTTCCCAGCTCAACTTTACTCCCTACCTTCCCCCAGTGGCACAGGGGAATTGGGGTTGGGGGCAGTTCATCGCAGGTTGTCTCTGCTGCTTCTTCCTCCTCAGGGGCAGGACTCATCACACTCTTCCCCCGCTCCAGCGTGGGGTCCCTCCCACGGGAGACAGTTCTCCA
>JANZLQ010000030.1:23098376-23113750 GCA_026212715.1 Elanus axillaris
CCGGCTGAACTCCTGCCTGCCCCTGGGAAGTGGGGAATGAATTCCTTGGTTTGCTTTGCTTGTGTGCATGGGGTTTTCTTTAGATACTGAACTGCCTTTATCTCAACCAAGTTGTCTCACTTCTACTCTTCCGATTCTCTCCTCCATCCCACTGTGAGGGAGGTGAGCGAGCGGCTGCGTGGGACTTGGTTGCTGGCTGGGATTGAAACACGACACTATGGAAAGGGACCTTGTACACGTTCCTGTGCCTACTCAGAGGAGCAGGAATCTGTTATTCAGCATATCCACAGCAGGGTTTTTTTTAAAGTAAATAAAACTTACTACCAGAGGCTTCAGGAAACTGATATTTTATTTCCTTTATTTTACTGCAAGAAAATGCTGACTTTTTAGCTGACTATTTCTTCTTGACAGAATCTACAGTCTCTTTTATTTTCTTTGATCCCACTGGTAAAATCTATGCAGTCTCATTAACAGATTCAAGTACAAAAGAAGTGCATAATTTTCAGTGTATCTTTACAGAGAACCAGCCCTCTCAAAAGCACCATTCAAGGTAGTTCCTGCTAGAACACAGATGAAAAAGATCACTTTGACAAACAAGCCAAAGCCAGACAAGCCTTTGGATTCTTCCCAGAGCTCAGAATTAACTGTGTCTGTGAAACAACCCATTCTAGATAATGATATACAAATGAGTCTAGCGTGCATCCAGCTTTGCTTTGGCAAGTGTCGGGGGCCGTGATTTCCTGCGCCGAGGATCCCAGCCTCAGACAGGAATAGCCAGCTACACAAGTACAGGGTGAGGAGCAGCTGGCTGGGTAGCTGTTCTGCAGAAGGCATCTGGAGTTGTCATGTCTTGAACCAGATTATGCTGAGATGTTGTGAAAAAGGAAAAAGTCATGATAAGGCAAGTAGTGAAGTCTTGCCTACAGAACTCAGGAAGCAATCCTTTTTACGCTGCTCAGCTCTCCTACGGCCTCCGCTGAGATCTCTGCTCTGTCAAGAAAGATGTGGGTCAACTCAGCAGAGCCCAAATTATTCAGTAGTCTAGAACACATGACCTGTGAATAGAAATTGAGCAAGGTGGAGTTATTCAGCCTAAAGAGAAAATAGGGAGAATAGCATGAAAACCGCCTCCAGACAGGTGGAAGGCTGCAGCAAAGAGGGATGGGATAGGAGAGGGAGGAGGGCAGTAATTCAGTCTTATATGGCAGCAGTAAAAAATCAGCAAAGAAGTTAAAATTGTTTTCTAGCAGCAGGGACAGGGTGCCTGGGCTAGATCGCCCTCAGAGGGTTGCCGGCATTGGAGAATTTAGAGGACACATTACACAAACATTGATCAAGAATAAAAAAACAGATACCATCGATCCTTCCGTAGGACAGGGATGTACTAGATGGCCTAGGATGCTACAAAATTCTCTGGGAAGGGATACTAATGTAGTCTCCGGTCAACTGCAACCCCCCTCCCATCACACACCATCCAAATTACTTCCATTAAGAACTTCTTCTGCATGGCCTGCATGGAAGAGGTACGTGCCAGGTGAGTGTCCTGGGGGCAAGGCAGTGCTGCCTCCACCTCTGGTGCCTGCGACCCGCACATGAAAGCTGTGAGTGCCTTCTCCGGTGTTTCAGTGAGAGCCAGTGATGGAGCAGATGGCTTCCCCCTGGAGCTGCCTCCATAGCACGGTAAGGATTTGAAGCTCTACTGTGCCTCCCAGCCGGCTGGCAAGGCAGTTGTGTTGGTGATTAGCAACCTCTTAGTTAACCTGAGTGTTTCAGGGGATGTAATGGGGAAGTCTAGCACTCTGCATGGGAAAGGACCGATTTATTTGGGGGGAAAACACAGGGCATTTCACAAAGCATGCATTCTGAGGTGATCCAGTTGACGTATGCCTTATGGCATCCAGCATCAGGGCTGCTTCTTCCCCTATTGCCCAGGCACCAGGCTGTACCTGAAGTCAGAGAAATGTCATGTCACTGTCAGCTAATGCACAGGAGGCTGTAATGCGGCTGAGTAGCAGAAGAAAGGTGGCACACGCTTGACTGACACTGACAGCCTGACATTTGACAAGTGAGTTTGAGATAGGAGGATTTCTCTCTATGCTATGAAGCGCTTTACAAACATTCACTAAGCTGCATGGTACTTCTCACACCACCTCCTTCTTACCAGCGCAGGAGCTAAAGCTCACCAACTTTGCTTCGCTCCTGGCACAAACAAGAGGTGACTTGGTGTTGGCTGGTCACTGGCGGTCACTGGCTGGCATTTTTACCACCCTGCCTTCAGCACAATGCCCTGAGCAGGTTTAGAGGACTTGTTGGGATGCTCAGGCACCGTCGGCACTCCTTCCCAGCTGGCTGGCCTGCAGATGCTCTGAGGCATGGCAAGCAGTGCTTCTGCTACGTTACCAGCTGCAGAGTTTGCATGCAGTTATCACAGAAATGGGCAGGACAGAAACCCTGGCAGAAAGGACCGACTTCCAGAGCCCCATCGTCAGAGAGCTGGGATGTGCACGCGTGCACTCCCACTGCCATCCATCACACTCACACATGTTCTCACAGGCCTGCAGAGCTGAAACAAGAATTACTTTGTTTCTGTCTACCAAATTAACCCACATCTCCACCTTAGGCATAATTAAACACAGATGTATCATAAGCTAGGGCGAGCCCCAGACCTGCTTGAGTAATTGTACAACAACAGCAAAGGGCAGTGCATCCAAAATTAGCAACTTTGCTGTAGTCCCAAATTGGCTGTTTGCCACTAAGGCATTCTTTTTGCCTTTTCTCCTTGTTGTCGGGATGTTTGGTTGGTTGTTTTTCCCTGAGGCCCAGCTGAAATTATGACAGGATTTTTTTTTTTTTTTTTTTCGTGAGCGCCACTGAATTCCCAGGCAGCTTCGGACTTGGTTTTATTTTTACATCTTTAGAGGCTCGTGTCTCCTCTTGGTGAATGCTGTGCCTCAGAAAACATTCCCCTGGAGCTCTAAACTCAAGGCTTGAGCAGCTGAGATCAAGGGTGGCTGCTGCTGTCTCTGCCCCGCGACGGAGATGGTGGCATCAGCAACCTTCTGCACGCTGGCTGAAGAGAGCAAACCCCTGTGCTCCCTCCCCTGCGGAAAGCCTCCAGTAGCGGCACTTCAATAACGCAATATTCTTGCCAGGCTGCAAGTGTTTTATCAGAGGTCAGCAGCAGGAACAGTCTCTGAGAAATGATTCTGCTCTTCTGGAGTTGCCAGCCTCTGGAAGAGCAGTGCCACGCAACCCCAAGTCCCTGACCGCAGGGCTTCTCCCGGCAGGCAGTAACAGAGCAGCCCACAAGAAGTTTTAATTTTCCTTTCCTCCTTCTGCTTGAGTGGCAGACACCCCTCCCATTTTTAAGCTGGATGGATGACCTGTGCTGCACCCAGGGTGAAATCCAGCGTGAGGAGAAGCTCGCTGGGGGAGGCCGATGAGCCGCACAGCCACAGCAGAAGTCTGGTCTCCCCACGTGGCAGCAGGACGGCGCAAAGCCGATGAAAAACTTCAGCACTTCTCCCGAGCGATGCTGTGGGATCAGGAAAAAAAGTCAGTAGCGGCCATTCGTGCTTTACACCAGGCTGTTAGGATGACTTCAACAGCAAACATGACTCCCGCACCATCTTTACATTCACGGCCACAAAAAAACATTCACCAAACAAAAATTCTGCGTTCTCAAGGGAAGCATCACCAGTGTAGAAGAGCCTGGGTTTTACATGGTACCTAAACGTTGTCAGCTCTGCCAGTAGTCCGCAGTTGGCTTCAGCAGGCCCTTCGTAAAGCTATAATGTTACTTGCTTGTTTATTAGTAGCAGTGAGAGTACTGAGGAACGACCACTGGCTCGGGAAGGAGGTCGAGTTCCTTGGTGACTTCCACAAAAATTGGGAAATTCGTGACAGAAGAGAGAAAACCTAAGTCTTGATTATTACCTGTGGGCAAGCAAAAAGGAACAAGATGAAGTAGTCACAGAGAGCTTGTAGCAGAATAACCAGACAACAGGTTAGAGCTGGTGATACATTGGTTGCTACCGAGGCAAAATTTGGAAGTATTTCAGAAGGGTTGTGCTGATGTCATCGTGTTAGGAGCAGACCTGGTGATTTATCAGTAGCTAGATATCTCACCCTGCTGGGTCCCTCTGGTGATGCTTTAGTTATGCACTTTTCTGACATCACTTTTTAGGGCTATACGTTTTACTGTATCGGTGGATACCAATCCCATGGCCCCAGAACTCTCTAATCTTCTACCGGAAAGCAAAATGTGTCTGTGGCTCATTGGGAGAATGCAAAATCAGTGTGGTTTGGGGTTTTTTTTATAGGGGACGGTTCTCATTTTTCTTAAATCCAGTTCTCATTGTACAGTGTAACATATGGTCCTCATTTTGCAGGTGCTGAGCTTTTTTTCCTGTGCTGGGTGGGTTTTTTGCTCTGCCCACATTGCTTCTGGGCAGAATGAGAGGACTTGCCTTGTCTGTATATATGTTACTGACTTTGAAAATAGAAGTTACATGACGGTTCCATAGTGCCGCCAGTTATGGTTACTTACATGAAACTGCAGTTGCGAGCAAGTCCTGAGAGGTAAAAAGAACCGAGCTTGTAGGAAAATACAACTTAACATTATCATAAGTGCTTCTTCCTTTCCTTACTGGAAATTGCTGAGGTGATCACCAGACCTATTGCTGCCATGCAGAAATTTAGTAATGAATTTGACCCGTTGGCCAACACTTATTTTTAGAACTGATTGTTTAAATTTAGCTCTGGCACTATTGAATTCTGTGTCTTGAATTGTACACTACTGTAAATGGCTTCTGTTGAGTCAGACTTAGCCTGCAAATTGACTTTTTAGAAGACAAGTTTCTGCAGAATCCAAGAACAAGCAAAGTATTACTTTGGAGTTTATTATTCCAAGAGAATTGTGCATTTATTTTTTAAATACAGGTAATAAGCAAGCAGCGTAAATGCTTGAAAATAATTTAATGTTTTTTAATGTTCAAAATAAATGGCGACTTCTTTCCCATTGTAGAAAGATGACTCTCCTGAGAAACGCCCTGGTCTCAGGAGGGCACTTGCACGGATCAGATATTAGCTGACTTGGGCGTGGGAGGCAGTGGTCCCAAATAAGCTTCATCGATGCCATCAGCAAAACCTCCTCTATTTCAGGAATCCAAGATCTCACCTCTGGATTCTCATCTCAGCATGGCTGGTCACCTCTAACCCATCCTGTGCACACTCCTCCACCTCTTTTGGCCTCTAGATCCTTTTTTCCATCCTTGCGCCCATGATGAAGATTGCAGAGTATTGTGGGTTTGCTCGGAGCCCGTTACTGCAAGAAATTCAGGGTGACACTGAGAACAGCGATCAAGTTCCTGCCATTATAAAATGCTAAATAAATAATGAAATATTTCATTTTAATCACAGTTCATCTCTCTTAGATAAAAAGAAATATTCTAAATGGGAAGGAACTTTTAAAATGAAGAATGTGCTGTAAGGAAGTCTGATTTAATTTTGTAGTATGAATATTAACCAGAACAACTCTGAATCACCAAACTCCTTACAATTATTAAGGAAGAAGAAGAAGAAAAGAGGAACCATTTAAGAGAGGTTGTAATTTTATAAGGCACGAAAGCAGAGTGAGAACAGAATTTGCAGAGCAGCTTGTGCCCAGCACCCGGCCGTGGTTTTCCTCGTTTCAAACTTGCGATAATCCGCAGTCTTTTAATGGGAGGTAGGGGTTGTTGTAATCTTGCAGTGTAAACCTGCCTCTCTGTTTCTATTCTGCATGCGAACTGTGTCACATTAGTGTCACTGACATGTCATCTCGACAGTTGTTTCACAGTGGCAGTAAGCCCACTGGGTAGTGACTATTGCCACGTAGAAGTTTCCAGAAAAAAACTATTTTACACCATGGGAAGTAGGCATTTACTCCTGAATGATTATGAACACTTATTTGGAAAAACAATTTGAAGGGAAATCAAAGCCTTTGACTTTTTTTTTTTTTTAAAGAATGCAAAATCTCAGCAGTTACAACTCTTGTCTTTAGCTGTTTCCATAAAGCATTAAGTGCTCAGTAACTTTTCTCAGACCCAGTGTGCCTAAAATATTAAATACATGTAAGACATCCTCTTTTTTCCAAACTGCACAAAGCCTGGCTCTCTCCTTAGGCATCTCAAAGCAGATGTTTGTTTATGGGCTCCATTCGGTGTTGCCTGCAGGACTGGCTTCCCCCCCCTCCATTTTCCTTGTTTCCTCCCATCTCTCCCTCCCCTTCTTGACTTCCAGCCTCTCCGCTTACTAGCAAGCAACACGCAAAGAAAACCAGTCCAATGCTGATTTCCATTCTAGTTTCACTGCCTCTCCTCCTTCTCCTTCCCTTCCCCTTTTTCCCTACGAAACGTTTGCAATATTTACTTTGTCGGCAATTTAAGCGTCTGCAGACGCCTTGCAATAACAGTGACACGTAGGCTGGCTCTACACGGAACAGATAGGGTTACGCAGCTGATGGAAGAGTTAAAATTGCTTTGGAGACCAGCCAGGGACGTGCAGAAAGGAAGCGTAGGTGCCCCTGCCTAGAAACCCACCCCAGAAACAGGTGGGTTGCAGGAGACGGGCCCCCATTCTGGTTTTAAGAGCCTTTTAAGCATCGGGGTGTTGCTCTTGCCCATGTGGCTGGGAAGCCACCCTTATTTTGTGCCGCCCTGAATAAAGCTCCGCATCTCCCCTCGGTCTCCGTGGGACGAGACTGCTGGTGGGGGACAGCGGGCTCAACCAGGCGTGATGGCAGGACAAGGGGACTGAGTGCGGCAAAAGCCTTTTGGATTGGGAAAAAAATCCGTCAGAGAGAAAGGAGAGGTTGGGAGAGAAGGAGGCAGGGAAGGGGAGCAGGATGAAGCGGGTCGGTGGGTATTCACGGCATCCTAAACCCCTCAATAGGGCATTGTCCCCGGGGGGGGACAGGGGCTGCGTCCCCTGGAGGTGGCCAGCTGGAAGGTAGCCGGGGCGGCCGAAGGTGGCCCCGGAGGCACAGCCGTCCCCGCAGTTTGGGAAACAGGGAGCGTCTTCCCCAAAATCCAGGCGGCACTGGCTGTGTTTATTCAGGCCCAGCGACCAGCTGTCAGGAGCCTGTGAATGATGAGAGATTTTTTAATGATGGCGCTTTCAACCATAATGATCAGTTTGTGTCGCTTTCCATTTTCAAAGCTGTTTTTTTCCAAGGAAAAAGGCTGAAACCTTTCTTTAATGAAACGGGAAGACCAAGACCCTCCTTTGCATGTGTTCCTTTCTCCACCCTGATGGAGGAGCTCATTATCATGGGCTTTTCAGGCCCACAAAGCCAGGCTCAGCTAAGACTCCACAGCACATTTCACATGCTCATTCCTACCTATTTTTTATTAATTTGGTTTTTTTTTCAGTCCAACTTCAGCAAACAATATGGGGGGAACATTTCTGCTTTGAGCTTTAGGAGGGAGGGAAGGAGGAAGGGAGATCGCTTCAGATCAGGGGAAGTGGCAAAGCTTTTACTTAACTATAAGCACATGAACATGCTCACTGAAACCACTGGAAATGCAAGATTCCTGCCCGGGGCCTTGGTTCTCTTCCCAGCTCAGTCACTGCACAGTGCAAGTACCAGGATTCCCCACCTGTGAAATAGGACAAGCAATCTTGCCTCCTTTGGACACTGTTACACACCTAAAAAGAAGCCCATAAAAGCCAGGTAACATTATTATCCGTGTCCATAAACTCAGCAGTACGTTCAAGCACTTTATTGCATCAATGTCCTTCAGCATGAGAGAAGGGTAGGAAAGGGAAAGAAGTAAACCGAGTATAAATGAACCATTTAAAACATATTTGAAGTTTAAAATAAAAATAATAAATCAAACCAGGTGTCCTGACTGCAAGCAACACTTTGATCCCATGGTTGCTAACATAGGACTTTATCAGGAGACCACCGAAACTGAGGAAAGGGCTCCCATGGATTCCACACACCATTAGACAACACCAGCAGTATCAGGAGAAAGTGGGATGACTCAGAATAAGACCTGTAACAGGTGAGCAGGAAGAAACCTAAAAGAGACAGCAAAAAGGCCGTGAAACACCGAGCAAGACAAGAGCCCGGCTTCCAGTGGGGGGGGGGGGGTGTCTCATCAGAAAAGTCAGCTCCCGTTGTAGAAAATGGGGGAGCTCAGGTGGACAGCATGGTTGCTGTGTGTCTGCTAGCGGGTTTCATCTGATGGCCAAAAAACCCCAAATTCCTCTGAGTAGCAGACAGCCTTTCTCATTTACAAGAACCGCTAATACTTTTCATAATGCCCAGATTATGCTGATCTGCTGGTCTCCATTCTGTAAACGAAGACTAATTAAGCACTTGCTGAGGCAAAATGGTTTCGATAGGGATGCTCACATGCTTAAAATTTGCTATCTGTTACTTGTTTGCTGAATTGCCATTGCATACTAAATTAACTGAGACAAAAGTTGCATCTGGCTGTCATCCCGCTTCCCTGTCTGCGGCCTTAGCACAAATCCAGTGCAACATAAGACTGCTTGAATTTATGCCCATGAACTTAAGATTCATTGAATTTAACAAAGCTTTATTTACACATATAGTATCAAGAGTATCTTGTGCTCTGGTCACACTTCCTCTTCTGCATGAAATCCCAAATCACACACAAAACCTCCCTTATGGTGCTGGTACATCATAGAAAACAGCCACGTTATACCAGTTAATTGAGGTTACTGGTTTTACACTACAAGAACTTTTCCACGGTTATAGCTTTATTGGTCCAAGTACCGGTGTTTTTCTTATTTGGTTTTTTCCCTTTTGCTGTTTCTGTGGAGAAAAAAATGGAATGCAGAAACTTGAAAAATGAGCTGAACCTTTCGCTAGATGATCAAACGATGAGAAAAGGCATGCCAAGAGACAGCGTGAAGAAAATCAGCTGCTCAGCTCAGACAAAGAGAAGGATCTTCTGATCAATGAGACAGAAAGGTAGGACCCAAGAGTCATGGATGCTTTTGTTTATTACTTCTCCCTAGCCAACGTCTGGATACAGAAAAATCCTCTAAATTTAAGAGCGTGGGGCAGAAGTGTCTCTTGGGAAAAAAAAAAAAAAATTCCTGCCACCGATTCCCCCCAGATGAGAGGCTGAAATAAATGGATCTGGGCCCCACTGCTGCTCCTCACTGAGGGATGGGGATGTGACGGGAAGAGGTAAGGGGGGTAGGTGGGAGGACTGACAGCCCCTTCCCACCGCAGCACACTCAATACCCCCCCGGGACTGCCTGAGCTTGTTTTTCCCTTGCGTGGAAAGCACACAGGGCATGGTCTGTCCTGCAGAAATTAGACACTGAGAAGACCAATTAAGTCATTCAGTTCGACTCCCCGAGGCCAATTCAAAGACTGTTCTCTCCACTAGATGCTCTATTGTGGGGGGGGTTCGATGTAATTTAAAAGTCCCAAGTGACAGCGCTTTCATTATTTCCCTGGGGAAACTACTCCACAATCTAATATATTTCACTGTCAAGAAGTTTTTCTTGAAATTCCTCTTAAAATTTCACTCCTGATTTCCTACCATTTACTCCATTATATGCATTACGCTATGCTAAATATAGAGTATTCGTTACACTAAAAATTTCATCTCTGTTTCCCAAATGTTGGGAGAATGTCATAATATCCTGTCTTTGTCATTGTTTAGCCAGAATGAGCTTTACTGTGAATATTTATTTTTTTTTTTAGTTCAGGCCTTTCCTGAATTACGTTGATCCCCTCTGGGCACCTTTCCCATACACAGTGTATCTGCTGTAGTGATGCAATATTCCAGATGCTGGTTCTTATACAACCTTGACGCATAAAATATTTCCCCTGCCTCTGCAACACATAGACTGTTGAGGGGGATTTTATTTCTCATGTCAACTCGTACTTGAAGTGCATGCTTAATTTCACTGCCCATGCTCACCAGTGAATGTCATTAGCACCAGTCCCCAGTCCTTTTACTTCTGTGTTTGGAATTATGTTTTCTAGTGTCCGCCAGATCACACATTTCATAATTCAATCTCATTTAAGTATGTATGGTCACGTTTCTAGAAGATCAACATCACAATTTATGCTGTTTTTCTCTACTTAATTCCCCACTATGAAATCTTTCGTAATTGTTAATCACAACAGCACCACATAATTTCCATGGATAGGATCTTCCTCTCTGTGCAGTGGTGTAATGCATGAGTTAACAATTCACTACTTTGTTATTCATTGCTATTCTTTACCTATTGTCTTTTACTGCTTTTGATATACAGTACACTTTTCTGTGTAAGAATATCTCAAGTTTTAGAAAAAGAGTTCAGGAAATGCATTATGCACGTCTATCCAAATAAAGCAATGAAACGTCTATAGTTAAATCGATTTTTTGTTTTTTTTACAAATGTGAAGCATTTACAAGGATCCTTCTTGATTATTTTCTTTTAAGTAAGTGTTATATGTATTTTTCTGCTCAAGATCTTTTGTACCTTTCCCATCCCATGTTTATTCCAAAAGTAGTTGACCTTCATGCAGTAGCATTATTAGGTGATTTTATTATTATGCTAAGCCATACTGTCACCCGGAATTGCAGACTTGTTGAGACTGATGTTTTTCCTACACTTTTTCTTTTGTCCTTCATAGCAAATGCTATGTTGAAAAACTATTTTTTCCCTGTAAGTCTTACAAAGTCCGTTCCTGCATTCATGCACGGAGTCAGTGCTGATCCTGTGAGCATCACAAGAAAAAGCATGTGAATAATACCAGTAGATGCCTGAATGATCTCGATTATTTGCACAAAACAAGGCGGCCATATGTCGCTGTTTAAGTCCAAATGAAGAAATTGTCAGGAAAAAAATAAAGTTACTCTGATTTGTCAGCCTGTCTTATTCTAACAAAACCCTGCGTTGGCAAAATGTCTTTCTGGACAGAAGGTTCGTAGTCTCTTTTGACAGTCACTGGAGATAGACTGTGTTAATATGAATGACTTCTTTACCTTGTATAAATGCCACCTGTATTACCAACATTGATTTGAAGGTGACATAATTTTCTTGCAAAGCCCATTAGGTTTTTATGCTCTTGGCAAGCAGCTCTGCTTTGATGATTAGACATAGTAACTCTTCTTTTAAGCAAGGAACCTCAAATATTTGCCTCGGCTCTTATGTGCGGGCTGCATAACCAGACGTAAAGTAGATGATTTAGCTTAAAGTTATGTTAATGATCTGACACTTCTTTCTGCATTTAGCTATTTAAGCACAACACTTTAATTATGGCTATATAATCATCAATATCTATAATGACACATTGTGGGTGACGCTGTCAAACAGGATAAGCACGCTCCTACTCTTTCAAAGCCTTTGTGATCACACAGTCCTTGATATACAGCATCTTTCATTCAGAACTAAATTACACTAAACCCTCTCACTTTGACATCTCTTCTTGTCAGATGAACTGCTTGCTCCTCAAAAAAAAGTTTGCGACTCAACGGTATGTTTCCAGGAAATCAGGTATTTCTGTCTCCTAAATGATAACTGTTATGATGGTCACTACAATCAATCCCCAAATGATAACCTCAGAGAGATGAAGGCTAAGTCTGCAAGGGAATTCAGGTGCCCCAAAGGTTCAATATTCTAGTACCTAGGTGAGAACATGGAGGTACGTGACATTTCTTAATGTAAACATATACAGATTTCAGATGCCTCCAGCTCCTAGGCAGCAGCTGCAAGAACATACTGAGGACTCATATTTTAACTCAGTCACTTAAATTTCACTTTAGGTAGCTCAGTTCTTTTATGATTTTTGGCCCTGGTTGACTAATTAGACAAGAGGGAGGAAGGAAGTATTACCCTTATTTTACAAATGAGGAAGCCAGTACAGAGAGATTAAATGCTTTGCCTAAGGAAATGTAAGAAACTTGAGGCAGAGTCAGGAAGGTCTATTTAAGCTGTGTTTCAGATCTAGATCTCCTTATTCTCTGATTCCAGTGTCTTAACAAAAAGGCCTTTCTTCTTCACTTCTCTCAGCTATGTCAGCTCACAAATGCTGCTGAACTGGACATGTTGAGACTATAGCTCTATTTACTTTTCTTTTTTTTTTTTTTTTTTTTGGTGCGTTTTCTGGTGAAATGGTTAATTCTTCTCTTTTACGTAGGTTTTTCTGCCAGGACAATCCCCCTGATTTCCAAGTGCCATTAAGTAAAGCCTTCAGCAACACAGCTAACATCTGTCACAGGCTGTTGGTACCGTCGTTGTCTCCCCGGGGGAAGGAGTGTTGGTTTGGTATGATTTCTGCAAACACATGTGCTGCCAGGTATCTGTGTTCAAGGAGGCAGGCGAAGGTGAAAGCGCACCTTGCCCTGCCAGCCGTCGTGGTGGGGTTATGACGGCCTCCGCTCCCCCAGGGAGTTTGCCGCGGGCATGGCTGACTCAAGCCTTCGCGGCGGTGCATGCAAAACCGCGCGTTGCTTTCCCGAGGCGGCCCTGTCGGAGCTGGGACGCTCCGGTTATAGGAAGGGAAGGCGAGGAGAGCAGAGCTGGGAAGCGGAGCCAAGGGAGGCCACAGAGGGCTGGCACATCTCCTGCCGGTTTTGACCTTGCCCTCCAGTAGCAACTTTGGCTTCCCGCAGGTCTGGCACAGGCAGGGCAGGCAGCGTGGCCACGGTCACTTTTCTGCCAGTAGAAACCTGCCATCCCTGGGCAATGGCCGGCTTGGCCTTTCTCCCAACCACCCTGGCTCCAGCCTTTGCCTGCCCTCCAAGAAAACTGAGGCCAACCACTTCCAGCACAGCAAGGGCGGCGGCAGTGCCATCTCCCAGGTGGGACGCGGGGCTGCAGGGCCAGGAATCTCAGCAGCATCCACAGCACTTTAGGTCTTAGAGGTTCACTCATGGAAACTGGGGGATACAGACCCTGGAGCCGTTGGGCTCCAGGTAACTCCTCTGGCTTTTAGGTGGCAGAGTTTAGGAAACGTATTTAGGTAGGGCTGGAAGTGTGAACGCTTAACATCCGATGCAGCCCACCAAGAGTCGTTCCTTGCAAGCCCACGGACCGTTCACACAAAGTTTGGCCAACCAAAGTTTGGTCTTTTCAGAGAACATCTCAGGTTTAGTTATAAGGTGCTTTCTAATGAAATATACCTTGTTTTAAAAATGTCCATCCCTCTTTGCTTTGGCCTGACCACTTCTGTGATGCTACCTCTGGCAGCCCTGAAGTTGGCTTTTGTGAGCTTCTGGGTAAACTCAGAGCTACGAGACTGGGTGCCAGCTGGCCAGAAATGAGGTCTACAATGTTGATTTCCTCAGCACTGGACTAACAGATGGTCAAAGAGAGGAGGGCCCGCTGCTCGAGTGTGGCGCTGGCAGCTGCCCTCAGAAGTGGCACCAGCTGTTGATCATTTTGTCTCCCAGGCTGAGGAGGGGCATAGGCCACTTCCAGGGCTCCTTGAGGGCCTCTGTTACTTCCCAATGGGATGAATGAAAGTACTTGAATTCAGGGAATATAGGCGGGCTGATCGTTGGTGGGTGGGAAGGAGCAGGTCCACGCCACTTGGAAAGCTCCCGGAATATGCATGATTTTGTTGGCAGTGTAGAAGCGGCCCCTTGGTGGTTTGTCCAGGTTCAGCTTTGTTAGATGCCACGGGCGTCCAAGCCTGATGAAGTATTTTGTCAGGGAGTACAGCGATCTGGGGCAGGATTCGATAGTTTCTTTAGAGATTAACAAGAAGCCTCTCTTTGCTTACTCTTTCACCTTCACGTTAATACATTCCTTCCTCCCTCCTGGTTCTCTTCTCCGAATGTGACTTCTGTCAGACATTCAAGGTAAGTGTGTCGGATGCCTGCAATAATGAGATACAAGGGAAGCAAAGCCGATCCCAAATTTTCCTTATCGTTTTACTTCTATATAGGAACTGACATCTTCCAAATGCCTGTAAGCAAGTTGAAAATGGTAACCCACACAGGTCTAGCTTCTCCATAATTCAAATAGATCGAATAAATCTGGGCAGCCTGGGTTTGAACTGAAGCAGAGGCCTACAGTATTAATGCTGTGATACCACACAATTTTTCTTTTTGCTTGTTAGGAAAACGGTACAGCAATGGTTCTGCCACAGAAAAGGCTGCACAGGTGTTCTCCCTAATAGGAATTACATCAAAGCTTGGTACAGAAAATATGCTGTCTCCATAATGTGATTTGGAAAAAAAAAAAAAAAAAGAAGAAAATGTTTTTGGAGGCAGCGCTTTTTAATTAAAAAAAAGTCCACACAGCAATATCGTCCATCATTCCTCCTGCCGTTGAACCTTCAAGGTGACACCTGAAAGATACAGCAGGTGATGATGAGCCTGAACTTCATCCCCTTCTAACCAGTAGCGAGCCTGGTGCTGACTTAGGCTGTTTGTCAGGAAAACTTCTGCAGACCATTACTGCAGAGTAGTGGGCTCTTAGAAGATTGTGACTCTGGGGACACACTGTGGTAAGGGCACTTTCATGTCAAAACCCAGTTATTATTCTCAAAGACAATAGTTCATTTTCAAATAAGCTCAAATAAAGGCACAGTTAATTTTTCACATCTTCTTTCACCATCATAATCTGGAAAATATAAGTAAATTCTAAGGCCCCAGTGATTCAGAAACTGGCAGCTCTGTTAACGTGGCAGAAATCTATACTATAAGCACTTGCTTCTCCTTTCCTCTTTATTCCTGTCACCTCTGCCATTGGAATCAGATACTCTCCAAATTGAAAACAGGTATCTGATCCAGAAGAGTGCATTTCCCATTAAATGCAATGAATCCTGATGCAACCTGATTGGATACAAATGAACTGCAGAAAATGAAGGAAAAAGGCCAGTTTGCAGTGGAGGTGCAGTCTGTTAATATGGCTAACTGAAGATCCAGGTGGCTGGGGAAAAAAGGCCAATCAACTGCTATTACTGCAAGCACTCGGCAAACCTAAATACCTTCCAGTCTCTCCATCATTAAATGTTAGGAATCTGGATCAGAATTGGTTCTTTACTGGAACTGCTGTTTTAATAAGGATTGATATCTGTTTAGAAGATTTTTTTTATTTTTTTTTCCTTTTGAAGAACATTTCTGCCCTGTATTATGGGCTTGACCCAGTTAGCATCGATAGTGGTAAAAGTCAGCCATAGCTGTGCTGAAGACAAGAGGTGCTTGTGCCCAGGAGAGGTAGATACGAGTTCAATCAGGCCCCATGCGTGTAAAAACAGGCCACAGAAAATCTATTGCTTTAATTGCCTCTTAAAAGATTGACATGGTCTAATTTCTTATGGTTAAACACCATCATTTATGATGAACAGGATGATTACCTTGAGCATTCAGCACCAATTACTAAGCCCTCCCTCCCCCTGCCCC
>JANZLQ010000030.1:23128947-23167365 GCA_026212715.1 Elanus axillaris
GGGGGGGGTGGGGGTGGGGAACGGACGACCAAAACCAAAACCCCCCCAAACCCTGCATCAAAACCTTTAGTGCTTTAAGTAAATTGGGCACCCATTAAGTATAATGTTTCTGAGCTAAATCCTACAGGGAAAAAAAAGGTTAGGCGTTGCTTTGCAATTTGGCAGATGTTTCCAGATTATTTTTCTCTTTCCATCACAGTCAAGTTAATAATTTTCAATAGGCCACCCTGCAATGAGAAGTAAAAGTAACTTCCTTAGACAGCTGCTTTGCATAAAAAGTTTGCTTTCAAGGAATACTGTTCAGGCAGGAGATACTGGAAAGTAATAACAGAAAAACCAGGGGGAGGGAGAATGTGCTCCCCCTCCCCCTTAGCATTTCCCCATCCCCCCAGAAAACCAAAAGAAAAAAGAGCTTTTTTTGAAATGTTAGGGGAGGCTAAACCAAAATCCGTCGATGACATCAAAAAGCCTACTTGAGCTAGTGTGAAATATTGCCACCTCATTTTCCTTTACAGCAGTTAATAACTGTAGGGATACTGTCTAAACAGGCCTTAACATGTAAATAATGACTAAGTGATAGGACAGTTCAGAAACGGGATATGCAGTGAAAGGAGAAAAAAGCAGAGGGAGAGCGGCTTAGCTCAGAGCACAGGAACAGACCCAGGTCTGCTTGCTAACTGACTTCTTTTATATTTTTAAATAATTGCATTCATTATCCTCCAAGTGCTTGAAAAAATATTCCATGGCCACAGATTACACATGGAGAGATTTGAGACAACTCAGCTGGCAAACACATTTCTTTCTGGGAAAACCCCCACATACATCAATATTAAAAATGCAGACATAATTCTAGTGTTGAAAACCTCCTCAGTTTTTATTGCATAATTATTGTTTTTAAAGAATCAGGTTTTAAAAGACCCCTGGCCAAAAATATGATTTTATGGTAAAATAATGGGTTTTAAATTAGGCATAGGGAGTCCTCAGTATAACTGAGAATTTTAATGTTCGCGATCATCTACTTTTCTAGTGTCTCAGACATCTGCTAGATCTTTGGAAAGCTGTCGTTATTGTAAGATTTTCACGACTTTATCTACTGAATCCAGCTTTTAAGATCATAGATGTCATATAGTACTCTGACTTATAAATACCAAGGAACGTTTACTACATATACGGTAACTGCCATACAGAAGCAAAGACACATGCACACCCATATATCTAGAGACACATATGGGACATACACATGTAAGTGTACTTACAGATAAGTATATAGATATAGCTATATATACTTGCAGGGGTGGCATTAGCTAGTGGGCATACAAGACATTGGATTCAATTACATCTCTGAATTTGATTATA
The DNA here is from genome assembly GCA_026212715.1 of Elanus axillaris. Classification (NCBI taxonomy): domain Eukaryota; kingdom Metazoa; phylum Chordata; class Aves; order Accipitriformes; family Accipitridae; genus Elanus; species Elanus axillaris. The sequence continues at coordinate 23,130,304 of JANZLQ010000030.1, forward strand.
GTCTCTTCTGTAGTCAGATTTTTAATATGATCCTATGACCCCAACCCAAAAGAAGAAATAATTCTGTTAATACACAGAATGTTGTACAAAATATATTGACATATACCACAAAACTACAAAGTATTGAGTCAGTAAGACATGAAACATAGAGGCTCCAGCGGCTACTGCTGGATAGTATTTTGTATTAATTTCATATTAATTATTAATTATGTCTTCAATTTTCTATTAAATGCATCATATTGAGGCACAGATATGTGCATATTGCTTGAAATCAAGATACATCCATTATCCCGAACAGCTTTTGAGTTTTAGGAAGTTTGGGAACATGAACTTCAGAGCTACAGCATAGCTCTAGTGTTTTTGATATGTTTCAGTGAATAGTAACCTTGTTTTCTTACAGACCATTTGTCTGGGCTTTTTTGCTTTTCAGTACAGCTCTTGTGCTTCTCTTCGAAAGCTTCAGCTCTCCCTATACCTGTTGTGTTATTACAGACATCGCGAAACTGAGAAGCGAGCATCAGCTCAGGCCGCCCCTCCTCTCTGTCCCTCCCTGTACCGCCACACTCATATCCATAGAAGCAAGTGGTGACGAGACGCCTTTTTTTTTTCCCAGAGCCTTTTTTCCCAGCCCAGCTGCCTAAATACTGTCGTGAAGGTCCTCTTGAGAGCGCCTTGCCCATCTCCAGCCATCTCCAGCAAGACGCAAGCTCTTGCGTTGTGCTGGCCAGCCCTCTGCCCATACCCGAGACTCCCCACCGTGTCCCTGACCACGTTAGATGCCCACATTGAGGCAACCAAATCGAGCAAACTAGATCAGCCAGGCCTGGAGGGGGGGGCACAGGAGCAGCCTTGGGGGGCTGCGGCTCTTGCTTCAGCTCACACAGCTGCTGCCCTACGGAGCCCGGAAGGAGCGACCTGCCACCAAGGGATGCAACACTGGGAGAGCATTGGGCACAAGTCTTCAAAAAAGTAACCAAGTCGCAGCCCTTGACACTCATTTTGGGTTTGTTTAAATTGCCCAGATTTCTAGTTTTTAATCCCAATCGAGTGATTTCTTTGCGTGTGTGTGTGCATATTGGGGCCTTTCGGTCTTCCCTGGGGCACTGACTCTCAGAAAAGGTCTGGGCGCATCCCCGTGGACCAGCCAAAGTTGAATGGGTTTTCAATCTTTGTATACTTGGGAACCTTGGAAACATTTTCTAATGGAAGTGTAGGTCAGTAGGAATGAATATAGACCTCCTTGTTTCTGCAGATCTCTCCTAGAAGGGGTGCATGAACGAGCATTTGAAAATGACTGCGCTTTATCCCTTTTATCACACAGCCACCACGATTTACTTACTCCCTGGCAGAGTCTCCAAGCTGTCTGCCTCCATAAATCAGCAGCAGTCGCCTTAGCCTTCTCCCAGAGGGTTCAGGTTGAGGTGCATGCAGGTTGGGATGATTCATGGAAACTTTGACAGCCCCCTTAAGGATTTTTTTTATGACTTGATAAATGCACAGACGTGCCAAGTTTTTTAGGTGAATGATACTTGGATGTTTGCTGCTGAGCGATTATATTTTGATATAAATGTCCAGTCTGTAAAAAATATACATTTTTCAGGATATATTAACAAATGTAGCTCTTGCTTAAGACCACTGTTGTGTGGTTTTGCTTCTTTAAGCTTAAAAGTAACATATGGACTAAAGCCTAGCATTCGTCAAACTGACATGGGAACAGACCAGGCTTTATAAATCTAGTCCATAAGCATTTTCTCATGTTTGGTCTAATCTGATTGCAATTATATTGTGTTGGGAGAACAGTAGGAGCAATACCCCAGCACCTAGGTGGGTCTAAAATCGGAGTGGCTCTGACAATGCGAGGTAGAAACCCTTGCATTTGGCAGAGCTACATGGATGGATTTTACACCAGACGAGCTACCTGATGAGCACGCGTTCCTCCCCTCCACCCCCCATACTTCGTGCACAGCAGGTTTCCAACGTAGCCCTTACGCCAGGAGCTACCAAAAGGATACGAGTGAGAATCAGGCCATGTCTATGGGCTGTGAGGAGGGAGGCCGTGGCACAGACGTCCCGCCGGACAAGCTGTGCAGCGTGGGGCTCCGAGATTATGCAGACTCATCCAGGGTGTTCGGGTGCTTACTCTTACTCTTTGGGTAAAACCCCAAACTCACAGTGGCTACTTTTAACCTGAAGGTTGTCAGACACCGGCTTTGCAGCAGGACGTGCCACTGCTCCCACCTTACGTCTCCCCTCGGGTGCTCCGGCCGGCACCTCGGTTTGGCAGAGCCTGACACACAGCCACAGGCCAGCGGAGATACGGGTTCTGTTTCTTTTCAGGAGCAATGAATCAAGTGAGGGAAGAAAAAAGAATCAAAAAGGAGAGGTAAGGATATTGATTTGCTAAAGATCGGTGTTACTCGGAGCCCGAGCTGGGATAATAGAACCGCAGGACACATCCTTACACAGGGAGCAGCTATTCACGGCCCTCCTTGAGCTGTAGGGATTTAAGGGCAGCTGTACCCCCTTCTAAAACTGCCTTCTGCTATGAGATACAGTATGTACAGTAAAAATAGCACTCTCCACACAGCAGGTTTCTATTATAGGATTAACCAATTGTGCCCACATTGTAAAAACCTGCTAACAACTAACAAAGGCAGCGAGGCAATGAAAGTAAGTCACAAACAAAAGACTAATGACCTAAAAATAAAATTCAAACCTGAAGATACATCAGAAGATATTGCTTAAAAAGCTAATGGCCCAAACCTGTGTCAATTATGCAACTAAACCCGGCTAACGAAACTTCTATTGCTTGTTCCCATATGTCCTATGCTTCTGCATCTGTTAGTGCCTATAAGATTGCAAAACGGCAGGGGGAAAGGTTGCATGTAAAGCGTGTTTATTTAAGAATTCCATATTTAATGATTCTTCAGCTAAACCAGAAGAGGCACGGATGATTCTGACTGAAGTGGAAAGGTTATGTTAACGACATTGTACAATCCCCTGCCGGTCCCTGCAATGACTGGATGGAGTTTTACGCAGCCCATTTAGAGTAGATAACTCTGAAATAAATTAATTTTGCTCACTTCCAGAGTTGACCGTCATTCATTTAATTAAACTTCAGTAAGTATAAAAGATTCTGAGTGTTGCTTTCAGTTCGAATGCTCTCGTGGTCTGTCCTATTTCAGCATATGGTACCAGGCAGATAGCCAGCTCTGTATGGAAGGAGAATTCAACAATACGTTGCAATAAAGCACTCTCCTGGCTCCCCAGTCAAAATTTACTTTCACCTAAAGTATTCTTTCTTGCCCTTCTTTATTTCTAGGATCTTGACATAAAGTCATCAGCATCCACCCTGTAAGATTAGATTTAATGTGTTTCTAAAGCTTCACATTAACCTTTCAGAAAGTCTGACATTTCCTGATTCACCAGACAACTAAGTCTTTTTCTATCGGGGTAGACAGCCTCTTCTCAAATCACTTGCATGTGTCAATAATGAGTCCTTTCTTCCCCCGTGAGCCGGAGGAGAGCGGGGCCCCAGCTTCCTTGACTGAGGGGGGTTGCTTTCACAACAGCTCGTGCACAAGCGAAAAGCAGAGATGGAGAAATGATGTTAAGCAGCCGCACGGTCAAAAGCTTCTGCAGATAGCCTCAAACCCAGACATAGGTGGATTGAGTAGTAGATAATTCTTTATGAAGGTACTGACAGAAAGTTAGTCTTTCAGGATGCATATGAGCCTAAGAAAAAGCCGCTATTATTCTTGAGTTTCCATTCCTGCTGAGCCAGCACCTGTTTGCACTTTTCCCTCATTCTGGGCAAGCAAAGATTCTCACTTAGCATGTAATAAAATGTTGCTTTATTTCCCCTGTAAGCCAAACACATTGACATCATTGGGTGTGTGCCTGGTTTATGGCCTAAGGATTTGGCCTTTTATATGTACACAATTATCTCGATCGCTTTTCCCCACCCTCGCCCAGACTCGGGTCAAAACAGCAAGTCCCTCAGGTCTGTTTTTTTAAGTTCGTATTTGTGAGTGTCATGTGCTCACAGATCTATTTGATTTCTGTGAGATAGCAGGGTGCAAGCCATTCTTTAGACATTCATTTTGTAAAATTAGAAATCACCCAGTTTTGAGTATTTGGCCAACATACTTGTGCTGTCCTGCCACTACAAAAATAAAATATTTTCCATAACCTAGATACCATGAAAGATCCTGACGGAGTTCACATATATCCACGTAGAGTGATTTATCACTTGACAGTGGAGTCCCCGTTGTATTATACTTTTGAGGATGGAGAAAGAAAAGTTTGGTCTGTTGTCCTTGATTCTGTGTTTCCTTCCCACAGTCCAAGACAGCTCTCAGAAACATAAACGCTTACGATTTTTCCCACAGACATGAAGGACAAGATATACCATCAGGAATTCAATGCCACAAAAGCTGATACAAAGTAATATCTTTTATACTTTCTTGGAGGCCACACACAGCTTTTTTATGCAACTCATATGGTGGTTATTGCAAAGAAGAATTGCCTTCTTTCCCCAATGTCAACTCTAACTAAAAGAGTTGACAGGAATTACTGCCTGCTCTGTCGTATATGTATCTATATACATCTGTATGTCAATATAAATATACGTTGTTCTCTCTATATCAGTATTGATATCTATATTGATATCAGCATATGTAGATATTTACAGATATACAGATGTATGTACATATAAATATGTGTATATTTTGATATCTAGGTATTAATACCTCACAATAGGTATCAGTATCAATCAGTATCCATAGATGTTGATATCTATCGATACAGATACAGATATTGATAGGCATTGATCCTTTTTGATCTGCATATCAATATCAATAGCATCGATACCCATCGACTTGATACTTAGTACTACCTACAGATATCTATTGATAGGCATCAATGCCTATTGACAGGAGTAGGCATCAACACCTACTGATAATATTAAGCATCAATAGGCCTAATAGACCTATCGATAGGTATCTATATCGATCAATGCCCTGCGACTGATAGGCACTGCTCCCTATCAAAACCTATTTCAAAACCTATTTTAGACATCAAAGTCTTTTGATATCAATACTGATCAATGTCAATATCTACGGATATCTATTGATATCAATAGGCATCAATAGGGATTTTTACCTACCAATATTGACAGGCATTGACACCAACCAATATTGACAGGCATCAGTATCTATCAACATTGATACGAACTGACAGCTATTGATATTGATGCCTAACAAGAAGCATCGATATCGATAACAAAACGTATTATCAGTAAGCAAAGATAACTCTTGATATCAATAGGAATTTACAGTTACATATAACAATACCTTTCAATTTTGACAGTCATTAAGAGGCATTGATATTTATCAGTGTCTATAGCTTTCGATACTGATAGGCATCAAAAACCTATCAATAGATATCAATACTTACCAATACCTATATGAATAGGCGCTGATACCTATCAATAATAATACCTATCACTAGTCACTAATAATAATTAATACTGATACCTCTCAATAAGCATTGGTACCTTTTTCTGTCAATAGGCATTGATACCTACCAATATAGATACCTTTTTATATCAAGGCCAGGTTGGACGGGGCTTGGAGCGACCTGGTCTGGTGGAAGGTGTCCCTGCCCAGGGCAGGGGGGTTGGAACTAGGTGATCTTTATGGTCCCTTCCAAGCCAAACCATTCTATGATTCTGTGATTCCATGATCAGTATGCATTCATAGACCTCAATACCTATCAGTCTGGATACCTGTTGATAGGCATTGATATCAAGAGATAGTGATACAAATTGATACCTCTCAATATCCATACCTATTGATAGGCATCAGTGCCTGTTAATTTTGATACCTATTGATATTGATAGGCATCTATGCCTATTATTTTAGATATTGATTTGGATCTCAATAGGCATTAATAAGTATTGAGATCAATACCTTTGATACTAATATTAATCAAGAAGATTCAAACCAGAGAGCTATTGAAGCTTATCAATATCTATCAACAATGACATCTATTGGTATTAGCAGGCACTGGTACCTATCAATAGTGATAGACATCTTTATCTAGCAATTTCAATACCTCAATATATCACACATATCCATACTGACACCTATCAATAGCCACTATTGACATTGACAGATATTGATAGGTCGATATCAATGCTGCTACTACTTTGATAGTCATCAATGCTTACTAATATGGAAGGTATACATATTAATGTATACCAATATCGACATTCTGAATATCGATAAGCATCAATGTCTATCTATTTGGATACCTCCTGATACCTTCCGCTATACATAATTATCAATAGGCATCACTAGGCACCTCTACCTACACACCAGTTTTAATACCATTTTGATATAGATAGGTGTCAATAACTACCAGTAACTTTTGATGGTGATAGCCATCAAATACCTATCAATTCTGATATCTATCAAGAGTTATCAATATCCATGGGTAGTGTTACCCATTAATATGGATATTAATACTTAGCAATAGGTATTAACCTCTCAATTTTTGTACCAATTTTAACATCATTAGGCATCAAGAGGCATTGGTAGGCATCAGTAACTATTAAGAGGCATCAGTAGCTTTCCGTATCAATAGGATAGCAGCCTACAGATAGACATTGATTTAGATACCTATTGTAGATATCAATACATGTAGATATTGATAGGCTTTGAAATGTATCAAGACCTACAGGCCTTAATAGGAATTGATACCTTTTGATATGAATAGACATCAACAGGTATCAATACTTACAGGCATTGATACATATTGATAAGCATCAGTAGGCATTGATACTCCTTGATACCTACTGGTATTGTAAACTATGGATAGGTATCAATACCCATCTATTTTGATATCTGTCAATAGGTAGCATTATCAATAGGTATAGATACATACCAGTACCTATCAATATGAATACTTGTTGATAGGCATCTACACCTCTCATTATTGTTACCTATTTTCATCAAGACCTACCTATATTGATAAGTATCAGTAAGTGTTTAATACCTATCAGTTTTGATACTGATTTTGATATCAATAAGCATCAATGCCTACCAATATTGATATCTTTTGATATTGATAGCCATCAATAAACAATCAATGCCTATCGATTTTGACAGCTATCAGTTGGTAATGATATGGATAGATACTAATAGGTATTGGCACTTACCCATATCAATAGCATTGTTAGGCATCCATACTTACTGGTTTCAGTGCTGATTTCAATATCTATATGCATCAGTGCCTATCAATATCAATACCTATTTATTTTGGTACCTATTGATAACAAAAGGCATATATACCTGCTAAGACCGGTGGAGTTGCTCTTCATAGCACTGTAAAAGTGACTGCAGAGTTAAAGCAGGCATACTGCTGGTGGTTTTGACGGCCTCAGGCTTGTGCTAATAGTTGGCATAATGTATGTACGTTGTGCAACACCACTCCTCAGAAAACTACAGAGAACCTAACTCCTGAGGTGGAGAAATCGACTGGAGGATTTCCACCTAGGGACCACAGAGAGAAGTACAGATTGAACCATACCTAATTTTTTAAACACTGCTACCTAACATGAAAAACCTCATGAAATGTATCAAGTGAGAACATATTGAGAGGTCCCTGAGAAGCAGACCTAGCAGTGTTGCAAAATGGGAGTACATTCCTATTCAGCTGACCATCTTGAGCCATTAACCTGAACTACAAGGCACTCTAATGCTAAAGGTTTTACAAAACATTCAAGAGCGCGTGGGTTATGGCATGTTGTATGCCCCCCAACCTCACACCTCTTCGCTATTTCAGGTGAAGAACGCCGAAATGACACTGAAATAAGTCATTTATATCAAGATGCTGAGATGTTATCTCCTATTCAAACAGAATCACACAAAAGATCTGGGTAAAATTTGCTAGCTGATGTTCTGAATACACAAGAAGAAATCTCTACAATAATAAACAGTGGAATAAACTGCTGATCTCTCCAGGCTGAATAAGCAGATTGGGGAATCTCCTTAAGTTTCTAAAAGCCCAAATGTGCCTTTATTTATCCCATGCTAACGCCTACCTTCAATTTGTCTGACACAGAGGAACTTCACACATTAAGTATTCCTTCTGAGTTTTTCTGTCTGAAAGGAAGGCCTGACTTTCACCAGAATCAAACTATACTTCTTAGCAATGCCATGATGATAAACTGTGACACAACAAGGAGGCCAGGGAACAGTCTCACTTGTCAACAGGGACAACTGCTGCGCAGTATGTTGATAATGCAATAGTGTGTTGGAAGAAAATGGTCTGATGGTCTGGCTCATATGGTGAAGAATAAATTATTGATATGGACTACATTTCTAAGACATCTTAATGTAAAGACTCATGTGGCGAATGCCTCCATGGAGATAACTCATGCATGAAGAGCATATATTTTCATTATTGATTCACTAAAAGGATAATATTGCTACTGCAAATGCAGGAAAATTGTCTCTATGGGTCAAATTCCATTTTAATCTTACTCCAAAGAAGGTAACAAAAATACACAGGGGATTTTTTTTAGCCCACTCATCCAGTCCATCAGATGTACTCTAGTCTGGCTGGTGGTTTAACTTTTCCAAAACCATAGGCTAATACATTGTGAGCTGCACTAAATATCTCAAGAAGAGAATAATAAACAGAAGAGAGCCTACTCCAAACAACTTAAGCCTTAACAAGCTGGCGAATCATGAAAGGCATTAAACCTTCCTGGGTCAATGAGCATTTTGATAAAAACAAATGAGAAGTACAGAAGACAAACATGAGAACACACATCGCATGTAGGTGCTGAGACCGTACCAAGAGCAGAAAAGTTAAATGCTTGCTGCTAATTCAGATACCGTCCCAACCTGATTGCAAGGGCCCAGCCCCACAGTACTGCAGTGAGGGAATGGGACAGACCCAGAGACCACAGCTAGGTTCAGCCAAGAATCCAGACCACGAGCCACCTCCCTCGGGAAAGGGACGGGCTGGGATGTTGGCCCATGGATGTGCCTGGATCGATGGGACCTGTGGCCAGGCAGGGCAGGGTTGTGGGGAGCTGGAGACCAGCATTACTGCGACATTGTTTTGGCAGGGATTGACGGATCCAGAGGGCTGAAATGGGGTCCTGGTCCATGGGCAGGGTGGCAGGACCCCCAGGGGCCTGGGTAGGGATGGTCAGCACTGGTGGTGTCCCTGGGGCCATGACATCAAAGCAGCACTGCAAAAATTGTCTAGATGTGCATATACCTGATAGGTATCACGTCAGGGTTCCCCCACCAGGCTGTAGCAGAGTGTAATATATTGCTTTGGAGAAGGCTTCCACGCTTTCCTACCCATTCCTACAGAATTTGAGCAATGTTCACGTAGTGCCAAAAGAAGACCTCCCCATCACTGCAAAAAAAGATGAAGGTGGGATTTCTGAAAACTTCTCTAAGAAAAGATTACGCTTCAGCAGGAGCAGAGCAAGGTCAGCGCTGAGAGCATACAGAAACCCCACGCTGGTCTACACATGTCACTGCTGGAAAGGAATCGGAGCCATACAGTTCATTTCACATTAGAACATGAAATTGCCCAGTCCTTGAGAGCTTTGCTGTCTGAAGTTCTAATGCTGGACCCACTGTGGTTAAAAAGGAGTATGATAATCCAAGCTGGAGTAAGATATATACAGCGCATTCAGCTTGCAAACTGACACAGACACGGAGGAAATAAACGCCATCATATTTGAACTATAATTAGGCTTCTAATTGCCAAGTATAAATCTAAATATATGATTTCAAAATCTAAGCTATATAATCACATTTGAAAGCTCTATGTTCAGTATGAAGTAATTATTAACTGTTCATTACCAAATAAAGCAAATTATTATTTTTAAAAAGTGCTTAGCTATCTAATGTAATCTAGCTAGATTTCTATTCAGTTCTTATCCCAATAATAATATATTACAATATATTGAGATGTCTAAGTAAACTTCTAAGGAACTTATTTTTCCATATACCCAGGCCAATAGTTTTCAACCTTTGAAGAGGCCACTTCTAAGTGTTCAGAAAAGGCAGCCAAGAAAAGGAGACCTATTTCTAGAAGTTTTATATTTTCTATACAGAAGATGTACACCTCACAGCCAAGAAGTCCAAAACCAGTAATACTGCTGCTAGAAGAGTTCTTGCCATTAAAGTACTGCACTGCTCTCCTAGCATTTCCACATAGAAACACCCATATTTTTCTCCTATGAAAATTCCCGGAGAAATGGGCTGCTTCGTTTATGGGGACATTCTTGTTGCTGTTTAAGTGACCAGTTATGCTGTCCATGCTAACAAATTAGCTAACACCAGCATCATTCATCCTCTCTCTCTTTGTTTACCCCTAGTACACCAAGTCTGTTTTCTGCTTAGATGCTTGGCACAACTATAGCCTGCACTGCTATCAGCGAACCCGGAGTTTGCACCAGCGCCCCGTGATCTGGGTGCCGCAGGAGGTGGCCCAGGTGGAGGGTGCATGGGTTGCCCCAGCCAGATCCCCTGTGTGGACATTCGAGGGGCAGGACCCCAGGCAGTCACAGCACACTAGCCTCTTGCTCTAGAGGAAGCCTTCCTCTTCAAAGGTGAAAGGCAATTAGACATCATTTCTCCCTCTTTCTCACGGCAAGAGCCAGCATGTTCTCCCAAAGCCAGGGCCACGGGGGATGTGAGCTACCTAGGGCCAGGATGCCTTAATAGCAACATCTCTTAAGGAACTGTGCCAATGTCACTGAGAGTGGAGAGACGGTCTTGACTAGCTAATCCATACTTTCTCTACATGGAAATGAACATAGGCTAGTCAATACATTGACTTTTTCTAGGTAAGTGATTTAAGACCATAGTGTGAAGGATGACAGATGAACTCTAGCAGGAGTTTAAGCGACTACCACCACAAAAATGTTCCTCCAGTCTACAATTTTCATGGGATTTTTGGTGATTTTGGTATTAGAGAAGTGAACAAAAAATGAGAACTAATGTTTTTTATTAGTCTTTGTAGCTGGCAAGTGCTTTATCCTTTGCAAAGAAAATACAAGTGACTGAAGGTGAGAAGATGCTCTAGGGCAAAAAAGATGCTATTGGAGGAAGAAGACAGTAGGTTACCCTGTCAAGGGGATCTCAGCAGACCCTCTAGTCATTCTGTTACACTGAGACAGGCTCAGGGGGACACCTGCCCTTTCAATTCTATTTCTGCATACAAATCTCCTTCAGTTATATTTTATATATATATAAGACATATTCAAATTCCATATACTCACTTTTAAAAAAAAAAAAAAAAAAGGAAAATACTTCCTTGCCAACAACCAATACACTATGGAATAGCAAATTAAACTATAAAGCCTCTTAGGTCTAGATTAATGATGTCTAATTTTATGTACATAAATGAGACACACAGCCTAGGCACAATGTCACCCTAGGTACCCTCTGTTATCAAGACAGAGAGACAGAGACAGGACACCTCCAGAGGGCACTTAAGTATTAAGTGGTTTGCGATCACCCTCAGAATGTGCCTATCTGTGTTAATTGATGGCAGGAGGCAAGTAGGACCAACCATACTCTGAACTTCGGTACCTTAATTAGTAGCCCGGAGTTAGGTGAGTTTAATCTAGTTTTATTTAAGCAGAAAGAGGAATAGGGGACTTGTGAATGGAAAGCAAAAGGAGAACAAATCAGTAATACAGTCAGTTTTGCTTTCTAGACTCTAAAGGTCAGTTAAAGCCACAGAGAGGAATAAATAAAAATTTTATTTTAAAAGGCTGAAGAAAAATCATTGATAACATTCCTTCAAGCTAAAACATTTAAAATAAGGTTCAGAGAAAATCAGTTCTTGTTTCCTTGCCTCCCTGCTTTGTGTGACATCCTCAAAAGGATACTTGGATGTTCAAAAACAGTAATTTTTTGTATTGCTAGATGGTTAGAGGTACTACTACTGGAATCAGAATTTTCTTCTCTCTCTAAAATAATGCAAATGTTTTTTTACAAGGATCATCTTTGGCATGATGGGAAGCTCAGTGAAAGTGTTGGTAATTGTTCAAGCTAGACCCCAATATTCTATGCATTTCCATAGCTTTTTATTTACTTATGTTCCTTTTTAAGCTCTGTTATTAAGCTCTGTATTACCTTGCAAACACAGCTGGAATAGTGGCAAGGGACAGGGGTTCTCTGTAGCATTCATTTTTAATGTCTTTTCGCTCTTAAGATTGACCTTACATTCATAAGATAGAAGTGCATTTGAGACAGGGAGCCTCCCTGAGTTATTAATAGCTTGCTTAATTATTCTTCTTTCTTTGGTGCTAATACTTTAGAAGGCATTGAGAAGAGTTACATGAACACACTGTACAGTACTCAGAGCATGCACACCTTCATTATATTCGTCCACTTCTCTTGATTTACCAACCTATTTTAAATGCAATTTCCAAACCCTACTCATGTCATTCATTTTGTGGTACAGAGGTGCAAAGATTACACATCATCCTCTGAGGCTAGCAGCGACAGAAATTACTCAGGGTCACATTTCCAAACCAAAAGTTAAACCTAGCAGATCTTCTCTCTCGATCTCTCCTAACTGAGATGTTTTTTTGGAGGCATCCAGCACTGCTGGAGCAGCAGCACTTCTGATCTAACCCGCTGCCCAAAGCGGGAGCCCTGTGCCTGCGAGTGCCGTGCAGACCTCAAGCACTGGCTCTTCTTCCTCCCGAGGACGCCTGCTCCGGCGCTGAGCAAGCAGTCCCAAAAGCTGCCACAGTTCTGGGGTTCGGGAGGAGGACACTCGTCAGAGGCTGCGTGCGTGTGATGGCATGTTCCCGTGCTGCCCGGGGTCTTAAAAGCCATATCTACTGAACGGGGCCAAACCACTTCCACCACAGCCTTAGGTGTAGGTTAGATTGGTACAAGGAGAGGGGTGGCAGTAAAAAAAAAAAGCTGTTCTGGCTACTGTTGTGCAGAGCAAATAAATTTGCCCTACGATATTTGCACTTACCCGGAGAAACTGTTGGGGGCAGAGGAAAAAAAACAAACCCAGCTTTTAATGATTAGTCCTTTGAAAAGGCACATGCATAGGAACTCATGCTGGAATCATTTGGAACAATGCCAACAGTAATAACTCTGCCTTTAAAAGATCCCATAATGCTTGTTCCAACAGCTCTTTCTATTTTCCTATTAAACTCCTTTAGCTACAACCCAACACAGTGCCATTACTCTCATGCTCCTAAATCCATAGAAGTATCTTAGAGGCATACAGCTCAAAATGCAGCAGACATCATCTGTGGGGGACTCCGGAAAAGCAGCTTTAACGTTGAAATTTGTTTATAAGAGTGCACAAAGGCTTTCCTTGTATCTAGACAGGCAGATACATTATCACTGTGGAAGGTCCCTTTCAGAGCAACAAGAAAGTTTCACTAGGATAAACATGTACATAACAACACATTACTACTTTCTCTAAACTAATTAATTCAATCCAATGGAAAGAGAAACCAAACTGGTTCAAATTCAATTTCATCTGAAAATCCTCATTTCTGTACATACCTCAGATTTTCTTGACTGCTGTTCACAACAGATATCACACTGAGATACCTAATGAAGCTCAGATGCAAATTATTGAAATAATACAGAGCAATCAGGTGGGAATTGGAAATTCAGATTAATTCTGTGTTTGCTAAGAAGTCCTTATTTAAGAAAAAAAAATCAATCATTTCTACTGAGTTACTTGGAGACATTAAGCACCACATGACTGAGATTATTCACATTTGACTAGCATCTAGGAGGGCCAGCCTCTCTAGTAAGAAATAGCCGCCCTATGGATGCATCTAAACAAAGGGGAACATGAGGCACATTGAGATGAGGTGCCTTAACAGTGGACAAAAAACCAGACGGGGGGGGGAACAAAAGCCCATCCACCCAAACCTTCCAAAATTTCAGTCTAGTGCCCCAAATCACAAGATCGACTCTCCTCCGTGCTATGGGTATACCCTCAGGCTGCACCATACCAATCACACAATCTCTCCTCTTGACGGAGAGCAGCAATTTCAACCCTTCTTGCGTTGGTTTTCCGTCCATTGTACTCTAATGGGTGTGTGCACATTTGTTAGTGTCTCTCTTCTGAGGCTGCTTCCCCTCTTTCAGCTGTTCATCTCCCTGTTGGTGTTTTAAATCACATATTTAACCATTTACATTGTGGTGGTTGTCTGGAGGCCTTGTCCTGAGCACCGGGAAGGCCAGGCTGGGGAGACTGCCCAAGGGAAGCTAAGACGGTCTCTCCTTCCAAGAAGCTAAGTAACATCTAGTTTCATTGCTTTCCGTGAAGGGGACCTTGTCTATCCCTGAGCAGCTCCACCCTTGGCAGGGTCAAGCTCATATACAATATGCTGTCCCTGCTGCACGAGGTCAAGGCTGGTAATCTATTATTTTGTTGAAACCTGAGGCCAAGACATGCAAGAAGCTAACAGTGGAGAGACTTGTAATTTATATCTCACTCTCGCCTCACTGCAGAAAAAACAGGCCAACAGTGCAGAGCAGTTTGAGACTCGAAAAATGAAACCTGGGCATTGGGATTTATTTTTCTGTGGTGATTTTAAGAGACCAAAAGAGTCTGCAATAGGTGTAGGCCAAATACTGAGGCTGTGTCTGCTCAAGTTTTGACTGCAGTGAGAACGGGCTTGGATAAAAACCACAGGAGGACTTCAGGATCTGGCCCCATGTGGGGTGTTTAGGGGAGACTGGTTGTCAGCAATTGGGTCAAGCCAACAACTTCTGTCTACTTAAAATAAAGTCATTATTCTCAAACCCACAGCAGCGCCTGCTCCTGATGACTGCTGCAGTCACTGATTGAAACCAGAATTAGACAAAGCCTTTCTGGGTCCCTGCTTCTAATTTAACTTCCCAGCCTTGTTATTTCTGGCTGTAAACATTTATATTTTTTGCTCTGAGAGACAGTTCAAAGTTTTCAGCTGATTGTGCCCAAGTAAGTTTTCCAGCCAGGAGCCTGTACTGCCTCTTGAACTTGCAAATAATTGGTCCAGCCAGGGATTTCTTCATTATTGAGGAACACTGGAGGAAATGCTCTGTAGGCATTTCAGGGGTAATCATAGGCTAACCTGTCCCAGGATATTTAATCTGTTAGACTGTATTTAATATTTATATCATGATAGTATCCAGAGGCCCCAGCCAGACCCCCAGTGAGACAGAAATTGTAGAAATGCAGATGTTTACGTGGTCTCTTTCCCAAAAGCTAACAGTCTAAAATCAGCCTATAAAATGCATATTTAAAGAAAAACAATAAACCTAGTAAAGCTGTCACTGTAGTGAGTAATCTTATTTGCTTGTATTAAACTTACTTTATTCATGTATCTAACCAGCAGTATCCAGTCTGTGTCCAATCAGCTAGCACAGAAACGGGTGTTTCTGTGCAAAATTCACAGGCAGTCTTGCAAGATCGCTTTTTTGCTATACTTTTGGATAGCTGCAGTTATTCCCTGTTAAAATGATTAGTACTTTAAATGAATGAGATCACCTACTGAATAAAAGCACAGCCAAGCCACACTCATAACATGATCTCATGCAGGCTTGTCTTCAAGAATGCCCCCCTGAGAGTTTGCTACAATTGTTCATCCAATTGTTGTATGTAACCTCTGTTCGGAAAGGAAATGTGGCTGACAAAATCAACTGAAAAGGAGCCCGCTGGTGCCAAAAAAAATATTAAAAAGTGTTTGTGCCTGGGTATTTTAATATATATTCTTTTCTCATCACCAAAAAAGAATCCACTCATTTTAAACAAATATACATAATGCTAATTTTCACATACAAGGGCCATTCATTCATTTCAGAGGGGGCTCCTGAGGCTGGGCTTTAAATAAGCTATGCATGAGTGTCTCCATGCCCTAGAGCCAAATATAGCAGAACGTTCTCTCTCCTTATGGTACCCATATAGTGCAGCACTGTCCGCACAGCTCCGCCACCAATAGTGGTTTTGTCTCATCTGCAAGGCAAGAAATCACTATTGTACAGAAACGAATGGAGGCACTGGGCGAAGAAAACATCCACCAGTTGAAGAGTATTTTGGTGGTAAAGAGGGCAGATGACTCCCTGTCAGATTTTCAGAATTCGTCATACGCTTGTGAAAAGTCCCACATCTGCATCGAGGTCCAAAAATCCAGGCTGTAAAGGACTTGCCGAGACTCCCAGAGGAAGTCTGCAGCACAGAGGGGACTTGAAGCAGGTCACCAGCTACCCAGACTAGGCTCATTATCACGAGTTCATCCTTCTTCCCATTTCACTGCCGAGGAGGTCACCAGGAACTCAGACATTACACAACATTGACTTTCTGTCTCTTTGAAGAAGAACTTTGATCCTTGCAGTCGGACATTTTCTACCCCAGACAGCTCATTGCATTAGGCTGTCCCCTTGCCAGCTCTGTGCAGAGGCTGATGAGAAACTTCTCTGCACAAGACAGACTGAAACATGAAGACGTGGTTAGAATGGGAAAGCACGAGCGGTCAGAAAAAAAGAAAATAAAATATGGGGGAAAGGGGAAGAGAAGAAAAGAGGGGACAGATGGGAGCCAAAAAGAAAGAAACAGCCACGAGTTTTGTGGCATGGGTTTTGAAAGCCTTTCTGTGAGGACTAAATATATGGCGTTACTTACATTTAGCAGTTAGCACTCAGAAATGACAATACAGTTGGTGAGCACCTTTGACTGGGACAGCAGACAGACACGATGCTGCAGCTAACATGCAAAATACTTCATTTACCAATGGATTTTTAACAAGTCCATGTAATGATCTTTTATTGTATGAGTCATGGATCACATTGACAAACTAGTACGAACAGTCAGTGGTAGTATAAGCTACCAGCTTATTCCCACAAAATACCATACAATAACATTGCACCTCTAGAGCATACAAATGAGTTTTTCATTCTGCTCAAGGGTTTTCTAGACAGTCTCCACACACTCTCTCAGATGCAGATATTCAGGATATCACACTCGCTCCTAAACAGCCTCATGCTTTTCTGACAGTGTCACTGGCTTTTTGAAGATCTCTTTTGTCTTTCTTTTGCTTATTGGCAGATAACGTCAACCAAGTGTCACCACACTTTTTTAATGTTTCTGCTATGTAGAGGTTACCTGATACCCACCCAGAGCATCTGACACCCCCCCCCCCCCCCCCCCCCCAAACTGAAGAACCATGTAAAGGTACATGTACAAAACAGCGACACCGGAGGACCACCCTGCTGCAAGTCCTCACAGTGGTGTGTTTGCCAGGCACAGTCCCAGCCCAGCAAAAGAGTAAATGCACATGCTTGGTGTGCTTACCCAAGCAAGGAGATCTCCTAACAGGGGCAATGAATGGGTGCGGGTGATTTTTATTCTCTACCAGATGGCATGAAAGGAACTTCTCATATGTGATTTCAGCTTCTTGTGTGTGTGTGTGAGAGAGAAAAAAGTCTGAATTTATATTTAACTTCACTTGAGCAGGACTGACTGCCATTTTCACTTCTCTTTTCCTCACTGGAAAGCCTGATTCTCAGCTGAAGTTATCTGGCACAGTTCCACCCAAAGCAATGAAGAGCATGGGCACAGGGGAAAGAGGACAGTTTGGCCAGGGACCCTTGAGAAATCTCTGCTTTTAAGTGCTACCACAGACTGACATCCATGCAAAGCAAACAGGATGTCCAATTTTAAATCACTAACAACCCGCATCCTGTAAACTGCGTTCTGCTCAGCTGACCCAGGAGATAAAATGCGTTGGGACTGATCCTCAGCTGTGATAATGCTGGTTTGCTTAAAGTTACAGCTGAAAAACCCTCCTGAATGGAACTTTATTCTATTCCACCAGCCTCCCACCCCACCACGGGCCGGTAAGGGATGAGGGGACGGAAGAAGTGGGGCTCTGTCTTTGCAGGGTAGCTTAGAGCAGCTCAGATGTTCCTGGTGGTTGTGTCTGGGACTGTGCCAGCCCCACGGCTATCAGCATAAATTTAGAGCGCCTCTTGCCCTCCACTGAACCTGCTCTTCAAAGAGATGAAAATTAAGGTGTTGTCCTTCTAGGAAAAAAAAAAAAAAATATCACTTAACTGCAAATGGCTTTAAGAAGATTGCAAAGACCTACCAGCTCAAAGCTGTTTGTTCTGCTCTTCATTCACGGCACATCTGCTATCAAGAGGCTTTTAAAGCCTGTCCAGGTTGTCTGAATCAATCCTGGCTAACAAATACATGAAAACTATTTGGAAACGTTTGTTGTGTTCATGTTTACAAATCTACGCAGGTGATGCCACGGTACTCTCAGGACTGGTTTTTGTTCTTAATTTTTGTTCACCTCAGTATTTGCAAGTATGGAAAAGTGAAAAGCTGTTAATCACTGTCCACAAAGGCCAAATGATTTTGTGAGTGTATACATGCGTGTGGCTGTGCATTGTGGACTAACACCCATATATTTTTATGCTATAAAGGTTATATGCTAATATCTACTTTGCATATTCTTTATATTAGGGTGGAGGAGAGCTGGCATTAATCCAAATGTGACTAAAGCTGAGCAAGATGCACTCTTTGGGCTATTCCTCTAGACATAATTTATCACAGCACTGTAAGCACATGCTTTATTGTTCACTTGCTTGCAGGACTGCAAGGTTAAAGGCTAATACTGTACTCTAGCTTAGGCTGAAAGCCATCCACCCAGCAATGAGAATGCTGGCAGAAATACTTGGTTGCTGACTGCCCTCCCCTATCACCATCAATGAGGGACTGTCCTGCTGGGAACAATGGCAGAACAACCCGGCACAGACTTGTGACGTCTTCTCCCTGAGATGTGCAGGAAAAGCAGAATAAGGAGGATGCAGGAACAGGCTGAATTTTGCTGAGGAAAGGCTCATACTTGGCTACAGGCAATCCAAGTCCTCAAACCAGATGCCAGTCCCCAAGACTGACTCCACAGCACTACCTGTAAGTGTTCATTAAACGTACAGTGACTTGGGACTTATCTGGACCAGGTAAAGCAGGCCTAGAGCGAAGTCCTGCTGCTGGATTAGTCTTACGCCAGGCTGGGTTTCAGCAGGTTGGCTGATGGTTTGTCATGCTGCATTACTTTGTGTACTGCTCTATGAATTCATTCGTGGCAGACTGTGGGAGAATATGCCTGTTCTTCCTAAGCCCTTGTGTGCAAATGCTCTCAGCTTGCCAGCACAGTAAATTAAACTGCTGGTGGAAAGACACAGATCCTACTCTAGAAGATGAACTCTTCCAGCTGTTAATGCAAGTCAGATTTTGGGACGGGGAGCAAAAGGGAAAAAAAGAGGCAGATGCAGGGTATGAGACTTGGTGGAAGGAATTTTGGCAGTGGGTTTTGCCCTGACAAGCAGCAGGGTGCCTTGCTAAGGAGATCACGCAGGCTGCATGCAAGCCTGCAGTCGTGGAGACAGCTGATGAGAGTTTAGGCTTTGCCAGACAATAGCACTGTAATACACACATTGAGGAAAACCCACCAGAGATGAGTGGAAAAGTAAGTTTCTGGAGAATTCCCTTATGGAGTAATTCCTTACCCTTCCCAGAGTGCGCTTGCACATGTGCAAACACGTGGACGGAGATTCCTCTTGCTGTGAACAATGTCACCAGGTACCCTCTGTTGTAACATATTCCAGAGCATCCGCCACAAAGCATGTCATGGACACCTTGGCTCCCTCGCTGCTCTACCACTCTACAAAACCACACCATGCAGAGCTTTTCCCAGTACCTGCAAGCAGATCCTTCCTATAAGCTCCTTGTCCAGTTGTTCCCCAGGAGCAGACACTTAATCCTTAGTGATGTTAACTACCACGGTAGCAACAATACTCATGGGACTGCACTAGACAACAGGAGTGCCCTTTGCAGGAGGAACTGAGCACAGTCCAGAGAGGGGTCCCCAAATACTATCAAGTAGCATTACTGTGAGGGGTTTATACATTGCTCTCCACAGCTTTTAAGTATACACATTCAAAAGAATCCTAGCCTGCTTTAGGAAAAGCATTATCAACAGGTCGAGGGAGTAGATCTTTCCCCTCTGCTCAGCCTCGGTGAGACATATCTGGAGTGCTAAACCTAGCTCCGGGCTGGAAGAGAGATGTGGACATACTGGAGTGGGTCCAGCAAAAAAAAACAAACCACAGACAATTAAGGGATTGGAGCATCTGACATACGAGAAGAGGCTGAGGGAGCTGGAACTGTTCAGCCTTGAGAAGAGAAGGCTCAAACGGGGATTTTATCAAAGTGTATAAATACCTGAAGGGGAGAGGGGACAGTAAAGAAGACAGAGCCAGGCTCTTAGCAGTGCCCTTTGATAGGACCAGAGACAACGGGCACAAACGGAAATACAAGGAAGTCCATTTAAATATAAGAAAAAGCTTTTTTTTTTTTTTCTTTTCACTGCAAGAATGGTCAAAAACTGGAGGAGGTAACTTGGAGAGGTTGTAGAGTCTCCTTCCTTGGAGATATTCAAAGCCCAGCTGGACATGGCCCTGAGCAACCTGCTCTATTTGACCCTACTGTGAGCAGATGGCCTCCAGAGGTCTATTCCTTCTTCAGCCATTGGGTGATATGCTGTCCTTTGAAATAAGAAAAACAATGTTAAGCCAGCTTGACTTTACACAAGACTATTGGAGTACAATGAAAAGTCCATAAGTGTACAAGTTATTTTCTTCATCACCTCTTGAAGTTGCAGTCAGAGGAAGCTGGTGCCTTATATTTGGTTGTTAGTGAGATACATAACACCTTGGCTGTCTTCACCAACTATCCTTCAACACTAAACCCAGCATGCTTTTGTACCCACCGATGTTAGCAAACCTGTACTAAGGAAAAAGACACAACTGCAGAATATTTCCAGTTGCAGGCCAGAGGCAGGATGTCCAAGACTCAATCTGTCTGAAAAGTAATTTCCTTCTGATGTAAAAGACATTCTCTTTTTAATTCTCCCTCCTGCAAATACCATTGCTTTCTTATTCGCAAAATGGGTCCAAATATAAGCCTGCAGAAAGAGTGTCTAATGTGTCCCAAGGTAAGTATCAACTTCTACCCATTATGGAAAGCTTTATGCACGTCTGTAGAAAATAAGTAGCCCTTAAGTGAATGTTTTCTAGAAACAAAATAAATGCTAGGTCTCAGAAATGCCTCAACATTTTCTACGGAGGGGAAGAAAAAAAGGAAAAAATCCATGTCTAAAATATCTTCAGCTGAAAGCATGCATAAGTCTCTGCTACAGCAAAGGTTGATCTCTCTCTCCTTGTTCCTTTCCTGTGCTTTCACATCTACCCTTAGCACAGTGCTGCAGGTTGTTTATTTCTCCAGAGAAATTGCCGCCAAATGCTTGTTGGCGTTTGACTTGGCAAAGAAGAGTAGTGGAGAAGAACAGAGAAATGAACATTCTCGGTAAAATGTCTGTCCCTTCAAGCGGTGTCTTAGCTGGTATTTTAGTTATGGGTACCTGAAGCCTTATAGAGTAGAATAGGGAGGGTGCAGGAACGTTCCGTACATAAAGGAACCAGGGAAACCCATCCCTTTATTCCCGCCTTGCTCCCATAACTATATGGTCTGGCACACAGCATCCAACTGTGGGTCTGCCAGCCAGACTGCCTCACCAGAGGGCTTGGTACCCGGCCCTGTAATGCTTTCAGGTTGGCCTAAGCTCAGCCCAGCATTTCCTGGAAAGATGCTTCTCCTTCAGCGATTTTGCTTTGCAGGCTGCTGGCATCATGTTCATGCGATGCCCAAGGATAAAACCTGGCCTAGAAAGAAGGTAAAGCTGAAGAGCCCTGAGCTAACCAGCAAGTATCCGCTCCTTGTGAGCTCAGAGTGCCCTCCTTGCTTCAAAATCCATTTGTCACAAGGGGCTCTGAGAAGCCTCCAATCCTCCCGGAAGACTCCAAGTTGTAGTAATCACAGCGTCTCCACTTCTCTTTGTGCAGGCAGCAAAGAAGGAAGATACAAATGCAAATGAGGATGTCTTCTGTGACAAAGGAGACTAACAGCACCCAATGTCTGGTTTTTACAAGTGATTATTAGCAATTTTTTGTGCACTTCCAAATGCAGAATAGTTGCTGTTCTCACAAGTGAATGACAATAAGGTTTACTGCTTATTATTATATCACTCGTTTCTAATACAATGTAACATAGGATATAGGGAAATATTATGGGAAACGTTGCAAGATTACCAGAAAAGCAGATGAGCATTTCTCATATAGGAATATAGAATAATGGCAACCGTAATGAGTTCAAAAAGCCCCAGGTAGTGCGCAAACAACAATAAAATGCTCTGAAAGTAATAAATCCACAAGGTTATTAGCACAAGAACAACGATGTAAATGGTTTCAAGTCCCATTTGGCTTGGAGCATTTCCTTCTAGGTCAGTGGTTCGAATAAGAGGTAGGCAAATACTGCAGAAGATTTTGTGTAAATGTTTGTTTAATGTTTTTAATGAATTTACTTAGCTTGTGTTTATTTTCCACTAATATTTTAGCACAGTGGTTCCCAGTCTGCTTCACATTATAGAAAGCCTGATGCCATAAAGGGGGAGGATGGATCAATCCCAGGCCATACACCCCTGTTGCAGTGAATGTGCTTTGTGGCAAGAAAGTTCATGAATATCATTCATTTTAAACAAATATTGGCAACTGGTCAAAGAAATCCAATTCTGTATTTGCTCACATGAGAATTTGTACCATATGCTTTGAATCTAGGAATGGCACTTATTCTGTCCAGGAAGAAGCTTGTACACCAAATCATCAGTAAGCCAGGGAATTAGAGTTTCAGTTTCGCATATTCAGAAAAGAATATGATTCACAGATATCTGTTCTGATTGTAAATTATTTCAAATACTGTAAGAACACGGATATTTTCACAAACTATTAGTAACAACAAAAAGGTGCAAAATACATTTCACAGCTGAGGCACTACTGCTACCCACACGTCGTATTACAGTTTAAGTTATTAATTTTAATATGCTTTGTTCAAAGACGGTTCCTAATATGCAATGCCTGATGGCTGTTCACGGGCATCTATGGAAAGAGTTCAGCTCAGCTTCTACAGGAACAGCCTCGCAAAAACAACACTGCAAACTGCCTGACAATACAGCAAGGCATGGAGAGGCAACAAATCTTACTTAAGTGTTTACTCCCCCTTGCACATGGTTGTTAGATAATACACTGCTAAAATATCATCTGTGTTAATATGACTTGGGAAGGAAGGGAACATTGGTAGCGGTGTTCTGGCAGAGTGGAAATCCCCCTCCTTTAAATATATTATGTTGCTCATAAAGGCTATTGCCAGGCTGTGATATAATAAATTCTTCCCTTTTCCTGAGGTGGGACCGTCCAATTCAGTTTCAGGTTTAGCAATGTCCAAATTCGTTACCCAGCTTCATCCCACCACCTGTCCCATGGATTCCTGCCCAACTAATTTCCTTTTGGAATTTCAGCTTTTCGCTGCTTAGTGTGGTTAAGTTGTTGCTGGGAGAGGGATGTTTCCATGTCTGGAAAGAAAATGGTAGTGAAGCTCCTGCTAAAATAAATCTTGCTAAAGCCAAGGGTACTGGAAAACAAACGACTAATGTCTAATCTACTATGTTAGCCAAGATCAAGGGTAAAAGAGCTACAGAAATATCCAGAAAGCAATAACCTAGGTGATACAATTCCAATCAGGATTTTGGATGTAGAAGCAGTAATAAAACTCACCCTTCCCATAATCACATGCAATCTGTTTAGCACAGTGGCTAAAGAAAGCCTCTTGTTTCTGGTAGCGTTATAAGAACTGCTTGCGGTAAAAGCATATATTTTAAAAGGCCATTAGTTCCTGCTAAAACGTTGATTTCTGAAAAGTCTACAAATACAGGAATCCATGTCCTAGTTTATGAAGTAACAACTACAGGAATTTCCTAAGTTTAAATAGTATTTTCACAGACTAATAATAGATCTGATGATTGCCAAGACAAGATAGCTGAGTCTATTTGGAGACTAGCTATTAAGAAACAGATGACATTATAAGGAACTAAGCACAGTATCCAGATCATAACTACCACGCTTACCACTCCTTACAGAAAAATCCTGCGTCCTGTAAATTATCTCCACCAGAAAAATTCCTGGACCTTACGTCATTCTAATGGAAATCCATGTACAAATCAGATATGGATACAAATGAGTATGTTTTTGCTGATGCACAGCATTACGGAATTGATATATGCTCTGACACGTATTTGGGCTTATAACTAGGAACACACACATGTGCGCATGCATACCTGCATAAAACCACCATTTAAGAACATCAGGTTGCAAAATTTGGGAAATGCCAGATTCAAGCTAATTTTGGAAATACCAGATGTAAGCTTTCCTGCCAGGTGAGCAGGTGAAGCACCAGATGACTATAACATTTCAGATACTCCATTCTCTGGAAGGCGAGTACATGTATATATGCATATATATCTTATTTCTATTTAGGAAAAAAAAAAAAAAGTTGCATTTTGAATGAAAAATGCTGCATTTGCTTCCTGACCTCAAGGGCTGTGAAGGGAAGCATGTTACAGCATCACAGACCCTTCCAGCCAGCCCTTCCCTCTTCTGGCCCCCACGGACTCCTACCCAGCTGGTAGAGTCCCTCCTTCCCACACACTCTCTCTCCTGCTCTGTCTCTGTCTTTGTAATGATTTTCCCACTCTCTGCCTTCTCATCCCTGTTCTACTCTTCTGGGACCTGGCCAGGACAACCGTCTGCTCTTCAGGTACCTCAGTCCCACGGTCCTCGCTTACCAGGTTGCTTTCCCTTCCTCTTCAACCCCCTGTTTTCTCCAGCCCTTTCAGGCCCTATCCTTTTCAGTCCTAGCTCTACTCTTCTTCCTCTTAAAATTTATGATATCTTCTGCCTTCTCCTCTCCCCACTTTGTCTCTTTGCATACTTTCCATGCATCATAGCGTGCAAGACCCTCGAAGGTCTTCTGCATCTCCCATCAGATACTTGTTTGTCCCAGCCTCTGGCTTCATTGCCCATCTCTTTTCCCAGGAGACCTACGTGCTAGAGATCCAGATCCTAGATGTTCTTCCTTGCTAGACCTTTCCCCCACCACCTCCCAGCTTCTGCCTGCTTCAGTATCTCTAGCGTATTGCAGCACTATGGTCACAAGATAAATGCCAGTCACCCACAACTACCATTGGACTATAATTAATGTGGGTGGAAACTTCAAAGGATTTAATTTGCACTAAGTACTCAGAAAAGTCTGTTTCAATTTTACCCTCTAAATTTCCAAAGACATAGTGAGATTCAGGATGGCTTTACATGGAGGTGTGAAAAGGCAGATTAGCTCAAGCCCCTGCCCCAAACCATAACAACTGTTAAAAAGAACACATGCCAAAATTCTCATGGGCAAAGCAGGAAACACAATGGATTTTATGCTAGCCTTGTTCTGGGAAATGCCTGATCATATTGTTTTTTGAACAATAATAATAAGTGATAATAATAGCCATTTGGATCCACTGAACATAGAATATTTCAGCCCACAAAGTGAAAATTTGAAGAAGTTACAAAAAAAAAAAATGACTGTTTTGCCATGGGGAGTGTTTGGCTTAACAGCTTGGACAATGATCATTGTGTGTTTGAGAGTATGGGTTTTTTTCATTCCTTTTTCACACTTTGCTTTATTTTTTTTAACCCATGTTTCTTCTTATTATATATCACGATACTACTGGCACGATGGTACCATGTTCAAAAACTTTGGATTTCGGTGTTCCTGACAAGCCCACAGTTCTTTGGCCTGTGGGACACTGTCCTGGCCCCCTTAGAATCGCGAGGAACTATGCCACTGCCTCCTCCCGGGGCCACAGTTTCTGCACTGGGGCTCAAATAGAGCAGAAACCAGACAGTTTCGATGGCATTGAAGCACATGCTCTCTGCTACTGAGAGTGAAGGGTCTTTCTTCTGCATTAATTAGGTTTGTAGCGGTATTCTTCCTGAGTCACTCTTGGGAGCTAGAACTTTCTTCAGAGAATATGCACGACTGTACGTAGTACACACACAGCCTGTAAGATTATGCTTCCTTTGCTCTGCCAAGGAAGCTAGTTAACCCATTTCTCCGCAAAGATGATAAAACTGTAATTATGATCACTGATACAGAGAACTGTTCAGCTTTGAGGAGAATCGTGCGCATTTTTGATGGGAAGAGTCAACAGGAATTTTGTCTAGACATGCTGTTTGATTAAGGAACTATGAGATCAATTATCAGTTATGACTGAGGCTCAATTCTACCATTTCAGATATAATCACCAGCAGTCAGACCTGGCAGCTGTGGTGCATTCCTTTGCAACAATATAGCTGTGTATAAAATAATGATATTTTGGATTACCCAAGCAGCTGGACTACAGCTCATAGATGGAAGGTAGAAAGTAATACACATTTACTTTAGAACAAATCTGGCTTTGCAAAGTACACAAAAAGACCTCAGCTTTAGCAGAGGTAACAAACATCTTGTTCCAGTATCACTTCTTTTTCTCCTAAAGAAGTCATTTCTGGGGTGCTGAAGAGTAGGTCGTAACAACTTTATCAACTGTGCCCAAAAGACTCTGCAGCCAAAGTCTTATTGAAAAAGCACTGAAGCTGATATTTATTCACCCCAAGTGAGGCCTTCCTGCAGGAAATTCTGTAAGTTTCCCCATCTCTATTTCTTCACAAGCCATGGACCAGGAATGTCTTGAAGCTAAGAACCTTGTAGATAGAATTGATTAGTCCGATGCTTGGCAGCTGTAGCTACGTGGATCAGTTTGCCTTTGTCTTTTTTTTTTTTTTTTTAACATATGGAAACTCTAGGTGTTCGAAATATTTTGGGCTAGCCTCAACTGAAACATTAATTACGCTGAAGAATTCATTAGGTCATTTTTAGTTATTTTTTATGGAACATCTGGGATGCTACAGGATATAATGAACTTAATAAAGCATGGTTGAACACTGCTAATTTTAGAAAGTCACAGTCAAGAAGTCAACTTGTTTAAATGACAAAGCCAGCACCTCCTGGGAGATGTCTGCCTACATCAGTTATATATAACAGGCCCAGTAAACAGGGCCATTGTGGAAAAAGCAAAGGGCCTCAAATCCATTTGCAGCTGCCTGGATTCAGCATTCTTGGTGCAAAGCCAGTGGAGCCAGCTTCTCCTCTAGCCACTTCAGGCCAGTGCCTTTGATAGGTGAGGAATGAAGCTATTGCCACGGGCACAGCTGCTTTCTCCTACCAAAACCCAAAGCAGCTGTGGCTTCAAAGCGGGGGCATCACTGGGGACCAGATCTGTCCCATCTTTATTTAAGTCCCAGGAAGAATGGCAAAAGCACTGAGAGTAAAATATCCTAAAGAAAGAGAGGAACACACTTCATAACATTGGCTAAGCATTGGCAAGAAGCCATGCTGTCATACCGCATGGAGAACTCCTACAGACAAGAAGGGATGACAGTTCTGTGTCCACAGCCCATTCATCCTGGCAGTGCATGTGCATCTGTTACATGCCCAGGAGTTGTAGGGTGGATAAAATAGGTGTCCAACTTTGACGTACGTAGAAAGGACATCACAAGGTATAGGGGTATAAAGTTAGAAGGGCAGCAATGTGGAAGGCGTGAGAAAGGAGTAGGGAAAATACCATGCAGCTCTGCAGGTCCTCTTTACCTTTGAGTTTAAAAGAAATTATTCTGACCTGGAGACAGTGCCTGACAATGCAAATGAGATAAGAAATAAAAATTGCTTACGTTCATGGGTACCCAGCAAAAGACTCAGCATTTCCACTTTCTTGTAGGACTTCAGACATTTTCACAGCGGTGTGGATATGCCCTGTGTTTTCATCTGTGCTTCTCCTATTGTATTTCAACTTCATTAGAAACTGAATTAAACTCAAATGGAATTTAAAGCAATGGAAACGTGTCTAGACAGGATTTAACTAAATGTATTAACTCAATGGGACTTTCAGATAGTGAAATAGCATTTTGTGAGCTCCCACAAAGAAGCAGAAATGCCATTTTTATTGGGGTTCGCCACTTTTCTATTCCAATAAACACCGAACAGACAGAACACCTTTGTCAGTGAATACTAAGGCTAGTCAGAAAACACGGAAGGTTTTTGCTTGCCTCCTTATGAAGGAAATTTTGATATGGATTTAAAAATTTTATTCTTATTTACATATTTATATTTTTTGCCACAAACCCCTCCACTTTTTGTTTTCAGACATTTGGAAAAGCTTTTGAAAATGGCTCAGAATTATTTGATCACCTGCTTGGGTATCATGTAACTTTTCAAAAGAACAGAACTAGGCTTGTAATGAACCTGTGAGAATCTTGTTCTGGGCCACAGGAATCTTCCTCCCTTCTTCACAAATCTAAAAGGTCTAAGATCCTTCTCAGGAGGGCTTTTCAAACTCTCTTTAACAATTATAATGATAGATGGATATCTGTGAAATAGAACCGGCGTGATTGAAATAGTTGTATAAGCACAAAGGTTTTGACAAAGTAATCAGGAAAAAAATGGGATTTGTGTAAGTGGAAGAATCTAAGAAACTGCATATTTAAAGAGAAGACACGTGTAGAAAATGCGATAAATTGAAGAACAGGCTCTGAAGGGAATGAAACAGTCACAGAAAGACAAGTGACTTATTTGAAGAAGCGGACCTCTTTATTTTTCCTTACTTGTCTAAAGCAAAGTTCACAGGGTAGGTTTTCCATTGGATTTACCTGAAGCTGGACCTTGATATGATCTAATGGGATGAGTCCACTCTCTACATCAAGGATGGAAAGCATAGTGTAGAGCCCAGGCTAGACTACAACACAACAGAGTACATTTCCAACATACCTCCACATGCATGCTGTGGACAGGGCAAGACAAAGAAGCCGCTGCTGAAATGGCCCTGGAAACAAAAGTGCTTCGGAGCTTTCTGCTGGTGTTGCAGGAGGGGTGGCTGTGCCCATCTCCTCTGCAAGTGGGGATCACCAGGCGAGGTCCTCCACGCACTGTCACGCCGGGGCCCTGGGCGGGCAGCACCTGGCCGCAGGCCATGGCACGCTTTGTGCGCGTAGCTCTGCCATCATCTCCATTCTTAAAACAGTGCTTCAAACGGAGTCTGCACAACTCTGATGAGTAACTCCGCTCTGCCCTTGACTTTACTTCCCTCTGCTACCCCAAGTTGTGCTAAATCTTGTTAAATCCTTTCTTTCTTTGTTATGCCTAATTATATAGTTGTCAATCTTAAAACACACAAAAGAGGGAAATTTGAAAACATTCTGGGATTTGTATTATACTGTTGAATGAACGGTTATTTTTCCTATTGCACAGGAGAGACAGCTCTAAATGAACTTTTCACAGACAAAAAAGTAAGTGGGTCTTTAACAAGAAAGAAAGGAATTGGCAGGTATATAATTATTTTATTGCTTCTACTTTTGCTACTTTCCTTCCTTACTGTCAGCCTTCATCCTCTCCCCAACCTGGTTAAAAATAATAATAATAATAATGCTAAAAATTCAACCCCCTTCTTTGTATGCTAACTTTATGGGAAGAACTGGGACATGGGTGGCTTCACTTTACCAGCCAATGCAGCACATACACCTGGGCTGAGAAAAGTAGAAATGTTGCTCCAAGGTGTCCATTAGAGACTCAGAGGCCTCTGCCAAAACTAACAGCATCAGCACACACATACAAAGGTATCCTTTCTTTGAACAGAGTTACCTGCTGTTAACCACACGTCTCTGGACACTAGCACTGGAATTTAGGACTCCGCCACATGACTGAGTTATAACTTGGTTACAGCAGCTTAACAAGGTTTGGTCTGTCAACAGACCTGACAAAATTGTCCAGTCCATACAGTTCATCTGCCCCCATTGCAAGGTAAAACACATTGGCTTAAGTCATCATGAAGTGCATATAGGGCCCATTATGACAGCTCAGCTGTTTATTCCACGGTAACTTGAGCCTTTTGCTCCGATTAATCAAGGGGAAAGAAACTGTCAGGTATGCAACACAGAGAAGAATAGCCTTCTGTTACTGCTGATGAAGAAAGAGACAACTGAAGAAAGAAAAATCTTATTTAGCCTGTTCTGCTGAAATCAGAGCTGTGCAATATCTGCTGGCTTGGAGGCTTGGATACTACCATGAAGAATACAGTCTGACAGGGAAAGAGCACATGAATAGGAATGTACGCAGCAGGACCACAAAGAAACTAAACTAAAGCCAGTCATATCGTCGGATCAACATCGCTGCTCAGTGCGCAAAGCTGCAACAAGATGTGGCATGTGGCTTTGAAAAGAAAGGAAGTACAACACGATGGAGGGGCAGCATGGAGCCCCACAGCATCAGTGATTTCTGGAGAAGCTGGCAAAATGAGCAGAAACACTATTTCTAACATTCCTGTTAGGGTTTCCAATGTCTAAGATCTGATCCATTCAGAAACAAACCTCTTGTAAGAACATATTTCTTAAGTCCAGTCAGAAAAATATCTACGTGAATAGCTTTCTTCCCTGTAGACACAAGTTTTCGTTGTCCAAATGCTGTTGATGTGAGGCGCCTTAACATCTAATCAGGTGGTCATGTGTACTGTGCTTTTGACACCCTGGAGATACAGCAATTCGTGTTGAGTTAACAAAATGCGCAGGAGGGAAGGCGCAAGTGAAAACCTTAACCTGTAGGATGAAAGTTACTCTCTTACGGTTTTAGGCTGGGGGACATAATGAAACACTTTGGCCAGTTTTCCCTGCAGCCCTTTCCCCCAAGCTCATCTGCATGTGTGAAAGGAACCGAACATAAACCACAAATGCTCAAACCTAGTGACCTTTACAAGGATGTTGTGAGGTCTCAGAGTCCACACAAACCAGGCCTTCATTTAGGAAAACATTTCATGTGATGATTTGGTGTTTCCCCTCAGCAAATCCTTTCTCTATGCCTGGGACAGACTTTAAGGTGCATCTTAGCTTTCAAAAGGTTAAACTGCTTTCTGACAGCTGCTAAGGTCTTCCTCAAGGAACTCCTTGAATGCCCATTCTTAAGACACCGAGTTGTTGCTATTAAAAATACCAAGCGTGTGTTTGTTGTGGGATAGGTAGTCTGTTTAAAACCATTCCCACTCTCAGGAGTGACTGTAAATAAAGCATAATTCTTGTGAGGGAGCTGTCATCCAGAAATCTTGCGCTGACTCTTTCCAGATTATAAAAATAACATTTCTGAGACGTGAAGGACAAAGATGACTTACAAGAAATATAGACGGCCCCGTGAGTGACTCGGAGAAGGCAGAACCATGGCCCAGAAGCAGACAGCACTGGCGGTGGGTTGTACTTTGTATCTCGGTCATGAGGACAACAACTTCCCAGGCTTTACACTCCATTTCGCCGGCTATTCTGGCCTCCTTTGAGCAGACAAGAACTGACGTGTCCCCCCCTCCTGGCCCAAGTGCCTAACCCAAGTACTGGTTCTGGAAGTTATTCCAGCCGTGACTTGATAACAGCAACGGCATCATTATGGTTACCCACTGCTTTCTGTTTACAAGGCTGCCTTCAGTCATGACTTTCTGGAAGTAAGGATTCCCAGTTTACATCTGCAAGGCTCTTTCAAGCTTGGCCTTAAGCCTATCCTCCAGATGTCCCGAGGCACCCCAAAACCACCGCTAACTTAAGCAATACTAAAGCTCCCTTTTCTCCCCTTCCAGGATGCTGTCTTCCCCACACCGGTGGTTTCATTCATCCACACGACATCCCTTCTCAAATAACATCCAGGCAAATTTGAAGCATGGTGCTGAGCCATTCTGCACGCGCCTTTGCTTTGGCAGAATTACATCCCTCGCTGTCTCTTGCGGCTCGCTTAGATGGCAGCTGTGATGGGACAACCAAACCAGTTATCCAAGGCTGTCACCAGGTATTTTTGTACCACTGAAGAGAGGTTCACGGGATCGTTCACAAAGAGAAGTTTAGTCGAGGTTTGCCTGATCCAGCCTGGGACTTTTTGTGAGGCACTGGGCTGTGCATTTATGTTTTGTTTTAGCTAACAGCTTTCAAACCAGAAACCGCTCTAGGGTCCTGGTTTTGCTCAGTTGCCTCAATTAATATAGATATACATATACGTGTATATATATACACATGTAGTATAGTACAGTGTGTATATATAGTCTATATACATAGTATATGTATATGTCACGCTCCCTTGCAATTTACTGTAACAAAACACTTTGTTCTTCTGTATCTCTGGGACAGATCAAGCTTCCAGGTTTTTTTCTGTAAAGGAAGGGGAATATCTGTGTATCTAACCACATTTCTGCTGCCCACTTCACCGAGTTATTGCTGACAGCCTCTCAGCACACAACGCTGTATTACCTAGAAAAAACGCAGCAAACACAGACTTTGGAAAAGAAGGGTGAGCAGTCCACTCATCTATATGGGAGATAAAAGCTCTGCCTACAAAATCATAATGAGTGCATGGATCCATTGTCAAAAGAGAGAAACAAATCAGATCTACACCGTTTTGTGTTCTCCTAGTGGAAATACTGAGCGGATTGAGCATGAACTTCTAAAAATAGAGCTGAGCAAATCCCACCAGTATTGTTACAGACTCCAACTTCTGTAAAGAAACTGCTGGCTTTTCAGTCCCCCATATTTCATAATCTTTCTCCCAGTGGGTGAGGAACCCTGTGCTTACACTGACGCCTCCCATACTACAGCAAAGCTGCCAGCTGTCTCAATGTATGCAAATGCAATGATCTACTGAAGCTTACAGCACTCTTTGAGGGGGGCTGCTCTTTGGCTGTGAATGGCCATATTCCCGGATTTCTACTGACACAGCAGGCAGAAAGCCTTGCAAATTTGCCAGCAGCCCTATCCAGTCACTTTCAATTAGAGAATACCCAGAGCTAGCAAAACCTTACTCCTACTTGAAACCTGTCTGATGTACCATGTCACCTTTGGAACGCAGGTGGGGCTACAGTGTGGGGAACTCATCTTGTTTAAGATTAGTTTATCATGCAGCGGCACTTTGCCATGAGGATGAGGAGGCCTACTCTTGTATTAGTTACAGAGGTAGAACTGAGGCAAGGGCCAGCCTAAATATGGCAACGTTGGGTGTAGAACAAAGCTATTCTATGTCTCTCCTGTACTCCATTTATTAAGGCATGCAGCCTAGGAAAGTTAAATTTACTCCTTTTTCCAACCATTTATCAGTTCCGTAGAGGACCATGGCATAAGTAGGTGTTGACTGCATTTTACTTGTCCTCACTAATTCCAGTCACAGCTCTGCCAAAAATGGTTTTATCTGGGTAAAAAACCCAGGTGCAGTAGCAAAGAAACTTTTGAGAACTTTTAATAAGTCTTACTGCCCAGATTAGAAAGTCATCTTCAGTTTATAGATTTACCACTCTCATGCCCTCCTGAAAAATGGATCTTTTTGCTTATAAACAACACATCAGGCAGAATATTAATACACTTACGAGATTAGGCATGCAGAAAATAGCTTCAAAATTAGATCTGTCAATAAATACTAGGAGAACAAGATAGAGTTTTGGTGATAAGTTGTCCTGGTGGACATTAGTCACATTTCTATCCACAGATGAAGGATAACGAAGGTCACCGTCAAATACATCGATTTGAGATTAAGGACTTTAACAAAGTTATAACCTATAACGATATTGGAAATGAGCCTTCAAGCAATCTCTCCTGCAGCCCAGTGGCATTGCTCTCAGCACCACGGCCCATCTCGAGGGCAGGCCACACTCGTGAGGAAAAACCCACCGCCCCATCATTTCTGGCTGTGTTTCGGAGCGCGCAGAAGCCCTCTTTCCAAACCCCAAATGGGGCAAGAGATAAACCTTTCACATGCAGAGGCTATGACAGGAGCTGAGGCAGGTTGTGCAAAGCCAGCTTCCTCAAAGCAGCCCGCCCGGGCACTCCAGTGGAGGCCTAGGCTTGCTTTCACCTCAGCGTACCACAAGACAACACAGATAATGCAATAATTCAGCATTCACCTTCAAGTCTGTCTTTTCCACATTGTCCAGACTGCTTTGCCACTGCCTTTAGGGATGCAGGGTTTCACCTTTACAGCCATAAACTAGATATCATGTGTGTTACAGTGCTCATTAAGTAGGCCTGTGCGCTGCCGCTTTTGCACAGGCCCTGTAACAATCACTGTGGATTTAAATCCAAGAGCAAGCATCCTGTGATAAATCCATAGGCACACAATGCATGCGTTAAAAAAGAAACAAACAAAAACCATGCAGGTTTGAGAAGCACTCCCTAGAGACTTTTTCTTCTCTGTACCTTCTGATAAACAACTACTTCTTTTCCCCAGCACTGACCAGCAATAAACTTTGCAATATTTGGTAGGCCTTAGAATCAAATTTTCAAAAATACATACCAAAATTCTCAGAAATATTTGCCCTTGCTTCAGCATTCTTCATACACTAAGCATGAGTTTAATTAACAGATGGGATGGCTCTATTCACACTAACACGTTGCCCGTGCTTTTACCTCCTTCAGGTTATAAACCCGTGACCTTCACACCCTAGCTTTCTATGCAAGTCTTAGGAGCTCCATTTTTCAAAATAGGCCTATAACTTTTAAATATTTGCTTTTGAATTAAGGCTAAGTCAATCAAGTCGTAAAGCAAGTAGAATGCAACAACTTGCCTCTCTTTTGCCAACAGAGTATATAGGAGCTAAAAGGCCTATGCTCAAAGAGGAGGATGAATTTTTAATGCTCTTCCCTCAGTGACAGAGAAATGGCTTTCTGCGTATTCTGTCAGGAAGGTCTACCGAAGTCTCACCTCATTCAGAACGATCTGGATCATGAAACTCAAACTGACTGCCCAAGAGAAGTGATAAAGCTAGGATAAGTGAAGTCCTCAGAGCTCCTAAGGAAAGCTTGAAGTATTTGGAAAATAAAATAAAAGCAAAAGATAAAGACTCACTGTAGACCACTGGGTAGGAAGTATCTGAGGCTTTTTATCCTACAGGGATTTGTCTTGGCACCAGCCATAGATACCTAGCAAGAATTGTGCAAGCCTTTCAGAAAACACACATTGGACCATGGTGTCCACGGGATGAACTTATTTCTGTTTGAAACCAGGGTTGTCACATCTTATGCTTGTCCTCCCATGCCATGATTTAGAACATAAACAACTACAGCAATTGCTGCCTGCAAGCAACAGAAATGCAAATTGCTCCCGATATAGGCCAGGTCCCTGATACCTACATTTGGAGAGAAATGTCTATCACTCATTGAGGCAATTATTTCTCACGCAGGACAAAATCCTGAAGGGTTCACACAGTCCTTTCTCAGACAAATCTCTATCCTGAGATCATTAGAAATTTTAACCAGGAGGTGATTTGACTTGCCAAATACAGGTGGCATAAAACGAACCAGCTCTTCAAGGCCTGATGAAATATATTTGCCTCCACTGAGTTCCGTTTTTGTTTCCATCTAATTCACAGATCTTAATGATACTTTTCATACATTGCTTTTTAGAGGACTGACAGATCCTGCCATTAGTAAGAAGGAGTTTAATTTAAAGCAATATAAACAGTGCTGCAGAGCTGAGCTAAAAGAAGTGGCAATTAAAATGCATCTGCTATGATGGAATGAACTTTAATAAAGATCTTAATGATGATATTAGAAGTCATGCATGAAGTTTTATTCCTTATGCATGGAATAACAGCAAAAATAATAAAAAACCCTTGACAAAAATATGAAACGTGGCATTTGTAAGCCTGACAGAACTATGGCATTGCAGACATTTTATTACAATGACAAGAAGAAAGAAAGAAAGATATCCCTCCTTGATTGCCTGTGTGTCATTTGAATCAATTTAGCCTAAATTTGCTTTTTCTTCTGTTAAAGGTCATTCTTTTGTAAAGTGATTTTTATAATTGTTGTCATTCTAGATCATTTATGTCAAATTTTGGCTAGATTAATTTTGAGAGATCACTTTAATAGATGATTAGCTAATAGATTCATGTAACAATTCAGACACAACACTCAGTCAGAGGACTGTCTACAGGAGAACATACAAATTAAGCAGAACTCCCTGTCCTTAGGTGTGCAGATATCTGTATTGATCTTTACTCCAAGGTCTTTAATTCAAGTAAGTGCTGTCACCCTATCAAATCATACTGTCCACAAATTATTCTCCAAAGATTTTCACTTTGGTTGTGTGTACCAGAAACAAGATATTCTTTGAATTGTTCTGGGAAGCAGGCAAGGACAAATGTTTCCACAAGGTTGAAATGGTCAGCCGGTCCTCTGAGCTGATTTCCTGTTTAAGCATTTAACCCACAACACAGCAAATAGGAGCTCCAGGAAGGCACATGGAAAAGCCAAACAAAATTAAATCAGTTACTCTGCCTGCCAGCTCTATTTCTGACCTGTGTGTATTTGGCTGAGTCTACCAAGAACGGTAACGGAGTATTCAGTATGAAATGTAAAACTGTGGTCTGACACAATTCTTGCTGGATCTGAGAATGAAAGGTGCTACGATCCTATTCTCAGCTCTGCTGTCCCCTCACCGGGACTC
Source organism: Elanus axillaris (assembly GCA_026212715.1). Taxonomy (NCBI): domain Eukaryota; kingdom Metazoa; phylum Chordata; class Aves; order Accipitriformes; family Accipitridae; genus Elanus; species Elanus axillaris. Next base: position 23,166,868 of record JANZLQ010000030.1, read on the forward strand.
CCAGAAAGGCGTTCAATAGTTCTGGGGCTCAGTCACCGAATGCCATTTCTGACAGTCTGACTGTCTGTGCCCAGAGTTACCTGTACTAAACCCTCAAAATCTCAATTCCTGCAAGGTTTCATACCTCTTCGACATTAACTCCTCCCATAGTTGGTTGACAACTGGCAATCTGCCTGCTACTTTAATTGCGCTGCAGTCAAGCTTCCGAGGTGAATATAGTGGGAAGTCTCTTCAGAATTTGCATTTCTTTTCCATATGCAAAATCTGGAAATTAAATCTACTCCATTTTGAAACCAGAGAGACATTTGCCAGTTTTTACCTGATTTCAGAGACAAACCCATTGGAACGGTGTATTGGGTTTGCATGGCAAAGTTTTGGTAGGGGGGAGCTACGGGGGGGGGGGCTTCTGTGAGAAGCTGCTGGAAGCTTCCCCTGTGTCCAACAGAGCCAATGCCAGCCGGCTCCCGTATGGACCCACCGCTGGCCAAGGCCAAGCCC
>JANZLQ010000030.1:23167686-23188884 GCA_026212715.1 Elanus axillaris
GCAGCCCGTGGTGATGAAGACCACGGTGAGGCAGGCTGTGCCCCCCCAGCCCAGGGAGGTCCATGGGGGAGCAGATCCCCACCTGCAGCCCATGGAGAGAGGAGCCCAGGCTGGAGCAGGTTTTCTGGCAGGACTGGCGACCCCACGGGGGACCCACGCTGGAGCAGGCTGTGCCTGAAGGACTGCAGCCCGGGGAAGGGACCCACGCTGGAGCAGGGGAAGCGTGATAAGTCCTGCCCTGAGGAGGAAGGAGCAGCAGGGACAAGGTGCGGGGAGCTGACCCCAAGCCCCATTCCCCTGCGCTGCTGGGGGGAGGAGGTGGAGAGAACCGGGAGTGGCTCGAGGTGGGAAGGAGGGAGGCGTGCGGGAAATGTGTTCTAAGTTTTGGGTTTATTTCTCATTATCCTACTCTGATTTTGACTGGCAATAAATTACATCAGTTTTCCCCAAACTGAGTCCATTTTGCATGTGATGGTAATTGCTGAGCGATCTCCCTGTCCTTATCTCAACCCACGAGCCGTTCATTATATTTTCTCTCCCCGGTCCAGTTGAGGAGGAAGAGCGATAGAGCAGCTTTGGTGGGCACTTGGCAACCAGCCAGGGTCAACCTGCCACAAATAGAAAGACTGAAAATAACATGCCGTGATTCTTTGGGTATTAAAGTGTTAATCACTGGCAACACATGGAGTCCTTGTGGTGACCATTAGTATGGTATTCCTTAAGTGTCATCCATATCTACCTGAAAAGGTGAACCAAGCGCTAGCTGAAGCAGTTTCCTATTTAAAAGAAAATAGTTGTTTAAGAACTCAAATGACCTGATTTTGAGAGTTTCACCAATCAAACTGCACTGGGTACTGGATTAGTTTTTAGGCGAGTTAAGAGCTCAGTTCAGCAAACAACTTGAGCTGTAAATCAGCAAATAATCTCACTAAAGTGAACAACACCATTTTATGCTCATGGTTACACACTAAGCCAGGCACTTAATTCCACTCCCATCAGAGTACTCAGAGACACGTCTGGCTTTCTGTGCTGGGTCCAGGCTTCCCATCAGCAATATGGCATCGTCAATCAGGCCACCCCGCTGTATGACTTTAAGCTAACCTTATGAGCTGTGGTTTTTATTTTTTCTAGTTTAACTTCTGTTATTCTTCCTGCTCTGCCTTCTGGTTTTTGAAAATTGTGAGAGCATTTTGCTCATGTTTTCTGACTTTTCCCAGTAACCACAAGGGTTCAAAAGCTTGCTATTTTTGGTGGTGGTGGTGGTGAAGTGAAAGCTGGGGTTCCCATGCAGTTGGCCAGTTTCAAAGGCTGGGGCTTTTAAGAAAAACAATAGATGCCAAAAAGCTTGTGATGAGATCATGAGAGCTGACAATACAGGGTGTGATAGCTCTGAAACAAGAGTTATCCCCTGTGAAATTGGTAGGAGATCAAATCCCAATAATTCATTAGGGACTGCATATTTTCTTACTCAATATTTCTAATGTAGCTACCACAAAACTGCCCTCTAGTTGCAGGTGGGCTGTTTCTGACCCTATGGGCAGCCATACTTTCTAATTTATTTTTCACTTTCCTTCCCTCCGGCGCCTACTTTGCCTGTTTCCCACATTTACATTAAGACTGAAGAGTTATCGAAACTTCACCTTTCTGCCTGTCTGTAACCACATAAATTCATCAAACCCATAAATTCAAGGCAGCAGTGTGTACATCCTGCCTGAATGTAAAAAGCAGCTTTCTGGACATGCAGATTCAGTTCATTTTCTCTCTCTTTTTGCTGGACTGAATGATGTTAAAATGCTGCCACCTTATGTTAGACACTTGTGCTGCTAATAGGCTGCAGGAGCACATTCCCCCATTTCCTCCAGACTTGTAAGTTGATTTATACTGATCCTCAACTGCATTGCTGCAATATATAACATGACAAGTTAAACGCAGTGCCTGCCAAAAAATCTTGATAGGCTCAGCTTTTGTGCAGAGGCACTTGAAAAGACCATTACTACTGCCATCCGACTAAAGTATGCTCAATATTTTTGACAGTGAATTATCTGAACAGCAGTTTATCTCAATGTTCACTTGGTGTTATAACAATTTAAGGATTAAAAAGATGGGAGATAAAAAAAAAAAAAAAGGAAAACCTGCTTTTGTTCGAACTAGAGAAAGTTGGAATGACTCTTTCTGTGAATTCTAAATCCATTCTGAATTTACTCCCAAATGCATTTCAGACCACACCGTCAAGCTGATGATTAACATAGGTGCAGATTGCATTCAGGTTTTGTCATTTGCTGTTGAGATCTCAGGTCTTCAGAAATCCAGCTATGGGTTGCGTTCTTCGGAGAGACGGTTTGTGTACTGTCTCCAAGGCAGGGGCTTCAAAACTGAGCCAGTGAGGAAAAGCTCTACCCAGTTTCCCATCTGCCTCTCTGGAAGGCCTGTCCCCTGCTCACTGAGTCACTTCAGAAGATATGAGATCAATAGCTGTGTGACTGCTGCAGCGATAGGATGCACAGAGCCCTCTCTCAAGAAAGCATCGTCCTCACTAACTCGTTGTTTGCAGCTTTATGCACAGGGGAGCAGAATACATTTTCCACCACTCTACTTCTGTAGACCAGAAATCACCTCTGGGTACAATGCCAAGACCGTCCTAAGAGCTTCCTCAAATCTGAGTCTGCCCTGATGACAAGAAGATCCTTCTGCTTATTTATGTGATCAAGTACTCACAGCTAAGTAAACTTTTCTGGCTGAAGTGTATTCATTAAGAGATAAGGATTTGAGTCAACAGAGACATTTTGCAAACTCCTGTAAATTTCAGCCAATCGTTTTGGCTGCGTAAAAAGGAATTTAAATAATTATGGAAATAATCAGAATATTGGGCCATTTTCTGGACCTAGGGTTTTGATTTGCAGATCCACAATTGTTTGCTGCAATCACAGTTATAAAATGCTGTTAAAACCTCAGAAAGGAAATGTTTCCTTTTCAGTTAAACTGAACTCCGCGTTTAGCCCCATGCTATTTCTGTTTTCTGAAACTCCAGCTGAACCAAAAACCCCTGTTGTTTCCCACTGAGCACCGAAAAGTACCCTAGCCAAGGGCTACCAGCGATTAGTGGCTTCGAGGTACAAAAACAAAAACAAAAATCTCCCGAGCCAGTAATGCGATACTAGCAATACCATAGTGTGCTCCCTCTGGTCGGTACGCCATGGCCAAGAATAACGTTAGGAGGTGCCACAACCAGCATGCTGCCTGAAAGCCATGTGCTGGGGACAATGGTCTAAACCAGAAACTGGTCTGTGGACTTGTAGTGTTCCCTAAGCCACTTCTAAGAGGTTTGTAAAACCCAAATAGGAAAGCAAGCCCCATGTCAGTTGGCTGAAGTTACTTAGACCGGATTGGCACCTCTATATTTAGGGGGCTGTAAATCAAAAGGAGTTGGAGAATGCTGGCCTGAGCTATCTATTATGTTTAGATAGATGCCAATCACTTTGATATTTAAGCCAAGAAAGTTCAGCCTCATTTCGTGTTGGAAAGTGTTTCTTGTGGAAGGAAAATGTTTCATGTGTGTGAAACAAAACCCACTACACCGAACTCTGCCAGTGTTTCTCTACACATTCATACATGCACATTTAATTCCTCCAGCAGCTGAACACTTTCTTTCCTCTACCATAAACATTACTCAGTGATGTTATAATTCATTTCATTATTCTACTGGATAAAGCTGATCCTTTCTTCAAGTCACATTGGTTTTATTTTCCTAAGTAGCGAGGTATTAACAACATCATTAGCGAAAAAGACAACAAGATTTTATGTACCGGTTATATTTTCATGCGCTACATTGGACGTACACCGTGGCGACCGGAACACTGTGCTTTATGGCAGTGCAACACAGAAAGAATTTCCTATATGTGAGGCATCTGAATTGGACTCCATATTCTGGCCTGGAGGAAAGCTTTCGGCACAAAGAGAGCAGGAGACGTGACAGCGGCTACAGAGAACTCAAGAAGCAGCAAAATCCTCTGATGCATTTTGGGACATTGTCTCACCAGAAATGAATGAGCCTGTTTGAGTCCAGGATAAAAAAAAAAAAAAAAAAAAAGAAAACAAGTGAGGCATATTTACTTAACCTTCAAAAAGGTTGATCTTGTCCTGGTATGAGGACTGGAAAAGGTAAGAACTTCTGTTATTCTGATCCAAACAGATCCAATTCACTAGACTGTGTATGTATGTGTTAAAAATAAAAAAGTGATTGCTGGTTTATGGACGTAGAAAACATCTTGACAGTAATGAGTAGGCATGATAAAATAGGTCAAACTTTCTTCCTGCTGTCTGCAGGCAGTGGCAAATCCTTCGGGGTCAGTGGAGAAGGGGAGACCCTTTCTGTGTCAATACTTACAAAGTTGTTTCTGAATTACACTTCGATTACACATACATCTTAGAAGAAGCAGTGGATGCTCCACCACAAACCAGATGACATTTTAAAAATGTCATTTGACACGAGTCTTTCTTTTAAAAGCAAGTTCCTGCTTCTGCAAACGGCTGGGAGAAATTCCCACCCATGTCACTAAGTATTATCATAGCAGCTCCACCCTCCAGACTCTTGCCATCTTGGCATCTCTGGCAGCGATCTATGCTACAGTGACCTACAGAATTGCTCCAAAACCAGTGCAAAAATCACGTCGGAATTACTCCTAGTTTTTAGAGAAAGTTTTAATTAGCTGCAGTCAAAAGGATCAGAGGCTTTGTCTTTCCTCATCTAATCGCGATATAAATTGTTCTCCACCTTAGCAGCGATCATGTTAAGTCAAAGAGAGAGGTGTCCACAGGGCTTTGTGTCCATTTTGAGCGCAGATGCCAGGCGCTGGCTGCCTCGGGGATGACTTTCTTTCCCCCATCAGCCCTCGGCAAGCCTGCGCAGAGGGGCTCACAGCCCGCAGGCTGCTCCTCTCCTCGCCGCGTGGAGATGGAAACATCTTCTGCTCTTCCCCATGTAGTTGAGATCAATGGGTTGTCACTTCGTTCTGCTGCTGCTGCTTTAGCCTGCAGGGAACTGAGTTTTCCATGGTGGTTCTGCTCTTTTGCCTCTTTCTTTTCTTTCTTTTTTTTTTTTTTAAGTAGGATTTGTGGTTCATTCCTTCACCTTTCTTGCACAGCAGCCATTAGCTACAGTTTAGCTCTCCTAACTTCATATATCACTTCACTACAAGAGACTTCTTAGAAATCAACCTTAGCACTCTGAATAAAAACACAACCTGGCCTTTGATTTCTGGAAAGTGTTGGGCTATGGGATGTCAGAGGATCACAGCAACGAGCTGCTATGTGATCCGCAGCTGCCCTGAGCTGGGTGCCCTGAGCAATATTAGCTCTGTTTTCTGATTTCCCGCTTGGAGCCACTTTGAGTACTGCATTTCTCAGATGCTGGAACATGTTGCTGGAGTGTAAACATTGTAATATCAAAATCAGCTGCTCCTCCATCTGTAACTAGCATTTAAACATCCCATTCTTGATATGCAGGAGGAAGAAACATTAACAGATTTGAGGGTCTTCATTAGCAATGCGCCGCTAATAAGAACCTCTTGCCTATTTCAGCTAGAGGCGGGAGAACACTGCTCCAGCAAAAGCTCCCTTCCCACGGCGATGGCTTTTGCAGGTGTCAGTCCACAAAGTTATCATTTCAGGTCGGGTCTTTTTTTTAATTAGGACGCACGGTGCTGAGAATGACACGCTGTGCTGAGAATTGAGGCTAGGGAAAAATGTAAATCAAAGCCGCTGTGTCTTCTGGAAAGTAACTACGGAGTCACCACTGCTCCGCGTTGGTCTCAGCTGTTAGTGGACACGCGCTGACCCGTCCTGGAGCTACTGCCACACGTTTGTGTGCAGAGGGACAGTGGTTTCATGGGCAGCGTCGAACTGTGACCCAGTGGTTCCCAACCTTAACAGGTTGCTTTCAGAAATGAAGGGAGTCATTTACCCCTTGCTCCTTGGTGCCTTCTCTGCACGTGGGGCGTATCGGTCCCTTACTACCCTTACTTTAAGAGGAAAGTTATAATTATTCAGATCGGTGAGGCATCGGGTGTTACCCTGAGGAAAGCCTTAAAGTAGGTAGAGACATAACATCTAGATGTCAGCTTTCTATCAGAAGACAGACTATGAGGAACTGCAAATACCGCTCAGAACAAAATACTGTCCATTTTGGCAGAAAAAGAACTTTGAAAAAAATTTAAGTTAAAAAGAATATTTAAAACTTCATTTTTGTTTTATGCGTGTATGGGAAGAAGAGAGGGATATTTTTCTTTCTCTGATTGAAAAAAAAGACCGTATTAAAACATTATGAGAAGCTCTTACACTATTTCCCAAATCAAACAACCCTTTCATTTGTGCAAATTTTTACGAACCGTAGAATATCCTGCAAGATGCGTTCTGTCTTGTAACGCTGACTACTTTTTTTTTATTTATCAGTGGTTTTCTATTTAATAAAACTGAGAAGGTTCTACCAAATTTTAAACCGAAATGAATAAAAATTTTACTTGAAAACTTGAGGAAAAATAATACTTGGAAGAACCATTCACCCACGCACATACAAACCTTCGCTCCATCCATACTAACAAGCAAGAGGATGCAAATACAGAAACACACGCGCTTGGCTCTAAGCTGACTGAAACCAAGAGGACGAGCAGTTTCTGTGAGGAGAAGACTGCTCATGAGGGATTTCTGTAGTACAGAGGCCTGTGCCTACCAGGTTGAGCGGCAAGCATCTGAGCTGCTTATTTGAGCAGCAGTAAGGTAAATACAAAAGCAATAAGATAAAATACTGTTAGTTTTCCCTTGCTTCCCCCCGCCCCTTATTGAACTGCACTTTTCATTTTCTATTAAGGTCAACTGGGCAGGCTTTTTTGAAACCCCTATATGTTGAAATATAAATAAAATAAAACAAGCAGGAGGGAGAGGAAAAGAAAGGACTGGTCCGAATGAGTGTAAATTCATACTCTATACTTCAGAGCCGACAGGAACATCCCGCAGCCAGGGTCAAATACCGAAGGGCTGTTTGCAGCTCCGCAGACGTCAGCCAAGGACTCAGCCCTGGATGTCGAGCTTGGTTTCTAGCATGGCAGCAAGCATCGGCACGCTGCCTTTCGGCACCTCTTTGGCAGCTGCCGAGCAGAGACCTGCTTCTGCGTGGAGGCGGCTCCAATGTTTCCCTCCTCCATCCCTCCCGTGATGCAACACCAAAAAGGCTCAAGCGGAAAAGCTGCGTGTGGCTGTCCCCGTCCTCCATCAGGCACCAAGGAGGGAAGGGGGAGGAAGGAGGGGGGAGACCATCCAGCCCCGCGCATTTCTCCCAGCAGCTGAACGGGAGCTGCCGCCAGCCTTCCTATTAGAAGTTTGCAGAAAAGGTGAGCTCATCTCATTTGATTAGGACTGTCACCATCAGACAGTGTTTGCAATTAGTCCACGCCAACCTTATTCAGGCTTTGGATGCCTTTCAGTGGTGAAAAAGGGAACACTTGAGCTCCATTGAATTGGAGCGTGGCATCTGCTGCATGCTGGGGGGAGAGGTTGGGGGTCAGCGCTTGATTTTGATAAAGCGTGCCAGATTAATTGTCTTCGGTAATCCTGTTTGTCATGGTAGATGTGCAGAGAAGTCTTTGTGGCACAGCCTGACATATGGGCTGGCCGGCTGCTTGCCTATTCAGTCCCTCCCAGCACATGCTCTTCACAGTTGGCCTAGTTCCCAGCGCCTTGTTTTCCCGGGGAGCCAGCCTCCTGCACCTATTCAGCTGGCCCCCCGCTCCACAAACAGGCTCCCTAATCTTCAGGCCTGTCTGGGCTATTCAGAGTGATTGCATTATTCAAAGAGATCAAGAAAGAGAGCAGGGCGGGCGGGGGAAGCACGAGAGGGGGAAAGAGAGCAGTGTAATTTGGAAAAGAAATAAGCAGCCATATACTTCAGGCAGAGCTCTTCAGGAGGCTGATTATAGTCCCTCTCCAAATCTGAATCTATCATGAAATTACACCCTGCCTCTTTTGTAAAATAAATGCTAATAAGAGGTAATTTGGACCCTGCTGATTATTAACTTCAATGGAGACGCTCTTTTTCCCCTGTGTTTTTGTTGTGAATACTTGGATTCTTCCCCCCCGCTAGAATTCCCGCTCAACAGCAAAAGAAGAAACAAGAGTGTTAAGGAGCCTCCTCGAGTGCCACAGGAGCAGGACAAACGTGGCACGCCGGAGGACCGGCAAGCCTCTAGCTGGGCAGCACGGTCTGGAATTACTGGGGGACCACGAGTGGGCTCAGTGCCGTGGGCACAGGCTGGCGGGGGACCCAGCACGCCCACGCTCCCACGGCTGAAACGCCGAGCCTGTCCTGCAGCCCCACGGCCACCCCAAACCAGCGGCTGCCCCAGGGAGGGGGAGAGCAGGAAAGAGACGGGTCTAAGTGGGTGGGAAAAGGAAAGGCTAAGAAGTAGCAGGAGAATGATCCTTTCCTGGGTTTCTTAAGAGCCATTTGATTATGCATTTAACTACACGTCCATAAACATTACTTTACAAGAGCTCTTAGGATACAAAGTCTTTAAGCGTGAAATGGGAACAGCTTTGAAGAAATGTTGATAATTCAGTATGTCAGCCAAGACCTCAACTTCCACATAACCCGAGCTATTTCAAACCCCATGTTGACTTAGCTAGAGCCATGTTTTCAGCCACAGAAGAACCCTCTACGTGCACATGTACCAAGTCAATAGCAAAAATAATAAAAAAAAAAATAAGTAAAAAAAAAAAAAAACAAAAACAAAAACCACCATGCAATTTCCCTTCACTACATTTTGCCTTTTTACCGTATGGAAGAGCAGCAGAAACAAATGCATGCTGAAAGCTATGTCCTGTAAGAACATGCAGAGAACATCCCGTGCCCCATTCATAAATTCCCCTGAAACAGAGAACATGAACACCAGTTATTCCCTTTAACAAAAACATGGTGGCATTAGACCCGATTTCAACGTGCTTTACTGTCATCCGACACATCTTTATAGTCATCTGATCGTGTGCCACGTTTCAGCCTGGTTTTGAAGGTCTATCCAAACCTCCTCCTCCTCCAACAGGCAGAAACCGGAAGATTAAAATTTGGAATGGCATCCTGTAAGGAAACCATGCCATGTAGCAGCCTAACAGTATGTCAAAAAACAGGCATAGCACACAAGGTGACATCACACTTACAGGCTCAGCCCTGAACAATGACAAGGAGAATCTCAGACAGGTTCAAAGATCTTCCTTTGATGTTTATTTTTTTTAAGCCACCTTACTCCAACTTGACCTTTTTATGCCATGCCCATCACATCTTCAGGACCATCTTCGATCCTTGTCCAGAATTTTCTGGGTAGCAATCCATCACGTCGGTCCCTGGCTTCTCCTGAGCTAGCACTCGCTCCCAGCAAGCTCATCACAGCCATCTGCTGTCATCTGCAGAGGCTCAGCACCATCCAGTTTAAATTCAGGTTAACATTAAGGAGGTCAGATTTTGTTTCCACAATCTTCATCATGCTTAACACTCAGAAGTCACCTACACTTATGCCAGCTGTCAAAGGATTGGTTTAGTATTGTTTTCGTATCTGCCCCAGAGATCACATTTCAGACTGCATTTTAAATGTAGCATCCATATGCTTTTTAAAGGGTAAAATTGCATGGTTTGGAAATTAATGAGGGGGAAGGCTACTCTCAAGCCAAACCCTGACAAAATGCCTTCTCCCTAACAAAGGCATTGTGTATATTTATTTGACTAGTGCCTCTGCTGCTGCTCTCGCTGAGCTTTATTTCCCCTACTCCCCCACGCAGTGAAATAGATACTGTATTGTAAGTGCAATGAAAGAAATGTAGGAGAACCAATATTTCTTAGGTGTCCCCTTCCAGGTGGGTGCGTAACCTGAAAGAGTTGTGAAAGAGAATTACTATCCTCTGTTCAGGCAGGCATTTTCCTACTGTTTCTGCTAGATGATTGAGTTTTCAGACTAATGAAAAAGTTAATTCCTGAGGCCACTCTTCTTGCAGTAGGGACCAGAAGAGACAAGCACTCTAACACAGCAACCTGGAATTGCCATGGGGCTGCCAAGCCAGGAGCAGGTATCTGTTATCGTTACTCGAAGCCTTTGAGACTGTTAGGCTGTTGTTGGGTGTGGGCTGAAGAACTGTGGAGCGCTCAAGTCAGTAATCTCATCTTTAAACAGAGTTTCGTCCTTGTGGGGGAAGGATGGCTGAGGGGTTTTTTTGCAGCAGTGCTGATATATCTCTTACAGACGTACAAATCTTCATCTTTGAAGAACGCCATTTTTTATGGTTAAATGAAAAATGGTATTTTTATAAATATGTATTTGATTGATGAAGATGTCTGCACTGATAGGATTTTTTTTTTCCAAAAGCAAAGCCACAGAGATTGGATTTGTTGAGGCCAGGTCTAATGGCAGGGAGATAAACTTCATAAATTTTAATATTCATCTCAAGTATTTTCTAATTCCCTGGGAAGCTGAAAGTTTCCCCTAGCCTTGGAGACATGTCCCAGTCTAAGATATATATAAAGGCAAAGTGGGAACATGAAAAAGGTTTTTCAGAACCCCCAATAGAGAGAAATGAGTAGAGCCTCGAAATTTAGTTTCACATGACTGTCATGTCACGTTTCTTCTGTAAAGTTTAAGAAGAATCAGGAAAAATTATTTATCAGTAAATAATCCAAACCGAATCACTGCCATTCAGCGAATTTATTAAAGGAATTTTAGCTATTCAAATTATCCCAGTTGAGCTTTAAAGGGAAGCAAATAATTTAAGGAACAACTTAAAACTTAAGAAAGAAGGAGGAAGGCTCTTTCCTTCAGTGTCTCTGTAAGCTGGCCAGGCGCTGGTGCCAGCAGCAAACAGGAGTTTCCAATATCATCTCTGTCTGGTTCACTTACATCTCCCCTTCCCCCTTGTTTTAACTCACTCAGATTTCTGAGCAAGGAAACACCTTCTTGGTTTAGGGATAGTTTGAAGGATTTCAGTATTTTTTAATAACTTAACGTACAGGGGGAGATCCTTCAAGGATTTCAATAGAGTAAAAACTGGGACATTTCAGATGAACTTAGTTAAATCCTTGAATATATTTTGAATAATGCTTGCCATGTATTTTGATGGAAACCAAGGGCAAAATTCTGAGTTAGTGTGTGGCCTAGTACAGCCCATATGGAAAATAGCAGAGAAGAGAGAGGATGGATGCGTTGGTGACCTCTGACTTGCAAGCTAAAGCCAAATATGTGAGAAGATTGTTGGTTTGGAGGAGATAACCTGTCAAAATAATTTCTTCTCAGTGGATAAATAAGACATAAGCAGTGTGTTCGTGTCCCCAACATCTTCTTAATAATACTGTGCTCCTGTTATGTTACCTCTTGCAAAACTAGTTCTTATTTCTCCATGCAATAAGCTAAATTCCTGATCCCTCTTGGGTTCTCAGGCATACTAGTTACTAAAACAGTCCAAAAAATCATAATTCAACAGAACTAGGTAACACATACAGATATTTATCTGGTATGACACAGTCACTCCTGTAGTAAATTAAAAACTGTAACATACATGCAGTGATAGGTCACTGACAAAACCAGGGCCTTATGTTACTAGAGATACAGCTATTATTTTCCAATTTTCTCAGTACATATCTACAGTTCTGCACCTCCAGAGTCTTTGATAAGCCCAAAGGTAAAAACAGGAATTGAAATTAATGAAGTCATTACATACTGCATTGCACCTTTTACTTCTTGGCATTAATACTTAAGTATCACACCAAAGAAAAACCAGAATAACATTCCAGCCTTAGACAGCTACACCAGTTGCCTCCCGTCGGTGAAGGTGAGAACTCGTCATTTACATCTTAAAGTCCCCAATGAAGACACACGTAACACCCCCTGCTAAAAACAGATTATACCTTTTGTAGCTTCATGAAAGCATCGTAAGTTTATACATTAATTACGCATATTTTGTACAAATTTTCACAAGGAGGAATACATTTGGACTGGCCCAGTTCTTCATTAGTGTGAATATGTATCCCTCTGAGTAGCCAAGAGAGGTGCTGCTATCCCGATTTAGGTGCACTCACCAGCACATTCCTACTTTGAACACTGAGTATATTTCTGTCTCTTACTGTCCCACACTTGTATTGTGCTGTCTTGTATTGTTTTGGAGAATGAAACAGAGAAAGCTACAGTAGGACAGTCAGGAGAGCAAGATAAGTTTTTCTAAGCAGGGAAGGTCCTTTCGTTTGTACGACTCGCAAGATTATTGAGTTACAGAAGAGCAAATTCATCTCATCACATTGTTTTACAGTCTTGCTAATGCCTCCATTTCAAGGTCAAGAGGTCCCGGTTTTCTCACTGAATTTATCAGGAGTGAGACCAAGCCCGCGACTGCAAGGACACATGCCTTTGACAAGTAACAGGGCTGCTCTGGCTGAGCCTTCTACCTTCTGCTCTACTCCACGTGACCGGCAGTGGCCCCTGACGAATAACTTTAGAGAAAGCCTCAGCGTTACAGCACTTGAAAGAGATACATCAGCAAGCTTTACACAGTACATGGGATAAAGTAAAGACCCCCAAAACGATGACACACAGTAAATGTCAGCCTAATGTTCTGGCATGCCTTTCTTTTAATAACACTGGGACACAAGCAGGTGTTCTGGGTTGGGATTCACCTCATTTAACTTCAATAATCTAAAAGTCAAGCATCTAACTTGATCTCAATTTTAGAACACACAGCGTACCCAAAATGAGCAACCATCTTATCCAGAGGGCAATTTGTCCTCTTCCAAGATGCTTGATCTCAGGATTAACCTCTGGAATAACACTTGCCCTATTAGATACTAAGGAGGCAAAATGGGTGGTGTGGTTCAGATGGCTAAATTTCAGATCAATAAAGACCTCCTTTAGCTTTGTCAGTGGAAATTTTTTTCAGGCAGAAACTTTCAGATTTTGTCTAACTGTTGTTACTACACACTTCCGTAATGCCATGGGAGCATAATGCTCTTCGTACTTTGCAGAATAGAACATTATACTGCCCAATAAGGACTCGATATTTTCATGGATGATACAGCTTTTATCATTGTTACTTCAAAATAAAGCATCAAAGTAAGTTTCCGTGCACTTTTGTTATTTGCTAGAAAGTAAAACTGTTGTCCACGGAAATGGCTTAACGTTTTGTTGTATGCTCTGGTTTATTAAGACAGCTTGCACCATTCAAAGTACTATTTCAGATAAACTGACCAGCCATTGTAAATGCTGTCCAAGGGAAAGAAGCGAGAACAGAGGGGCCCCACAAGTCAGAAAGTAACTCTAAGTCCTCTGTAAAAGACTACTGAATCTGCATCACCATAAAGTCTGAGGTGCAATTGATGTGACCGCATAAGGAAACATATGCAATTGAATATTTTTTTTTTTTTCCTGGTACCCATCCTAGTACTGGAGTAGGCAATACGGTCTTTACTGCGTCAGAAGAAACGGTTCTTAATTTATTGCCAAATTGTGTTAATGCAGGAATCACACGGAGTGCATGTAGAATCTGCCCGAGCTAAGAGGGGGTCGATCATATGCAGAACAAATCCTACCAGCGATAAAGGAATCTGAAAAGATGAATTCATCAGACTTTTCTGGGCAGGGTCTCTTTTAGCCCCTAATCCTTTTCTTTCTGGTTTCTCTATTTCCCCTTCCCCCAGTCCCTCCAAAGCTTCCAGCCACTGTTGTCCTTTCCCATGTTTGCAAATGGATAAGCAAAGCGTCCTGCTTCCCAGAAATCCCCTGCAATCAGCTGGCTCTCTCCATCTCCCCATGACCCCCCTCCTCCAAACCCACTCCTCTCCCCCTCCACTGTGCACAATATCCTGGTGACAGGTGGTTGCTGGTTTCTGTAATTCTGGAAACAGCTCCAGTCAGACCCAGTGGCCTGTAAAAAAACCTAGAGCTTATGAAGAGAAAAAGCCCTGGCTCTGAAAGTGCTGAGACAGGCTGGTACGGGGACTCAGTACAAAAAGCATTCAGCACAAAAAGCCAGACCCAAATGAAAAGAGCTGCTGCCAGGATCATCACGAGGTCCTCTGCTGCACAGATGTCTACTGAACTAAGCTGAAAGTGATGAGTCTTTTATCAGGGCCCCCCTCCCCTGTAGATACCCACAGCAAGACTCAGCTGCCTGGCTCAATTATTATTATTCCAAGGGACACAGTATATGTGATAGACATCTGACACTCAGAGAATAAAGCTCAAATGGGACTGACTGGCAGAATTCCTCTTTTTTTTTTTTTTTTCTTTTTTTTTTCGCTAGTCACAGCAAAAAGCTGATTAGTTAGTTTACAGGAATGGAAAGGATTTGGGTGTGCTGTGGTAGCAGTAGGAGCAGTGTTTTAACAAGGTAATTGCTTTCAGTATACTCAAGCAGGAGTCAGCTAACAAAGGTAGCCTCTGCAGCTCACTGCTTACATGGGTCCTCCCGTGTTTTACTGCCTCGCAGCATTTTGCATTTCCAGTTAAATAGAAACGGGACTGTTAACTGTGCGTTAACATGCTCCTTCTGTGATCTATGTACGACGTTTTACCCATTTACCTTGTTCTACACCTGTAAGTTTATCACACAGTTTCTTCCCATGTATTATAAAATGGGTTTATAAATTATAAACCCGTTGCGAGCTTCTGACAGGCCGTATCACAAAAAGAATTCAGCACCTAAAAGCCCTTTGCTCTCCAGGGCTCAGCTGATGTTTAATTTTCAGTAAGACGGAAGCACACGCTTCTTTTCATTGTCCCGATATCAAACACAGGACGTACATTTTGTGATGTCAGAGTGCCTGTCGAACACCTGGTAATTTCTCTGAAGGCAGCAGGCATGGAAAGCAAGTAAGGGCGATGGAAACTGGGCACTCAGCACCTTATGAACCTTGGCTATAGACGAGAGAAGCGAGTGAAAGAGAGCTGCCTCTGGTTACTGCAGGTGCTGCAGTTTGCTGAAGAACAACTTTCAAGAAACGTTGAACGGGCAGAACATAAAGATCCCATTGTTTATATAGTAGAATGGAGAGCCTGCAGGGTTTTACTTTAACCATCTGCCTTCCAACTTTGATATAAAAATTCTGTTCCCTAATAAATGTTTAGTGCATTAGGACACATACCTCACTGGAAAGAAACCAAACCAAACTCCTTGTACTTCACAAGGATAAATTAGCAAGTGAAAAGCAAGCCTTTCCAAAACCCCTTTTGTGTAACTACAATCGTTTAACTTAGAACTTGGAAAGTTGAAGGTCTAGTCACTAATCTACTGACTCCATCACAGAAGGGTGAATTTAATTTAGGAACTGCCAGCTCCAGCACTGCATTCAGTTACACCAACTTGAAGAAATTCATGTGATAATCCTTTTTATCAGCATATCTATTCACTTTTTTGAGCCAAACAGCACATCAAGCAAACAAAAGATGTGCTTTACTAGCTAATAGGTTAGCTGGCTATCTTCTTTGGCTGGACAATTCCCTGCTTTATCTTCAGTGGATGATGAGATATATAAATCAGTGTCTACATGTAGAGGTGCCATGCTGTTTACACAGCAGGCTTATATTATCATAGTAATCATATATGGGCAATAAAGAAAACCATAGCAAGGAACCAAAGATTTGCTCCATTTGAGGAAGCTCTCTTTTCTTAAAGCGTTACCAAGGGCCAGATAGAATATACAGACCTCTCCTGTAAACTGTATCAAAGCACTCAGGCTTGATAAAGTTAAACTTGCAAATGTAAAACATTTCTCTCTTGTACTTGAACTGGCCAGGCTGGAAAGTTTAAAGCTTGCTTATAGCCCTGAGCGGGCTCCGTCCATCTACATGGCCTCTAATAAAGCTGCATAACCTTGCAAACACCCAACAAAGGTCCCAGGACCTTACTGGTAAGGCAAAAGGGAAACGCAAAAGCAGCTGCACAACCAGACCGACGCACCCGGGTCTGCTCTAAAGTGGAGGGTAGGGCCAGATTTTCGCCACTGCCTTTCTCCAGAGATTGCCTTTAAACCTGGGTGGTTGGTGATGTTGGTTCGGTGTGGCCTGAGCTCATGATGCACGATGGAAGCGTAGCCACTCTGTCCCATATCAGCTACTTTTTGAAACTCTCTGGTTAGTCTTTTTAGTCTGAAACTCCCTAGTTAGTTGTTGTCAAAGGGCTTAATGGAGACAGCAAACTGGGAGCCTCGTCTCGGGGATGGTGACTTGTCTCCGGCTTCCAACTCTCACTGGTTTTGTTGGGGAAAACTTATGGGATCTCCCTCAAGAGAACAGAATTGTCCTTTTGGAGAATATCCCAAGAGCCTTGTATTAACAAAACCAGAATTTTTTTAAAAAAAGATAAATACAGGGGAACTTCACGGTTCAGCAAAGAAAATAATGTAACTTCCTAATCTCACCTCAAATACAAATATTGTCAGGTTTTGGCCCATCTTCTTTAATTTTGGCCTTTACAACAGAAAACAACTGCAAAAAAACCCCATGGTGGCTTTCCGGTTAAGCACAGGAGTTTTGTTGTTGTTTGGATTTCTCCTGTGCAAACAATGCTGGAAGACATGGGGCCAAATTTATCCCTGGATTAACTCCGCTGACGTCAGTGTAATTACACTAGGAATTAATTTGCCTCGCTGATATCATTTGCTGGATCCTATATCTACTTCCAAAATGCAATTAGAATCCAATTTCCTCAATCTTTTATTTTGGAGATAGGCAGCTTGAGTTTCTTCACAAAGATACTAGACTAACAAAAAAAGTAACTATTTCCTGTCACTGGCATCGGCACCAGCAAAACGGAGAGCAGGCTCAGAGGTTCTGCGCTGTTTAAATGGCAGCCACCTGCTTGTTAGCATTGCAGTGTAAATCAAGACTGGGAGATCTGCAATCTTGGTTTATCACCCTTTTTTGTCTTATTTTAGGTTTTTGTTCATTCCACCAGACAAAATGCAACAAACCAATTGATTTTGCTGAGAATTTACTGTGTGGATCTCTACACTATGAATCTGTTGTGTAGCAATGTCATTTTCTTGGAGAATATTGACTTTCTGTATGCCATTACAAAGGATTACTGAATCAGACAATATTGAGCAAATGTTTATTATATTGGGTTTTAACAGTGACTCTATCAATCAATGAACCAGCTGTCTCAACACTTGCACCAGACCCAGGTACAGGTTAGCTAAATGTAAGATTTTATAAAAGGGTATCATGGTTTTATCTCAAAGTTTCTGCATCAAAGTCAGTAATTTTCTTGTACACAAAAAATGTACAGATCTCATTCAGAAACCTACTAAATAGTACAAAAAAGAGGATAAGAGTGTTTTAAAGTAATTATTGAGGAGGCCCCTAAAAGCAAACAACAATTTTCCATCTGTTACAGCAATTGCGTGGTGGAACCTATACTGAACCACAGCAAAATACACCCATCATTAATGCTAGGAGAAGCTGCAGTGGAGATTTTGCTCACCGCTTCATGGCAGCATTTGTATTTCTCTGCCAGGAATGAAACTATGAAACACAATAAACCCACTCTTCTTTGTAAAGGTGTTCTGTATCTCCTTGCCTCTGGGTCTCATGCATAAAAGTGTAGCCATCGAAAGTGGAAATACTGCAAATAATAGCAAAAAGGTATATGCCTCACAGAAGGGAAAGGCAGAAAAAGAGAGCATGGAGCAGAGGCATAAACTAGACGAAAAATAAAGTATTAGCAATTATTCCAGAGTTACAATGACCCATTAGACATAGCTCACACTAGACTTGCCAGTCTCTGGGAAAACACAGGAACCGATTATAGTCTCTTGTCTCCCTAAAAGACCGCATTTATTATATCCAAGCCGCTAACAAGCTCTCTATAGCAGCAAATTCCCCGTGAGGAGAGGGCAGCCACGCGAGAGGCCACCCGGGTCCACGGTGCCTCAGAGCCCCACCACGAGAGGGGCTGCCTCGGGCTCCAGCCGAAATCACAGCCGTTCTGCGAGGCACAGCTGTGCTGGCTGATCAAAATTCCCTCATGGTAGAGATTGAAAAAAAAAATAAAAAATGCTGAAGTGTGCATTAAGGAGAAATGTTTACCCCTGCTCAGAAAGCCCTTGGCATATCTAGGCTTTTTCAGTTTTAGCTGCCCTGTGGATTTGCCTTTCAGTTTTATTCTCCAGCCTTTTTACACAGGGCGCAAAGCTTCCTGCTCTAAGAAGCCAAAGAGAAGGCATATTCCCCAAATCTTTCTCAGATGTGTCTGTATCCTGGCTCAGTATTTCTCTAGATAACGGGAAAAGAAAGTAAAGCACATTGGAGCAATTCAAGTGGATGTAATTTTCTTTGTACATAATATGCCTATTTTCCAGGCATCAAACCAGATTTTAGATAAATCATCCTCCTTCCCTCCTCCTCCAGGTCCTACTCCAGGCTGTAAACATGCTTCACACGGGGAAGCGTGGCTGGCACCAGGCCTAACCAGATCGCAAAACAATTTATATAAAAGTTTGGACCTGAGCAGTCTTGTGGAAGCAACTCTACTTAATCATCACAGAGACCAGGACTGAAACAGAATTTCCTGGCCCACGGTTTTTGGAGGTTACTCTAGGTCTCTGGCTACAAGTTAGTCATTAATTTGTTGAATGTGTGGCCAGTGTACCAGGGAGAGATCTCTGGATAACGAGTATCAGCATGGAGGAGATTTTTCAGTGCCTCCTCGTGTAGCATAAGCTAAAAATGAGCCTAGGAAAGTCATACAGGATCAGATCTGCTTTCTCTGGCAAACAGACTCTTAACCATGAACAGCTCTCTGGAAATCAAGACCTCCACCCCACTATGGTGAGAAAAAACCAACCTCTCCGAGCAGAAAGCGATGACCTTCTCCCTGTCTCCTCCTCCCCTCCCCGTTCTCTTTTTGAGCGGCTTATAAAACAAAGAGGGAGACACCAGGAGTCATCTCCAGCCCCTGCAGAGCTTCCATGGACACTGGCTGCCTAAACGTCTTTTTGTGTCTTAAGGGAGAAAAAGTATCTCCTGGTCTAATTCAGGGGGTTCATTCCTTTGAATGAAAGCCCTGTAGAGCCTGGCAGAGACGACTGCTGGAGCATACCAGGAAGGTAATAAAACCGAGAACTCATTTACTTGTCCCGAGCAGCAAGAGCAAACTACTTGACTGGAAGACAGAAAGCTCCATGAAGTGACCAGGGGAATCTCAAAAGCTTTTTGTTTGGTTGGTTGGGTTTTGTTATACCCTGTGAATATGCTATACAAGGCAGATATGTACTTTTTAACAGCACCTCATCTTAGGGCAGATTTGGGGCCATTTTGCCGTTAGTATACATTGGGCGAACGGCAATAGGTTGTAGGGGTGGCAACAAAATTAAGAGATGTTTAGGCACAAAATCAACAGACCACCTGGACTGACGTAGCTTCCACACAGTTTAGTACTAAAATAGGGTCACTGATGTCTCCCTGTTCAAAATCTATCAATTAATACCCGGTACTAATAATTTGTAAAACTCTACTGCTCAAAGGTGTGTAAATCAAGGTAGTTTTTGAACAAGCACGTTAGAATTGGGCAACTTTTGACAGCAATTACTCTGCCTCCAAATTAGATGCATGGATATGTCCTCCTTTAACTGTATCTGACATCTGTTGAGTGCTTTGGGGATACTGGTGATGAGAAGAGAAGGCAAAAGGTTAGGGTCATTGCTTAAGGGCAGCTCTAGTGCATGTTATTTCTTTGATCACATATTTATGCTTTGAGAGAACATAAAGGAGTCTATTCTCCACTTGATATACATATCTAAATGTCATTGATGCTAGAGGACTCAGATTACTAGCCACAGCTTTGTACCACCGTCCTTTTTGTATATTAATTAGCCTCGGCATCACTTTGATAGGAACACTTAAAAAGTACAGTCTATATTACAACCAAATGCCTGTCTCCCTCCATGGGAGCTCTGCCTTCTGTCAACATTTGGTCTGCGGATGGACTGAAGGACTTTCTCCCTGCACCCCCTACGGAGCATCCATCACCTCCACTCCATATTTAAATATCAACCCAGACTCTTGGCAACGTGAGATAAAAAGCCAGGCGAAGCAGACTACTACAAAGTTCTATTCACATTTTGACTCAGTCTGGGTTTTTACAATGATAAATGCTCTGAGACAGATTCCTGAAGCGCTCCACCAGGAGAAAACACCACTGAGTCGTAAACAGAAAAACTGCACACAACTCTCAGAATCTGTGTTCTAGACTTTACCTTATCGGTTAAAGTAACAGGAAATTACATTATTGATGCAAACAGAAATGCAAAATTTCTTCCCAGAACAGTAGGTTATGGAAGGCTATTCATACAGAGCTGTTGCCTGTCAGATCAATGCACTTTTTCACTCTCCACCACACCTGGGCTGAAATTTTGCCAATGACTTCTCTACCGTGTATATATTTTGACCGCTGAAGGCTTTTAAGATTGGTGATAAATACACAGATTGGTGATAAACAGAACATAGGCTTTGAACATCGCAAGAGTGTTAAATTTACCTATCTGGCCTCTGGGTTCATTTCAGCCCTTTTCACTCCCGTTTGCCCTCTCGGTGCTATTTCCTGGCCCAGCTCAATTAAAGGACAGATTCATCCCTGCGCATGTCCTGGGGGCTCTAACGAAGTCAGCTGTCCAGCTCCCATCAGGCAGCTGCCTGGCTGCAGTATCCGATGGCCACTTGTCAGCTGCTTCACCCAGTCAAACCCAGACAAAGGGCCCTTTGATGGGCTGCCTTTCTTCAATCAATCTACACCTTCTCTGCTCGGACTTCAACATCTGCTTCAGTGTAATTTGATTTTATATTCAGTGCAGCCTGACCCTATTGATAAATTAAATCTATCTGAACCCGATATCCTCATGCCACCACGGGGTAAATGACTTGCTGTTTAATTTTGGCTTTGGCCAGACGAGACATGGTATCAATACTGACTCTTTTTTTTTTGTGTTTGGGTCATTACTTGAATAATTTAGGCTCCAGATCACAATTAGGCTGGGGAGGGAAGGAGAAGAGAGCCTTTTCAGAAGTATGTACAAAAGAGTAAATCAGAACAATTCCTTCTCAGATTTTAGCATTACTTTCCATAATGATAATTTTTCCTGATAATCATGTTTTATTGCTCTGCCTTCCAGGTGTATATTTGCCCCACCCC
>JANZLQ010000030.1:23201377-23213666 GCA_026212715.1 Elanus axillaris
GCTAGATGAAATAACTCAATTCCTCACATCCCCCCCCCACCCCCCCCAGTATACACTGGGCAAAAGTGCACACAAGAGGGACAAAAGTTATCTCAATCCATCCTTAAACTGAATGCAAATTCAAGATCTAATTAAGTGCATCAGTTTCCCGGTGTGGGTGTTTCCTTCGTGTTCTTAGTTTGATTCGAAGCAAAACAACATTTTTAAAAAGTCATTGCAACCCCAGAGGTTTGCTTTCCCAGTAAATCATTTCAGAATAACTATTCTTATGAAAGTTGTATGTCTTTCTTCCTATATTTGTGTGCATGGATTGCAACATTATACAGACTGGCCAGTAAATATTGTCTTTTGGGAGTAAATCTGGGTAGAAGAAAACATCTCCCTCCTGTAACTTGATCAGGACTAAGCGTGCCTTTTCTGCATCAATGTATGATCAAAATCTTTCAATATTTTTATCAGGTGCACTAGAGAAATGTACCTAGTCACCTTGGAGGACAAGGCTTTTCCCTGGGAAAAATTCAAATCTAACAGACACAGCCTAGGAAGGGTACATCTATTTTAGTCTTCTCTGCCTGAGCTGAAAGCTACAACAGGGCTTTATTGTAGCAACCGACTCTGATCTAGAAGCCAAAACCCAGAACTTTCCAAATAAAAATTTTAATAAAAACCAGCAGGTTATGATCACACTTTCAATTTTGGTGGACCAGCATTTTCTAAGGAAAATGTCATCTTAACCCATTCTGTTTGGGGTTCCATGTCTCTTACAGTTCAAACTACAAAGTTACTTGCTATGAAACTGAAATTACAGCATATACTCAGAAATGTGGGGTTTTTTTCCATGGAAGTAGTCACACTGGTGGCTATTAACAAGAGCATCAGGAGCTGACCTGTTCCTCCTAAACAAGAAAAAAAAATAATCAAACAACCCAAACTGTCCCAGCAGATGGACCCGAGTCGCATTTAGAAACCCATCTGAGGACTTAATTACAACAAATAACTTTAGTAAATGCTTTGTTAAGCAATTTCTGTTTTAATAAGCTAACCAGTGTCTTCCATGAGACACGGAAAGTCAAAGTTTTTTTAGTAGTCCAGGCTACTAAATGGAAACACACAGAAATCTTTTTATGCTTTGTCAACAGTTCAAAGGAAAAGGAAATCTAAATACGACATCCTGAACACTCATGACAAATACAGTAAGCCCAAATCACCCTAGTCCTGCATTAGTGCTGCTAGGAAGCACTAGGTAGACTTTGCAGGGTTTGTACGTCCTTCCTCAACACAAGTCATGCTACTCGGGTGACAGGGATGTCATAACCAAATTTAACTCTCTCCAACTAGAAAGTGGAGAGGGGACCTTTTTTTTTTGCAGAAGAATTCTGCTCCGGTCAGGAACAATTTACAGACACCTCTGCTTTCCATAAGATGCCACCTTTTTTATATTTCTAACATTTCTTGTTACAATCCCCTTTGCCAATAGGAATTCCTCAAACCAAGAAAGCCTGGAGCGCTTTAGACAGAGGTTGTATAGAGAATAGAGTCTGTTTTAATCCGTGACTTTTGATTTAAATCTATTTCCTAAAAATGGTGTTTAACTCCTGTAATGCTGGATCAATTAGCCTTAAGGATTAACAAAACACATTTCCTCTGCGTAGCAGGAAATGCCGCACACCTCCTGACAGAGCTCCTTCACCAGGACAGGGCAGATTACTTCAAGTGGAACTTTGACTGGGGTGGAGAAGAAAAGAAGGTGCCATTTACATTAAACTTTCAATTTCTTATAGAAAGAGCAGGAGAGAGAAAAAGAGTCAGATGAAGATGCACACAACTCAATTTGGGGGCCCAAGCTGTTCACAGATCCCCATGTCCTGACCCCTTATAATCACAGGCAAGAGATCTATTCTTAAATAAATTACTCCAGAATCCACAGCCCCACCCAAGGCACAGTTACTTAAACTCGTATTATATGCCTGCAGTGCAAGGCTTCAAATATCCACAGCGTAGCCCCTGGAGTCGCAGCCAAGAATTACACCCCGCTCTCCCGGACCTCTGGTAAACATCGAGCACCGCAACCATTGCGGCATTTGCCGTTCTAACAGGACAAAAGAAAACAAGGATCTATAGAAATCTCTCATCCTACTGAGAAGACAGCTCCCTGCCTAGGTTGTACTTAACTTTCCAGCTTCTGGGTAGATGCTTTTCAGTAACAAGAGATCCGACGCACACACAGGGGATGTTTCTATTGCCCAGCATACTATGGAATCTCTGACACTTGTTTCTGGGCTAGTATCTTCGTCACCTTTACAAGGTACAATACCTAACGGTAAGAATATGGACTGACTCATTGCCACGGCACATTTCAGAGCTTTGGTTTTAATTTTATTGAAACAAACTCCTTCCACTCCCACCCTGGAGGATAGTAAAAGCAGCACGGAGGTGAGCACTGACTTTGCCTCACTGAAGCCAGACGTACACTCCTTAGGAAGAGCTCGTAGTGATGGAAAAAGGCCGTGGGAGAAGGACCTAATCACTGTTTCTGGATGCAATGTTCTTCCTCCTCTTCCCACTCAAATTAAGACTCCTTCCCCAGCAGTGGGGGCCCAAGCTCCTCCCCAGTTTTAAAATGTGAACGTTTCCGAGCCTGCAAAAGCGCAAAACACTTGGAAAAGGAGGTGAATAGAAGTTAGATCTTTCACCTGTATGTAAATTAAGGAACAGCCTTGCAACATGAAGCAACATCTGCTGGGTGAACTATTTATTTTTTGCCACCTAACAACATCAGATCTGTCTGTACAGGCACAGAACCTCTCTCGTCATCATGATCAGATTGCACGGGGGTTGGACCCGAGATAGAAAAACAGTTGTTAATTAGATTAAAGAGAACATGTGGAGTCAGAGTATGCGGTGCACTCATTCATCACTTGGACTCATGGAAAAAGGTGCTCCGAGCTGTTATAAAACATGTTGCAAACCAGTGATTAACTCCCCTGTCAGAAGCTTGACAGATGGTTTCTGAGCACCTGATTTTGGGGCAGCAGCAATAATCTGTTGGAGCTTCAAAACCTGTCCTGAGCCTCTCAGAAGGCCCAATAAAAAATTAGTTTCTCAAATACAGTATACCTCATTATTTTCTTTAAAAAAAAACACAACAAAAAACAAACAAACAAAAAAACCAAAACCCAGAAAACAAACAAACAAAAACAAACAAACAAAAAAACACAAAAAAACCCAACCCAAAACCCAAACAAACAGTAAATCTACAGGCAGCAGTACAGGTTACTGCTTTGTTTGCCTGCAGTGTTCAGCAGGGGTCTGCAAGCTTCATTAACTGTTTTGAATAGTTATATTTCAACATCTGATTGCATGTTCCGAATACCTAATGGCTGCAAAGTAATTTTTCACTGTAACGCTAGATTCATCAAGAAGTCAATCACCAGCTAGACAGGATGTCTTATGCACCTAGAGAATGTAGATTCGCAATTTTATTCAAGAAATGTTAACACAGAAACCACAAAAAAATTAGCAACCCCTAAACTAGGAGTAATTAGTCAGCAAACAAATACCAGCAACACTGAAGACACTGCATTTCCATATGACTATCACCTTGTAAATCTCATTTTGCAGTGCCAGGACAGAAGCTTGTGGCTTGCTTTTGTACAACTGCTCTGCTACTTCCTTGTTAAGGGTCCATGATTTTGAACACAATTACAGAAAAAGAGAAACAGACCCAGCAGCTCCACTAATTTTTCTCCCCATTCTGGGTGCTGAGAAGCGATTTGCCTTTTATTTGCCTTTTCCCCCTTGATGCTGGCCTCGCAGATGACCCTCACCACCCTTTGTGCAATTCCCCATGTGCTGTGTTGAGCAAGACCAGGGCAGGGCAGTGAGCAGAAACGCTTCATACCATTTTTCTCAGAAATGCTCCACCAAACAGAGGGCTACTGGATCATTTATCAGGTTGCCTCTCTCCACCTCTTTCCATTTGCTTTTCTTAATGTCTTTAGCAGAGAGCTTGCAACCTGACACATCAAATGATTTATTGTTTTTTTCTGTAACCATTTCTGATACAAGTCCCCCAAACATTGCATCCTAATTAGAATACAATTACACCATGGTAAATGACAGCTAGATGTGGCCTGTTATTATTAACAATAAACATTAGCAAGCTTTTCTGAAGATAAAAGGCAAATGCATATGGAATCAGGAAGAGTGGAGAATAATTCACCCAGTAGTTTGAACACTTCTACAAAATCTAATGGGATTTATCTAAATAATCCCAGAACGTGTTATGTTTACACAGTCACAAGAAAAAGGTATTTGAATTGTGAGTGACTGAGGGACACAATAAAAAATTCTCATGGCTTAACCAGCAAGTCAATTCTGAGGATAGCTCGAATCCACAGGCCCACACTTGGTTTACTAACAGGACTTCCTTAAACGTATGTAGGTGCCAAAGATGAAATAAACTTCTCTGTAGGTAGATATTTTAAAATTTCAGCTTAGGTTACTTCACTTTTTTGCAGCCCAGAATAATTATACCAATCTACAGAAGAACTTTAAAATCCAACGGAATAAGCGTATGTGCAATGCACCATTAGACTACACTCCATCACATAATAGCATAAAGCAGTTTTTGAAATGGATCTGTAGAAAGGATTCATTAAGGTAAAGTCCCAGCATCCCACCTGAGGCCAATAAAAATTCTCTGCAAACCTCTTCAAATTAAATTTTCTTCTTGAACATATCCTGTCTAATTATGTTTAGTATTATCCTCCTTAAGGAATTCTGATTCATCAGTGCTATTAAGGGAGGGAAAAGGAAAACCAGATGCTGTGGACCGGATACCCAGCTGGTAAGAAATCAGTATGGTTTCACAGAAGCCAAAAGAGCTACAGTGATTTATATCAGCTATGGGTTTGGTATATACATAGGAACACACATGTGGACAGATGTACAGAGAATTATACAAATATCTGAAGTTACACCAGCAGAAATGCAAGTCCATGGAGTTACACCACCAGAGAATTTGACCCAAAAGCTCTAATAAGCTGAAGTTTATAAAAGAGCCACAGCTGTGTTGAGATTTCTTGTCTTTCACTCTCTAGAACTGAAAATAAATGTAAGAAGCAGAAGTGCTCTAATTAGACATTTGGCTTTAAAAATCAGGAAGATAGCCAGCTAATGTCTAAGTGCTTTTTTGTTCTTGGGAGTTAGACTAACAAAGATATCATAATTACAATCATACTACATACAGATGAAGTGCACAGCATATACTGGTAAACCAAGTTGAGGGAGTGAATTTGATTCCAGCTAAGTTGTTTCAATTTTAGTCTTTAATGAATACCCTTTTTTTTTCTTCATTGTAATCCACACAGTAAGTACAAATTTAGACTGAGATTTCCAAACGCATCTAACCAAGCTGCAAGCTGAACACAAAACTTCTAGGCGGGGCTCACGTTGTTCTCTTCCACTGAAATTCATACGTTATCACCCATCGACAGCCACACAGCTGCCTACAATGTGGGCTGAAAAGGTACCGCTCGGGATATTTACCAACCGTCTCGGTTTCCGCGAGCCACGCCAGCGATCCTGCGAGCTCTCGCGCGGCTGCAAGAGAATGTATGGCTGTAAGGTGCCCACCAAAATTTGCCTTTACCAAATAACAGTATATGTGAAGGTGTAGCAGAAGAGCTACTCTACACCAACTCTTCCTCACCAGCACCTATCCTGTGCTCTGAAAGGGGCTTCATCCCTCCCCAGGCTTTTAATCTGGGACTGCAGTCAGCCTTCTGAAAGCTGAACAGATCCTCCCGGGAGTTGCACTTGGGTACCATAGCCCGAGCACGGCTCCGTTAAATGGAGAGCACCTTAAAAGAAAACCGAAGTGGAGCAGGATTGCTTTCTCCTTTCAGGTTACAAGCATTTCGCCCAGCAGCTCAGTGAGCACGATAGACGCACGGGAGACAGCAAACCCAGGTTGCGTTTCCCTCCCGTAGAGGGGAAGCGATCGCCCGTCCCACTGCTGCAGCCGCCTCTGTGCCGCTGAGGACGGATGGCCCACACGGCACAGAGCTCTTGGAGGCTCGCTGGTGCCGACAGAGACAGCCCAAATCTTTCACATGTAGAACCACGTAACAGCAGGGACAGAGAGCCCCTCCGTTTCGCTCAACTGTTTAGCCCAATAATTAGGCCGTTTCTTACAAGAGATACAGGTTTGACCCCCTGCTACATAAGTGATGAATCTCCAGCTCCCATGTTCTGGACAGTTGATGTAAACACCGATTTATCAGATAAGCAGAGAAGGCAGCAATATCCAGTCCTCCACATCAGGACTTGAAAACAAGACAGATACCGGCTTGGCATCTGACCGAGAGCTCGCTGCAGTAGAAGCATCCAGAACACGTTCATTACACCAAGCTGCTCTCACAAAACGGCCCAGTTCGTGGATTCCTGCAAGGTGCAATCCTGAGTGATGTTTATGCCCACCAAGAGTAGGCAACTTCTGCGGTTACTCGGAAGGAGAACGTAATGTGCCTTGAGTCTCTGCTGACACAATTTGTCTCCTGATCTAGGTCACTCTGGAGTTAGATGGCAGCTGAGAAAGTTTTGAGGCTTCCATTTCAGATGCCTGAGCCCTCCCTGACTCCAGCTGCTTTCTGATTTTACATCTTATACTATGCCTTCACAAATACTGTGACTTTGTACGTGTATCTTGTAAGCGCAATGGAAATTTTAGCCCCTGAATTACTTCATATTCGGATCCAAATTCTCTTCAAGACCTTTCAAGAGCTTCCAATTGCTCTGCAGATGGGTTTTAACCTCCGACGTACTTACAATTATTATTATTAAAGTATAAATAATTTGAAAAGAAATGCCCAGAGTAAGTGGTGCTGGTTTGCAAGAGATATAATTTTACTTGGAGATGGGAATTGGAATGATTTGATAGGCACATTAAAACATAACTGTAATTCATTTCCTCGGCTCTGGAGATACTCCTGTGGCTACTACTAAACTTTACGAACAGGTCACAGTCGACATCCTTATATATCATATAGACGTTATTCTTGAGGGTTAATTTAGGCTTCCGCTCTGGTGACAAAAGCATTTGGTTGCATGGCAGGATGCGTTCTTTGGTACTTGAGTTCGCTATACAAATATTTGAGAAATATCCATCAGCAAATACACATGTAATTTCCTGTAATAATGTCTACAGGGAAGATGCATTCATGGTTTGTTCCATACTATCATCTACATCGACCGAGGTATTTACTGATGTGAACAAAAACACATTAGGTATCTTCCACTACTTCACTCATCCTTGAGAAGGAAGTCCAGCCATAACTATGTCCTGGGCTCATACTGAAAACACAGCACGCGTCTGAAAGATAACAGCAGCAGCCTTCATGGAATTAATGTTGAAGTGTTTCTAGGGTGTTTTGGAGGAAGAGAACGTTGCTATGCCTTCAGAGGGAAAGCATACAGCAGCAGCTTTGTAGAGTCAGGTGCAAATATTTGGGACAAAAAGTAACTATTCCGTCTCTTAGTTTTCCTTCATCCTCACATGTTTTCTCACCAGACTAGTAAACTGTCTCCAAATGGACCTGCCCTCTTCTCCTCTAGTGCCCTGCAGTGATTAACTTTGAGCAATTACAGGTTTTTGGACCAGATGGCCTTTTCTCACCACCACCCCCACAGCCACGAGGCTCCTGAAACAAGACACCGATGGCAGCACCCGTGCAATTGATGCCTCACATCCCCGTGGCAGAGAAGGTTTCATTTAAGATTTTTCCCTAGAACAGCTTGTACAACAAATAGCTTTTAGCATATACAATTTGCAAAGTTGCCAGTTTATCATGAATAGAGCTATTTGTAGTCTAGTCATATCATAAAATCTTGTTAAAAGAAACAACACAAAGAGACTGCTCACTTTTCAGTTATGGTGCTTTTGAATTAATTTGAATCCAGATTGCCTCATGAGTATTGTTTGTTCCAATATGAAACAGTTTATGGTGATAAATTGCAGCAGCATCGCTTGAGAGCTGCCTGGTACAGTATACTGTGGCAGAAGTTGAGTCAGCTTTCATACCGAGTATATACTGTAGCTAGAGCGCACCCAGATTTTGTGGTTTGAAGGATAGTTAGCTGCGAAAGTCAGTGAAGCCAGAGTATTTCACGGCACGTGCAAGCGTTGGGTAATGGCAGGGCTTGTAAGGGTGAAACCAACCAAAACAAAGAGTGCAAATCTCTGCAACCTGCCTCCTGTCTGAGCCCTCCTGTCACCCTCAGCCAGGTTTTTACTTCTGCGTGCTGGATAATGATCTGCAGAGACTGACACCAGGTCATTTTAGCCATACTTTCAGTCCTGAGCCATTTAACACATATGAATTCTTCATCTAGCTCTAGATTTACTGTTACGGCAGATGTTAGAGTCAAATCTCATTAGTAAGATTTCATTAATCTGCAGAATAATGACAAAACATTTCGGCACTCTCTCAGTCATAACCTTAATTAAGGCTAAGCAGGGTATGTTGCCTGACATATCCCGCTGCAAACACATCGTCTTGTGCGAATAGTCAAGGGCCTGATTCAGAGAGGGAGAGGAAGCATTTGCCATTCTCATCGAAGTCACCAGGGGTTCGAGAATTCCCAACTCCTCCATTGGACCAGGTCCTTACCGCTGTGCGATTCAATAGCTTACAAGATTTTTCTATAGCCACGGAGAGGAAGAGGCAGCAGTTCTCCAACTCAGCCAACAGACTGGTATCTACAGCGTTATAACAAGTATTTCAGGTCTTGCCCAGTGCTGCTAGGCTCTGTCATAGGGTAGAAGTCACAGCTGTTACCTCACACTTACAATATTTTTTCACGTTTAATGAAATTAATGAATTTGAAAAGGCACTAGGCCAAATTAATCTCTAGTGCCCTTCCATTAAATGCAACCGAGTTAAACAGGGATTAATTGAGGCCCATGCAATTACCTCTTAATTAACCCTGAAGGGTTGGAATTAACCCTGCTGTTCAGGGTTAGAGACAAGCATGTTTGTCACGGGAAATCCTATACCATTGGTATCAGAGTTAACGTTGACCAAAACTTCTCTACCAAAACACATCTGAAAGTAGAAAGCAGATTGCTTTCACGCCCTCAGCCTCAGCATTTTGCAGGGTTCTGGGGGCTGCTTCTATTAGAAGGAGAAGTCAGGGGTGGAACCAGGAATGCCTTTCCAGCAATCTCACCTATTAACATTAAGCCCTGAATACCTGCACAGCAGGAAGGCGGACTGCAGGAAACAGTCCCTTTCCTTCCACATCTAAGCACCTTTTCAAACACCGTCCTACCCAAAATGTTGCTATGGGCTTTTCTTAGAGGTTGTGGCAATGTTTTACTCCTGGGCTTGGTTTCCCAGCTGCATTCTCTCCGTTTTTTCCACGTATGTCTACATTGCAATGCAGGGTGGTAAGCAGAGGTGCTTGAATTGGCACGGATAACAACAGCAGAAAGAGCGTTCAGCAGACCCCTGCCTACATTTCTATCAGCAGCAGTGGTTACCATGTGCCAAGATCAAAATTGCTCTAAGTGCTGCTATGCAACTTAGTCATCTGCAGAGATTCCAATGCACGTGCACATTTCTACTGCTCCTCTTTCCTCCCAGATACACAGAGATAGCGAAATTGTTCCTTCACCCATTTGATTTGTATTCAGGGACTCAAGAAAGATGGCCTTCAACCTCACAAGGCCATTCGCTAGCCTGTGTTACACACAGTCTTATCCTTAAGTACACTCTGCCTTTCTCTTGGGCTGCTGATCATAAAACTGGAAGGCATTTGATTGTCCATCATTTGATCTGAATGAAAGCAGCTGTTGTAGCAAAAGGTTTCAATAAAGCGACGTTACTAGCCAGTCTTCAGCATAATCCCATGCACAGATTGCCACAGAATGCTGTATATATCATTCTTACATGCTTCATATTAAATATGATTACAGAAGTGGGTTGCAAAAAAGCATTTAGTGAAACAGAAGTTTAAAGGAAGGCTCTCGTACTAAACAAGCGTGCTTCATGGCTATCCTGCAGTTTGGTACTGTGAGGTGCTGCAAGTGGGGAAAAAAAGCATTCTCCGTGCAAGGAAGAAACAGAAAAAGCACAGCTCTCGCTCTGCTCTTCTGTAGAGATCTCGCTGTTTGATTTGCATCTTGAAACAAAGAGGAAAGCAGACCCTAGGGCTGAAATGCATCTTCTTGTAGATGCAAGACTGAGATGTCAAAAACAAATGAATGCTCCTGCAAGAGCTTATCCAGCCATCAGCTCTTTAACCAAAGGCCACTCCCTTACAAACTAGCAACACAGGCTAAAATAATCTGGGTGAGAACACCCAACGTGACAATGGTGTTTCTTTAACATGGAGCCAGAGAAAGGCTCCCTGACGCGGAGCTGCTGCTTTACACTTGTCTTTAAACTATGAAGATACCCAAGGAAAACTGAATTTGTGCTAAACCACATGAAAGCACGCCAAGAAAAATCTTGGTAAGGATTTAACTCAACAGACAAGGGGAAGGAAGCGGGAGACAAACCAATCCTTTTCGGCTGCCCTCTCTCTACTTCAACTTTGAGTTACAGCAATATCAAGCTAACATATTTCCATCTTTTCCCAGGAGGAAGACAAGTAGCTACAGCCTGCCGCCTCTTATTAAATTACAACTCTCACCACACGAGCACAGTTTAGCTCAAAGGTTTGCTACAGCATCCTGCAACAGTTGGTGAAATTGCTCAATTTAGAGTTCTCACCGACACAGATTCAACACTAGTTTAAGAGTAACGATTTGAACTCTAATTGCCAGATATATTAACACCTATAGAAAATGAACATAACTTGACAAAACCCTTTAGTGCAGCTGAACTGTTATCGGCATGTAAAGGATACCAAGAATATATTATCATCATGTTGACTCTGGGTCATGCCAGACTTGTTTCAGACTTAATGGAAATAGTTTTGCATTATAGAAAGCCACAACAATGTGATTAAAATGCACTACACAACTCACCGTCTTAGAGATCTATGCGTACGTGAAGTCTGGAATATGCCAAGGAGGTTTTTCCTCAAGATTTTTAATCATCCATAGTAATTACTGGTATGTGGTAATTCCAAACCATACTGACAAATGTTTAAAAAAAACCCCTTCACTTACGAATGCAAAACTTCACATAGAAAAATATAAAGTATATTTTGCATTTGCTTGCAGAAGTCGCTTATAAACCATAGCCATACAAGCAGTAAATAAATATCCTCTTTTGCCAACACGAATTTTGTACCTCCCAGACACAAGTCAGTGGCAAAATTTTTGCTGACAAAACCAATGAAAACTATACACCCACCAGCAGGGAGCTGAACATTTGCAGTGTCTTGTTAGTACAATGTTTTACTAGCTGCAGTGTCTAATATTGCAAAAGTGCTGATAATAAAGCTGTAATATTTTCTACTTTAGACTAAGAAACACAGCAATAAAAGAACTGGATTCCTCCCCCTCTCCCCCCACCAAATGGCAGGGTTGGGGGAGGGTCAATATACATATAGGTACACACACACCCTCACACAGAGACAAGCTTCCTATCCTCGATTCAGGGGATCCTTCACTGTAGAAAACTACAGTTTGTTTTCTGAAGCTACTTTTCAGAAGGACGGAATTGGTTCACCTCACAGGGATTTAAAGATGTAGGCAAAGGCCAATGGTCCTTGTGCTCTTAAAATATTTTATTAGGTTTGTACGTGCACTTTAGGTGTTTAAATATTTAAAAACAAAACAACAAAACAGCTCATCCTCACCGAGCATGAATTATACAGACCACAAGTTAAACACCTTTGCCTGCCTTTGGCAATAAAGTCTCAGCCCTTCCTAAGCCCTCTACTTAAGCCTACAGGTCTCTGCCAATGCATTCACCCCTCCCTGCAAAGGATATTAAAGAACCAGAACCACATATTTTTTTTTAAAAGTGCAAATAAATAATGACTGTATGCAATTTCCTGTAGTCACACCTACTCATTTTTCCCCATGAATCCCATTTCTAGGACAATTCCACAAAGGAGCTGTAGAGAGTCAAACTTTGGACCTAGAACTTGCCTGCTTCCTCCACTGTTGGACGGACACACTGGGACTCCTTCACCCAAGAAGCAGAGAAAATTTTGCAAGAACGCAGACAATTTATTTCCTAGAAGTTCTAATTTATGCTGGAAGGCAAGGAAAGCTTGATCAGGAACGCCTAAATACTGTTTACAGTACTGCAATTGCAGTAAGGGGGGG
>JANZLQ010000030.1:23221986-23236665 GCA_026212715.1 Elanus axillaris
GCCCAAATAAAGTACCGACACTTGTTCGAAGTCTCGGGTTTAAGTCTGGGTAGATTATTTGGAGTACCTCCTCTCAACCTGCCAGCCTAAGAATCTGTGATACATGTGGAAAAAAAAAAATAATATTGAAATATATCTGTTTACCAGTTCAAACTTCAGAAGAAACCCTTAATCTTGTTCCAAGAGGAAGCCTGCTGTAATTGTGCTTCCACAGCACAGCCACTGTGCTTCTCCAAATTCCTCTTACGAACGACATGATCTATGGTTACTTTGAAACCTGTTTGAAACTCTGACAGATAAAAATTAGATGCAAGGCATGTTATGCCTTTAGTTTGTATGTATGATTTCTTTGACCCAATCACATTTTACACAACAATTAAACCAGAGAGCCATCCAGTAACATGTCCCTTTCAGTTCAGACATGTGAACAGTTCTTAAATTCTCTTCATTAATCAGAAAAACAACTTAAGCACCTTGTACATCTGCAAGATCCTCCCAGTATTTTATACCACAGCATATACACCTATTCTCTTCTGAGTTGACAGCTTTAGGTACTCGGGATTGCAGTTACAGGCATTAAATATTCGCTCAGCTCTCTGCTTTGCCTTTACCCTCACTTGAGCCACGCGGCCATTTCGTTCGTGCTCCCCTTTCTGCTAGGAAGTAGATTTTCATTGTCTGAATTTGTTCCACATTTTCAATCTGCTTGATGGAATAACCGGTATTTTCTGCGTCTGTTTCCTCAGCTGTATTGTCCCCAGTGTATCATTATGAAAGCTTTGTGCAAAAAGAACTTTCAGAATTTATCCTAAGTTTGTGAATAGTTTTGGTCATGCAGAGTTTTACTTTTCAGACAATGGAGTTTTATGTAGAATGTTACTATCCCTCTAATTAAAACACCACCACCACCTCCAGTTTTACAAGACCTAACTTCTGTGAAGTTTTGTGCCAAAATATGTCTAGAAAGTAATTTTAAGGAGCAACTGTCCCAGATGTCAGCATGAAAGCAGTTCCTGAAGCCTTAAAAAGTGCTTTGACATCTCCAGATGAGAGACCTAGGTAAGACCTAAGGGAATTCTTTGTATTTCTGGCAACGAATCTAATCTGCTGGAGGATTTGACTTCTGCATCCTCTAAGTTTCATCAGCAAGTGCAAGCATTTCCTTTTATTCTTCTCCGTAAACTCATAAAGATGAAAAAGTCTGGGCACTCCCTTTCTTATGGCCAATTACTATGCTCGCTTCTCTGAATTTTTAGACGCTATCATTCATTGTTTGCCATCTCCTTCTCCTTTCCAATTTTTATTTAAGGAATGTATTTGTAGTGCATGAGACAGATAGGAATAATTACAGTTGAAAAAGAGGGGTGTTGACTGGAGAAACTTCTTTCTTATAGGCACATTTATCTCATATCATGCTTTCCAAGGAACACAGTGACCCTTACAATCTCATTCTGCTTGCTGCTGACAGCCTTCCTTGCTTGGTTTCCATAGCCAACCCCATTTATGCTTCAATCCACATTGCCTGCCACTATTTACCTCCTCTTTCTTTATCCCTCTTCCTTTCTCACTTTTTTAACCTAGTTAGGCATATTTGGAAAATTGCCCATTAACATTACTTCCAGTAAAAAAAAAAAAAAAAGGGGAGGGGGGAATTTTAAACCTTTTTGTTTAATACAGGAAAATTTTACATAATATTTCCCTTTCCAACCAAAAAAAAAAAAAAAAAAAAAAAAAGAAAATTCTCTCAGCTCTTCCCAGGGTTCCTCAATCTGGTTATTCCCCCTACTGTGAACTTTTGTAGCTTGCAAGCCTGTGGTCCGTCCTGGGAGACACAGCTTTATTAAAGACCCTGTCAAAGAGCAGGAGCGTGAAGCATTGAAACAACAGTTCCTTGGCCCTTGGCCATATCTTGGAGCATGTTTATCATCCCAGCCCTGCACAGGATCTCTGAGTACTACTGAAGTCAGAATGGTTTTATATGAGAATGAACATGTTCAGGTTGTAGCAGCCATATACTGTCCTGAGAATTTGATGGGGTTGAAATGGTAAATTGTGATTCCTTTGAGATGACCAATATGTTAAGAAGTGGGTTTCCCACAGTGCTGGGTACGTGTTATAGTGGGAAAAAATATTATTATTATTATTAATATGTTGTTGTTGTTCTTATTGTGACCACAATCCAAAGGAAAGCTTTTCTTTCTGTCGGCCAAGCTAGTCACAGGTGGTCGATGGCCTATTTGATGTGTGTTGATAGTTATTCATTTCACTAGAAATGAACCTGCTAAGGTGTTTCATGTAGGAATGTGGTTATTAAGTTTGTAAAACGAGATGCCACCTGAAATGTACTTTCATATGTCCCCGCTCAGATTTACTGAAAAAAACCGCCATCACAATTACAAGATCAGCAGGCTTTCACATATATCTCCACACATCCAAAGAAATAACAACCTAACGCATCTGTACCTGAGAGCAGCCAGGTCCACAGCAGCACTAGCTCCCGTCTCGGCGTGGGCTGCCAACGTAGCTTTTAGTTTCCTGTCTTTGGACAAGCAGACCATAGAAATGAGAGCATTGAAGGGGCACATCCCTTGGTATTTTACAGAAAAAGTTATTCAGTTTTCAAGTAGCCCACTTGTCCCATCTTCTTTAGCCTGATCCAGAAATGAATTCTGCCTTTGCATGCACTGCCTATGAAGAGGGTATGTCCTGATTTGTGTGCATTGACTAAAACGTGCCCGTGTCTGAACTTTGAGGCAAGGGGTACATCTGTTAAATATGAAAAAGAAGGTTACATACCAGCCATGCTCATTGCTGTAACCTGTTTTCTGCATCGCAGTTGCATAGTCTTCTGCCACAACCGAGGCTGTCTTCCGTTCTAAAAAGAAAGAAAGAAAACGAATTTCTTCCATATAACGCAGCTAGGAGCTATTAGCCTTTTCAACATCCACTGTGTAAGGCTTGCGGAGGGCCTGGCAGCGTAGCAGCTTCAGCATGGCCAAAACTGCACAAATGCCCGTGGAGATACGGTGCTGCCGCTCAGAGTAATTACAGTGCAGTTTGTGTTTCCTTCCGGCAAAAGAAAAGCCCTGTACCTCTTGCCTGCCCTGCTTCGCATTTTCTCACAGGTGCTGGGTGTTGCTCTGCCCACAGTAGTTGCACTGCTGAGACCCTGGGAGCCCTTCCCGCAGAGCGGAGAGAGGAGTGCCGCTCCTTGGCTCCGAGCAAAGCAGTCTACAAAAGACGCTCCACGAAAGCTCCAGCACCAGGTTATCTCCTCCTTGCTTTGGGAGAGCCCACCCTTGAAGACGCCTCTCTGGCTAAATGTAAGGAATGACCTCTTCTTGTCATCCAAAACTTCCATTAAGCTTCAGGGTACTCACATTCCCATAAATTCCTCTTTATTCAGCCTGAAGAAAAAAACACGACTCCACTTCTGCAAGGAAAACCGGCTGAAACGAGGGGCCCGTTACCCACCAGAAATAACCGACACGCTGAAACATCTTTCAGCACCTGACTGCAAAGCAGGTTCATCCAGAAAGGTCCCGTGAGCACAAACAACCCTTTTCGTAGCCTGACAGGCAAGGGCTGCCAGAAGCCCACAGCAGTTGACTCTCCTCCTTCGCACACACAAGGTCTCAGGAAGGCTAATGAGCCCCTGCCGCTTCCCTTAACGAAGCTAATGGCTAACGATGCCCTGTTGCAGCTTAGCTCCTCTCATCCTGGGTGCTGTTGCCCCAGGGAGCGGGGTGCCTGGCAGGGAGCTTTTCACACAACATCATGCAGTTTCCATATGGGGTTTGAAGTGCAGTGAATTCAGGCTCTGTCACGGCTGAGGGGAACCCGTAATCTTCCGAATATATATGTGACGTACCCCAAAACGCAAGTCTGCTTGGGGAGATCCTGTATACAGAGTCTAAGTTTAAACTGAACTCGTGCCTGTATGACTAGGACAGAGAAACTGAAAACAGAGCTGTTATTAAAGGAAATGCATTCAAACCCCAGCAATGCATAACCCTTGCCTGAAATATACCCCTGTCATTGCCCCAGTTTTAGTAGCAATGAATCTGTTTCACACACACACCTTAAACCACTGTAACCTTTTGTAACACCTTATAAAGACACGTTCCCAAATCTCAGAGGACTGCATAAAAATCTCTTTGTTTCTTACTTTAAATTCAGGCATATGTTTGATAAACTGTTGATTAATTAGTTTCCTGATCACTTCCAGAACATGCATTTGTTGACATCACCACGGTTCAGCATAAAACAAATTATTATTCTGATTCTCCAAATCTGTTGCAACAGTCACTGCTTCAGGTTTTGTCTTTTTTTTTTTTTTTCCTTCTTTTTTTTTTTTAATTCTTCTTCTTCCTTTCCCTCCCCCCTCTCACAGCTCATTCTACCACCACAAACAAGATGCGGCCAGAACGATAAGAACTGCGGACAGAAGAGTGCAAGCCCTGGAGTCTGTAGGGGCCTTCCCCAGGGCAGAGCAGATGAATTCCATAACTGTAGGTTTTAGACGGACTCCAAATCAGAGTTGTTCTTCACAGAGAAGTGAAAAAACTGCCACCGTGAACTCCAAAGAACTGTCAATGATCATCCATTTCCCTAAGATATAAGCCAAGGACTGGCCAACCTTCTCGGAGCACGATCTTATGCCCTGGGTCAGCAGCCAGCCCGGGAGAACATTATTCATTCCCTTCCACCCCCTCCAAACGCTCTTGGTAGGAGACCTGGGTAGGATGTCCCGTCTTTTGTTTTTCAGCGAAAGCAGACACAGGGGGGCTCCCCTATGGCTAAGATTCTCCTAAATTTGGACACCTCTTGGTCCAGAGAATTAAATATGAATTTCCTTCCTCTGGCTGAACCCTGGAAAAAAAATAACAATACTCAGGACAAACCAAACAGATTGCAGCACCTTTAATTATGTTTTGCTTGCTCTTCATAATCACCAGGCAAAGCAGAACTCTTCATATGCATGATTAATGTGATAATGTACCAACTGATTTATAGCTAACACACAGCAAATAAAGCGGAGGTTTTGTTTGTTGGTAAGTAGACATGCATCTGCCTCCCAACAAATGGCACAACACCCTGATCTACAGGGCGATGGCCTGATATGGACATTGCTCCAACCTGATCTTTTAAAATATTTATACTTGTACTGTAGTCCCTTATGAACCTCCGCAATAGTTAATTGGAGGCACTTAGTCCTTCTGCTGGTCTCTCACTGTGATAAATATTTAATCACAGAGGGAAGTGTGCCTTTGCAAGAGGAGACATCAGTCACTGGCTCTTGAAAACAGCACAAAGGGCACTATTACCTAGAAGCAGCATTTTCCTCTGTAGTCCAGAAGTCAAGAAAGGTCCGTCTAATTATTTCTGCAGTGAAACAGCAGTCTCTCTCTGTGAAAATGACATTTATCCTCTCTTCTCTGCATAAAAATAAATTGAATACGGAACTATAGCCTTTTCTGGCTAGTTTATGACTAACTAGATTTTGTAGCAGGATGCGTGGTGCTTGACTAAGTGGCCAGCAACATTTAATTTGCTTTCTAAGACTGAGGTGCAGGCAGGCGCTTCATGCTCCGCAAGTAACAGTGCAGATTCTGGGACTACCCAAAAAATCTTATGCCAGGTCATGCTTATACTGCCATCTAAAGTTGCCTGTGACGGGACAAAGTTTTTAATAATCACTCAGCAAGTATGAAAGCGTGTTTGAAATATTTCAGAGCGTATTGAATATTTCAGAGTATATTGAAATAATTCAGAGGGAGGCTTGACTGACTCAAATAGGCAATGAAGAATTAATGGCAAAAGGACGTCTACTTTCATGAGTCTGGCAAATTTGCAGTAATCCTTGCAAGGTTGTTAGCAGAATGAGGGATAGGTAAGTGCAACTTGGTACGCAGAGCAAACAAAGTGATTATTTGAGCAGGCATAAGGAGGCACAACTTACAGAAGAAATGCATATTAAGAGTTGTATCAGGAAAGTGAAGTATCAGGATGAGGAAAAGGCAGCAGAAAGTGATCACTTTGGACTTTGAACAAGTTCAGTAGGGTATAATTTACTCCTTCTGCTTTGACTCTGTTCAGCTAGAAATTTGGTTTGCTACCTTAATTTAACTGTTGAATAACTGACAGGCAAACACTGGGTATGATATAAAAATTAATTTAAAAATACTTTTGTTTCAGTCTTAGTACCTTGCTTTTTTCATAACTGGAAGCATACCTAGAATACAAAGTTAGGTAAGACAGTGCAAGGATACTAGTATTAAACCTCTGCTTCTTTTGATACTAAATTATATTGCAATTAATTCAGTTAGAAACTACCTTAAACTATGTTTCTCCAGTTTAAATTTTCAGACTGTGGCTTCCATTAGAGTTGATGACATAAGTTTTTCTTAATTATACTGGAATAAATCAAAAGTAATAATGCAGCAATCTGTGGAATTGCTCTGGGTATACAACAACTTAATTGGAAACAGAATTTGAATCACTAATTTAATGTTCTCTTTTTTTTTTTTACTGCTTTGTGTGTGTATGTGTTGCACTACATTAATTTTATATGAGGAATATTCTAGGAATACAAACTCACCTATAACTATCGCTCCTCTTCTTTTGCCTGACAGACATCTGTATTTTTTGCAATATAGATCATTTAGGAAAGAAATAATTTCTGGGAAAGTTACACTAGGGATAAAGTAATTTTAGGGTGATAGTACAATGAAAGCGACGTGAGTGCTTCTGACCTACCTAAGGGCACCTTTTTTTCAATTTCTGCTCATGAAATAAATCTGGGTCCTAAAGCCAAGACTGGGGAGTAGACAGCATATAAGGATACAGGACTCTAAAAAAAGCATTGATGGAGACAGCAGCAGACATCAAAATGTCAGTGTGGTGAGTTTTTTCACTATAACAGGGTTCCTAGAAAATGCCCAGGAGCTGAAGTTCAGGTAGATCCATTCCCACAAGTCATTCTCCCTCGAGTAGTAAAACTGCCAATGCCACACACAAGTTTTTTCCTTCAATTTAAATCTGTGCTTGGCAGTAGATTCTTGAAGAAAACCTAATCAAAAAAAGCAGCTCCATAGAGAGGAAACTGATGAAGATGGGATAGGCCACACACAGGCACACACAATTTCCATTTTCAGATAGCGGTGAGATGCAGTTTGTGGTCTTCAGCGACAGAAGACGGAAGTTTTGCATAATTTGTTATATGCTTAAAGCATTGGACCGAATGGATCGGGGAGATTGGTATCAGACATCTGGCAAGGAGTCTACATCGTAATCTGGGCATGTATATTATTTTGATGTTTCAGGTTTGCCACTTCCACTACTGACTAGTAAAATGCATTAAATCCGACAGATGCAGATCAACAGCTGGGTGGCCACATATACAGCTTCCTTCCTTAGTTCAAAGGCAGAATGCCATTTCTGCTCTCTGTGGCTGTCATCCAGGAAATGAGAAACTGCAAATAAAAATTTTGCCATGAGAAAGTTTCTTACAAAATTGTATATTTCCCTGGAAAAATCACATCAATGGAAAATTTCCAGCTCCAGACAGCTCAAGACATCCATATGAATGTGTCTTTCACAATTGGCTGAGAAATCTTCTTCGCTGGTGTTTTTCTATGGGTTCTCTCCCGCTGCCAATACTGAACTTGGCAAGGTGAAAGTCTCGTAAGCTGTTGCAAGGCTCAGCCAGGCCGATTAGGCTGAATATGAGGTCTAGGGCCTGGGACATTTTAACAATGTTTATTCTTATGACATTCTGTAAGCTAAGGCAACACCAAAACCCGAGGCACATTTGGATGCTTTTTTTACCAACGTAACAAATGCGTATGGATCGAACAAACATTTTAAAGTGATTCCCAGGCCCACAGACAAAAAAATTTGCAACCTGCACACCTGAAGAAACTGGTTGCAATATGCCAGAACAAGTCCCAGGACCCATAGACCTATGCTCTAGATTTGATATCTCGTTAGAGGGGACAGTTAATGAATCCTGAGATTCTCCAAGGCCGGTGTGGGCCCAGAGCCTACGTGGGAGCACGGGACAGGCACACACCGCAGGGCACTTGACCTCAGACTCCTCCAGAAAGAAACTTTGTTAGGACATAATTGCCGTTTCTCTTGCAAAAGGCGGTGTAGGTATGGCAAAGGGACAGCCTCAAGAACCTAGGAGTGGGCACCGGACACCCCGCAGACTGCACGTAATTCCAGATACATCTCCAGCCTGGCAGGGTAAGGAGAGGTCGGTCGTGTTACAGGGGCTGCGCTTTAGGAAGACTGGATTCTCTATGCACAGCAGTAGGGTAGTTACTCGTAGTCTAATATTTTACCCTGGAATGCCCAGGATGGAAAAGACACAGCCGCAGTAGAACCATCTCGCTTGGGTATGACCGATGCAAGGCAAAACGTTAGCAGAGGTTCCCGTCTGTGTGTCTTCGCATGCAGACACCAAAGTACTGACCGACGTGTAGGACGAAGGATAGTAGGATAACTTGGGAATTTGCCTTTTAATGATCTTGTGGTGACAGATCTGGCCAAGGAATCTCAAGTCGGTGTGAGAAGAGAAATCACCAGTGCCTTCGCCCACTGTCTCAGCAAGAAACCACATAGAAACGCACTACCAGGGGAGGGTCAAGAACACAAAGCAAACTCTGAGCTCACTCCATCCCTGAGCGGTGGTTGGAGCTGTTAATGACACATCCCAGTAAAGCCCCCACACAGATTGCTTCCCAGATGTTTCAAGCTCATCCAGCAGTTCTCATACAGGTCACTCCCAAAAGCTTACACATAATCATCTCAAGTCTGAAAACCCCCTCAGTTCTATCATCCTCAACAATAAAAAGCACATTAAAAAGTGAGATTAAAAGCCATAATAAATCTATAATTGTAAGGTAAAAAGACAAGAAGTTGTTAAAATGGAAAATACTTTTTTTTTCTTTTTTTTTTTAACATGACAACATAATAGCAATGGACCAGCATTTTTACTTTGAAGGGCTGTCCCAGCTCAGAAGAAGAAAGTAAATCTTTGTGAATGTGTTAATATTAATGAAACAATTTAGCAGCACTCTAAAATAAAGGGTTTTTTTTCTGATAATCACTGTGGGCACTTTACCCAAGCTGCAGCATCTCACATTTGCAAAGTGTTGGCCCAGATAAAAAAAAAAAAAAAAAAAAAAATAAAAAATATTGGTGGGTTTCTGGTACCTGTGACTACATATACCTATTCAAGGTAGAAGAAAAGACAGATTTTCAGATGTTTCAAAAATGCATAGGGGAAAAGAAATCCTGAAAAGGAGGCAGCCTTCCTACAGGTATGTGGAAGTTTTGAAGTCCTTGGTTGAGATGTGAGGAAAGAGCTTTTTTGATGATTTCTCAAAGGAGCAAAGGACTGACTCATTCATTTTAGCTCAATCACTAAGAAATGACTAAATAATAAGGTTCCATCTCTTTGACAATGAATCCATTTTCAGACAGGCTATTAATTGAAGATCTGCTAAGTATTACTTTCTGTTATCAATGTATTGTTTTAATGGAGTATTGTATTAGAATTACTACAAAATAATAATATATATTTTACTTCAATATAGTAACATATATAAAATAGAAAACAATTCAAATGAATCCTTCTTTAGCATGTTCCTAGTAGGAAGCCTGAAGATGGATCCAGCAGAACTATAACTGTTCAAATTACAGTGAAAGAGAACACAGAGAAATTCCCAAGAAGTGAAATGAAGCTGGCTTCTGGTAAGAGATGAAGCTCTAGAAGAACTTCAGTTTTGTAGGTAGTTATCAAATAACGCTGTACAGCAATGAAAGCTACTCATGGACTACTCCTTACTAGCTGTTGTGTACTCCCCAGAGCATACCCTTGCAACCTAAGAAAGACACATTTATAGCCAAGATCTTCAGCTACAAGAAGTAGGAGGGGAGAGGAGAAAGAATATGACAGCTGTTAATAAGTAGTCTGCACAACAATGAAACTAGAAGTCAGCGTAGAAGAGGACAAAAGGGACAAGAAATGGGAGAAAACTGTGAAAACAAGAGAAAAGCAGAAAGAAATGCCATCCAAAGACTCCTCGAGACAGAGATTGCAAAAAAACCCTTTCACGATGAAGATAATAGATCTTAACTGGAGGCAACTACCTCACTAAAGCAAACCAGAGGTTGACATCTGCCCGTGAGAGGTAGACGTGGCAGGCTGACCAAAGCTTCAGCGGAAGGGTGGCTGCCCACAGCAGATGTGCAACACGCACACAGTCACTGCAAAGACACAACCGGACATTGCTCCCAAGGGGCATCGCGCTGAATTCGCGC
Organism: Elanus axillaris; assembly: GCA_026212715.1. Taxonomy (NCBI): domain Eukaryota; kingdom Metazoa; phylum Chordata; class Aves; order Accipitriformes; family Accipitridae; genus Elanus; species Elanus axillaris. The sequence goes on from JANZLQ010000030.1 coordinate 23,232,319, forward strand.
AGCACAGCACGCCCTTAGCAGTTGTCCGCCGTTGAAGACAGGGGACGTTAAATCTTAGATGTATTATTATTATTGCTTTAATTATTATTGGAAGCTAGGACCATAATTGGCAAGCTCAATTCCTTTCCCAGATCTCTGAGTCAAAACTCTTGCCTACTTGCTCACCCGTCAACAAGCAGATATATTTAAATAACAACAGGCAATGGTGTGGCTCTGTTGAGCCCTTTCCAAAGGCAATGAAGTTTATTAAACTGAGAAGATCCTAGGGAGCACAGACAGGGAAAGAAACCCAGTTTGTGTTTAGGCCAAAGGGGTTTGGTTGGTCATTTTTATTTCTTAACTATATTTGATTTAATATCCTCTTTGACAGAATGCTGCCAAGCTTTGCAGACCCAAAATGGGACTTGCTTTTGGGGGTTAAAATTCCAGTAATACCCTGTACCCAGCATTGTTAATTTTAGGGATCAAGTGTTAAATACTCTCAGTTCCTTATTATCACTTCTTTCTGCTGTTTATAGAAAGCCCACAGCCAAGTAAATCAAAGGATCCAAATAGAGGAGAAAAACAATTCACTCGAGAAATGGATTTAAGTTTCAGTTTTCACAAGAAGTTTTATAAACATTGAGGAACAGAACGTTTATGAAAAATGTCTCATCGGTGTCCTTTTAAATGCACCACGCATATGGAGCATATACAAAAATATTAGAGAGGAAATTAAGTTCCCCCATGTCATCCTGGCATTTGAAAGCCACCCGTGCCCCAGGTTCAGAGTACTCGGCGATACCTATAAGCTCAGAAAGGTTCCATTAAAAGAAAGGTTTCTATCTGCTACGTATGGGAGAGAAGAACATTGAGTTGAATATATTTGGTTTGGGAAATCTGTTTCTGTCTGTTAAGTGGAGCTCTTCTTACATGTTAATAGAAAGATGAACCTAATGTTCATCGCCTCATGTGGTTTTGTGTGTCCCAGGAATACTACTACTACAGTCTATGACTACAAGGCTCCATCTGGCTGCTTAATTAGAGCCCAACGTGACAACTGATTGTTATGCAAAAACAATTGATTAGATTTTTATGTCCCTCAACAAGCTGACTCAATTACAATGCGTATAATTTTTCTTTTCATTTTTTTTTCTTTTTGCTTTATAGCTTATAGTTTATTTTATTGTTTTCCAGTTCTGGCACTGAAGTCTCTGGCCTATTGAATGCTCATGCCAAGAGGAAGCTATACCATTCTGGGAGCTTGATGTGCTGTGAAGGGCTTCTGGGTGGCTTGGCAGCAACTTTGCCAGAGCGCAGTCAATTACGTTGTCTTCAGACAGAATTTTTGAGTACACTTGTTAACCCCCTTTCCAAAACAATAGGGAGTCGAATATTAAACCTGAATTTGACTTACTCACTGTTCATCTGTTCACAACTTGTAAGTTGGTCTGCTCTTCCACTGTTCAAGCTCTTCTTTTGAGAGGAGGTGAGCCCACCTCTCAGCGGTACTGGGCTTCCCCATTTTGCTCAGACTAGGAACAAGTTCCAGGGGACAGAGGCTAGCAGGAGCTGTGAACTTTGCAGACCTGTCACCCTCAGTATCCAGGCTGCCCCCCACAGCTTCTGGAAGAATTGCTTTCCAGTCAAGTGCTTCACATTTCTATCGATGCCATGAGAGAAGAATTAGGGCCAGGGAGCTGGATTTTTCCCAGTATTATACCGGTTCCCAATGAGGTGAGGGGCAAATAAAGCTCCTTCTCTCCTGTGCATCCTGTATTTGGGGTGACATCCTTGTGTTTACAGAGATTGGAGACCGCTCTACTTCTTTTCTCAATGTCCATGGTGTGTGTATAGACAAAAACATCATCAAGAGTGCGCTTCACGGGCTATGGGCATTAAAACTCATCCTAAGTATGGGATGAAGAATCACAAAGAAGGAAGAAAAGACTGTTTGCTTATGACCTGCTAGAGACATTGCATTTTTCTTAAACTGGAAACTTGGTTCAGATCCAAAATTCATCTTACCCTGCATAATTCAAAGGGGTTTCAACTGAAATCCGTTAACGCTAAAAAGCAACAAAGTATAGTGGGGTTCTGTCCTCCTTCATATCCTATCCCCATCCTTCCACATATAAGTCTTCCTTATTTTAAAAGAGTTTATAATTAATTCATAATTTATAATGATTCAGTCCTATTGCTCTACAGGCTGGTTTTGCATTCCCTGTCTCAGGATTTCCTAATCATGGTTTCGCTAATTGCTCTTTGCAATAAATAAAAATACCATGGAGCCAGGATGTTCCTCATTGTTTCAAGGCTACCTTTGACCATCACCGTTACCGTGCTGAGTTCTCTGGAACGAGCCTCGCCGACACCACGGGCAGCACTCGCAAAGCCCAAAGGATGGATGCCTGCCTCTTTGGCCTCCTCGCTGCACTCTCTTGAAATACAGCCAACACCTGCCGAGTCCTGCAGCTCTGTGATTAAACACGAAACAATTTTAAGTCAGCATAGGGCTTGCTTTGTTAACTGGTGCTGAAGATCACCGACTTACTCAAACCCTTGATTCACGGATTCACAAGAAAGAGTAATTAATGCACCTGGCTGGATGAAGAACAGTTCACCAAAGCACCTGGGAAGGGGGGAAGAAATTGAGAGATTTTTATATTCTTATATTCAACAATAAAGTATTTTTCTCAGATGGCATTTTAATATGAAAATGAAGCGTTATGAGTTCCTCCAAAAGAAATTAATTCAAATAGCTTTTTTGGAGGCTTGTAGGGTGTTCTTTTATTTTCCTTTAAGGAAAAGGAAGGGCAGAGGACCTGGAGGCAGAGTTAATTTTGCAGACTAACCCCCACTCAATACTTAGCCCTTCACCTGTGAATGTCTGTTGCGTAACTGGTACATTGCAGAGGGAATCACAGCATCTGGAAGGTTTATGTGGACAAACCGAGTACAGCCTTAGTTAAAAGCAAAATAATTCTTAAAAAGCCAGCTCTCGAAAGAGCTTAGCTCTCAGTTGTGCTACAAAAACACAGCATTCTTACAGCAGAGTGGAATAACTAGCATTTCATGCCTGCCTTAGGCAGTAGCACAAGGATGCTAAGTACCAGTACATTCTAATTATTACAAAGCATGGTTTCTTCTTGCTGTTGTAGATGAGGCTGATATATTAAGCCCCGAAGTCTATTCTACCCAGACAGCGTTATTAGACTCGTTCCACTGGGAGGGAGTCCTAAAGGTCTTGGTGTAACGCAGCGTTCTTCAAGCTGCACCCCTTTTTTTGCAAGTAACACTTTCATTCTGAGTCATACCAGCAGGCCTTAATGGCAACATCAGTCTCGCTAGCTTTTATTCCCATAGACACACAACACCTCCCAGCTAAGGGGCCATGAGATGGCTTCCCTTCTTCTGAGGTCCCCACAGCTTCAAAGCAGATCTATGCAAACCTACTCAGGGAAAAAAAAAAAAAATAAAAGCAGCAACTGCGAATTTAATTTGAGCATTTAAAACATGTAGCATGAAGAAGATCGACTTGGGAACAAAACTGATTTCTCCTGAAGAAACTGAAAAAGCTGAAAAGAAATATTCCCACATTACTAAAACGAAGCACCCTTTGGTACATAGCAGCTAAGCCGTCTCCTAGCTGAAGGTCTTGCGGCTGGTGTCTGCAGTCTCGGGATTTAGCAGCGAATGAACATCTGCATTTTTTCTCAGTAGCAATGGGTGAAAAGCAGTGAATCCGCTCTTCCTCTTGCACAAGTCTGTGCACACTTTGGAGCTCTGACAAGAAGGAGTCCTTGCTCCAGCAAAGTCCTTGGCTTCCACCAGCGCAGGGGGGATTTCACTCGCCGTGCCTAATGCTAGAGGTGCGTAACTACTCTGCGTCAGTGAATAAATAGCCAGCAATGAAATGGACTCCGACCTCACATACTTAGGAAAGCTGACACAGGGTTATTGCTATTTGGAAGTGCGAGTACACACTACAATATATACCGCATTAAAGTTCTCAGCAGCAGCATTCTTCAGCTTTAATTATACTGTCAAAGCACCAATTTCACGGAAGGCTATAGGGGTAACAGCACCAGCATCGCAACCTTTCACAAATAGTAACACCCTTCAAACTGGAGCGCTTTGCTGCAGTACACAGTTGAAATTTAATTTCTCCACCATATGAAAAATTGAAATACTTAAGTAATAACATTCAGCAACATCATCTGCCATCTGATAGTGCACAGAAACTGAGCAATTATGTTTCGCCTCGGGTGGCTAATAGGCCCATTTCAAATTTCAGGCATTATCAGATAATAACACTGCCTGCATCTGAGTATGTTATTATAATTATTAACCGTAAAGAAATGGGGG
>JANZLQ010000030.1:23236765-23274321 GCA_026212715.1 Elanus axillaris
GGGGGGGGAAGAGGGATTGTTTTTAATTATTTAATTTTGAAGTGCAATAAGATAAGTTCATTGTTCCCCATGAGCTAACATTCAGAGAGCAAGTGCTGGCATCACTGCAAATTTCACTCAGTTCAAACTGACTTGTTTTCAGATTCATAAAACCTTATCACTGCTATTTGGAATAAGTAGGTCTCAGAGCACTGAGACTTGCCGAGAAACATTACATGGGAATAAAAATGGTAACGGCAACAGAAACTCTGATGAATCTTCCACTGGAAGCCTGTTTATTTCTGATATCGTACTTAAGAACTGCAGACAGTGTTTTAGATCCATTACTATATTTTAATTATTTAGCTTTCAAACTCTCCTTAGGATGTGGATATTCAGATCTGAGATGAAACAGAACCTAGACGAAATACCCTTCATACATTTATAAGTGCCAAAATTTAGGGCCACAAATGTGTACAGGCTTAAAAAGTCGAGAAATGTTTTTTGCGAATAGGGGCCCGTAGTCAAATTGGCACTGGAGGCCAGCAGTTTGCTTTTGTGGCCTGGGTGAAAATATATAAAGGCAATATATAGCAATTTTGACCAACTTCACATCCTCCACTTCTGTACCCATAGCAAAAATGCCATAACACCATGGTGAAATACAGCATTAGGCTTCCTAGATTTATAAATGTTTCAGTGCATAGAAGGAATATTGAATGTAATCCTTCCTATAGTAAGGAATAGAAAATTCAATAGAGAGAAAATCTAATAAATCAAGTTATGTAGTGCAGAAATTAATATTAAACCACATAGAGGTCTCCGCATCTCTCCATTTACCGTGATTCTGTGATATTGGTATTTTTCAAAGCTCAAGGCTCAGAGATAGCATGCGAAGCGCTTTTAATAATTGCTTTTTAAAAAAAAAAAAAAAAGTAATTTTCTAGCATTCTGTAGGAAAAGCTTCAGAAATAGTGAGGTGAGTTTAGACTTTTGGCCCAAGCGCAAGACAGCATAAAAAGGCTAACTAATGATTTAAACCCTTTTCATTATTTCATGTGAGGCTGCTCTTTCCAACTCTCAGAGGTCGTTCAGTGCACAAAAGGACAATCACGCGTGAGAATCGAGTGCCGAGTAAAAGACGCTTTTAATAGAGTTCCACAAAAAACAGAGAATAAGAAGTAAAGGCAGGTAAAACCAAGTAGTGGTCTAATGACCTGGAGGTAAGCAACTCTCCAGTTGAACAGCCACTCGGAGTTACGTCAAGCCACCAGCATCATGCCTGCTCCAGTCCCACCAGCTTCCCGACCTCTTCATTAACCACTTCACAAGCCACCTTCATGCCTCTTCCACCACTGCACATCTGTGTCTGTGAACGTGCCACAGATAACTCCGTTTTTCTGAAAAATGCTGGAGAATTGAAGAATTTAATTTTCATGGGTGTCCTTTTCTCTAAGAATATTGCACTTATCTCATGAAAGATATTTTACAGTCAGAAAAGCAAGAAAAACCTGCTGCTTTCCGCAGTGTTAGAGGGTGGCTGCCCCGACACGACACCCGAGAATCGAGCACATGAGTGATATGTTTGTGGTTAGGTGTTGACTTTATGACTTCTTTAACCACCAGGGAATTTTTTGCAGAGGTATTTTTTCAGGGCCTCACCGTGTAGTTTTGCAGTATGATATATGTAGTTATTTAATGTTTCAACCTTTCAGTGCCACACAAGAGGTAAGTGGCAAGGCTGTGGAAATTTTCCATTACTGCAGAGCAGTGCAGCTCAGCAAGTACTTTTTTTCTTTATAAAGTACATTACTGATAGGCTATTTAGCAAATTCTGAATGGCAGATTACTTGCTAGTTTGCAAACACTCCATATATCGAGTATTAAGACATGCAGCTTGATTTGCTCTCAAATAGAAGCAAATCACATCACATCTTTAAAGAAAAAAACAAAAGCAGAAATAAAACTATTTACTCTAGTGAAACAAATCTCCTCAGCCGTGGAAATCTTCCTCTCTCACTTGCCTCCTCCCCCATATTCCAAAATGGCACCAGCCCAAGATACAGTAATCCCGTTTGTTCAGTGACCAAACAGTCTCTCACGCCTGGAGGGTCAACGCAAGACGCCGCACGGCTAGAATCAATTCCTCAAGCTGACGTCCGAGCACCCTCTGAAGGCTGCAGTACCTGGGGCGCCTGAAATGCCATTATCTCTCCCTGTAAGTGGTGAATCTCAAGAGGTGGAATCGCTTTTTCCCTGGCCTCCTTTCAATGGCAACGTGTCAGGTTTTAATTGCCTAAAAGGGTCTTAAATTTAAAATGCTTTTTCCCAGGTTCTTGGATAATTTAAATCCTTGACTAGTTCATTAAAAGGCCATTTGCGATGGGGCCGGCTGGCGCATCTCTCACTTAGCACGCTCAGCTGAGCTAGGAATAGAAGTAAATAAGCAGGATCCACTCCGCCTGACGCGGAGTGCAAGCATTTGTGGGTGCCTACAGCGAGAGCGGAGGGGCGGAACGGGTGTAGTGTGGTTAGAGGGCTCTGTCCTTTCTCGAAGAAATCTATAAGGTGAAATCCTGGCTTTCATGAAGTCAGTGGCAAAATTCCCAAAGCTTTCAATGGGACCAGATTTTTCTGTCAATTAGTTCCAGAGGGTTCCTACAGGGTGGAGCCTTTGAAGGGGCAACGTCAATAGATTGCTGATCCATGAGGGTCCAGCGTGGCTCATTGGAAAACATAAACCCAACAGAGCAGAAACCCGCGGTAGATGTATGCTTTGGCTAGACGCCTTCTTCAGCGTTTTGCGTTTCCACCCCGTGTTCTGTTTGTGCGTGTGTGTGTTACTGCAAAATGATACAGTATTAGATGAGATACAGTAGTGGAAACTTGCTTGAAGGGAGCATTCAGGAGATCAGTAAAAATCGGTTTCCTGATGAATGGAAATGGCCCTCTCATAAAAAATGGAAAAGATGCATTCTTCAAGACATTTGGAACTGACTTTGAGAGAGAGAGGTAGGAATAGCCTCTTGTACAGGTTCTGCCTTCTATACGAGATTCAGCTAAGAACCTAATATTTTTAAATTTGCAAAATAATAGTATTTTCCAAAGTTTCGGAAAAAGTAGTTAGGAACGTATCATTAGAAAACCTCAGCTCACATCTCATGACTCTATATATGTATATGTGCAGGTAGTACTCATAGCCACCGTAGCACAATTCAGATATATATATATACAGCAATACTACATAAATATATATATATATATATACACACAGCAGTAATGAGACTCATAATGCAGCCACCCATATCGTACTTACACATATGCTGTGCACACTCACCTCCCAAATGTTGCAGACTCTGATCACAGATGTTTCACCAGCCAGGAGTGCTTGCAAAAATCCCTAATCCTTAGTATCAACCACTTTATTAGTAATTATGCTTGGCACTTACATAACCTTTTTCGGGTAACTGATACCTTCTGAATGCTGGGAGGTTTTACTTTACGGAAAGGCCATACATTTGTGGTATCACGGTTTCTGGCCACAAGCTTGGCACTACACAGCGCAGAAAAGTTTCGCTCCACGGCGCAGCGTGGTCTTGTGCTATACCAATGTTAGATGATGCGCTAATGAATTTTTCAGGTATATAAATTTGGGCTCTTAGGTAACAGGAAAGTGAAATCTGGGTGCAAGTTGCAGCTTACCAGGAGGGTTCAGTGGTGAAGCACAACTGCTCGTTTCCAAATGCCTAGGTATTTATATTTTCCTGATGTACTTCTTTCCATCACAGTTGAAATTAAGCAGCCTGTTCAGCTTCTTTTCACACATTTCCCAAGGAGATCGAAATAGGAAGTCTGTCCTTTCAAACTCTATGGGTTTTTTAAATCTATCTGCTTCCTTCCCCCCCTCCTTTTGAAAACTTTCTCCACCTTGGAATGCATGTTCAACAAAAGCAGTTTCTTTCAGCCTTCTTCTTTAACAGGTTACATTTTCCTGGTTTTCCTTTTCCTGCTTTTGACTGTCACTTTGCCGTACAACACAACAGTGAGAAAATGATCCCGCTCTGTAAACGTTGTTATTAAACTTAATACCTATTGAACTGCTGCTTCTTTTTCTTGAAGGCTTATGTTTGTCTTTAATTAAAAAGAAAGGATGTGCATGATGCATAGCTAGCTCCCTCTGATCTTTACTGTTTGATCCCATCCATTTGGATATAAATGTTTTTTCTTGTTCATTCAGACACTAAATCAATGCAACAAATACAAAGGTCCGCTGCCGTGTTCATTTGTTTGAGGGATTTTTGTTTTCTTTTCTTTAAAGAATGTGTCGAAAAAGTGATATTAAGAGAGCTGGGACTCAAACCTTTAATATTTAAAACACAGAGCATGGCAAGGCAAGATCTGTTCTAGGCAATTCAGGATGTTTTGCAACGCAATGCAAACATCTACATTAGAAAAGCATCAAACTCAAAGAGTTAAATACTAAACATGGGATTCCTTGAAGCTGACCCTACCTTCCCCCCAGTGAAGGCAATGCTAATACACCCAGAGGATTAGCAGCCTTAATATATGCTAAGTGTATCCATGTCTGACTAGCTCCTCTTTCACGCTATGCTTCAGTCCATATTCCCAATCAGTTCAATTTACCATTGCATTCTTTTTTCAGACGTGAACTGGACCATAACTTACAGCCTCCTTTCTCCCCCAGATAATTACAATCCTCTCGAAGACAATGTCTTTTCGGCTTTGGTTTTAAAATTTTCCAGTCAGGTTTGTAATACAGGATGAAATTACATTTCCATATCTTCTCCTGCTAGCTCTCCCAGCTTTCCTGCTCCACAGCTTTACATGCTAAGCTCACAGCATTTCTTTGTAAGCCAGGTCTTGTTAATCTCTTCTATTCAGCCCTGTCATGTTCGGCCTCTCAGGTTAACCACATTGAAATAGGGAAGAGAGGAAATCTGGTAAATCATGCACAGAAGATATTTTGCACGTTTGCCTTCTTTCTTTTTTTTTTTTTTTTTAAATATTTTTGTCAGATTGCTTTAATGTCTTCTTCATACTGCAAGCGTCTTTTGTGTCGGAGTCATCTCTGAAATTCCTGTTGAAGGATTCTATCTTGAAAATTAGCCAGCTGGGGACTAGAATAGTTAGAAAATAATATCATTACAATGCAGTAATGTGTTAATAGTGCCATTATAGCTTTGTAATTCCTACTGTTCTCATATCTCTGGGCTGCTATATGCTGATTTTTCCTCACACTAAAGGAATTGCTATAGCAACATACCTTCAAACACATATGATTAATATTTTATAGGCTCATGACTGACTAGATATTTGTTCTAGACATAGCATATTGAAAAACAAGATGGAATACCTGCCATGAATCCATAGAACAGGAACTGATTTATACTGGGAGAAAAAGAAATCATAAATTGAATAAGAACAAGAGAAAATATAATTTCATAGATTCAAAAACAGGCAAGTTGATAAAATACACTGCAATGCTTTGATCTCTCTGGTAGATCAGTGTTAGTCTAAAGAACACAGAATACCACAAGCCATTTTAGTATTATATAAAAAAAAAATGGGTTTTTTTCCGCTTAGGAAAACAACTGCATCACTTCTTTTCACCTGCAGACGGATGCCTCAACCCAGCAGCCAGATTCTTCCTCAGACCCCAGGGAAGGTAAAGGAGTCTCAGTTTGGAAAACCAAGAAGCGGTCACATTTTGCAAATTTAACCTCACATGCACCTTCAGGCCCACAGGCAAGAAGGTGTAAATGTTTGTGCTTCCTCTTAACTTCGGCTCCACTTGGTATCATTCAAGATGTCACATAACTGACTATAGCTGCCATTCCTCGTCAGGACAGGCAATTAGAAGCATATGCTTTGCCTTTTTAGTCTCAAAAGCTAATGATACACAATTCACCATTAACCACATGGGATAATAGTTATTGGAGGATGATTAAACTTCTTTTCAGAAGTTGCCCAGTTTGGGTGATGCATCTAATGGCAGAATTCCCTCTTCTTCTGAGGTAAAAAGCACCAGGCTCTCTCCCAGTGTAGTTACAAATTTCATCTTTTAAAATGCTGAATAAAGAATAAAGCCAACTCATGCAGTGACTGAGGCAGCTGTCAAGAGCAAAACTGCCTTACTATGAATTAAAGTAGCCACGGCTGACAGATCCAGGAGGCGGCTCACATGCCACAAACACTCAATTTAAGTCTTTAAAACAGGGCGGTGGGCGTGTGTGAGCTTTTAACCATGCAAAGGGTAAATTCTACCTTCCGGACGGCCAGTGCAGGACTTGGTGAACAGGAAGGCTGAGCACCACTCGGGTCCGTGGGCCTTTTGGCTTTCTGAGGCATCCATTTACCAGCCTACCTACTTCAGTTCATTTCTGCCAAACCCCTGCAACGTGGGCTTTGTGCACACTCAGGAAGTGTTTTGCACAATGCAGGAGTCAGAGTTCGTCGTGCAAAACGTGGAAGATAAATTATAGGGGCAAAGTGTGATTGGACTTCCAAAGGGCAATGTCCAACTCAGAATGTGGAAAATGCCAAAGCTCCCAGGAAAAATGGTGAAATCTGATACTATAAATGGTAGGTTACGGGGAACATCACTGATATTGGAGAGGCTTTTTAACATTTCTAGAGCTGGTATTATTTTTCTTCTTCCAATTTCTTGACGTTGCATGCGGTGCTCACGTACAGCTCTCTGACCTGTACTAACCCGACGGTGTGCACGTACGACTCTTCTCAGCCTGTGGTAAATACACCTTCTAGACATTTACAGAGAGAAACATTGCAGACAATCTGTCTGCAATGACACCTACAGAGTTCCTTGTGTTGGCTACTTTCCTAAAAGATCGGGATTTTCGAAGGCATTGTCTTCCCACTGACAATGTCAGGGCCTGAGTGTCGAGGTAAGCTTGTCCGCCAGAAACACATACCTTCCCACTTTATAGGGATAAGTATCGCAAGCATCTCTGGATATCACTGACCAATTCAATGGGCAGGTAGCTTGATGGGTGAGATGGATTTTTTGACTGCATACAAACAGCTGCTCATCCTTTTGTCTGAACATCCACTTCTTAAGCTCAGATCATTTATCAAAATCTCAGCTTGCTCTCTCTTAACATTTGGGGGGCTCATAGCTTTTTGTAGGCTTTCAGCTTTGACGCACCATTAAGCAAGGCTGTTGGACAAAACGTCCCTAGCCTCTCTTTTGAAGTCAAAATTGCTAAACTCTGATTGTGACAAGTTGTAAGGTTCAGACAGCCATTTGGTATCATACTGTCACATAACTTCTGCCTCACTTTCCTTCCTGGCAATGCTGACTCGCATTTTCCAAGTAACTGCCCATGGCCCTATACAACCTCTATATTTTTCCATGCTTCATCCTGAGCATCTCCTCAAACTAACTGTCCTCCAGTCATTTATCCAAGACCTATAAAGCCTCCAGCTCACCCCAGCTCACCCCAATTCTTTTGAGAAGGAAAAGATTAATTTTTTTTTAAAAAAAAAGGGTGAAAAATCCCCTCCCTATTCTCTTAAATAAGCAAAACTAGGTTGTCTGACAACTGTCACTTTAAATGGATACAGTCTGAGCCTTTGTCAGAATGGAGGGAAGCCCAGACCTAAACAAATAAGCAACAGTCATCAGTGATGGGAGGCAAAGAAATGAACTAAATTATTGAGTAAACTTTTATAGAAAGGTCAAAGTCTTCCTGAGCCATCACTCCTGGCTTCACTAGTAGACATGAAACTTAACCTGAGAGCTTCTTCAGCGCCAGTCTTTACCCAAGTGTTGACTGCCAGTTGCTTTCTGACTTCGGGGAGAAAAGGGAAGAATGGGATAACACAGGCAGGTGGCGAGCAAAGAAAATCTCACTGTTCCCTCTGCGATCCACTCCCTCCTCCCCTCACACAACATCCATCCTTGCTGCAGAACCTGGGAGGCTGGAGAAATGACAGCTTCATCCTGTCATTTCAAGGTTATGTGCTTTTAAAACCACATTAACAAGGGCTCTCTTTTCTCTTTCCCCCCAAACGGAGAAGGGGCTGAGGGAGGCAGAACTACAGTGAATTGCTAATCAGAGATTCAATCCCTGAAGAATACCATCACATTTATTTCTTGGTTATATTTTATCATGATGTTATTTTAAAATATTCTAAGCCAAGCGCGTATTCCACCCCTGTTTGTCTGACTGCTATCTGTATGCTGTCTACACACAATGATCAAGGGGATTATAATAGTGCTCTATCATAGTTCCCCATGAAGAAGCTGTATTCACAAATACAAATGCCTTTTCCAGTATCCCCATGCCCGTATGAAAGAATACAGTTGCCTAAGACAGTCTGTATTGAGACAATGGTTCAAGTGAGTTTAAATGTGTTTTTCTGGATTCTTCGCATGTGGAGATTTCCTTTAATCTTAATTCTGCCTTTGTGTTGTTTAATAAGCAAATTCAAGGCTCATAAAGATTTAAACTCACTAAGCTGAACCGAGTGCTTGGTTTGGGCTGGTTACTAGAAAGACATTTGATAAGAAAATTCTCACTCTTGAAAAAGACATTAGATTTATGAGGCCAGGGTCAAACCCGCAAAGCAGCGCATTTGATAAACATTCAGATTTTCTAGCTCCAAGGACAGAGAGCCTCTTAATCGCCTCGCTCCAACACTTACAGCAGGAACTTGCAACTCCCATCAACTGCAAATCGTCCCCTAGTGATTCTGCCCCTGCCAATTAAAAATGGGCTTCTGACAGCAAAAATACATGGTAAAATCTGGAGCCGTTTGTAAGGCTAGCAAGCATCCACCTTCCAGCTTCTCTGCATCAGTTTACCCAAATCTCCAAATGTGCTCAAGAGAGCAGAACCTTCTTGAGATGCCGCTGGTACAGAAGCAAAGCGTAGCTGGGTTAGACTACCAGAATGGGAGCAGGTAGCTGTTAAAGTAACAGAAAATTGCATTGCGTCAGAAATTCTGCCTCTCTCAAATGCCAAGTAATTTCAGACTACAAGTATGTTTTCAAAATATTGTATCTCCAGAATTATTCTAGTGGGAAGGTATGGTTAGAAATCAAAAGAAAGATGTTTTTTATCACCCTTTCTTGCTATACTCTAACTAAACGAGAAAGAACTGAATATTAACAATTGCCAAGAGCTGAGATAAATCACACATTCTGGACCATGTAAGATGATTGATAGTTAAATACAACACTGAGAGACCACTGGTCTAATGCAACTTTTCCATTTTTTTCACACACTGAGACAGCCTAAGTTTTACTTAGGACAAGGGTGGACATATTCCACCTGTGAACGCAAAGGAGAATGGTCCTTGCCGTCTTCACTGAGTCTTCAGATCCATGAATACTCATATGATAGTGGAAGACCCACAGGCCTGGATCTGCCAGAGAGGAGGGCAAATATGAGCATGTTACATTTTGAAAAATTGGAGGAAAAGTCACATATCCTGTATTGTGGCATTTGCTCTTTCTGGCTCAAGAAAAGGGAAGGAAGCCAGAGAAGAGTATATGGAATCTAATTTGATCTCCAAACATTTGAAAACTGTGGGATAGAGCAGCTCAGCTAGATTACACAGATATGTGTAGACATAGGATATGGCACTTACTAAATAAGCTCAGATGTTTGGTAACTGTTTCTGAAGCTTTCAAAAACTTTCCATTGTGGGAAAGCCATCATCTGGCGGGTCATCCACAGCTGCTCGATGAGAAACGCTTTATAAATGTGAAAGTTAAGGACTGCCCTCAGCCTGACTGATGAAGAACCAAAAGATACATCTGCTGGCAGGGCCAAGTCCCAGACCTTTATCAGTTTCAGTTCAGACACGAACGGCTGGGAGAACAGTCAGACAACCCAGAAAGTTTCTGACAGGCTTCAGAAAGCCAGTGAGCAGTGAGGAAATCCTGTGGCAGGGACAGTCTTCTCAAACTCTGAGCACAGATGACATTTGCACACATGTACTGTGGTCATCCTATAAATTTTAAGAAATGTCTTGGGAACAAGATGAGAAGGGAGTTCTTTTGCATGCAATAAAAAGTGCTCAAAACCTCAAGTTGGGATATACAACAGCAACAAAATGGGGGAAACTGCATGAGGAATACAAATAGAAATGCTCTAGTAAGTTGTGTTTAAAATTTATTGAGGGTATTCAAAGTACTATTTACAGTGTTTCAGTTTACAGTATTTTCTGTGTTCGTTCAACATTTGCTTTATTAAGGACCTCTATTAAGGAACTCTAAGGTACTTTAAAAATTGTCTGGAAACTATTAACACCTGTTTTTCTGAGCTGCATCCCCAACCCCTTGAGGTATGAAGCTTTGAGAACCCCCTGAAGAGCCAGGACCCTAAACACTACCTCAGCGAAGAGTTAAGAGCGATAGGAAGAGTGGAATTCAAGGGCCTGTACAAAACATTGCCCACACCGTTATGTTAACACAGCTTAGTTTGGCAAAAGCAAACAGATATTTAAACAGGAAATACCTCAAATCTGCTAGTCTACATCACAGCTGGTGTCCTTAATATGTCCTTGTGGATATGCTACATCAGCCCAAGTTCAGCATTACTGCAAAAGACCTCCTGATTTCCCCTTCCAGCCCTCCTTAGATCACTTTCCTTGATCACTACAGAAACCCTCACTATCACTGGCCTGCTCTTGAATCCTCCACCTGCAGGGGATCTTTCATTCAAGCTTTGTGCCGAGGTACCACATCTGGGCTCTGCCTTGGTGCAAGTTGTTAATATTTTCTGCTTAAAAGCTCTTAGAGCCTTTCCTTCAGAGGGGAAAGTCTCATTCCCCGTCTTGAATATTGCAGCGTTCCTTTCCTTGCCCTTAAGAAAAGCAGCCTCACCTCTCTAGAAAGCTGCCGTCCTGTCTCCTAGCTTGTTGGGTTGGCTGTGTCAAACCTCTCTTCACCTTCTTCCAGTGGCTTCCTTCTCTCTGTGACACACTTGGTTTCACTTCCAAGGCCCTCTGCAAAATTATCTCCTCCTTGAAATTATCTTTTACAATTCGGTTAGCCCCTGATGCCAGCTTTTCTATGCCCATTTTGTATTTGAGCTTTCTCCATGCGCCGTGATGAGGAACTGAATAAATGTTCCCAAAGTCACCTTGGTGTCTTCCATCACATCTCTTTTCCCATTACCTTGACTCTACAAACAACTCAAGACCCCATTCTGCACTTGTGGATGCCCTTGGGAGTTTTGCTGCATGCATGAACAGGAGGAAGAGAAAAGCTCTGTTGTGCTGGGATAGTGTTATAAACCTTAGCTGATGTTGTGGCTGCCATGTCATCAGTGCATTTGGTTGCATATTGTTTCTCTTTCTTCTAAGGGAAAAAATAAATGACTAAAAGCTGTTTTGAATGAGGGTGGATTTTATGTTAAACTATGTGCAATTCAGTTTTAAGAATGACTGGAAGCAGTTCAGTGGAAACTAGTCTAAATCATAACCTTAAAACTGAACACCTCTTGTCCCTGAAATTCAAGGTTGAAGGAAAAACTCAAGCTTCAAATCTCCTTGGGTTTTGATTCTGGGCTGCATTCAAAACCAGAAGGGGCTTATTTTTCCAAATGCAATTTGATGTGGCCGGGGATAGCATAAATCTCACAGAAACATCTGGGAAGAGTTTTGCTGATAGAAAGAACATGGAAGTATTGTTTCTTGAGAAAGCAGAGCATTATAAAGTTAATGTGTAATTTTTCTAAAATCATTGCCACTCTGACATTAAAAATGTGGGCCGGCAGTCCAGAGGAGCAGAGTAACTTTGAAAAACTCTTTGCATCCCAATTATGTCTTGTTATTTTTATTTCTAAGAACATAAAAATACCTGCTGGGTAAAGCTAATGATGTCCAACACTGTCAAAACCACAGTGCAATTTGTGGAAAACACGTGAGCTTGGCCACTTTTTGGGGTCTGTTCTTCTCACGCTCCCTGAGCATCCAGAAAGGCTGTTGTAAGGATGTTCCAGGACACATTCATGACTACACCACTTCGGATCTTAGTACAGATCTGCCACCCATTAATTCCTCTGATTCTGTTCTGAACCTAGCGGTATTCTTCGCCTCCACGGCTTCCAATGGCAACAGGTTGCAAAAGCTCACAAGCCCCTGCGTAAAGACACCCTTTCATCTGTTTTAAACCGACCTCCTACTAGCTTCAAATCCTCTCAAGTCCAGTTGTTATGGAGTGTGGCGAAGAACAGTTCTCTATTTGCCTTACCCACTGGCTTTTACGATTTCATAAACCTTGATCACATCTCCCCTAACCCAGCTGTCTCTTCAAGCTGAACAGTCCCAACTTTCCAGCGTCTCCTGGAACAGTAGCTGCTCCAACCCCTTGAACATTTTGTCGCCCTCCTCCACACCAGCTGCACAATATCCTTCTTGAGATGTGGAGAACAGAAGTATACACCACATTCAAGATGTGAGCCCATCAAGCTTTTATATAATTCCCTCCTTCTTCCTTCCTGACAACACCCAACTTTTTCTTGGCTGTTGCTGAGCGGATGACTTCAGCGACAGCTAAGATCTCTTTCCTGAGCCGTAACTGCCATCTCTACGTTCAACACCATGCAGTAGGCCAGTTCAGATTATTTTAATTCCAGATGTATTCATTCATATTTTCTTGCACTGGTACTCCTTTGCTGCCTTTTCACCCTCACACTGAGTTTCCTGAGGTCCTTCTGAAGCTCCTTGCCTTTAGCGTGGCATTTGGCTCTCAGAGAGAGCTCAGCGCCAGCTCCAGCCTTGGAGATCCCACTGCCAACTCCCACCACCCCATCACTGGGGAAGGTGCTGAATAAAACAGGTTTGAGCACTGATCCTGAGGGAACAAACTGCTGACTCGCACCCACTCAGAAAAATCACTTTTAAGGACGGCTCTCTGCTTTCTGTCCTTTTATCAGGTTTCACTCCACAAATGACCCTTTCCTCCAAACCCATGGCAACGTAGTTTCCATAACACCCTCTGGTGTGGAACCTTAACAGCTTTTGGAAACTCCATCTTGTGTCCCCGGGGAAATCCTTTATCTGCGTGCTTATTGACATGCTCACTGACACCTTCCAAGAGCTTGAGCAGGCTCCTGAGACAGGACCTCCCTTTGAAGAAGCCACGCACCTTTTCTAAAAGACCGTGTTCTCAATGCCTTTACTTTTATTTTATAGACTATACTATCTGATCCGATTTAACAGTCTGTAGTTATTTCTGAAGACTTTTGAAGCAGACTGTTGCACTAAACAATGATGCCTAATCTCCATAAAGCTTATTCTCAGTGTTTTATTCATATCTGGGAGATGGGTAAATGATGCAAGTTTCCTAAAGCTGTGGCTCTTGCTGAAAATTATTTTTATATGCTAAGTAAATAAGACAAAGGGAAGCCAGCTCCAACAAGCGATCACACCCACTTAATCTCATTGCTAGGCAAAGAAAACAAAACCAAAATAAACCTCAGGTGTGTTACAGCCTTACAGTTAAAATGCAATTAGCAGCATTACATGAACTCACCGTTCCAACCAGGTTTCTCGCCTTGTACGTACAGGCCCCTATATATCTATAAAAGGCAGTCTTTTTTTCTATTTTAAGTCCTAATGAAGTTATGTTATTTTTCTTCCCCAGTCCATTGTTTTCCCTTCACCCATCAATTTTTCTCTGCCTTCCATATCTGTTACCTTCCGCGTTTTCCCCACTAAAAAGCAGTAAAAATGCTAAATGATAACATTTAATAAAATACTTCCTTCTGTCGCTAGAAGAAATCTACCCTCCACACTCATTTGCAAATCAAAGTGCTGAGAAAAACTGGCCAATTACTGGAAAAATATTATCCTTTCAATGGTAGTAAGAAAAAAAAAAAATTAAGCAATACAGGAAAATCCTTACAGTTTTGAGTTCTTACAAACGCACCTAATTTAAGGTAAGGAAGATGTGACGTTGCAAATTTCCAAAGAAATAGATCTAACATTGGACAAACATTCATGCACGCATACTTATGTAGGTTATAGCAAAGTTATATGAATCAATACTCTCACGGCTTGGCCAAACTACCCTGGCTGGAAAAAATAATGATGAGGTAACCGAGCCTGTCTTTTGGGGGTTCACTCCATGGTATTTATCAGCCTTGACATTTCACCCCCACCATGCAGTAGAAAGGTTATTAAGAGCACAGCACAAATAGCCTGTATTCCCAAGAGCATGTTTTAATCAGAAAGAAAAACGGTAACTGCAGTCTCTAATAAGAAAGGGGCTCTGTGTGAGGGAAATACCAGAAATCGCACGGAAGAGTTTTGCTCCTGCTGCCAACCGGAGCTGCCCTCTGGAGTCGCCCACGGGGGTGCAGAAGGGACACAGCCCTTTCTCGCTTCGCTCCCGTCACCTACATGGGGTCTCTAGGTTAAAAACACCCAAACGGTTCTTGCTTTTCAGCTATGAGGAACCAACATCTATGGTACTCTTGGCGTCTTATTCCCTTAGTTTTCTTAGTAAACACTACGGGAAACGTACCTTCCGCTCCTGTTCCTGTCGTGTACTTTTTTCAATTTCTTCTTAGTTTATTTTGTAAGCCACAAACTGAAGGGTCAGCATCGTTCCATAATAATTTATTGCTCCCAAAGAAAAATTAGCCAGTACGTGACCACCCACCGCTGCTGACTCCCACGGTGCTCGGATGCCATGGGTGAGTTGGAGTCACATCCCGGCTGCTCCCAACCTCTTCCGCGGCATCCCAACCCAGCAGCAGCTGCCTCCAGCCGCCTGCCCCTCGCCCCCGTGTTCCCAGCAGCCGGCTCGAGCTGGCGGCTGGAGTGCAGGACTCCTCTCCCTACAGCACAAACTCGCAGCCTCTGATGGGGCCAGGGAGGTGCTGGGCAGCCCTCGCCGTACAGGCGAGTTGGCAAAAAAAGCAAGAGTGAGAGGTCTGGGTGTGCAGAAGCATCCTCAGCCTCTTGGGTTAGGGTGAACCTCAGTGTCCTGAGCCACAGGACACGTGCGGGGATGTATTAACCTCCCTCTAAGCCATCACAGGGGAGCAAGAGGTAGGTACAATAGTAGAGACGCTCGGCCAAAACCTATACGAGAGCCAGTGCTTTAGAACAGGGGAGGCAGCGGGGGAATTACAGCAGCCGGTTGCATACACAGGCAAATGGAGCAGAAAGCCGAAGTGCCGGGTGCCGAGCACTCCCCGAGGCCGGTCACGTACCGCATCCTCTCCCATTGCGCTGCTACTGGAAAATGCTGCTCTCCCACTGGAAACACCCGTCCGTCTCAGCGTCACGTCCCGAGGGCAGCACCCCAAACACGCCCACAGCCGTGCAAGCAGCAAGGGGTGGAAGAGTACCTGCCATCGAGTTTTCACAGGCAAACAAGAACACAAAAAGCAGCAGCAGTTGAAGGGATTACAGCTTTTTATCCACTTTTCTGCCATGGTAGGGGTATTGGAAGCATCAGGGGTTGAGTCCTCAGCTCCTGAAGTTCATAAACTTCAACCTCCCCTATCGATCTCTTCACCCGCATCAACTCTAGAGCCAATGACTTGAACAAGGATGTAGAATGGGAGCACAGAGGTTACCCTGTGACTCCTAACCTGAAGGACGGATCTCTTCCCCCCGTATCTGACATCTACTTCAGAATTTCCCAGCATAGCTGGCTGGAAAGAACAAGTTCTGCGTGTCTGCAGTTTTTCCACTCTATTGCATTTGTTCTCAATTGTATGACTTTCTGGTATTTTGCAGCTGAGAAAGACCCTTCTTTATTGTTGAAAATCTCACATTTCTAAGTGCACCTCATCATCAGAGGGGATCTGCCTCAGGATTTCTGAATGCATGGCACTGTCTGCTCACGACGCAGCCTACATTATTTTGGAAGCAGACACACGCTTCCTACTGCTGACATGCCCAAGACACCTCTCTGCTGTGGCTTCTGCTGCAGTCTCACGGCTCTGACAACAACAGAGTTGACAGCCTTGAAAAGCTGCGTGTTACCTAGCAGCGGTACAAAACCTATAAAAAATGTGCCTATGAAGTAGCAGTGTCACTCTCACCGCTCGACTGGAGATCACAATGAGATTGCTTTAGCCTAAGCCCGATCACTGTCCAGTAAAAATGAAAAACAATGTTGTAATAAATCAGCTCGAACTCCACTCCCCAGGTATTCAGTGACATGATGGTGAATTTCTCCATTCACGTGCGGTCTGCTTCTCTCTTTGCCAAAGTTTCTCCACCGTATTTTCAAGCCTAAAGTCATGGTGGTCTTCAGTATTTGATTCATCTCACTGGGGACAGTTAAGATAACCTGGGGGTATTATTTAGCTGCAGAGCACCAGACATTAAAAATGAAGCTCTGCCTAGAGCGGCCATAGGTCAATCATTACTCTGGTAGAAGACTCAGTGCAGAATTAAGTGGGCTTCTACCTTTGCCTGATGTAGTTTTACATCAGCCCTAAAATAAGCCCTCCACGTAACTGCACAACAATTACATCATGCATTGTTTGCATTTAACTAAGATATAATACCATTTAAACTTGAAAAAAGGCTGCACATTTTAGTCTTTCATGGTACCTTATAGCAAAAATGCTCTCTATCAAAACATTTTGCCCATGTACTATATAAAAAATGTATAATGTGAATGTGTAGTATAAATATTTATACCACATTCACTTAACCTCAATCCATCATATATATTCAGCTTTAACTGTGTAAGTTTTGGGGGAGAAGTATAGCTTCCAGGGTAACTTTTTGCCCATGCCTGTTACAGGATGGTTTCTCCTCCCTTCTTCGTCTGGACCCCACAGGGAAAGAACAGAGGGGTCAAGCCTGGAATTTATTATTCCAAAGCATTAGTTATTATTAAAAGCCTAATTTGTTGATAACCACATGCTAATCTTTCCTAAGTTACAGACAAACAAAACAGCATCACCGATTTCAACACCACGAGGCATTATCCAAACTCTGTTGGAGACATTCCCAGGGGTTTTCATATCTTCAGTGGGTTTTGATGGTATCTTTGGCTGCACTGTAGCTGATCTTCTTACGTATTGATTACTGCCCTCCCAAATTAGATCACTGTTATCATACTTTTAATTATAGGGGGTTTAAATTAATTAGTTGCATTTAGATTTCTTTGTTCTCGAGGCTTTGTTAAACAAATGGATAGAGCTCATTTCCAGTGAGCCTTAGAGGATGAGTGCGCTGCCTCGCTTACGCAGGCAGGGATGGATGCTTTCGTACTACTCGTGTTTCTCAGACTGCCCAGCCTTTGCCCTGCATGCATAGGCATCTTCTCTCACTAGCAGTTGTCATGTACCACCTCTGCAGAGGGCTAGAGAAATTCCTTAGCAAAATTCTAGATACTTTAGTTTGTTGAAAAATATTTTTGTCAGATCTATTAAAAAAGATTACTGAAGAGGTATGGATTTTATAAGTAACACTACATGGACCACACATAGTTACTTAATATATGAAATGTCATCTAATGTTGTAAATATTCTTAGCATAAAATTCCCACATACACAGTGCTTCATGTGAATAATTAGAAATTACATCCAGGCCCCACAAGAAGAGCCTTCCAAGGCTTTTGTTCATTTTCACTTAAAAACACCCAATTAATACTTTTCTCAGAGTGTTCACTCTTCAATCTCTTTCAAAAAGCCACATTTTGAGGAACAAAAGGGAAGCTCAAAATAACACGGTTGTTAATAATATACCTATGAAAATAAATGTTTAGCTGAGTTGAACATGGGATGGGTGCAAATGCACTCAGAGAATAAACAGTTTTTCTCCTTAAGAATGACCTTGCAAAACCAACTTTGTTCCAAGCAGTAATAACTGACTCATCATTATGACCAGTTCAAAATTAAAAGTGTCTCTGACTTTCCACACCATGCAAGTCATGGAAGGTAATAGACTCTATCTTGGTAACAAGCCAGCCAGCTCCACTCAAGGTCATCCAGTCAGGCAGTGCTATTTTTGGTAGCTAAGCAAAGCCAAACCACAGCAATTTTCAGAGAAAGGAGACCTAATAAATTTGAGAGGCAAGGACTGGAAAGGAAAGCCAAGTCACCTGGATTGCAGGGAAGGAAGGTGAACACCGTGCAGCTAGCTGGGGTTTGGAGGGACCCTGCCTCAGCTGCCCTGTAACATAAAAATTAAAAAAGAGGAATGATGGATTATGAAAATGAAATCAAATTGTTCAGGGATTTCTCCCTTCATCAGCTCTATTGACTGGTGTTACTTATCACGGGAAGGCATCAAGCAGGGAATATTACACAATATCATAAACGCACACAGCGCGAGATCTGAAAGTCAGGGGATTTTCTGTGGAGGGTGTGCAACTGCAGGACCGTTTCCCATCACCGAGGGTTCGGGCTCTCTACCCTACGGCCTTTCCGAGCGCACCACGCATTCCACGTGGCCACGAGGAGGTTCCCCCACCTCCCAGGAGATGGCTGGCACAGGGCTGCCCACGTTGCCCTCGCTCAGGCACGGCGGGGCTGTGCCTTGCTGGGGAGCCCTGCCAGCCCTCCTCATCCTCAGCTCTCCTCCCGAGGGACAGCCTGCCCTTCCCGCAGCCCGACCGACTGTATCTTACAACAGAGCGACATTCGGGAAAAGGCAGTGTCTATTTGACATGGGCTATTTATGGAGCAGAGCCGTTCAGACTTGGAAGAGAGCAGGCTCGAAGGGCTGTTTGCATTCCTATCATCACAAGCGTCCGGTGTTTTTACCATTATTCTTCGGAACACTGGAGGACGAGAGCAGTAAGAAAGAAGCGCTGCAGCGCTATGGTGACAAGATGAAACTGTATTCAGGATAGACTGGGAAGCTGCTGGCTGAAGCCTGAGGGTTTCAGCTACAAAGCCAGTGTAAAGACTATGTCGATCAGATGTTTTTCTACACGCAGAAAAGAAGAGGACAATCACGCAAATTAGCAGAGGGAGGGAGGAGACAGTGCATGTCTGGAAAATGTGCAGTAAACCACAGAACTCATTATAAATCGTATCTGTGTGTACATTTGCTAAGCCAGCTGTGTATAATATTTTAGATATGCTTTAGGGTTGCTTTGCACCAATAATTTTTTAAACATTATTCTGTTTTTACACTGAAAGTCTGTCCCTTCAGTGTACCGAAGCCCACCGTCTCTTTGACAAAACCATATTAAATAAATAATTCACTGCTTTGACACTTTCGGTTTAAGGAGAATGAAAACTACATCCTGTCAGTGAAAGCTGCAAGGATTTCCATTTCCCAGCATTATAAATAACTCAACAGAGACATACAGCAAGCAGTCACTTCAGCTGACACATCTGCATGCACATCTCCAATTAGTGTTGATGATGGTGTTATGTGCATGCACGAAGAATGGAAAAACTTCTGGTTTCCGTAGTCTGACTCAGTCAGTTGGGTTTGTTTGTCCAGGTTTAATAACCTGATGCTGCACAACCCTGAGATGCTATTTAACAGGCCCTGAAGAGGATTTCATATCACTATTAGACTGGCACATTACAGTTGTCCGCTGTCATTCAGAACCCAGCAAAAAGTGTCTGCAGTCCTGTAGGGTTCATGCTAACTATTGGGACAGGTTACTGAGGGGGAAAGAGAGAGTGAGAGAAGAAGAGACCGCCGTGAAAAGTGCTCTGTCAGGGGCGGAGATCACCTTTGAGCTAGGGCACGGACTCCAGACCTTCACTTCTCCCTTCAGCTTTGCGCCCTTTACATTAAACCCACCATGCTTAAAACGCTGCTGCAACTCGATTATTTCTACTTGGCTTTTTAGCTTTCTAAGGCTGATTGACTCCTTGGTTAGCTCATATCGCGTTCATCGGCAGCCTGAGTTGCCATCTGAGACTCTTGTTCCCAAGCTGGACTTCCAAAGCAAGGGACCTGGCTTTCGCTTGGCTTACCTTCCCTGTGGAAAGGCAGTACAGTCACTGCCATCATCCTGAGGGCAAGGGATCAAAAAATATATAGATATCTAGATCTACATGGGTATCTTATCTAGATCTATAAATACCTACCTAGACAGATATCTGTAGATGCCTACCTATAGATAGATCTCTAGATAGATCTAGACAGATAGATAATCTGTATCTAGACAGATCTGTCTCTACGTCTATATATATGCCTACCCCTTCCCGACCAGGTGGGTGTAGATCCTGGTTACTGGACCAAGACCTGTAGTTCAATCATTTGCTGGTTGGTGCAAGAATTTTAGCCCAGCTATGGAAAGCGGCATTCTCCCCAAACTAACAGTATGGGCAGAAGAAAGCAATATTCCTAACTACCCATCATTTGATAAAGCTGTAGGGCTGAAACAGCAGGCTTCTGATTGGATTTCATCACAAGCCTCTCTAATTCTTCATTTTCTTAGAAACATTTAATTTAGATTACTGCTAAAGTGAATTAAATTAGTATTAACCTTGTCTGTGAAAATGATGCTTCAGAAAGGTAAATGTATTTCTCTTGGCATGCATGAAAATGAAATGATAAATTGATATGTGCTAATCTCAGTGCAGATGGAGCCTTTCTAATGAGTAATTACCAATGTGTAACTCTATTGATTAAGTTTTTTAGGTTGTCAGGTGGGATCATAATGGATGAAGTCAGAGGAATCAGACTTTGGATATGCTCAGAGACGAGCCTGTGATACCATTCTGTTTCTAAATTACACGTGGGTACAAAAAAACCATGGAAGGTCCCCGTCATGTTAGGTGGACACATGTCTGAGCAAAACTGTCAAGCTGGCACGCCGATTGTCACGTTGGCTTTGCGTGAACCAGCTAAACTCTATTACCAGCCATATCTAGGCTAAACGATTAACTGACCAGAAAGAAATGAGACAGAAAAACATTTAATAACGCTACCACTGAACTGCGGGGTTATTAAACTGAGGTTATCTTCCAAGGTTCCTACTGCTTTTTAGCAAATGGAGGGAAAAGAAACAGCTCATATTATTCTTGTTTGCCTAATTTTGCTAATTTTGCTGATGATTACCATCTTATAGGGGCTGAAAATTGTATATTAGTCCCCAGAGTATCTCTATTACAGCTGGGGTTAAGATGTACCCTACTGAATTATCGTCAGACTTCATTTCTCGTGAGTACTGTCTGAACACCTGGCTTTTGATGTTCAAAATAATTTAAAATAAAGCCTTTTTTTAGTGAACATGAGGCGTAATCTGTCTGCCACGTATTTGTTTACTACCTCCAGTTCTATTCCATAATTGTTCCTAAATAGAACAATTAATCTGTCTATTGTAAAATTCCTATCACTTTGCCTCAGTCCGAAAGAAAGACATTAGAAAATCTGTCATACTGTAGGTTACATGATTACCTAAACATCCAGTGTGTTCTTACAACAGGGAATGGGCAAGCACAGCTTATCACTAATTCGAAACATGTTTGAATCTATAAATAGGATATAACTAACAGATAAGTCACACTGCACAGGAGGTCAGTTTTAGCCATTGTGAACCGTGACATGGTGGTTAAAGTGGCATTTTCCTAAAAGAATACCAATGGCTTACATGCTCAGCCAACTCTGTAACTCCTTTAGACACGCTGATGAGTACTTTACAAATTCTGCTTCTCTTCAGATGCAATTGCATGGTAAAAGACAGATCAAGGCATGTTTGTCACACACAAATGTGATTTCTTTTGATCGTGCCAGGTTGTATGCAGATATCAGAGCTGAACAATTCACATACTACGTTTTCAATGGCATATTGTAGAGTCTTGCATTCCTGAAAATCCCTGGGATTTCTGGAGTGCAAAAGCAAAGCAAGAATATAAAATAGAAATAGAAAATCCAACAGGTTTGGGTCAGCCATCTCCCACAAAGTTATATAAGCGTTATTTTTATTGCAAAGAAAGACTTTGATCCATGTCTTTGATGCACTGTTCGCTTTCCATCACAGACCCTGTTGCTGCACTGTGTTTCCAAAGAAAAATATTTACTTTGTGTTCCCCTTGTTTCAGAAAGTCAGCCCTCACTGATGCTTCAACTATGCTGATGGAGATAAAATCAGTGCCTTGTACCGTATTTTTTTTTCTACTATTCTTATAGTAGAAAATGGTATTGCATACCAGTTGGTTTCATTTGGGTCATAAGCAAGCCTGGCGTGGTAGGTCTGAATTTCCTAAAGGCGCGGTAAACTGCCTGCCTTACCAGAACAGGAAGATGACATACATCAAAATTTTAAAAATTACAACAACAAAATCCTGGAATTATAATGTAATTTCTTCCGGGAAGCTTTCGCCCCAGCATTTAGGTGTAGAAGGACAGAAGCTTCCAATATTTGTTTTTCACCAACTCAGAAGAGGTAGTTTTCCTTTGCCCTCTCCCCTCCTTATCAGTCCTGCACTGTTTTTCTCTCTTATAGTCCAATCTGGCCTTCTGAACCGGACCGGCTCTGATCTTCTCTGGCTGCTTGCTAGCCTAGTGAAGCGGAGTGAAATGGAACTGGGATAAAAAGTCCTATAGTGGAAAGGAGGCATAAAGCAAAAGGGAAGAACGTAGAGTCTGCAATGCTCCACCCTTCCAATACCCATCACACTACAGCACAGCATGTTGCATCTGGGGTTGCGTATGCATAATCATCCCTCATACAATACATATGTTTTAAACTATTGGAATAACTCCACTGGGGACTATGCTACTCTCTTGCAAACAAACACGTGCTCTTAAAAATCACCTGGACACACCACAAAATCCCCAGCCTGACTTGGAGTCAGTGTCTGAAAATAGCTGCCTTGCATGGAAGAAATCCTCTTGGAAAGAAGGCGCTATTGGAAAGTGGGTTGATGCATATTTGTTTTTTAAAATGGAGCAGAACAACAACAGATACTTCCAACAGATCCTATAGCAGTGACAGTCGTTCAGCTCCCTAGTGAAGCTGTCAGGGTGAAGGCTCAGTGGAATTTGACTGAACTGTGTGAACTCCCTAATCTCCAGTTCAGCTATTTTCATAAGCTGTTTTCCAATGAGTAGTCAAAATGCCGGTTACCTAAACCATCATTAGGAAAAAAAAATTTAGCCTTCCTATCCTCCCTGGAACAAAACCTGTTCTATAAAGTCCCTCTTGTTTTTAAGCTATGGATTCAGTCTATCAAGAGCACATTTCTTCTTTGGCTAGCTGCTGAAAAAATTCTAAATATAGGAAAGTAATATTATGTAGTTTTATGACTACATTATTTTATCCATGTTTCACTTCATCTTTTTGGGACGCATCCATTTCTTTTGTTGCCATTGGACCCAGCATCTTCCATTGTTTATCGGAATAATTATATCAAACAATAATTCAGATTTACTGGAGCTCTTACAGCTCATTCAATGGGTTCCCAAAGAGTCTTGGAAATTGAACAAGTTCATATTTTGCCTTTTCATTTCCCACCGAGGCATGTGCGAACCGCCTGGCAAATCCATGGTGCTGCACTGAACTGCCATTTGGCAGAAAGGAGTTTGATAGCTGACCACAATTTCCCTTTCTGTATGTGCCGGCAAGAGTGGGAGAGCTTGGGCATTGCTCAGTTCCCCCAGATGACCAAAAGGAACTGACTTTCACAACACAGAGAACCAAGTTTGGTTTGCCTTGTCAAGAACAGCACTGTGCACAAGACTGGCTGGGTATGAAATTAAAGGGGGATGCCATGAGGACAGCGTAAGGCTCTGACTCGGGTGCATGCAGGGGACCCTCTGGAGAGAGAAAGAAAGAAAAAAAAGACGTAGTTTTCCAGCTGGTGCTATAAGCTCCGTTACAAAGCCCTGTGCAGAGGAGGTGTGGTAAGGTGTCGGCACAGGGAGCACAGAACCTCTGCCGTGCTCAAAGCGCGGCACTTCACCAGCTCTAGTGCTATCATGCTGTCACGCTGTATATCGCGACACCACTGCGAGCAATCTGACAGCACTGAGACTTACGTCACCCCCATATACGCTTCGTGGGCATGGTCTCCTGGAATACAGACCAGGCATTTGACACTACCTTGAGCTCTTCAAATAAATCTCTGGGTATCTGTGCCAAGGAACACACCACTGCACTTCTGCTATCATAATATTTCTGTTCTACTCCTGCATGGTCTACTGTAAACATAGCCCAGGTTACTACTACTGGTGGAAAGCTTCCAATCTGGAAAGAAAAGAGCGACTTTCTTGAAGGTTTAAAAGAAGGTCATGCTGCTTCTTTGTGGTACTCTGTACCATATCAGAATGAAAACTTCTAGAAGGCCACCTACGCCTTTTTTTTTTTTTCTTTTGAAAGGAAATTAGGTATCAGATCTGAAATGTTGAGGCTGAACTGTCAGTTTAAGATTTACATAAAGCAGATCTCTGGCAAGGCTGCACATCTCTTCAGCAAGACTTCTCTTGGGAAGCAGAATTTTAGAAAAATACCTTGAAACCTGAGATGTGTAAAATAAAGGAAGATTACTGTCAATTAACTGGTTCGTGGAAAGCATCAGTTGTATCTGAGGTGATCTGTAACGAGCTGTGTTCTGATTATAATAAAACAGGAAACCTGAACTACTTACTCGCTGCTCACTTTATCATCTGCGTCTTTATACATCACCAGTTAAATGCGCACGGTGGCTCTGAGGTGGTCAGTTGCACAGGACTTGGGTCTCACCTCTCCGAAACAAGGCCAAGGCACTTCACTTCCAGCACAGTGGGAAACAACCCATTCATCGTTGCCATTGGGGCTGTAGTTACCTGGCATTTTTTTGCTAGGGAGAGCAGGGGATTTTGCCAAGAGCTATTTGCTTGCTCACTGCCGCCACATAGCATTATTCTTCTCCTTTGGTTGGGTTGCCGCGCTCAGTACGTAATAGCCAGTGCACAGGGCACATGAGAACAGAGGCTGGAGAGATATCAAGATGTAAAAGCAGATCTGTACCAGCAATAAACAAGAAACTAGCCATGTTAGCTCAGCCGGTGGGGGGAGAAAAAAAAAAAAAAAGAGATTGCAAGAGTCAGAGTGAAGCAGCAGATTGTACATTTATGATGGATTGATGGAATATAGTCATGTTCCGATACGTTTTTTCCCCCTCTTTCCCCAGGAAAGAGGTTATCAGGCCATTGAATCACGATCAAGCATTGAACAACCAGAAAATTACAATGGAGTTGTACTTTTCCCATTTCCTTACTCTTTTTGGGACTGGCAAAAAGTGCTCCATTTCAGACGCATCTCTGAAATGAACCACAGAACATAATAGGGACAACAGGGTGA
The DNA here is from genome assembly GCA_026212715.1 of Elanus axillaris. Lineage (NCBI taxonomy): Eukaryota > Metazoa > Chordata > Aves > Accipitriformes > Accipitridae > Elanus > Elanus axillaris. The sequence continues at coordinate 23,261,976 of JANZLQ010000030.1, forward strand.
GAAAGTAGAAGTAAAAATGAAGGGAAAGGAAAGATACGTGGATTAGAAACTGCACTACAGGGTCAGGTGAGTATGCCATTAGGACTCCTGACCTGGGCCTGTGGCCAGGGAGCTTTCTGATGCGCTGTTGTTTTGATAAGCAGAATTCACAGTAGGTTTGGGTTAAGAAAAACCCAAATCAGCCAAAGGAAAGTGTCAAGTCCAGCATTTGTTAAACTTGGCCTAAAACTGAAACATCATTTCAGCAATGAACCTCTTATGGTTTTCATTAGATCAACATGTATACGAGCCGATATGGAAGCACTTACCCCAAGTCAATGCAGATCCAACAGTCCCCAGAGGGGAGTGCAAAACCTGGCCTGACCAGCAAGGGCTTCCCCAGAACGGCCTCATTTCCCATTCCTTCTCATTATAAAAATATATCAACGGCCTCCTAAAAGAATAATGAACTGGCCTCTGGTATAAAAAGCAACACCAAATCACACACACGCTCAACTCTCTAGGCCATACGCGTATTTCCCATAAGCAGAAATGTGAGAAGTAGAGCAAATCTAAATTTTGCACTCCCCTTACTCCATACTATTAATGCCTCCATTTAAATCTTTTCACCCCTTTCCCAAGAGATTCCACAGTAACAACAAGCATTATGCTAAACCAGACGATACAGAATGAAGTGCTCACACAATACATTTCTCACCCAGGTCCTCACAAGAGAATTGGGTTGAACATCACAAGATAATTGAGTTTTCACAAGAAAACTGGGCAAGATCCTGATGCCGGTGCTGGACACAGACCCTGTATCCAGCAACACATAGGTGCTAACAGCAGCGGGAGCCTTTTATTTTATCAAATGGCAACATAAAACATACGCATAATATGTGCTTACTTAACTTTAGCTGGCCACATGTACAGAAAGCGCGATGCCATCTGCAAGCATCCATCTTTCATGGTCTCACTGAAGAAACTTCACCACGGAGAGGTGCTGAACGTGGCTAGAGCCCAGTGCGACGCCAGCGGTGGAAAGTGCTCAGCACTGCACAGAACACAGGGAAAAGGAAAGAACTTTAGGAGAAAGCTCTTCTGCTAACGTACAACCTAGGAGTCTTGTGTAACCCATTGCTGCCTTAAGCTGAGTCAAAGTCAGAGACTTAGTTGGGCTGAAACTTTGTGTCCAAAAGCTGGTTTTGAGTAAACAAATTCCTTCTTAAAACACAAAAGTGGTCAAATAAATTCTCATAAAAAGGAAAGATGACTGTGGCTTGCCACTGAGTGGCCATTTCTAGTTTTTGCACACATAAACAGCATCTGCACAGGCAAGGGTTTGGGTATGGAACTGTAGGAGCTCCCTTTGGAATCTTAGCTAAATGTTAACATAAATGTTAATGTATATTTTCAGGGTTTTTAGACAATGTAAATGTTTCTTTTGTGTTTTGAGGAGATCAGGCATTGTTTGCATGATTTTATATCAGCTTAGCATTTTCAAAACCAGAAGCCAATCAAGAGAAAGACCTGAATGTAAGTGAACTCTAAATATAAAAAGATATAAATGCAACTAGGAAAAGAAATCCCAGGCTGCAGGACACAATTCTTCTGCAACTTCAGTCTCTTTTTCCAAACTGTTCTAAATGAAGCTCATTTTTCTTTGGTTTGCACAGATACTTTTTTTTCTTTCTTGCAAAATATAAGTCATTAAATTATGCTCTTCCAGTTCAGCAGGTCTCTTTGTTGACCTCTAGCAGCAATATTCCCATCCAGTGACATACTTTTATCTTCTTTAATATTGATAGAGGTAAAACCAGAGAGGGAAAGGTTTCTTAGCTGCAGTGCTAATATTTAGCACAGAATTCACTTGGTATCAACACGGCTTTAGCCTGGGCTGCCAAGCAAGCAATAAACCCCTTAAATGGCTCGGGGACCACTGGGGCCAGCACCATGAAGAATTCTTGAAGCTGGGCCTGCAAAGGCGGCTACTCTGATATTACTTTCAGCGCCTCGAGCTTTCTATCTGCATCCGGCCAAGCCTCTTTGGTAATCCTCGACATCGATCCATCCTCAAGAGCATGGCCATGAGCGAAGAGCTTGTGCCGGAGGTCAGAAGCAGAGCCGCCTCTGAGGGCCGGGCTGGTGCTTTCTGCCCCTTTGACTCGGCAGAGGGAACCACTGCCCGGGGCTTTGGGAAGCGGAGCTGCTCTCCCCACTGCAGGTCACGCCAGCGAAGGAAGGAAGGAAGGAGAGGGGGAACAGACGGGGAGGTGACATGAAAAACCAACTAACAACGAGGCTTCACGGAGCCCTGCTAATAAAAGTCCAAGAGCACCCTCTGATACAGAGATGGGTTCTGCCAATATATTCAGCACATAACGATAAAATCAATTTCTTTCCCCATTTCCTACCTCCCTTTATCTATTTTTTTTGCTTACAGGACTTGCCAGGACCCCTTACTGTGCTTCATTTCCATTACTCTTTCCAGTCTAGTTGCTTTAGTACCAAGAAGATTTCTTTACTTTTCTTCTTTGGGTTTTTTTCGGTAATATAGTCTAGGGTATTTTTATTCCTTCACGCTTGATAGTAATTTTCTACAGTCTCCTCTGACCTCTGTGGCCATTTACAATGATTAGCAGTTTGGAAGAGGTAATGAGTTTCTCTCTTTTCCTTCTCCCTCTCTCTCTTTCCCTCTCCGCTCCTTTTTCTGGTGCAGTCTTTCAGTTATTCAAAATAAACAGACAACTGCATAATTAAGAACCTTAATGCCAACAAGAAAATATAATTGAGCCTTCTAAATACTAAGGAAAGAGAAGGAGAGTTTGATACGTATTGCTGCATTTTCTTTCAAGTCATGGGGTTGGGATTTTTTTTCTCCCCCACTTAATTTCTGTTTAGGAACAAAAGATTTTTGTGTTTGCAAGAAAGAGGAGATGAGTGACTTCAGATTTGCATTTTCTCTTCACTAGAGCCTGGCATTTTATTGAAAATAAAAAAAGGTTTCCATCTTACAAATGAAAGCATCTGTTTAAATAAAAAGCCACTTGAGAAAGAAATCATAAAAAATAATTATTATTATTTTACCAAGGCAGGACTGAAATATCCAGAGGTCAGTAGAAAATGGCTAGCACTCATTTAAAGGTGTCCTTTTCATTTTTCTGAAGCCTCCACTTAAGCTGTGGATAAAAACCCACGTTAAACGATTTGTCCTTGTTTCACATGAAATATCCTGGCTCTTTCAAAAAAAAAAACTGCAGAAGCCTTTTAAACATACCCATTTCCATGAAGCCTGTTTATCGAAGTTTGTGGGCCATATGCAAAGCCACAGCCATGACTATCATTTTTCATTACACCGGTGCTCAGAAGCAGTAGCCGAGACCGTCTTCCCTGTCTTCCTGTGCCAGAGGGGCGGCTCCGGAGCCGGCTGCGGTGGAAGCCGGCTGGGAAGGCGAGCAGGAGGGAGAAAGCGCTACAAGGCTCCTCAGCCTTTTGCTTTCGGGTGATGAGCACCAGGGCACGGCCAAGCCCTGGGCACATCTCGCGGGTCCCCAGCCAGCCGTCCACGTCCTGGACCGACCCGCTGCCCAGGAGGATGCTTCGGTCTGGGGCCGCGCTGGGCATTCCTACAGTCACACCAGGTATCTATCTACAGAGTAATCACCAAAATTCAAATTTAATGCGAGAGATGAAGAGCCCGGGCTGTCCTGCTGACGTAGCAGCGGAGAGCGGAGGGTTACCGCCTCTCCCGACGGACCCTGGCTGCTGAGAAGACAAGGTTCCTGCCCGTCAGCACTTGTTGCTGGTAGAAGCAGCACATCTCACAGGCCAAAACACCATCATATGTCCTGGGAAAAAGCTTCCCGAGCCGGTCAAACAGTGACGTACCCCAGGGCTGTGCCCTCCAGCACCCTGAGGAAGACACTGTGGGGTTACTTACCTGCTGCAGCAAGTGCCTGGGTGGAGAACTTCCAGGGCTGCAAAAAGAAAACTGCAGGGCTCGGTGCGACACCAGCCTTTATATTGTTATAAAGATTATAAAATGGTGATAACAGGCGTGACAATCTCACCCGAGGTGTCCTGCACTGGCAATTTGCTCTTCTCGTGGACATGATGAAGCTCGGGAACATCTCTGAGGTATCTGCTGGCCACATTCATGTCTCTTCATTTCCCTGCAGTTACTGGGAAAAAAATCTGCATCGTTTTTCTCGTCTTATGAACAATTTATTTTTTTTTGGAGGGCAGAATATAAGGATAGAGAGAAGAAGACGAAAAAAAAAAAAAAAAGAAAAACTTGGAGATTGACTGTTCTTACTTAAATTCTGCCTCAATTTGACCTGAGAGGAACCAGGAGCCTCACCTTTGGAGAGGAGTTCTGAGAAGCTATTCTCAGACATCTCCTCAGCCTTGGAAGTACCTGAAAGTAACGGATTTCTGCACTTTGCCTAGTGAGCTCCCTAGGCAGCTGAGCAGAGACTCCCAAATACCACTTCAGAGCCCAGACTGGCCTGGTGCATTTGGATTTCTCATTAATTCACTCCGACATTTCAATCCAAAAGCCCATCGTGATGGGCATAGTTCTGCTACTTTCCACCTTTGTGAAATAATTTCTTAACTACAGCATTCACACAGAGAGCTGGAAGCCATTTTGAGGTTCCTGTCATCCTGGGAGGACTTGATGTGATTGCTCCAGTATCCCAAGAGGCAGCCAAGGCTGAGCTGGGATCAAACTCCTTCCCTTTCTTGCAAAACCTCATCTTTATGGGGCGAGTGAGAGACACGGACTAAGAAAAGCAGATCCTGACTCTGCGGTCTAGCTAACAGCAGAGCCTCTGGTTTGAGGGGATACCTGGTTTCTGGCCCCAGATGAAGAATTTACTTCTATATTTTGCATTAGAGAGTCACTGAAAAAAGTACCCAAGAGCTGAGGATCACACAGCAAGACTCAGAGTCCCACTCACCCCACTTCCACTCGGGCGCAGAGACACAAGAAAAACGAGCTTTGTTGGGGGGGAGAAGAATTGTGGTTTTTTTCTCAATAACCCAATATTTCCTCAAAATTCATTTTCAGTCAGCTGTACTGATTTCACGTTGTATCTGATAGTGCAGTCTTTCGCTTTTTCTTGTTGAGAAAATTGTATTTGAAAAGATCCTATGACCCTTTTGGAAAAGCGTACATAGCTGCTTTACCTTTCACCTGAAGCCCAGCCAAGGACAGCTAGAGAAGGTCCTCTGTCCTGCTGCTCCTCAAAAAGCCCACGTGAACCAGAAGCTGTGTTGAAGTCCTGTACGAGACCCATGCTCGGTGATGGCTCACGGATTAGCCCAGGTCCAAGGCTGGTGCCAACAGGCAGCCCAGATTCAGCCAGCCTATTTTAGGAACAAACATTAAGCTCTCCGAACACAAGTCATGCTCTAGCCTCAGGGCCAGGGAACAATCCCTGATCTATTTTATTTACTAGCAAAAATGTAGCCAGGGAGACCATTGTCCTAAGTATACCTAGTCAGCCCCAGCGTACTTTTATTATTATTATTATTATTATTATTATTATTATTATTGTTGTTGTTGTTGTTATTACCTGCCTCTTTTCTTAAGAGAAGACCAACTTCAATAGGATTTTTTGCAGTAACAAAGTACGTGGAATTTGACCCAACAGGAACACTAATGCGGGAGCTCCCGCACAAGGTGCTTTTGTTTTACAGAGCGCACGGCCAGTGCAGCTCCAGGACTGCATTCTCCAGGGTTTAGTTCTCCCTCGGTTCAATCTCATCCTCTACATTTTCCAGTTGTCATACTGAAGTATTTTGGCAGAATTCACATGCCTATCAAGGTTTGGCCTGGCTCGTGTCACTTTACCACACTTACACGCCTGTATACGCTCTAGCGTTACAATAACAGAAACTTAACACACTGTAAATAAACCCTATTGTTTTTACCAATGCACAAGCCTATTATCATTAGCCTTAACTTCACAGAGGGTGAACGTGTTCCGACTTATACAGCATGATTTTTCCATTCTCCCACTGATTTCTTTCAATATTTTATTTTAAACCCTTCGTAGCTGAATATCGGCCAAACTCGGATACTTCAGCTGTTCACACAGAAACAATCTACTCAGCCCCAACTGTGAACCCAGTCAGTCAAATGGCACAAGACATGGAAAATGAAAGTGGTCGTATATTTTTTTCAGGAAGAGCCCCAGATGGACAGGAGCCCAGTTTTCCCTGGCCACGCGGCAGCTCAGGGGACACGGTCCCTTCTGCTGGAGCCTGCGGGGCGCTGGCTGAGCCCGGGTGGGGGGTACCCCCTTTGCGGGGAGCTGGTGCCCACCCCAGCAGACTCCGAAAGGCAGATTCAAGGATCGTGCTGGTAGAAAGGGGCCCTTTGGGGGACCTGATCTGTCCTCCCGCCTTTGGCTAGAGAGCAGATTGGGTGAAAGACTGAATTAGGCAGCGTCGCTAAGGCACTTCTCCAAACGGCTGATTTCGTTAACTGCCACAATCCCTTGCTTTCTTTTTTTAGGGTGTTGCACCTTTGCTTTAGATTTGTACCGTGCTGTACCGTAAACTATCGATTGGGCCTCTACTTCTCAAGAGTCTTCTTCCCATTTTGGTATTTCGGAGTATGTTTAAATAATTTCTTTGGTTTCTTCTTGCCTTCTTGTACAAAGGCAACAGGTTGAATTTCCTTCGGTACAGCATGGTGGATTAGGTTACCTATTTTCCTGCATTTTTTTCCACTGGATGACTATGGAATGGTGTATAAAATACCCCGGTTTAGGTCTCACTAGAATGAGCTAGAGGAAAAATTAACTTTGTTTCCCTTTTTGGTGTTCTCTCCTTTGGTTCCTAAGGGTCGAATTGACTCTTGTAGCTCCAACGTATGGACATCTGTTCAAATGGTTCTTTTTTTGAGCCCTTCTCAGAGGCATGTTTTCAGAGATAGTAATTTCAAATTTGGTAATTCATAAACAACGCTAGCAATGATCAGATGCATTTATTTTCTGGAATGAAGTGAGGCAGCTATGAAGTAAGATTTTCACAGCGCCTGTTTTTTTTGTTACCACCCATGATATAAAATAATGTTTAAAAAGGTTCATTTTGCAAAGTGCTAAGTGCTCCAATATCTTTGCACATGAATATCTGGAAAAGGAGAAGAAATAATACTGTCGAGTTTAGCACTTTGAAAAAAAAAAAAAAAGACATTTTCTTTTTAAGTCTTTCCTGCCAAGCATGAGTAAAACAACAGGTCTGCATTCAGACTCTGGCTCATGGGTATTCATTAAAACAAACAATGAAATGGTAAAGAAAGCATTACACAGCTTAAAGCCTGGTCTAGTATCAGATGAATAATAAATACATTAGTGTTGGCTGAGCAATGGCAAAATACATTTCTACATACCAGGAGATAATGAGCTCACTCAAGGAGTCTTGTGTATTTCTGTAGAAACACATCGCAAAATAATTGAGAATTTGTTATTGCTAATCTTAATGCTTTGGATTTCCATCCCCCAGCTTTCTTTTTCCTCTGGATTGTCCAAGCATACCCTACGTTTCAGTAAACACATATAAGGGAGACCGATACAGGCGAAAGAGGGAAATACAGAAAACACAGTGCCCGGGGAGAGGTGCTAGAGCCAGCTAAAACAATCACCCAGTTGCCCTCCTACAATACAATGGTTTTAGGAGTGGCGAGATATTTTAGTAACAATAATTCTTTTTCTTTCTTTTTTTTTTTTTTTTTGGCTTTTTTTAATGCTAAACCCTAGCCAACATATTTTAAACCTTATGGATGCCAAGTGACAAAATGTCTTCAGTCTTTCAGCACACACTCTTCGTAATCATAACAACAGTTTTGTATTATTATAGGCAGTATTGGCAGTGTGTTCAATTGTGCATGGAATAAATAGCTCACATTAGCAGTTTGCCTTAAAATTCATGTGATGGTAGCAGCCAGCTTAATTAAGTGCATCTTTCTGGGAAATCAGTAATAATAGTAATGAATGAACCTGCTGCTGACCTGCAGCAGAGAGAAACCGTTCAGAACATTTCTGAGTTTGAAAGTGGGGAACACCTACAGCTGCCTGGATCGTAACTACTCCATAACGCCGCTGCCATTGGGAAAGGCAACCAACGCCACCAATATTCATCTCAGTTTGATGATTGTCCCTTTCTTCCTTACTGCTCGCTGTACCTAATGCTTGGAGGTTTTTTTCCTACAGAAGAAAGCCTTGGGCAATTTCTCTCTCACATGATCTTCCACTGTTTGCCGCTGTCGGGATTTCCAACACAGTGTTTCAACCAGATGAGGGGCTGCTGTGTGATTAGGTGTCTGAATTCTTCCACAAAAGAAATACTTGAGAATAGTTTAGCTATTTTGGCCAGTTAACCAGAAGCAAGAAGCACCCATTTGGCTTCACAAAACTAAACGTGTCCATTCAGATCACACTAACCTAAAACATATCTGGGGGCAGGGGGAGCAAATACCTTCTGCAAGAGAATTGTCTCCAATTTTACAAAAATTACTCTTCAATTAAAAAAAAAAAAAAAAAACAAAACAAAGAAGCTTTTCACTGGAAAATTCCCAACTAGCTCTAGCATTGACAGATTGTGACTTCTGAGAAAAAGCCAAAAACAAACACAAAGACAGAGGCCCTGGAAAACTTGCCTTGCAAGAAAAAAATTGAAAAAAGCTGAGGGCAAACATTTGACAAAGATGGAAAGACAAATAGATGTTTAAACATATTTGAACTGCATAAACATCAAGCACAGAGAGAATTTCTGTACTTAGACACGTGCTGTCGTAGCATAGATTAAGGAGACTTGCAATCATGGGGTGGCCTCACCAGAGAGCAAGTCAGAGGGGTAGAGTAGATTTTTATGGGTGACGTGTATTTTACTAATCGTAGTAGAAAAACAGAAAAGGTTAAAAGTGCACTACACCATAGAGTTTGGGACTTTTAGAGAGGACAGCAGAAAACAAACTAAACAAATGGAAATACTAAAGACTAAAGAACATAGTTGATATTATATAGGAAATATAGGAAGAACTACAGAATATCCTACATCCACATTGGCAAGGAAATGTGCTGAACAACACAACAGGGCATTTTCTGATTTTTCATTTCTATAGCTGTCAGAGACCAGAGTATAAGGAACTTGAGTACTATACACAGGACACCAGAGACACAGAGGAGGCATTATTGGCAGGCAGTGAGTTAGCACTGGAGAAAATTCTTTAAACAGATACTACTGCATTCTTCAGATCAATTCCTAGGAAAAGGCATAGGCAATAGCTAAAACCAGCAACAATGAACGAGGAAAGGAATGGGGAGAAAACTGTTTTGTACCATGACCAGCCTCCTTCAGCAGCTTGAACTCGCGCAAAGGGCTCGGTCAGAAACAAAACGTATGGCAAAGAGAAGAGATACGGAGGGAAACCTTTCCTTTCTTTTTCTCCTCATTAATTAGTAGGAGCGTTGCATCTCACCTAAGCCAAGCAAAGGAAGAATGAAGAGACAAGAAAGCATATCTTGCACCCAAAGTCTCCGAGATGATGGCTGGCAATGGAAGACTTCTGCTTCCAAGGGGAAAAAGAATTTTACATATAGCAATATTAAGGATATAATTAAGAAACCCAACCATCAGAATTAAGATACTTTTTTTTCTTCATCACAGGGTCAAAAGTTTAGGAAAGCTGGCTGTGCAAAGCTTGCCTGAAAACTTAAGCGGAAAAATTCTAGAAACCACAAATAATAGGAATGAACCATAAAGTGCCGGACTGATACCACTCTGTGCTCTTGCCCCAGATGGCCAGCAGCCAACTTTTGACTGAATTAAGACAAAGTCATTGGCTAAAGAAACTTCTTTAAAACGTACATAAAGGATCCCAAAGGGTCAAAGCCTCAAAATCAGGAACCAGAAGTTAGACTCTCTTCAGTAGTGGAGAGAGAACATTTCTAGGACTTCCGTCAAAATGCTTGGAGCCTGTAGCCCAGCAAGCAAGCAAGGAGTCCAGCAAGAGGTAAGGGAGGAGACGGAGCAAGAGATACTGAGGTTCAGCTGAGTCTTTTGTAGGGTTGCTGAGCTATGCTGGGTGCTTTGCTGCTGATCTGATAGAGTAGTAAACTGTCCCCATATCTGTGCCATGGAGATAAAACAGAAAAATAAATATTTCCATGCACTTATGATGTTAGCTTTGCTTCAGATTAGGTCTCTGAGTGTTATTGATCCAGGGCCAGACCACAATACTCGCACAATCTATACAGAATCTAGCTGCCCAGAGTTAAGAAAAAACAGATCTGGATTTCATTTTTGTCGGTCTTGAGAGTGCTTCAAAAGTTTAAAAAGCAAAATAAAACCAACCAGACCCTCTTCACCTCCATATCCACCCCAAGGAGCTGTGGAAAGCGGAGGATTCTTGGGGAATTATATTGATAATCTGCTCTGCTCCGTTTCGGGTGTCCTTACCCAAGCCCTGGGGCCAGCAGCACAAACAGTGCCTTGTTCTCAGCAGCAGTGGCTGAATTCTCCTGCCATGTGGTGACACTGGTTCAGGGGAAAAGAGAGGGGAGGGGGAAGGGGAGAAGCCCTGCCGTTTCCATCAGTCAGACAGACAGCAAATTGAGGAAGGAGCAGAAGTTGTTTAGGACTGTCTAGCAAGTGACAACTGTTTGATTGGCAGAGAGCCACCATGAGCATGCTGTGCCTTTAAAATAGGTGTCTATCTGCAGCCTGGAATATATTCAAATCAGGTTGCATAAAAAGCTGTTCCAGCTACTTACAAGCTACTTACAGTAATTAAAAACAGAGAGCTGCCTTTGTCTCTCAGAACCTGCACAGAATAAAAACCAAGCAGAACAAAACAAAACCAAAAAAAGCAATTCCCAAGGTCAGTTCTAAGGTATTATCATCCTTTTCTGCATATAAAATTCACGTTTACATACACGGGGTGGTACAAAGTCACTTCTCTGTGACTCTTGAGGAGATACGCTGCAGGAGGTGAGGGTCCTTCCAAATACAGGAGTACTTAGTCTGCGTCATTTGGATTGTAAAATGCACGCAAGGACAGATAGACCAAGCTGCGAATAGGCAGGGTCAGGAGTGGGCAGGCAAACTATTACGCTCCAGCCTCCTGCTCACCTTGCCTTTCTCCTCAGATTTGGCTGCGTTGGCCAAAACTATCATATACCCAGAGATCCAGGTTCTGAGTGCTCCCGGGGCACTTCAGCAGCGTGGGGCCCAAAGACACACGGGGAACGGGCAATAACTGGATAACTGCCTGCCACACACCATCGAGCTCCGATTTGCCCTAGGAACCTCTGAACGTACCCAAGGCACAGAGGTTGCTTCAGTCTGCCCCAGCGCTCTGCAAAGGTGTGCACCTGTGGAAGAGCATACACGCATTTAAGGAAGGGGTTTCTGTCCCAGTCTGCTCGGCTTGCAAATATGCACTTATTTGTATGTCAAGAGGGCCGAAGAGCAGCATTCCTTCCGCTGAGGAAGCACTCGCCCCTGGATCTCTCAAACAGCAGGGCTCTCAGCCAGCTGCCATTGCCGCGCTTTCCTTCCAGATCACACCAGAAAGAACGGGAGAGAGGCTAAATGTATAGTTAGGGGACAGGATATTGACTTTAGCACAATTTGGAAACGTGGAAAGAACTACAGTACAATGCATCAAAGGATATTAATGTACACAACATACACTGTATTAATAATATCTATCTATATATATATACACACCAGGACAATATATTGAATAAGACTAATATACGGCTTACAGTAAGAAGTCCACCAGCTTCTTCAACTAAGTTAGCCCACTAGGACTTTTTGGCTGTCACTGAAGACTTGCCTAGGAAGGGCTCCAGTTTCTTCAACAGTAAAGGAGCCTTGCGTGTTTGACAGGGAGCACGGTAGGATACGCATTTGGCAGTTTCTTCGGGGTGCTCGGTGTGCAGGGGTTACCAAACCCAGCAGCCCCATTGCGGCAAGGCTGCCACAGCTACATGCCCCAGGCCCACCAGCAGCAAGGCTGAGCACGTATTCCCACCAGGAGCACGGGAAAATACCTTTCTCGATAGGATACACGCATGGAGCTGGCCGGCACAGACCAGCACAGATGCTCGGCACTCACCCAAGCACATGGAACGCTGACAGCCCCTTCCCATTCCCCTCTGGCTGACCAGGCTATTCCCATATCCCTCCTTTCCCCACGTTTGGTGCCTCCCCTAAAAATCCCACAATCTCTCTCTCGTAATCTCCAAAGGCTCTTCCCTTAATCAAAATGGAATTTTTTTGTAATTAAGATGAGAAAGTTCTCTCTCGCTTTCACACTTCTCTCCCCTGGAGTTTCTCACTCCCTGGTTTG
>JANZLQ010000030.1:23274421-23333659 GCA_026212715.1 Elanus axillaris
CCCTCCTTTCCCCACGTTTGGTGCCTCCCCTAAAAATCCCACAATCTCTCTCTCGTAATCTCCAAAGGCTCTTCCCTGCATGCCATAGCGAGTCCCATTCCCTTCGGGCAGCCGCGGGGTGCTCTGGGGAGCCTGTCCCTGTACTCGTCTTCACCACAGGGCTGAAGGCTGCCCTGGGAGCTGCCGGAGCAGGGCGTTATCCGGATCCACCCGCCTGCTCGCGTGCCTCTCTGCTCCTCTCTGTGGCTGGAGGTGACCCTTTCATCGCACAAACTACCACTCCTCTTCCAACTGGAACACCCTTTTTCAGCCGTCTACACAGAACAATTCAACCAAACCCAGCCCGCCTCTGATTTCTTCCTGGAAACACTAAAAAATACCTTTAACGGAAACAATTAAACCAAGACAGACAACCGATTTATCATTTTTCAATCCCGTCTATTAGTAAACAGCAGAGGGTTAACCTAATATTCAGGCAAGGTGGCTATCCGTTCTTTGCAACTTTACTTAAAAATCCTCCTAGCAAAATAGTCTGGAGTGGAAAATGGGCTTAATCAAAATGGAAATTTTTTGTAATTAAGATGAGAAAGTTCTCTCTCGCTTTCACACTTCTCTCCCCTGGAGTTTCTCACTCCCTGGTTTGTCCAGGAAGGAGGTGTTCAATCCATTGAGTCTTCAACTTTCTTCCAGTGTATTAGAAAAATAACTCCTCTAATTCCACTATTTTATTCCAGGGAGTATTTTATTCCCTAAAACTTCCATTGATTATACTCCATAAAATAACAATTTCTTATTCTACTGGAGTAAAATATAGTAGTTTTCCACACTGAAAACTTTTTGGGGGAAACTTGGGAATATTTTATTAAATATTTTTTCCCCAAGCATGTCACATACTTTTTAAATTTTCATATTTTACTGAAGTGTTTGCAAACACATACACCCTTTCCAAGTGGCTCTATCTGTTTGTAACACACTCCAATATGATCAAAGCAATCTACAAATTTCAAGGCCGTTTTTGTTCTAAATACTTCTTAAAGGATGTTTTTTAAATTTCGTAAGAGAAGCACAATTTTAAATTTGGTTAGAAAATACCCTTTCAAACGCTCAGCACATTACTAATATTCTACTAGATTATTCATTGTATATCCACAAATAGCGCCATTTATTTTGAATGGCTTTTTAAATAGGTATAACTTGTCAACAGCTAGCAAAATTACCTTTTTTGATGATAAAGGCTACTCACTTCATTAAATATGTTTTCAGAGCATGTCTAAGCCATTTATGAAAAAAGACAATTTTTATAATACAGTACACAGTTTATGTTTGCAGTAATCTGTGATGCCTGATTAATATAACTGTCATGTCCTGTAAATGCATTGTAAATTACTTGCAAGACATTTAAGTCACTGTACAATACTGACAGCATGGTTTTAAACACGTTATTGACTCCTCGTAACTTTTCTACAAAATCCATAAGATTTGTTACCACCAAGGAAATAGGAACTAAACACAATGTCACAAGGTGTATATGGGAAGGAAACAGAGAATAGAAGAGGCCACATAGGCTAAACAGCAAATTATATCATCTGAAATACTCAGACCATCATTATTGCTGAAAAGGAGCATCTTATCTTCTATGTTCCTTCAGTTTATGTGGTCATCTCACAAGGGTTATGCTGTAAGGCGTACATACCACGAGGTTATACAAACCCCATTTCACTCGCACAACGAGAAGCACCGTGTACATTGCTGCAAGAAGAGCAAGAAATAATTCAGAGCCCCTACAGAAATTTTAAAAATGCACTCCGGAAAATGATCAGCTAATCTCTTAGAAGAGAAATAATCCAAAATATAGAAAGACAGAGCAGAAGCATGGAAAAGAGCAAACAGAGCATGAATTTACAATGCCCCAAACTCAGAGGAGGGGCCAGGGCAGTTTAGATTTCCAGATACAGGACGTTGTGTCGCGATCTTGATGAAGATCAATCTGCTGCAATATGCTGAGTGTGAAGCAATTCCCTAACAGAAATATATCAAGGGACATATTGGAAAGAGTTCTGATAACGGCAAGAAAAAAAATGCGAGTAATTTTATCCACCTATCCAAACTCATCTGCTCTCTCTATCCCGATGACCTATAGACCTCTCTCTCGGCTCCAAACTTGTCTCCTTCTTTACAGGTTAAAATCTGGGCCTGCCTCTCTGACATCTCCTCCCGGGTCTTTAGCTGTCAGCTGACGTCCAAGGTGGTTAAAACAGAGCTGCGATTCCCCCTCCCCGACTTGGTTTCTCCGTCTCGGTGGACAATGCCATTTCTCCGCTTGTCACTCAGGCTGGCAGTGTGGGGATCACCTTCACGGAGCCGTCCGCCTTGGCAGGTTCCGTCATTTTAAGCCAGCCTAAGCATGAGCTGCCACAAAAAGCATAACTCAGTTTTCCTGGGTGAGGTTTGAGCCGGATCGGCTGCCCAACCCCGCTGGCAGCATGGCTCCGTGAAGATTAATGGAATTGGGAAGAACATGCAGTGGGGTGTCCCTTTGGATGACAGCCTGGTCAGCCTCACGGTGATTATTATAGTCCGAGTCCCAGCGCTAACATCTGCATTTTTTTCTCCTCCCACGCAGCTGCTGCAGTGGTGAAACTCCCCTCAGGCCACGTCTAACTCCTGCACTCTCCTTGAAAAATGCCCGACCTCGAAGGATGTAATCTGGATCTGGCACAGCTGAGCTCTCTGCAGAACGCTACTGCAAGCACCGTGCTCTGAAGCTGCTTTGACCGCAGCTATCTAGCCTCTACACCCGTCACAAGCTCTCTTCCTCTGTCATATCCAAAATGGACAGCTTATTTTCACTTTCAGATGGTCCTGACTTCACAACCATCCTGCCAACCCTGTCAGCCACTGCTCAAACATCCACTCTTTAGCTGGCTTAAACTTAACTCTTAACATAATAATCAAAGCAAAAAGCTCCAGCTGCTTTTAACTGGAGTCTAGTTAGTCCCTGGCCTCTGGACTGATCCCATTATTCTCTACCTGAAAGTGTTGATGGAAAATGTACCCGGGAGCGTCTCCGGCTCCCTGCTTTGTTCTTCTGAAGCTCCAGCAAGTAAAACAACTTCAGCTACGATACTCATCCCTTGCAGGGAGTCCAGCTGCTTGCAAAGGACACTTCTCTCCCCGCAACCCAAGCTTAACAAACACACAGACTTCGAGTTCAACCACGTGCCAGTCAGTCTCATACCAACCGAAACCGTTCCTCAACAATGTTGCAGACTCGTCTTTTCTAAGAGTGCTGTTTTAAAGTTCTCTGGATGTATTTATCTATAGCCAATCCCTCGGGTGTTTAGATGCTCGCCGCCCAAACTCGTCAGCCACTCGCCGCAGAGAGAAGCAGCTCATGGCTAATGCAATAGTATCACCAGCTGTCACACCTTTAAAGGACCATAAGGTAAAAGGTTTGGACCCAGACTGACGGTGCTAATTGTCGGAGTTCAGACTCAGTAAGCGAAAGGCATCGCTACTTTTCCTTGCGTTCCCTTCGCCGCTCACACTGGAAGTCTCCTGCCTCGGAGCGTGGTGGGGAACAAGACCGTCAGCTCGTCCTGCCTTTGCGTTGCAGCTGGCCCGTCTCCCTCCAGGATCCCCGAGAGCTGTAAGAACTGCAAGAGCAACATGGTTGGTGGGAAAGACATCAACAGTTTTAAAAATAAACATAGTGGGTACAATATGAGTAGCGAATAGAGCACATTTTATTGGTTACTTGGCCATTAGCTGTTCCACCACAAGCATAGGAAATATATGTCCACTCTGTTGTGATAGGATATCTACTCTCAAAGTGATCTCTTTCCTGCTATAGCAAATATACGTGATGAAACGTCCAAGAATAATCACAAAGAGAGGAAAAGATTTGGAGATAGATACAATGAAAAAAAAAAATGAAAGGAAGTAAACCTCATGCAGAATTATTTGTTAGGAAAAATTACACGTTAACAGCACAATGTATCAGCCCACAGAATAATCTCTGGAGGGTATAGATGGAAATATCATCATTCAAGGTATTTGCATATAGACAGGACAAAATACAGCACAATGTATAGTAGAGCAGAATAAGTCTGCCTTGGCGTAGGAACAAATCATGTGCTCTTATAGGTGGACCAGTGATGCAACATTAAGATTTGGACTAAAAAACTGAGCTGTGTTTTCTGATTCAGCACTGTCTAGACTTAACAGCCCTTCCCCTTTCTAATTTCTATGAATTTCACTTCTTTTAAATATGTTGGTGTAGCAGGAGTTTTTGAAATACAGTGAAACAAAGATGGTGGAATGTGTTTCTAAAAAAAAAAAAAAGAGGAAAATAGGAATGACTCCACAACGTTGCAGGTCCAAATGACAACCTGCACGTAATATCATCTCCAGGAACTGCAATCGCCCTACCTGCGTATTTCACCGACTCACTTCAGCATCCACCGGCCACTACACCACTCCTGGTAGCATTCACTTCAACTTTCTGCAAAACCTAGCTCCTCTCAGGAATTCTCACCAAGGTCTGCCACACAACACGTGGGTCCAGCAAGCCTCTGCGTGTTCAGTTCGTACACCCAGCTGTGCGGCAGAGGGTTAACCTCGTACCCCCGTCCTCTCCCAGATGCTCCGTGCTTCCCCAAGAGCACAAAGCCAACAGCTCAGCTGGAGAACACCTCACCTTGCACATGCGTGACTCCCAGCAACAGAAAAATCATTTTTTTTTTTAGCCTCTGCTGCAAGAGACGTAATGAAGAGATTCGAGTCCACACCTTGGTAATACCATACCCCTCTGCAGGACATCAGCCTCCTGGCAGTCATAGGTACTGAGGCATAAACAAGAGCTCAGAGGTGACTGCAAGGAGGCCAGGGATCAACATGGATCCCAGTTGGCCCTGGGATTAAAGTGGCATAAAAGCAGTTTAAAGCTAACTCTTCTTCCCTACAGCGGCATACAGCCGAGCGCAGCTCCAGAGAGTTTGGAAAGTAAGCCTTGTGCTTTCAGCTCGGATATATTCATTCAAGTTTCAGGTTTTAGTAGACAACTTGGATTTATTTTTATATATGATTTTGTTTAAAAAAAGACTTGATTAGGAAAAAGTAATTATACCCAGCAAACTGTATAAAATCAATTAGAGCAAAGCAAGCTGAAAATTATCCTGAATCGTTTTCCTTTGCAGTGGTTAGCAGAGATACTTGCCATGCTCATGGTGGGCAGAATCATGAAGAAGAGAGCATCACCTTGCAAACAGTGAAGGAACATTTGATACTTCTACTCCTGAAAACTGGGAAATTCACTGTACAGTCCTGACTGAGAACAGGGTTTTCCAAATTACATCAAAAAATTCATACAGATGTCAGAACAAAATTAAAAGCAAGTATTAAATTGAGCAAGGTTAATTTAAACACTGGGCAAAGGGACGTGTTCCTGTTTGGTGTTGTGAATAAGCAGCTGAAAACGTTCACCTTTTCTTTACCAACAAGTTTTCAAGCCTCAAAATTTTAGTATGGAAATCACTTGTGAAGGATACAGGAAGAGAAATATTCGGGTAGGTGCCATCCATTTTGCAGGTCCTTGATTTCTGTGTAATATAGGAAAAGAGATACTGCAGGAACAATCCTCGATGTCAGATGAGCCAGGGCTGGTCTCTCCTCATTGCATCCCCAAAGCAGAGGGAACGGCGGAGGGAGGCTCTGGGTGTGCACCTGGATGTAATTCCAGCCAAGACCTTGGGATCCAGGCTGATGCCACCAGGAGCATTGTCTGCATACCCCAGCATCCAGCATTTCCATACCACCTCTTCGGCTTGCTGCCGTGCCCAGCCAGGGCGAGCTCCGTGCATTTACATCGTGCCAAATCAAGCAAGACCCTCCCCAAAAGCTGGGGCTTGCTGCAGGCACACCCACGGGGCTCTGGGGGAGCCAGCCCTGGTCTTTCATGACCAAAGTCAAGGACCTGGACCCAACGTGTATGGCTGCACCCACCCTTTCTCTTCACAGAGACACCAAAACCTCCCTACACTAAATCCCCAACGAAGCCCAGTGGCACCAAGATGATCAATGCTTTGCTCCAGGCAATCTCAGATCCCCACTGCCCCAGCAAACAGAGAGCCCTCTCTCCTGCAGACATGCGTGTAACCATTGGTCATTAAAACTGACATAAATATTTGATTAGAAGCTACAGTTTACAAGTGACAAATATTGATTTTATCTGCAGCAATACAAAATCACTGATTGATGAGTAGCACAACACAGGGCAATGCCTGCAGACTAGACATGACATTTTTGACTGTTAGAGCCATGTCCTCCACCACAGAGTACCAAAGATATTTTTTTTTTAACTAATACAGGGAAGTAATTCAATATCAAACAATACAAAAAACCTTGTGTGACAAACTTTTACAAAACAACTATTCAAAGTACAGTTGGTGGAGTTTCTTCTTTTTTTCTGCTGCCCTAGCTTATTTGTGCAAGTGGTTTTGCCATACAAACAGAAATCATCCTGAAAATTGGACTAGAAGTCCTCTAATCCCAAATCCTTCCAAGGATAAATGGGTTATTTCATGTTAGTTTAATTATTGTATATACTTTATGTGAACCGAATTGCTTCAGAAAAGGAAGGAGAGGAAGTCTGCACTAGATTATGCCAGATTAATTTCAGTGCCACTCCTGCAATTTCAATAATAATTTACACCACTATTACTAGGAAAAAAAATATGCCACAATGTCTGGCAGCTAATGGAAACTCAGTAGCTCTGGCAGATGCAGTGCCCAGATTTCAGTTTTCTTTGTATAATCTTGTAGTTTATTCCCAGTGATTAAAGCAAGTACAGAGAGAATCCATCAATTTTCACCTCACTCTGGTTACTTTTAGGGATTATTACTTGCTTTGAATGAAGTGCTTCCAAAGTCTCTTAAAGAAATATGGGGATTATATATATATATATATATTCATTTTCAAGATTTTTTTCTTTCTCAAAATTAGATGTTGAGCTAGAGTCTGCAGTCTGGTCACTCAGAAGAAAATTCACACTATTTATGTACACTAGTTTCTTCTTTAAAAGAGGTCACCTGGTTTTGCAGCTTATTTTCTCAATGAAAATCATTGTTTATGTTAACAAAATCTGATGGACCGTTCTGGAAAGGAAGATGCATTATCCAATACGAGATGAACATAGAAACAGGGCTAGTTTAATACCGCTGAAAATGTAACAGTAAGAGAAACACACAAATGGAATAACAACAACAACAACAAAAGAAACCGCAGAAAAGGAATTAATAACATGTTGATCAAGCCTTCCATCAGCAGTTTACTAACTGGTTTAGGCTGTAAACCTACGTACTAGGCAAGCAATAAGAACTGATCCTTGAAGGAACAGGAGCGGGTCAGGAAGAAGTTAAGAGCCTCCAAGCACGAAGCCTGAGGAGAGCTTCTACATGGTCAGGAGGCCTTGTCAGGCAAAAGCATTTTGGTGAAAAAAAAATCTCACAGCACACCTTACGAGATGTGACTTGGATTGCTAAATAAGAATGTGATTGGGCTAAAGATATCAACATCCTTCTATCTTCCCCTGAGAAGAAATCATGTTAAATAGTATTAAGAAAAAAAAACCCAACATACACAACAAAACACTACCACAACAACAAACCCCGCCAAACAAAACCAAAACCACACAAGTCATGACAATCAATAAGAATAACAGGTTCTAAAGGGAGTGGAAACCTTTAAAAGCAGGCAGAGAAATCATTGTCCTGGGAGTCACAGAGACTATTTTTGTTTTCCTCAGTCACAGCTTACATTTTATTATTGTTGATCCCAGCACATGGAAAGCGTTCGGCTTCGGGACTTCAAAATATTAGAAAATATGACTGGCAGAGAACTGGGAGAGGGGAAAGCCAGGTTCTGGGGAACTTAAAAACAAAAGAAAAGAAGACCTAGAATTGTTGCATTCATTAGATGCATTTACTCGGCTGATTTACAGGAAGATGCAGGGAAGAGGGGGAGCAGTTACCCCAAGCCTGGGACTGACCACAATTAATGAGTTGTGACCAAGACAGACTCGAGCAGTTTCACAGCAAACAGAATTCCATTGTTCATTAGAAGTTAGAAAACGCTGCTGCTTAGAAAAATACCAGCTGTATCCAAGAAACTGTCAGCTGCTGTTATCAATATTGCCTCTCAAGTCTTGACCCATTGCCCAGAAGTCCACTGGGTGACCTTGATCTCAATGGCTTGTGGTGGTAAAGCAATATCTATAAATAATACATTAAAAGTGTCCTTCCATGTTGGCAGACTCACATTTGTCAGGCATTTCCATACTAATCCAGGCCACTTTTTATAGTGTTCTTTTAACGTGCTATGCATTTTTCTTCAACTGTTTTAATATGGATTTATCCCTTCCCTCAATATATATTTTAATAGTGACTTGTCTTTTCATCAAATGTGGCCTGAAAAACAACAGTTGGTGAGTACAGTGGAGGAGAAAAAAAAACAGGTTAGGGATATCAGATAAAATGTTGGCAACTTTACTACTTTTTTTAACAGTGTTTATTGTGAGGGAGCAACTTACATGCTAATGGCACTTTTCATGTAATCTGATGTTTCAGAGTGCTTTACAAAGCAGTTAGTTACATTCATAGGAATACAGAATATTATTATAGGCAATTAGGCATAAGCAGGGATGTGACTTGCATGCTAAACTCAATAAGCATCTCTTTATCATCAGATCATCAAAAATAGGCATAGGAGGTGCCAGAAGTGGGCAACCTCTGCTTCGGTGCAGGATCACCAGCCCCGTAACTCGGCTTTCTCATCCACAAAAACCTCCCAGCAACGGACACTCCGCACTCCTTGGCACTCTACCTCTTCACTTAACCATCTCCATTGTTAAAGAGTTTTTCCAAGACCTAACATAAATCAAACTCCTCAACTTATTGAGTCCGCTTTCTTGCAATTGATTTTCTTTAACCATCCTTTCCTAATTGCTGCCCTTCTCCTTTGTGTTCTCTGCAAGACTTTCTTGTCAGAATCAAATTTGGTAGATCTCCCCATTAATTCCTTTGTTCCCCATCCACACAAAAAAGTTTATCCCAATACAGTCTGATAAACTTTTGGACAATCCCTACTGTCCAGCTGCAGCCTGTCCCTGACAGGCAGTTAAAAAATCTGTTTTCAGTTGGACGCTGCATAATTTTGGTAGGTTAAATCTACATCCATCTGATCCTTCTGGTGTGATGGAAATTCACGTTTTATTATAGATTTACAGTAGACGACTACCCATGAAAACATCTATGTTCTTTTCTCTTGTTTCCATGACCTCGAGAGTATCAAGAGGACTGGTTTCCCTCGCATCTTGGACTATTTTGGCGTAGGCATCCTTTTATTCACACCTCATTTCCTTCTTTTCTGCTAGTCAGTCCTTCCTGAACAAACTCTGCCCTAATGCTCCATTTTGTCTGTCTTAACTATGACTCTGGACTGGGACTTTGGGCTCCTCCTGTTTTTCATCAAATTGCCTATGGCTTCCCTTGGGCTTGCGATGCCACCTCCACCGCCGAGCCCCACTTTCTTGCCCTCCTCCTTGCCAGATTAGCAGGTCTGGGGCCAAAGCCCCCTCCTGCGGTGAACCCCATCCAACGCCTCGGGGCAGAGAGCGGGGCAAAGCAGCGTCCTTCAGCAGCACAGATTGGCACCGATGTCCCTTGACTTCCCAAGCCGCGTCAGCTTGGATACGTAACACAGGTGTATATAAATTCAAGAGAAGCATCTTATTTTCTGAAATTGCCTTTTATCCCAATCGCGAAGAACGCGAGAGAGTAAAACCAAGCCGTGCTTGGCATACGCTCAGAGCAACGTCCTTCATGGAGCTGGGGGACACGGAGACAGAAGAACAGAGGCCATCTTTAAGAAATGTATCTCCAGCAAGCTCTCTAAGCTAAGCAACCTGATTCTGGGGGAATTCGGCTTTTAGCTTTCGAATTAGTATCATACATCTAAGCGAGCACATTTGGAGCAGAGGTGTCCTCAAAACCCCACAGCCTCAGAGGCACGCTCCGGCAGGCAGCCCCGGGAGACCGGCAGCGCTGGGGTGTCCCTTCGGCTCCTGCGGCCGAGAGATGCCCTGGAGGAGCTCTCAGAGTCAGCAGGAACGGGAGATTCACATCAGGCACTTGCTGAGTCTTCATCTTCCCGCTCTTAATAGTCTTCTCTTACAGCTGTGTTTCCAAACTTGTAATTAGGAAATTGCTCCTTCGAAGCAGTTGATGCACTATTTAACACTATTTCAGGTTTTAAGGAAGATTTCAAGTAATGCTGTGAGCACAAGGCACATTTCTTTCCCAGAACTGCCCCCCCCCCCAAAAAAAAAAAAAAATCTTAATAATGCACTGTTACAGAAAAATCCCTTTGGTGCCTAGAAACCAAGACAAGTTTGGAGTACCTTTGCAGCTGGGATGTGTTTCCCACCAACCTGCTAAAGTCTTTTGAAGGGTAAAAGCATCAAGGGCCAAGACATGGAAAGAGTCATTCCAGTGAGACACTAACCAGTGCCTTCTGGCAAAGGACAAGTGACAGAGAGACAGTCCAGGACTGTAGGAATCCCCGTGTTGTCACAATCTATAAACAAGAAGTTTTGGGAAAGTTTCCAGGATTCCTTGCCACTTTCATATCACCCACACAAGTTGCCAGGAGAGAGACTTCTCTGCATTTTCCAGTGCCTATCAACACACAACATGTGTCCCAGCTTCTTTGCCATGTGAAATTGTGAGAGTAATCACTCGGTCATGTACCCCATGGACTGTTTTGTGTAAGTGTGACATGAAACACTGACTCAGTTGGTAAAACGTCATGCGGATTAAGTAAAGGGCAGTAGATAACCCATAAACTTCTACAAAAAATGCTGGTTAACCAAGAGCTACTTCTGCGTGGGGAAGAAGATGGGCCCCAAGATTAAGTGCTCTGTACTCTTTTCAGATTTATGTGCATTTTAGCAAGTGTTTAACCATTCTCTATAAGCGTGATCTTTTGATAAGAGCAAATCTATTAATTGACTCTTCTTGTCTCTGCTTCCTATAAGAGAACAAAGGTCTTCATTGTACGATAGAAGTCCATCTGTTGGTAGTAACCAGGACATCAGGTAGACACCGAGTCATAAAGTCATGATAAAACATGACATAATTATCAGCATAGTTCTTAAGCTAATTACTATCCTGGATAGAGCCATTTTACTTTGCATCATGAACAACAGTTCTGACCTGCTGTCGCACCGTATCAGAGACGGGAATTTTTCCCAACCTTAAATAACTATTTATTCAACTAACATGCTTTAAACAAACACTTGTACGACCTGCTCACACCGAAGAACAACACACATTCGATCTCACTGTCAGAGAATCTGAAAATATATCAGATATTACAGAAATTTTAAGTCACCAATATTACAGCATTTTTAAACCATGTTAACACAGATATCGGAACAACTCACAAATAATGCTAAGTATTTAGAACTGATCTCACAAAACGAAAAACGATTTTTCCAGCAACTTGACCTTCTTCACCTCAGCTAAAACGTAATCACATAGAAACACAAGCACGTTTTTAGCTGTGATACCACTGCTGTTTCGCTACTAGTTATACTTGCAGTAGAGACAGAACTCGTGGACCGAGAGTGGTATGTAAAGTATATTTTATTTTCTAAAACATAACGAACAAGTGTGAATACTGTTCTTTAGTTCTGACCTCTAAACCAGCACCGACACCAGTAAGCATCATGCACCTAGTCTTCTGAAGCCACAAATGACATTCAGCTGAACAGTCTAACAGAGGACTCGGAGATTAGCGGTCTGCGCTAGAACTCCGCACGCACATGTACTCCTATAACAAAGTCATACATACAATACCCTTACATTATAAAAAAGGGCTTTATGCTTCTCTGTGCCTGTACCCAGCCAACTGAAAGTGCACCGTCACTACTGCAGCTACCAAATCAAAAGACAAGAGCCGTCTGGGCTTTTTTCCCAAAGAATTAGTCCCAGCCAAATACAAACCCACTGGCGTTGGGCCCTAAGGGGCACTGGGGGAAACACAAGCGCCTGATGCAGCTGCTCACGCCGCTGCCGAGCAGGCAGGTCCGTAGGGGCAGGGGCACCAAGGGAGCCCTGGGTGCAGCGTCCTCAGCCCCAGCCGGACAAGGAACCCCTCCGAGCCCCAGTGTCCCAATGGGTCTTTCTCCTCGAAGAGGCCACGCTGTGCTACAAAGCCTCCACGATTTCTTGTTTCTACCCATACGGGTGCTGGATGTCGAGCGCGGTACTCGGGTATTGCCCTATTGCCTATAGCCAGGCTACTGCCCTTTTCTTCTCTCTCTCACGCTTCACACAAGCAGGTTTAGCAGATCGTGGACATCTTGGTGATAAGTTACACCTAGGAGATAACCCTGATTCGCTGGCCCAGCACTATACCTGCCCTTCTTAGCTTCAAATAGCCTTCACAACACACAGGTAACAGCAATGGTCGCTACAAGTCTCTGTTTTCAAATCTCGGGTGCAGCTTTTTCAAAAACTTGGTAGCTCTCCTCCAGACTCAGTAGACTGACAGGCACGCATGAGTAGAGGGCTACATGCGACCTTGAGAGCTAAAGTTATTTTTCACAGTCCCTGTCCTGGCTTATATTTTTTACCTATATTGTCTTAGAGAGGCCAACAGACTCATTAAGAGAAATTCTTCCTTCCTGCCATGCTCAACCTCCACCCCTTGCACTGCCCCACAAGGATGCGTACCACGGCCAAGCAAACCGCAAAGCATTTTTCTTTTAAACCTCTGTGTTTCTCCTGATGCATGCACTCCTGTGCCTCCTGTTCAGGGCATCACACTCACCATACGCAACTGGCCACGGTGGGGATGAGGACATGGCCAGCAGCTGGCAGGAAAAGTGACATTCTCTTACACTGGTGTGGTGTTTAATTCTGGGCTCAGTTAAATGTATGGCACAATATTTATTAACCAGCTGAGCCATCCTACATCCTGAGCCATCCTACAACAGCAGAAATTGGCTGCAGCTGTGAACCGATCCAGGAAAGTGGCAGCGGGGGGGTTCTGAGAAAGAAACCAAATTTTAGCATCTTCCTTTACCAAGTGTTCCTACCACAAAGTGTGATCAGTAGAGCAGGCAATGAGGCCCATTCCTGGCTGGCTGGTTCCTACAGCTTTGTGGGAGAGGAGAGAATCAGCCGCTCCTGCACTGCAGCGCACCACTGGGGAGGGACGCAGCCAAAGGCAGCCTGTCCCAGCTCTGCCTCTCCCTTTCCTGTGACTCTAGGGCAGTCAGCCTCAGCTGTGAGCTTCCCAAGTATAAGAAAAGCCTAGGCATAAACACACACGCGTGCACATATATATATATTTATATTCACACATGGATACAGACACATATGTGTGTATTATATACGTATATGCGCATCACAGAGATATGATGAAGCTGTGCAGAATTCAGCTATCGCATCTTTTCTGGTCGAAGAAGGATTTTATTGGATTTTTATTTTATTTTATTTTATCTTGCTGTTGTAGACAGGAGCAGTCTGGGGGAGGGGAAGGATGCCCAGAGGCTGTTCCCTAAAGCTGGGGCGTTGCTGCCATCTAGTGAGGTGCCTCCTCCCAGGGCCCCCACCCGTGTGTCCTTGTCCCCGGCCGGAGAAGCCGGAGGGACAAGCTCCGTCCCACGGGGACCCTCAGCAGCCAGAGCCAGGTTGGGAATGGGAGGTCTTGGCCACCTGCCCTGAAACGAAATAACAGGGGTTCCACCATCGCTTCAAAGAAAATACACGTTATATACGTATAAGGCTGTATATGAAGCCATCGGTCCAGGCTATACGAGCCATCAAATTATGAACACGATGACAATTTGTGCGCCGCGTGTGAACCGTCACGGGAGATCCCAACACCTGGGTGTGCAGCCCGCGGTCTGACAAAGGGAGCAACGAAACGCAGCTTCCCTCCACCAAGCGCTTTCATGGGAGAAAGGGAGACTTCCCACCCACAGGACAACTCTCCTTCCCAACCTACAGTCAGTTCCTAGGGATTTAGATCACTCCGCGTTAGGCAGGAATAAAAAAGCAGAACCCGAGACAATAAAATGCAACGTGCAATGAGCTACCACCTTAACTTGCAGAAAAGCCGTGCCTTTCCTGTGCCTTTCCCGGCACTGGAGGAACAGAGTGTCCCAGGACAGAGGCACCAGTCTCGGAGGGGCTCCGTGTCGTATCACTCAAGGCAGCTGTAATCTTAGGAAGCTGCCCCTTCCGTACCACCTCCTTGTAGCCCATCTCCTCTTCCCCAGGCTGCCTCCTGGACCCACGTTACACTTCAGGGGTAGTTGGGAGAGTTTAGACAGAACTCCAAATGTACACGTGTGGGAAAGTGAAGGAACGAATGACGGCACAGTGTGTTAAGTTAGGAAGGGGGTTACTTTTAAAGCTATTGCATTAAAGCTCCGGAGGAAAGTAAAAGGCCGGGGCATTCTAAGTGCGTGCTCAGGAGTTCTGCTTCAACCCGCCGTACATCAGAGTGGTTCCTCCACAGGGAGCCCTGGATACATGGTTATCCGGCAACGCAGACAATTGGCATATTTTCCTAAATATGGTGAAAGACCTAAAGATGATACTGTGCAATCTAGTTTGCTAAAATGTCTGAGAAGCAATGGAAAAAGAAAGCACTTCAAGTGGTTTCTTAGTTATTAGCCGTGGCTCATCCTCTTTGAGGCTGACAATGCCAACTCTTCTAGGGCTTTCTGTAACCTGGATCAAAGTTAAGCCGTTCAGCGGTCTGTACTTCTGGTCTCGCTTTATGGATCCCCCCACTGACTGACTTAATTGCTCATAGGTCTGAACCAATGACTGTTTGAGAGGTATGTCTTTCAGTTTGTACTGGGATAATGGGTCTCCTAAGAAAATATTCTTTTTCTGTTTCATTCCTTTTTTCTCAGGCTCATCTAGATTCTGGGAATAAGAGTGTCCTCACGCCACCAAAGTTCTTTTAAAAATATATGGATTCACTCTTGTGCTCCGATCCTGCAACAGCTTACAAAGATTTAGCTTCATGCCCTTAGCCTAGAACACTTGATGGCAAGATTAAACAGCTATGTAGATCTTTGAAGGACTTGGGGCTGCATTTTGTAAGTTGAGGATCTAAGGGAGTGTGGCTATGGTATGTAGAAAAATACACGAGTACAGCATTTGGCCAACTACCCTCTAGCCAAGGAAAGTGTCTGCAAATTGTGACATTTTCGCTGACACTTGTCAGCCTTTTCCTCTGGAAAGATACAATAGAAATCCATAGTCTAATATTCAACCTTCCCCTCAATCAGCCAATCAAGCAACAGTCTCCATTCTACCCGAGGGAGAAACCGCACCCTTCCCTGAACAAGAACCTATAGAAGCTAAACACGTGAAGCAAACTATTTCCAAGTTTTTATCAAGCTAAAACCTATATGCCGAGTACAGATGGCACTTACCCAGAGGAGAATAAAGCAACCTCTAAAACCTGGACTTAGCCGCCGTTTTCTTAAAAAGCAAGAAACGGGGACAGCATTCAGAGCAAAAAGTTGAGGCAGCTGTTCTACCAAATCGCTGGAATAGGTGAGGCCACGTTACAGACGAAATGCAAACAAGATTTTGTCCTCCAAATAAATATGACGCTTGCATCACCCTCTCCTGTAATGGGACTCTCACTAGGCAGAGGGTGAATTAGTGGGGTGATGGAGTGAGTGAAGGTGGAAAATTGTTGGTAGGAGGATGAGACTGTCAGACAGAAATGGCCTCTTTCCATCAGAGCTGTGAGGAGTCAGGTCTGGGAAAGCAAAAGATCTGGTTAAGCCTCAGTAAGAAAACTAGATGCCCATTTGGCTCCTTCACTGGTTTTCTTCCCTTCTCTCCCTTTCCCACCAAGCCATACTCACGCTGAACCACAAACTATTCCACACACCGTTTATCTCCTATGGAAGAGCCACAACCAACACTTATATCGCGCCGGAGAGGCAGGGGATTTAATTCGCCACTACAAAGAATTTATACCTGAAGCCTAAGTGCAAAGAGATTAACTCCGAAGCCTGTCAAGACACTGCTGCTGTTTTCCGTGCCACACCAAGCAATAGCACTGTTATTAATCTTTGCCACGGGAGGGACATACTATGGTTTATTACATTAGGAGTAAGTCTTGCATGCTTTCTAAAAGGAGGAGAGGCAAAAACAGCAGAGGAAAACAGAAAGGTGAAAAAGAATTAACCAAATGAAAGGAAAGAAACATGCCGCTATGAGCTCTCTTATCCTGCTATATCTGTCCTCCCCTCGAGACACCCCTATGGAGCTATTTCAGTAAGGTTGGCTATTTATTATATTGCAAGCTCTGCCACTTGATTTATTGGGCCTTGGTTGCCTCAAGGAGTGAGAAAATCTCTCCCTCCTCGGCTCAGAACAGAAGAAAGTTTTATTACCATCACCGTGGCACACCCTGGCCCTTTCTTAGGGATGCTATTTCTGGCACAGACTGATTGAAAAGTGCTGCTGTCCCCCCCACGGCTGCTAGTTTGACACTTTTTGACATTTCTAAACAACTCATGCTCTTCCTGCCAACTCCCTGTTGCTTTCTAAACCTTTTTAATCCTGAAGAATGCAAACTAATCTACTGAGAGAAGAGAAGAGAAAGAAGATGGTCCTGGGAAGCAGAGCTGGAAATGTCAGAGTGGTAGGAAGATAAATATACCTGCTAGGGAAAGAGAGCCAATACAGAATGGGGAATGTTACGAGATATTGCTAGCGCTGTGGCCTGGTAATGTTATCTGCTGTAAAGAAACACGCGGTATATTATTAAGCAGAACTGTGTAGTATCTTCTTTAAAAAAGAGGGGTTTGGAGGCAAGCACAAAGCGTGCTTAATCAAGTGGAATAAAGCAACGGTCCCTGGGGGAGATTTCAACTACTTAGACCTAAGTATGGCTAATAAAAGTTTGCAATTCAAGAGAGTTTCAAAAAGCCTTCATTATTATTATTGTTCTGTCATGCCTGATCTGTTGAATGGAAAGGTCAAAGAGCCGATCGTGTGCTAACCTGATTGTTTTCTTTTCCACAGAGCACTCTATGCATTCAGAGAACATCAGTGCCCCGAAACACCCCCTCTTCCCTCTTCTCACTTGCCACCCCGGACAATTACAGTTCAGCAGGCCTCCGTGTTCCAGAAAGAAAGAGACAAAGTTTCTCACCATAAAACTATAGGCTCCAGATTTTGAACTGAGTGTCTTTTCCTATTACTATCTTTTCTTTCGTCCACAATATTGCATTTAAAAGAGATGCCCTCTGTCATTTCTTTGCAGCCACAGTTCTTTGCAGAAACAAGGCTACCTTCAGTCAGGTAACCAGGCATCTAAAGACAAGGCTTTCCACCTAGGTTGCAAAACGCAAACGTGATTTACCCGCTTCCAGCACTACCGGCAGAAAGCCCAGTTTGAAAAAACCCTGCACTGTAATAGATGGTGGGGACAAGGGTTCTGAGCATTTCAAAGCCATACCTTCCCAGGTGCCTGGTGGTCTTAATCCATGACTCTCGTATGCCGGAGGCAGCACCATTCCCTTCAGACTCGGACATTTCCCATTGACCGTGCCTGGCTGGAGCTGGCTGCTCCGCACCCTTGCACCCCGAGCACGACACGTTCCTCGCCGGCCCACGGCCGGTCTGCCCCGCTCAGCTTCTGTCTCTTGCTGCCGTTCCACCTACCATCTGATAAAAAACCCACACATCACCTCCCAAGCCTTATTTATACAGGCAAGACTGTCAGAAATAAGGAGCTGAGTTCTTAAAAACTTCACTGAGGGCTCACAGAAGGTGCGCAGCATTCAGAAAGCCTGCTCCTCATTTGAATGTAATTGGGGCAACATTAAGACTGCCTGAACACCACCTAAGTTCATTGCTGTTCCAAGACACCAGAGGCACCTGACTGGTAAAAGCCAGAAGTTCGAGGAAACCAGCAGAAATTAGGCAGTTCAATTCTGACCATAAGGCAGAGTGTTCGGAGATCAGACAGTCTGGCTTTTTTTTTTTTTTTTTTTATTCCTGCTGTACAGTAGAAGAATGTTGACATTTCAACGTAATTATCCTCAAAAATAACTTAGGAAATGCATCACCAAGAAAATAAAACTGTTTCTTTTTAGTGCAAGATTCACCACTTCTCTAGCTTTATGGACAATACACCAGCAAAGAGCAAAACTCAGCCTTCACCCAGTTTCTTTGTTACTACTAAAGGGCAAGATTGAGAAGAAATATAAAGACACCAACAGTCACAATCTATACAGAAAATACTGCAGATGACATCCTGGGTTAGCTTTAAAATGGAATTTATGTGTATTTTCTTTGACATTTGACAGCATATATTCCAGTACAACGCAGAGGCTCCCTGCTGTGAAGTATCTGCTTATGAGAAAAACTTCTAGAAGAAAGCCAAGAGAAAAACATTAAGGAGGAAGAAACTAACTATAAGCTTCATGCCATCTGTGTCCATCAAAGTCTTGACTTTCTCTCACGCTCTTCTCTGTGACAGATTATTTCTGATGCGAAATCTAAAAACACACCGTTGAAAACTCCCGTACAAATTGAAATAAAGTCCAAAGACTGAATTTGAGTGACCTTCCATTTTATACACCCCAAACAGAGGTACCCACCTGGCTGCTCTGAGTGGTGCAGGACTACATGCGCGGTGCCCATCTGGCCTGGAAGGAGTTTGACACCGGAGCAGAAGCAGCGGTGAAGTGTGTTAGCAGTGCTGCTTACTGTTGTGAATATTAGTAATTCAGCGGCATTAAGCTGAAACTCGCTGGATTCATTAGAAATCCAAAAGATATGGTACAAAACAGAACGCTGCGTTCCCTGCCTGTGAGATTAATAAACACTACGAAGTTGCACTAGGCATGGCAGGTTAACTAAGGAAGAACAGCACAGAGAAGGAAGCAAGTCGGGGGAAAACCAACCGAAAACAAGAATA
This sequence comes from Elanus axillaris, assembly GCA_026212715.1. Lineage (NCBI taxonomy): Eukaryota > Metazoa > Chordata > Aves > Accipitriformes > Accipitridae > Elanus > Elanus axillaris. Next base: position 23,293,458 of record JANZLQ010000030.1, read on the forward strand.
CATGGAAAGAATTTCACCTGATCCACAGGATTTGCAAAACTCTCCCTTTTGCAAGACATCTGCCATATGCTTGTCCTACTTATACATTCAGACAGTGGGACATGGATGGCCTTTCAGTCTCAGGTTGCCTTTCAGCACACCAGCGCATTTCACCCGTGCAGCCAGTAACGCAGGACCTGCCGAAAAATGCCTTAAACCTCCAAGGGCTGAAAGAGGCAGCACAGTCTCCCTGCAGGCACAGAGGCGAACACAAGAACGAACCCTGGAGGTTGTTTGCAGCACGAGGCTCACACGTCAGCGACAACACCGGCATGGAACGTCACCCCAGGGGCATCCTCCCTCCTTGTTCATCCTGCCGGATTTCGGAGCGTCAGTTCTTCCAAGGAAGTGTCTCCTCGCTACGCAGCTCCGATATCAAGGGACTGGTGTGATATAAATAATGACGATGGAGGTAGATACCATCGCTCCGTAAGGCAATCTCCAAATCTCTTGGGGTTCGGATGACTTCTCCTCCCTCAGACAGGCAGCATACTCTTAAGCTGGATGCTATTGCTGTGAAGCACAGATTTCCTTTGGGAAAAAGAAAATACACCTTCAGCAAATTTAGAGATACCAGACTGTCTTTTGGAGGAAGCAGGTGTGTTACAGAATGGCTCGAGAACAATTCCTCCAGCAGAGCTTACCAGAGGTGTCCTGAAGTGAGGGACGGAGGAAAAAAAACAGCTCCCCCATAGGTAACCTTTTAAAAGGGCATCCTGACAGTGAGCAATCATTTGACTTTTGGAGATCCCTGGGTCCCACAGACAAAATCCCTCTGCTTATTCTTCCCAGACAGAGAGCTCAGACATGTAAAAGAGCACTTTCGTTATAAAGAGTTGGGGTAATTGCCTGGTTTTAATCCTTGCCAAAGTCAGAGGTAAAACTCCCCTCAGCTTCTCAAAGGCATTTCTAAGTCGCAGATTTATTTATTTATTTATTTTAAGTCTCTGAATTTTTTTGAACTTTTCTTCTGAAATGTAGGTTTGAAAATATCTATGAAAGTTTTCTATGACAGTGTAATGGCCACAATTACTTGTGTACTATACAACAGTGAGTTACCCTCACTATTTCCCCCCTCTTCCTAAAGGTCACAGGGAACGCAATTTGGAGACAAAACTTCCATTTCAATTTTCGTATTATTGCCATGCTGGTCTCCTGGGTTCGTTTTGGCTCTGAATTTAGAAAACTGAAATTATTATCTCTCTGCCCATACACCCTGTATGATCTGAGACAGATTCCAGAGTCCCTGATACTTTTTTATGCTACTCATATAGTAGAACTGCAGAACTGAGTTTCTCAGCTCGTCTGTGCTCTTTTGTCCAGGTTAATACACTGAAGTCCCAGCTACCACAGCCCCTTTCCTGACTTTGGATAGTGAGAGCTTAGGTGTCGTAGAAAATCCGGCTCACTCCACATCACCGTGACGTGAGAAATATAGTCTCAAAGAGGTTGTCCACTGCATATCCACGGTAAGATTTACACCTCATAAGGGTTACATCACTGAATATATTTTACCTGTGAATTCCTTTAATGTGTCCTTCATTCACTGAGCTTTACAAGTGCTTTCTCTCTTATTAATTGTTATTAATTAGCCTTGAAGCAAATGATCCTTTAATTTCACCTTTATTTCCATTGTAATCACCCCTCGTACAACAGCAGACTCTTATTTTCTTATGCTTGATACACATACATTGGAAAATGGGTTTCTCTACAGAGTCACAGACTATCACAATTTATAACAGTGTGTTTAATTCTTTGGAACCAAACTGAGCACTAACTGCCTTGAGCTGTTTGGTGGGAAATTAGATTTGTGCTAAACAGCTTAATGCTCTAGGGAGTGCAGAATAAACTAGATGTGGCAATTTTATGAGTTTCAGAACTTCAAAATGGTTATATTTTTATCACTATCACCAAGCTTGGATGTCATTATCTAAGATTTTTTTCTACATATCTTTGTCACAAAATGGATTTAAATAAATAAATGGCGGGGGGAGGGGGGTTACAAAACATCTCTAATGTAAAACACTTTACACTTAAAATATGGAATGAAAGAAAGAAAGACTGTTTGGGAGCAGTTTGATTTAAATCTTACCTTTTATCTAAAACTCCATCAGTAAATGTGATGTGCTTTCAGTTGGGTAAGCTAGAAGGAAAAACTAAATCGAAAACCTGGAAAAACACCTCTCTCTCACTCCTTTTCCAAACTGCAACAGAAGGACATATCACTTAAATCCATTCTTTCCTGACGCTACCCAGGTCACATCAGAGAAGGGGAAAGAGACCAAGAAAAGATGCTAAAATTATTTATGTTCAACCATTTAAATGGGCATTCTAACAGACAGCACACAAATTCTGAATAACAGCCACTCTAGTATGGACAAGAATTCCTTATTTAAATTCCCATATGCTGTTAATATAATATGATAATTCAACTCAATTAGCTATTTCTGCAAGACTTGATATTAGCAAATCTTTTACTGCATGATGAACTGTTATCTCCATTATGAAATTTCATAAAATACGTTTATCGTGGCAAAAAATATATATTTACAATAGAAGGACAATAGAAGTTGCTAATGAGTTGATGAAGCTTCTGGAGCAGTAATTATGTGGCTAAAAGCCTGTGATTGTCACACAGCGCTTCCAAGGCAGGTCTCTGCAAGCGAGATCCGTATTGCAATTTTTTGTGTTAAATTCACTGCTGAGTCTGCCTCTTGCCCTTCTCAGAATTGATAATTTTCTTGTCCTTAGCAATGCTGTGAGAAGATTAAATACACAATGGAGGCATCTGGATTTGCAAAATAACTCAGCATGACTGCTGAGTTATGAAAAATATAGGAACCTATCTTTGTGCTGAAAGTAGCAGAGTTTGAATATTTCTGTATTGCTTTAGTCTGATGAACAGACAAGTCAAGCTTGACCCATCTGTCTAGTCGCTGTTGCCAGCTACTGGCCTTCATAGGGCTCAGGAAAAAAAAAAAGAAAAAAAAAAAAGGGAAAAAAGGGGAAAAAATTACTTCAAAAAACTTGTTAAAATTATCCAAAAAGCTACTCGATTAGGTCTTTTTTAATGATATACCAATCAGTAAAGTAAAAATCTCTGCAAAGGCTTCACAAAGTCCTCATAGGACTTCCTACATTTTAGAGTCCTTGCCAGTGAACACGTTTCCAAATAACTGGAGCTTTTAATAGGATTAGCTGTAATTGGGATTCATGTCATAAAGCAGAATTAGACTTGAACCTGCTGTGACAGGGAACGAGGAAGAACTGGGACAGAAAGACAAAAGTAAGAATAAGCTGAGGTAGCTAATAAATCATAGTTAAATGAATAGATCTGGAGATCCACAGAAACCTGAAAATCTTAGTAACAATGGGGAAAAAAAAAACTTGCCCTACTACAGTTTCAAAAAAGTATATATACACCATAAAAATTTGAGCCTGTACAAAGCTGGACTTCTAACTCACTGCCTTTCTTGGGAAGAGATTTGAAGAGCCAGATGCCGTCCTCATACAGGGTGACTAATTATGGAGACTAATATACTAAAGCTTTGATAAGGGCTGTTGGCAAGTAATTACCTCCATTAGTATTTCTATACTTACTTACTCATTGTAAATTGTTGTTAAATGGTGCCCTTTTCCTGTCAGATGCAAATCTACTAGGGCAGTGGTTTTCATAAGGCCAAGTTTAAATTTTGGGCAAGGTAGACACAGTCTAGTGAAAAGCAGAAACATTTAATGAAACCAAGAACAGTACCCGTACTGTGTATGTAGATTGACATCTTCAACCCATCCAAGTTGTTGAGCAGCCAGGAGTTAAACCAGATTAAATCGATTTCATTCTGCAGTGTATTATGGCAGTAATTTCTTCCCTGCAACCAGTAAGTCTCCAAATGTTTTCATTACCTTCTCTTTACTGCTGCTAAGACCCAGAAGAGGAAAAGTTGTCCAGCTGATGATAAAAACAGTTGGGCTGTCTTTCTGGTTGTTTATTATTATTACTTTCATTGTTGTTGTGATTATTATTATTTTAAGCATATGATTATTGTTAGCATGTTTATTAGTACACAATAACATTTAATAAATTAATACTATACATGACAATATTTGGATAAAAGCAAATAAACATATTACTAAAACATGATTAGGAAGGGACACAACCCCTGAAAAAAAAAAAAGATCAAGCGATCAATCATTGTTTATCAATATAGCTTGAATTTCAGTGTTCGGAAGGGTAAGGGGGCAGAGCAGACATCTGTACAGCTGCAGCCACCACCACCCAATATGAATCATTCTTGTTTGAATTCTTACGCCCTTTCTGTGGTTTCAGCACTTTGGTGAATCTCTCTCTGACATCAGTAATGCTGCTCATTAAGCAGCATACAATCCAGTTAAAAAGATCAGGGAAGACCAATTTCCACTAACAGAGGAAAAAAAAAAAAATGCAACACAACACAACTCCATCAATCATTATAAGTCTTCATTTGGGCTATTTTAGTGAAATTATGCAAGTCTGCAGAATTGGACAATAGCAAACCCTCATCATTTCCAATAACAGAAATAATTTTTCATTTTAGAGTTTTTATTTTTAAAAAATCTCTATGCATATTTAACTTTTAGTAGTTTTTAAACTAATAAACATATGTATAGTACACAATGTTTTCTGTGTAGCTTTACCTCAGGCTTGGTTTTACAGGTACCTTCGGATCAGATTTCACTGTCTCTATGGCCCTTCAGCAAATCCACCTTTCTAAATAAAAGTTTGAATAAAAGGCCTTCGCCATGGGACTTTTGAAGGTGAAGCAGACTAAGACGACCATCGTTTTGCCTCGTGTTTCTCTGACCCCAGATCCGTGCGATGGTACATGGCAGTTCCAAGGAGAGGACTTGGAGAAGGCAACTCTGGTCCCTTGTCACAAGAGTCCCACTTAGTTATTGCCAGGATAGGTCCACTATAACAAAAAATGGGAGACTGAGATTTTAGCAGAAACATTTTCATTTTTCTTCATCTCTCACAAGGAATTCTCCGCTCCATGTAGTTTTGTCTTTATACGGTGGGAAGCATCTGGATCACTGTGTTTTCGTACCATCTGTACGTGGTCATTGAAACAAGCACAGAAGTCCCACAGCCCAAGCGCTGTGTACTTCTGGAGCCCTCCTGAAAGAACGAACTAATGCTTGAGCTGAAGAAACGGCTGAGACTTAAGATCGCTCCCCGTGGTCCGGTCCTGAAGACAGCAAAAACACAACTGCAAGAATCTGAGATATAAATAAATGCCAGTTATGTATAAAAAATATTCAGATATTGAGGCTGTTTTCTTAATGGTGTTTACAAAGACACCTAGCAGGATTTGTGATGCCGCCAAGTACCACTGGATTTCAGCTGGAAACGAACAGCCAACGCAGAATCTTTGTTAACGAGTACCACATCCCCATAGGAATAGATTTACAGGCCAAAAACCGTGATGCTGAAGTCCGGACGCCCACACGACATGAAGTTCAGGGCAAGTTTCTAACGAGTTAATTCCAGTCTGGCCCTGCGTACTGAAAACCGCTGAAGCTCGACTTCTGGGGGAAGCTCACGGAGAAGTTCAGTCTGCATCCTCCAGGGCTGCTCCTTGATGCAAACCCAGGCACAGCAAGGCGGGCAAGGAAGGAATTCGCTTCAGAAGCGGAGTCAGGGCAAAGCAAGCAACTCCGAATGAGGACACACCAAACTTGCTCTGGCACTTCAGTAGCTCCTACTTGGTTGTTCCTCTGTGACCACAGGAAGACAAATGCCTTTGTGAATTCATCCCTGAATCTCAGTCTAGCTTTCCTGAATTCAAAGGAAAAGTAAAATTTTAGGTAGCCTCTCAGATTACTTCCTAGGTAATGCCAGAGTGTGCACATATTATATAGGTCATGGCATGAAGCATGAAAAAAACAAAGTTTTCATGAACTGCCATGGGGTCAGCCCTGCGAGAAACTGTATAAACACTTGTTTTAAATCATTTATGTAAAAAAAACCCAACAAACAAACAAACAAGCCAAACCCCCAAAATGAAGGAATGTGCATCATTTCAAGAAATATTTTTAACAAAAATTACTATTTTTCTCATCAGCTTCATGGCTAATTTTGACCATCCTACACATCAATCTCAAGCAAACAAAAGCAATGGACATGGGGGCAGCATGCAAAACGCTTTACCTGCAGAAGAGATGAGGAGTCGGGTAATATTCAGAGAGAACATTTTTCCCTTGTTTCCTCAAATATCGCTTTTTCCAGAAAAGAGAGAGGAGTCATTTCTAGCACACTCAGAAGCAATCTGGCTGTCTTAGCAGTCAAGGCTATACTTAAAAACATGAGTAAGTACCTATGGATAGAAAAGCGTGCCTGGAATAAGTCATTTAACTCCTGTGCACGTGAGGAGCCCAACCCAGGCGGCACTTCTGGGGACTTTCCCAGAGTCTTAAACACTCGTTGAAGTTACTGGTTACTAGGATCATGAGTGCTGCCAGACTGACTGTTCCGGAAGAAGGAATCTGGAGAGGAAACACCGTTTTGATGGATTTTCCCATTAATCACAGCACTTCAGAATGCATGGGTCCATCACGTACAACCAACCAGGGAGAAGGTCCTCCCCTGGGGAGCGCACCGCCTGCTCCGCGCCCCTTCAGTCCTCTGTCTCTGGGGATGTCGGCTCTTCCCAAGCGTTCCCTCTGGACTAAGGCTTCTCTTAAACCACTGCTTATTGAAACAGCCTTCACGTTTGCTCTAGGAACTCAGTGGGTTTGCCTACATACCGTCAGTGGAAGAAACTTGGCTTTAATTTTTTTTTTTCCCCCCACTCTCCTTCATTTATCACTCAGAATCTCTGGCTCCTGATGAACAAAGGAGAATATATATAACTGCATTTAATTTATGAGCTGTGTTTGGCTATTAATCATTTTGTATACGTCAAAACACATTTTGGAAGCTGGCCAAAACCATATATAAATTTCTGTAATTTTAAAGGGTAACAGCAGCAAACTACTAAACACAGTGCTACAGCAATGTGCTTCTCGCATATTTGTTCCTCAAGGTCCTGATTTAAATTCAGGTTTATCAATAAAAAAAGCACTACCAAAACAGCTTTGAAATTTTAATTTCCCTTTGAAATAAAGGTCTTTTCTAGATAGAGCTGGTGTTGCTTGCTTCTGAACGCTCCCTACTTTCATTATTCAGAGTTTTTTCTTACAGCTGCTAAATCCTATTTTCACAAGAAAAAAAAATATAAAAAGGCAATTTTGCACCTCTAATCATCAAAGCAGCATAATTTAGGCCTTTATTGTGTCAGTCATGAATTGTCTTTCTTGTGAGCTCACAATGTCATAATATTCTTTTTGATTAATGAGGATCCTACAATTACAGGGTAGGAACCATCATGCCGTACTGCAGAGCCTGTCTAAAGGCAAAAATTACAGTTAATGCTAAGGCATTACCAAAGAGTTAGGGGTGGAATTATTACTGTCAGCGAATCGAAAGGGTCTGCACCCTCAAGACTGATAGCTTTTGTCGTTTCTGGAATGCAGTTCTGGACAGCCAATGAACCTTCACATGGGACCTCGTGAGTTCCCGCTCCCGCTTTTTGCACATTTAATGGCATCGCACGCGTTATCTGGAATACCTCTGCCCACCTAGGAGGCTGGCAGATGGGGTCGGAAATCTTTCAGTGCAAAACAAAAGGGGCCTAGCAAAAGCTAGCCTGACTAAATGGAAATCTATCATCACACCAACCATAACCAGTCTCCGGCGTCGCAGCGCGATCAGCCTCCATCGTGCGGGTTAGCAGCACTGAAGGGCAAGGAACATGGAGGCAGGCAGAGGACTTCAGCTTACAAAAACAGTATTGAGAGACAAAACCAAATTAAAAAACTATTTAAATCAATCCTTGTTTTGTTACAGGCTATTTGCTTCCTTGTTAGGTGCTAACAATGCATTTTCCCGACTGTAATCACCAAAAAAAGCAACTTAACAAATCAGTATACCTCGTAGTACAGGCAAGATGCTTATTTTGTATCCATGTGTCCAGACACTGATCCCTGCTGTAGAAACAGCAGGGTATTTTCTAGAAGCGTCTCTGCGACTTAGCTAACTTAATCTCATGACTAAATGAGAAAGGGACCTGAAAGTTTTACATGCTGCTTAATTAAGTACTTCTCAAATTTTGCTCTCGGCAATTTTAGAGGACTCCAAGCTTTCTACTGTTTATTATTTTTCCACATCACTCAGTTGTACAAGTATATACTAAAGATCAAAACCATAGGACCCAAAATCTGAAAACCAATTTTTCCCTTTAGAAAATAAATACTGAGGATGGAAATGATTAAATAACGAGCGGCACAAGTGATGTCAAAACCAAAGTCTCTTTGATGTTGCACATTCAGAACACACTATCATCTTCCTTGAATCCTCCTCTTTTGTCACATCTCCTTATTTAATTTCACTCTGGTAGGATGTATCATGTTTGAACAATTCAAGTGGGGAGGCTCATTCCAACTTCCAATATGTCAATGTCATTAACTGAACACATATTTTGCAGTGGAAGAGACGGGCTGATGTAGCAGCTCAGTCATTATTCAGCAGACAGACATCCAGCTGAAAGCCATTAACATAGAGAAAACAAATGACTGCTCTTAGGCTTTGCCCCTCCGAGTTTATGCTGCCTGTAAAAAAAACAACATTTAGCCCTGCACCAAAGTTCCCCTCCATGTGAACACCTTTCTTTACAAAAAGCACCCCCTTCAAATCGACAGATTATTTTGAATATTTCTCTTAACTTGGAAAGGCAATACAGATTTAGGGAAACAGTTCTAGAAATTAGGAGAAACCAGAAGCAAATAGCAGGTTAGAGCACAGGCGAATATTACACCATTGTCTACCACGCAGGGGGCTTCAAGCAGTAAGGAGGGGGAGATGAAACAAAAACATTTTGGCCTATCACAAGCTTTTGAAGTTCTGATTAAAAGTAATAGTCTGTGATAAGCAGGAGGTCAGGAGACCAGGTGATTCAGTAGCATTTCAAAGTTTTAATTTCTAGGACACAAATTATTAGCCACGATATTTCAAGTACATTTAGTGATCTAACGATAAACTTAATCAAATATCAAGCTTGTTAGGTAAATAAAAGACTCAGCTTTACAATATGCCAAGGTTGCCAACAGCAGTAAGAGTTTAGCACCTAACTGAACTGGTCCTAAGATTATGGTGGACTGCTCCATTTTAAGTAGCAAACTTACCAGAAGAAAAATTCACTCTAAAACCTCCCAACAACTCAATATATTCCACGCAACAAATGAATCCTATATGTGGCGACATATTTATAGGTTGGATTCCTTTTCTCAGGAGAAGTTTCATGCAAATGGCACTTAGGAAGCTGCATAATCATTCTATATTCCTCTATGTCATTTGGTAATACACTCTAAGGTTCAAAACCGTAAATTGATACGTTGATTTTTCAAAATTCTTCAAATATATTTCTTTAAGAATAAAGAAAGTCAGAGAGAAAAGGTATTTGAAGAGCAGGAATGAACACAGGGTCTTCATAGTGAATGAGGCTTTTAGGCTCTCAATGTCAGAGCCCCGGTTCTGATAACTGGTAGTAGTGAATGTTTAGAGAAAAGCACAAGAAATGAAGATGAGTAGTAAGCATCTTCATGCCTGCCTGACCTCTGAATTCCGCTAATCAGCAGGTTAAAATTTACTGAGCCAAAAGTTGCGTTCAGGGCAATGGTCAGCAGCTGTGGGTGGACTGAGTCTCCATGAACCTGTCTGTCCTCTTTTTAAATCCATTTTGAGGAAGGATTCGTGCAGCAAAAGCAATAAGCAAGGGGTATACGTTTTGGCACAGACCACCGGGAAATGCCAGTCATCACAACTTCATTCAATTCAGTACAGCCCTCCAGTCTCTCACCAGCCAAGCACCTGACTTTATTTTTTATTTTTCTTTAAATTCCAGACAGCTTTGAGACAGAAGATGCAGATGAGGTGCCCCTGCCCTGTCAGTAACACCTCTATACCGAGACTACCTCTGACAACTTTCATTGACGCAAAACCATTGGCTTTGGGAAAAAGTGCTAGGTGCCGTGACCTTGGGAAATACAACCTTTTCCCAGTGTTTAGCTAAAGTGACAACACAGACTCCTATTTCCTCTGTTAATCCAATCGTCATTTGCATCTAGGAGTTAACGCTACAACCACTAGAAAGGACTCGCAAAATCATCTCTAAGACACCCGGAGAAGCCACTTCTCAGCTAACAAGAGCTTCCTGTCTCTTCTGACGCCAGCGGAAATTCCTTGTGTTTTGCAACAGAGCAGGTCTCTGGCGGGCAACGACTCACCTCTGCTTGGTGAGGAGAAGTGATCCGTGTCCATCCCATTCCTGGCCTCTCCATTCATCATCCTCGTTTCATAACACAGATGTTCATCCTTAAGGTCTGACATCGCTTTCCCTCCCATTGCACAAAGGGCTGAACGCAACAGCATGAACTTTTTTTATTCCAGCCCCCTGTTGTTGCAGACAATCATCCTGAACAATCCCATGCAGAAGCTTATCAAGTTTCATCTTCAAAAACTTTCAACCATCTCATTCCACTATTCTTCTGAAGGCTGTTCCACAACCTTCTGCAGGCTGCTTGCTATTCCAGATGGTTAGAAACTGTCATCTAATTATCAGCCTGAATTTATTCATGGGATCCATTTGTTCTTCTGCCAGTATTGTTCTGCAGCAACCAATTTTAGTCACCACTGAGTTGGGTTTGGATCAGCAAGTTGTAACCTAAAGATAAAAGGATCATCGTATTGCGTTTCTTTACGAACTAATTCCCTCTATGGTCATTTTAACAGAAAATATGCAGTGAAGTGCTGAGAAATATAAATGAATGTCATTGGCAGTTAAAATGATAGCTTACAAAGTTACGTGACAATTAACAGGCTTCCTAAATTATAGTTCATGCTTTAAATGATTAATATCTGATTATCTATATATGTATATCTCTATAAGCTAATTATCTGTAGCTTGTTAAATACGTAAATGTTCCACAAAAGCTTCAGCCATTAATAATAGAGTCATTAAAAATTTATCAATAGTGTGCTTTGAGTTAATTAAATAGAAAATACATTTATCACATATACTAACCCGACGAACTGATTTGGCTTGTTAGAAGAAGCCGTTGTATTCTGCTGGTGCCCTTTGTATTACCTGAGCCTTCTGCAGAACTTAACCCGGGTCCTTTCTGGGAGCCGCAGAGATGCCTGCTCCTACCCTGCACCCAGCGCTCGCCTGTTCTGATTTTCCGCTGCAAGCGGCCATCCCTCGCCCTGCGGCTGCCCACCTTCTCCTCTCGGGCAGTGCCCATTCGCCGCCTTCGCCTCCCTGTGCTGCTGACGGATGGGTTCACGGAAAACAGCTGGACAGAGCCCTCTCGTAAGGTACAAAAGGGAAAGTCAGGCCACAGAGCGACCACAAATGCTGCCACCACCCCCCAGAGCATCCCCTCCCGCACCCACAAGCGCAATGGAAGCAGAGGTCTGTGCCGGAGGGCAGGGATGCTTGGGAAGATTCAACTCTGTTTTCTGGCATGAGTAAAGCAGGCAGCTGGCTACATCCAGCACTGCTGCCACTTTCAAGAGTCAGAGCTGTTGGCTTCTCTTTGATTTTGTTGCGTGTTGCCTTTAAAACAAGTAGGTGAGGTCGAACAGTCGTGGAGTAAGGCACAGGGAGCTGGAGCTGGTCAGGAGACGAGACCTGCAGCACTCATCCCAAATAATGACTGTCAGGCAACGATTCCTCCAGTCCTAGGGGCAGGGGAAAAAAAAAAAAAATCAGTACCAAACGGATTAAACAGCATGTACTTTCAATCCTCCCACAGCTGCTTAGATACTTGAGGCACAAGAAGTAATGAGTAGTATTTTCCAGTGCATGGCTGGAGCGTCTGTCAGGCCAAGTGTGGTATGAAGGGCACTCCTGAGGAACTGCTGGACAATTCTTCTGTTTGCTGATGAAACAGGAGTCCTGTCTTTCCAACCCAAATTATACTTTGGCTCTGCAAGGCCACTGCAGTAGGGTCCCGGTTCTCACTGCAAGCTGATGGGCTACTTCGTGTGTCATGAGCGCACAGCCAATCCGCAATAATCCTTAATCGTGTTTTTCTTCCCCTACAAACCAGATTTCCATGCAACTCCTGCCTCTTTCCTAAAACTGTCTCTTTGTCCAAAACCGTCTCTAAAAGGCATGTCTGAATAGTCTACTGCTAATAAATGTTTGTGGGCACATACATACAAAAACTGCTCCTTCAAACATAGCACCTATTTCTCCACACATGAGCAGAAGGGGAAAGGACAGGCTTGCTTAAAGCTTGAATCCATTATAATTTAGTGGCTGGAACCATTCCCAAGAAAGAGAAATAAACTCCACTGTCAGTAATCTTTGTAATTTTTTTTTGCTTTACAGGTTATACAAGATTTTTGCTTTGCCACAAAACGCTCAAAAAAAAAAAAAAAAGGCAAAGAATTCCGCCACAGTTTCCCTGGGATCCTCTCCAATACCTGTTGGAGACGATAAGAACGATTTTGCTTTGCCTTAAATTAACCCCGAACCTCCAAAGACAACAGGGACAGTATTGAATAATAAGGATATATGCAAGCAGTATTTCCCTTAACTCTGAATTGCATTAGTAATGGGCCACTATTTTCTTTCTTTCAAACATTCACACTTGAAACAGGATACTATTCCTAAAAATATATTTGTATATACTTAGCTATCTATAATTTTATAACAGACAAGCAATAAAATAAATAATCCCAAGGTAAATAATAGCAGCTCACTGAAGTTAACGGTTTGTTGGGGTTTTTTTTCATATTTTTTACATTTTATTTTGTAATATTTTTTGCCAAGAATATAGCACTTAATTCCAACTTCAAGTCCAATGTTTGAGTAAGTTTTGCGCAGTATCTTGCAAAAAAATCACACCACCTTTCTATGTTTTAAATTTGCTCTTGCTGGAGACTGCTGCATGCCCATGAGAAGAAAGGCTGATCCAGAGTTTTTGCATTTCCACTGGGATAAAAGAGAAGTGGCCTCAGTGGTATAGAACTTAGGAAAACAGATGAAATTGCTCCTTTTTTTCCTCCCCTCTAGTCAATAAAAAGATTCTGTGTGTGGTTTATTTTGCTCTTTTAAAAAAAAAAATCTGCTCCCAGTGACAGCCTTGATTGTAAATGCAGTATTTCAACTGGAAGATTAGTTAGCTTTCATGGGAATTAGCAGAGAGTCCCATCATTCACAGCTGACTGGGACAATAAAATCTGTTTTCTGTCATTAATCTGGCACCAACTGGCTGACTGGTCACCTACAGCGAGCTGTGAGAGATGGGAAGTGGGGAACGGTCATGTTTATTCACCAGATAGTACTGTGGAAAACAAACAAAAAATTATCTTGGGAAAACTGTGGGCCACAGAGAAGTTCTTGTCCGTTCAGTGCAGTGTGCAAGTTTATTAATGTGATTCCTCAGAGCTCTTCTCTTACCCACAGTTCAGGGAAGGAAGCTATTTCCTTCTTACAGGAGGAAGGAACTAAGAACAAATATACAGAAGACTGATAAAAGTACGAAGACGACAAGTCTTTGAGGAACTACTTATTCATTAATAATATTTACTTAGCAGTAACAGATGTTCAAACGTCAGCTTTTCAGTGTTTTAATACAAAATCTACTTTAATGTCCTTACAGCAAGCCCCCAGCATAGCTGTAGACCACATTTCTGGATTTAGAAACATACCTCTACAGGAACTTTTTTTACTCCAGGTAGACTACTTGAGAAGATGCCTACTAGCTGGGGAAAGGACTTCAAAACTGGTCTGAATTTAAGCACCGTTGCTCAAGCACAAGTAGCTTTCTCAGTCTGAAATTTCCAGTCCTGAATGCCGCAAGCAAGCTCCAACACAGCCAGCTCAGAAAACACATTTGCTCTGCAGCACAGCAGTCGTCATACAATATCCCGGGGCAAATCTCAGAAGACAGAGTTTGGGCGAGGTTGTTAAAGCTGTCTAAAACCAAGTAGAACTAACACTGAGTTTTTTGGGGTGGCAAACCGGTGCCAGATTCTACCGGAGCCTGGTCAACCGAGGTCCACTTGACACCAACTGGTAGTCTGGTAGAAGAGTAGGAGCACGTGCCTGTTGCTCCATTTACAGATTTCTGATTTTGGAGATGGAAAAAAGCTGCCAAAAGAGAAGGAAAAAAACCCAACCTCTGTACCTGTGGAGCTCGGTCGGTTCTCCAGCCACCTCCATGATTACACAGCTGTGGGTGCTTAGACTCAGCTAAACCTTTCCCAGGACTCCTCCAAATCCGTATGGAAAGCAACCGACTGGTCACACATCTAGAGAAAACCAGAATATGCAGAGAGTGCAGTTTTACATCCAATATTTCAGGGCATTCTGCTGTCCTGCATACTCCTCAGCAACATTACCATGGACTGAAAAAAAAAGGTGGAGATGTGCTCCAAGCTCTGCAGCAGCCAAGATATCGTCTCTTTGCCCTGCAGTACAAAGCGACGCGCAACTCTGGGATGTCGCGCTTAGCAGGAGCTAAGAGCCTAGAGAAAACCTTCCCTCTGTGTGCGTGAGACACCGTCCACCTTTCTCTCCTTGAGTTGAATGAGCAATTTTTGCCGAAGGTGAGGGAGAAGACCTGCTCACAAGGAGGGACGGTGTCTGCTGGCCGAGCCCCGGACATGGCAAGGCTGTGAGTCCAGGACGCTCAGCGCTCACAGAAAGCCCAGCTGCCAACAGGGAGCTGGTTTTGCTTCCCTGGCAGGTATCGTCTCCAGGATTTGTCCGTTCCAGGGCCATCAGAGGAGCAACAGCTCCCACCCCAGCTCCTCGTGGTCTCCTGTGGGGCTGGTTTCTCCCACAGAAAGCCCATGATGAACGACTGCTTTTCAAGTTACTGCTCAAGACCAGTGCCTGGAAAAAAAAAAAGACTTAAAGCGGCTTCCTGCTAACTATGTTTAAATAGGAGATGGGTATTAAATGGCGGCATTTATGACTGATTTTGTTCACAGCACCTGTAAAGCATTGCAATAAAGATACTTGCTAACATCGGGTTTTTTTTCTGTCCAGCTCTGGAAAGAGTTCATTATTAGCATGCACTTGATAGGCTAATTTTTCAGTTCTGCATGATTAATTGCAGAACTCTGAAGTAAATATCCTATACAACAGCAACTCACTCAATGTGTGTGGTGGTTTGTGTTCAGTCCATTTCTTTCTAAAATATACAGACGCACAAGAACATTAGCCCACTTTTTTTTTTGTAAAAACAAACCCATTTGGAAGTTAGAGTGTTCCATTTTAAGCAAATCAAAGTTGAAAACAGGATACAGGGAATATATCGCCAAGGTACCAATTAACACAATTTTTTTCCTCTAGGAAATATATTTGTTCGCTTGGAGACTGAACTTTCACTGAAACAAAATACATTAGTGAGAAAACAACCTTGCACTGTGGTCTTTTTGGCACTTACAAACTATATTACAGTAAAGGAAAATTAAGAATTTGAAGCTGAAGAAAAATATCACCTAAGTTTAAAAAAAAAAAAAAGGAACAGAATGGTACAGAGTATGGAGTTAAAGTAAGCCCTATTCACTGGCTAGGCACAAGGATACAAGAAAGGTAGGAAAAGCTCTGGGGTTTGAGACCTGCAATTAGGTACCAAGAATCAAAATAATACTTGGCTTCATAGAAGCAGTGTATTACAATAATAATGCTGCACTCTTATGCAGTGGTTTTTTTATCTTTAGATCTCAAGGCTGTTTAAAGTAAATGCATGCAAGTATTGTTCAGTAGCTAGAAAACGCACAAAGCTTGCTTATAAAACACTTGAAAAAAGTGCTCCTCATCCTCTTAAACACACTGGGATAAAAAGATGACTCATAAGCCCTAATTTGGCTCTTGATTGCTCTGGCACACGGAAGAATTGCCCAAATTAATCCCACCGAGGACCTAACTGAACCTAAGCAACTGAATGGCCCGATCCCATTTACATATAACATTAAAAGGAAACAGAGTTAAAACCTGGTCCAAGTCCACTGAAATTAATAGAAAACTTGCCCTTTTCTTCCCACCCTAGGTATGAAGGTGAAATACTTACCAAAACTACTGGTATTGGGAATACACCATTTCCAGAGAATGAAAGACTCCTACTGTTGCACATGTTTAGAAGTTAGCAAGACAGATGTGGAAGCAAGGCAAGCAATCAGAACCCTGGCATTAATAAGGTTTCCACGGGAAAAAAATAAAAATCTTTCAACTGCGGGACACGCAGCCAGTGCCAAGAGCTACTGAAATAAATGCACAGAGACATAGGCAAGATGAGAAAGAAACGGAGCGTATCTGTGCCAATACAGAGGCAAAGCTCTAAATGCATTAACCAGAAAAAAAACCACCTCCAAGAGGTATCACAGCAATCTAAACACTGAGAACCAACAGTTCCACTACTAACCTCACATACCTTTGAAGGTTAGTCTACAGTAAGAAGCTGTTTCAGGCGACACATTAAATTTCTACAAGTTCCTTCAATACATGCGTAAGAGATGCAAAAGAAAGGAGACCAAAGACTGCAACTAATCCTATTTTCTACCTCCTTCGGCTGCCACCCTTCAGACAAGGGCATGTGCACCGAGACTAGTGCCTTAGTACGCCACGTCTCTACCTACAGCAGCGTGCTGTGGCCAGTAACACGCTCAAGACGACCGAGGTAGATTTGCATAATTTACCTAAGACTAAATTTAGCTAACACTACCACTGGGGAGTTCCCATCTTCAGGGATCAACCCTCTGGGGAGAGAAAGACTTTATAATATCTAACAGGGCATCCAAGCAGAAGGAGAGATGTTCCTGTCTTTCACACTGTTCCTTAATATTCTGATAGCATATTTGTGGGCACACGATAAATATTTCTTAGATTTTATTAAACAGAACTTACCAAAAAGGCATAAAAAAATTTATGAATATTAGCTTCTAGTCAAAACATCCTGATGCCAACTGGAATCCCACATCTATTCCCTAACTGGTCAAGCCAAAGATGCCTTCTATTACTGATTTCCTGAGCCATTTGCCCCGAGTTTTGATGTCAAGTGGAAGGTAGGTCCACCCAACATTTGCAGAAGTATTTAGGATTTAGATTAAAGCCTTCCAACAATTACATAGAAGTTGTTGAGGTTCAAAAGCTTGGCCCATAAGCCAAACAAGCTCTTGGAATTTAATTCTACTGGAAAGCTTTTAATCAGGAAGACTGAAGGGTCCTGGTAAACTACCCTACAAAACAAATGGATTTAATGTGAAGTACGTTTCACGCGTGATTAACTTTGCAAGCAAATCTATCATTGACTTAGTAGGAGAAGGGTGAGCCTCTAAACTAGAAAACAAATGAAAAAAGGAATGATTCTTAATAAGTGGATCCTCCTGCTTTGGGAACAATCTCGCTGATTTTTTTTTTTTTCTTCCTTTTTACAAATAAAGCTTGGGGTTGCAACCTAGAAAATTCCTTAATCAGGCAAGTAACCACACTATCCATTATGTGTAGCGCACTGCATATTTGATCAATAGCACTGTTTTTGTTAATCCTATATCAACTAAATAAGTAGGAAAAAAAAAAACCTTCACATTTTGTGGGTATTTTGAGTTGCTGAGTCAGAAAACAAAATAAGGTCCAACATCTGCATTTATTTTTGTTCAGTAAAGCTTGCATCTCCCTTCAGGGCTGAGAGCAAGCAAACTGCTGCTAACCATGATAATTACACAGTACTCAGCATGGTGAGTAGAATAACATTGTAATTGTCCAAGGGTTTGAACAATTTGGACTGATTTTGTATAGTGTATAATTTACAGTAAAGATTCAGAATGTGTTTTCTTTGCTCCAAGAACACTTTCATCCTTTAGCTCTGGATCATTATGCATGGAGACAAGCATCCACAATCAAATTCAATCCAGATGAAGAACATCTGCAAAAATAGAATAATTTATTTTATTGACATTTACATTTACATAATTTTATCTGGGTCTGATTCTGCTTGTGATGGTCAAGGTAATATAAAATAATCAAGACCCCACGGAGTCATTCAGACAAAATAAAAATATGCAAACTCTTGAAATGTTACCACAATCATAACAAATTAGTGACAGTGACTGAACCAGGGTGAAAGGACTCAAGAAAATATTAACGAGCTCTGTGCTTACATATGGTTTATTTTCCTGCATGAGGCCAGAGCAAGACTTGGTCATATGCAGTTACATATTCGAGACCCTCATTCTGCAAAAATCTAAGTGCTTATTTTTACACGCTGAAGAGTCACTGTGAAGCAACTGGGACTAATAACAACTGAGAACAGCTATGGATCAGGGCCCATATAATTTCTGGGTATTAGCTGTGGTGGTGCATAGCAATGGGAACAATGAGTACCAGAGCAATCTTCGTTGCTGCTGTGTGTAAAGCAGCAGCATGATTTAAGTGTTTTCACTTTTCTCAGAAAAAAAATTCAGAGTTCACCACTCTGACTGTACAGTATCATCCTTTATGAGACACAGACAAAAATCTTTACAAAAATAATCGGAAGTCTTAACAGTGTTCTGGTTTCTATGGCTGTTAAGGACCTATTTTTTATGAAATTGCTTTAACTGGAGAAGGAAAAGAAGAAATGGAGCAAGGGGGAGGAGGGGGGAGGAGAAGGGGAGAGAGAATACCTACAAATACATCTTCATTTACCCAAACACAAATTTCCAGCAAATTACAACCCGTGTAATTCCAATATTAATGAACATTTTAAAATTAGTGCAGATTCTATAAAAGATAACAATTAAGGATTTTTTTTTTTGTAACCCCTGTTAAGAGCTGTCTCGTTCAAAAACTGTCTTGAACAGTTGTGTTCGTGACTTGAAACATGGGACTTTCCCTCTCAGAGATTCCACTCCATTCTTACATTGGAAAAAAAAAAAGAGACGGTAAGACCAGTAGGAATATTTTTTTTTCTTTCCTTAATGTTTCATGGCTGCCGTCTATAAAATGGGAAGAAGAAATACCTACCCCACAGGACTCTAATGGGAGTTATATAACCAGTATTTATGGAGCATTTTGAGGAAAGGATTAAGGTAAACATAAATATTCCCAACATTGTTGCAAAGTTATATTTTCTAGTGGAGCATCAGGACTGTTTCCAAACCATGGGATTCTTACCAAAAGGACCTAGCTCTATTGAACTCATTGCTATTAAAGAACACAAAGGGGTCATGTCTCTTATCATGCTAGTGCCAGCTTTTATAATACCATCTCATGACAGCAGTGGATTAAAAACTAGATGCAATATCTGCATTCCTGAAAATTAGGTAGTAGAAATACATAATAGGTGGCTCAAAAATTTTTACATTAAATGCCTTCCAACACTTCTATGTTTCAGGTAATGTCTTAATTGTGCTACATAAAACTGAGCAAAAGTTTTCACTTTTTTAAATTACAATTAATTCTAACAGCTAGAGTAATTGCAAAAAGAATTTGCCTTTGCATACTGGATTTCATATAACTGACCTTCAGCTGGATCACACAAAGTCCTTCAATAGTATGATTCACAACATAATTTTTGACAAACTTCCTATCAAGCTGAACTTCATAGCAGTTACTGGACATAATGTATCAATGGCATATGACTGACATTTTATGCTTGGATAGCTCTATGCTATATGATGAAAAGGGAGTAAAAAAAAAAATTAGGTTTGTATATAAAGCAGTATCTTTCTTCTCAATGTCAACAAATACTCATCAGATCTGGAAAGCAAGCCTGTGAGCTATTGAGGCTAGGTGACCTTAACATTCAGAAACAGATTTGTCAATTAACTCAATATTCATCCTTACGATGTATTTAACACTGTAACGTTGCGAGTCAAAACTTCAGACAAAGCTCAGTTTCCAACAGCTGGTCTAATACACTTAAAAGCAGATGCTGCCAAATTAAGGAACAAATAATAAAAAAGTAAGAGGGAGGAAAATAAGGACTATTGGCTACATGAGGCTTTCTCCGCATTATTACAGTTGTGGGGAAACGGTTCACTTCTTCCACTCCTGTCTTCACTGCCCACAGCTCTAAAAGGATGTGATGAAGGACTATAAACAGAAGACAACCATTCAGGTTACTTTCCAAACTACCCTCAACCACTGTGGCACTGATCTCAGCATTACCTCCTGAAGTGAAAACCCGAAGCACAGGCGCAAAACTCAATGGTCCCAAAATCGGCTGCTGCACTCGGCAGCGTTGTTTATCCAACACTCGTTAGGTGTAAGACTTCCCAAATTACATCAGACCCATAGCATTTACTTAGCAGGAGATTAAAAACTCCTCCCTAAGAAAGGAGAGTGAGATGAAATGAAAGACGGCAATCTGATTAAGGCTCAAAACTTCTCAGGAGACCCAGTTCCAATGGGGACATAAGCATTGCACCCTCTCTTGCCATAAGCACTAATATCAAGGATGTCGCCATAGGCCACGTTGTCCTCTGCTACGTTCTCCTCTGCTACTGCTAAGCTATTAGATTTACCTACTTATAGGTATATATCATATATTTGCATATTCAGACAGGATCTGTGTACAGTCAGTCTCTACTTTATAGCCCACAGGACTTCATACTGCCTTGCTGCCTTTGCAGTTCTTGGAAGAGCGAAGGCAGGAATGCAACAGGGACACCAAGGTCACCTGAACTTTCTGAGAAGCCTGCCAAAACCTTCGCATCGACTTTGGTACCACAGCTCAGCTCCATGGAGCAGCGATGCTGGCCCTGCAGTAGCCCCTGGCCCCGGGTTTATTTTTCGTAGAACCCTACAGTGGTCCAGGCAGAAGAAGCAGACTCTGATTTCAGCCAGAACCATCGTCTCAAGAAAGATTGTGCTCATAAACAAGCTACCAAACTGGACTCCTCACATCCGTCCTTTCTTCTATAAAAGGAGTAATTTTAGTTTACTGAATACGCTCTAGCCTGGTGCACCCAGGGTGGAAGTCTTCCTCTCTACCCTGGGGGATGCAATGTATTAGCTCTCATAAAGAAGGACCATACCACAAGTGTGGAGGGAACATCTCCCTCCCACTGAATGGAAGTAATTAGTCAAGGTGTTTATGGGCACAACAGGAAACCAAAATTTTAAGTAGCCCAATGCTTACCTTAATTCAAATCAAATAACTAACGTAAAATAGAGACTCTTATAATATCATTTGCCTCCATGGCTGCAGAGGCAACTGAGTAGAATTTATGGAATTTGTATTTCAGATACCTGAAATCCTACGTTCAATCTTAAAAAAATTATTTTTACATTCCAATTTCAAATATCTAATGTTTCTCAGATCTACTCCAGTAAAGAGAATAAGAATCAGAAAACCTGAAAAGTAAATTTCCCAGAGCTCCTCAGGCTCTGTCCACCTCCCACAGGTTTTCTTGGCAGGAGGATATGGCTCTATATTTGCCCGGCATTTCCACGCTCTTTAGCAATACTGAAGTTCCTTTCGCTTGAGAAAATTCGAATCACAAATTGAAGACAGTCCACAGGGTTAAAATATGTAATGAAAATGATGGATCTTTGAGGGGGGGGTCAGAAAAGTTTTGGGATACGTGCAACAAAGTAGCTCCCAAAGGACAGAAGGAAATTGCTCACAGAGAGATTTTTCCTGCCAACTTTTTTTCCAGGATACTAATTTTTCTTGTAGGGTTAAATAACCCTTTAATGTGGACAGTCAGTACTGGAAAGTTTAACACTTAGCTAGGCCACCGCTAAAAGGCTGTGTTGGGTCAGATACTCAGCTGCTGTAAGTCAGCGTAACTCCACTGAAAGCACTTAGTCCAACTGAACTTCACAGGTTTACTGTAGCTAAAAGCCTGGATACAAATCTTGCGGAAACAAAACATCCACTTAGAATAACCCTCCTCTTCATTCCTACCAAAACCTCAATTTACGGGTGCTTTGAATGCACCGTAGGAAGTCAATATCTCTTTGCCTTCCTCATTCCTGAAACCCCATTATTTTTCAGGCAGTTTGCTTTTAGTGAACTGGCTTGAGGCAATTAGCGTTGAAACCGATTTCATAAACAACCTTCTCCTCCAACATCTTCCTGCTGCAGTTATCTTTTTCCCGTTTCACACAACGTCAGAAGCAGGTGCGCTGCGCCAATCCCACCCATCCACTTCCCTGGGCACAACCTTCTGAGATTCAGGTATGTGTTTCAGCAGGGAAATGGAAAGTAACAGTAACATTAGCTTATATAATAGTAAGATAAAATAAAATAAAATAAAATTTAAAAGCGTGAAGCAGGCAGAAACTAGTCTTGAACTATTTTTTGCAAGAAGCTACAAACAGGCTGTTCAGCAAGTGACCAGCTGAAGTCACGTAAGTGCTACACATTGATCCCTGGCAGAGGAAAACCTTGCTCGCTGTGTTAAAACCCGTTTCTTCTTACGTCTCTCCAGAAACCACAAGCGAGCTATTAGAAATAGCACAGCTCTCTATGGCAAGAGCAAAGGCTCCACAGGCTGCTCCTCGGCATCTCATTTTCTCCTCTCGGAAGCATTTGCTGCAGAGCTGAAAGCTCCTACCTCAGTTTGGGATGGCCTTTGTTTCAAGAATCTGTGGTACGTGGTGTTATTCACTGGGGTGTTTTGTAATGCCGGGCTACTATGCAATGAGGGTATTTCACATCCGCATGAAAGCAACAGAAGCTAAATTTTGCCTTTTAAGCTTTTGTTCTGTTCCTGCAAAGTTGTGTTTTGAAGTGAATAATGAAATATGAATCAAAGGGGAAGCTGAGCTGAGCACTGGGGGTAATGAACGTGAATCCACAACGCAGTACAACAAAACGAGGCGTCTCATTTACACACTGTTCTTGATACTAGCTGCACTTCTGACTCCAGATTCAAGTGCCTCGCATGCCTTAGAGCCATGACTCTTAAAGTACAAGTTAAAAGAAATATTAAAAAAAAAAAATACTGAAAAAAATAATCTTTGTTACCTTTCAGCCAGGCACAAGCGGTCGCGCTCAGCACTGAGCAGGAGAGGCTCCAGGCAAGGCTCTACAGAAAGCTCTTGAGGACAAACAGCAGAAAGCACCAGACAAGTTAATTCTTTTGACAGAAGTAACACATAAAAAGAGAGTAACAAAGAACTTCCACAGACCACCAAAAGCAATGGAGCCTTAACTAGTTTATGGATTATGCTTTATGGATTAACATGGATTATTACAAATACATGTCTTGCATCAACACTCAAATAAACTTGGAAGGCGTTTGTGCCAAATTTTAATATATTGACTTCCTCTTTTAACAGTGTTTTGGGGAAAAAGAAAATTATTAATTTACCTATTCATTCTCATTGTCAAACACTAAGGTTAAAGCCTTTCAGGGCAACATTTTTCAGTGTTGAACAATTTCACATATTCCAATTACTTCTTAGGAGTGTTGTAATTACCTTTCCATTATAGCTGTCCTCCTTCCTTAAGGTAATGTATATATGTACTTGACTGTAATTGGAAGGGAGACTCGTATGCAGCAGGTTGAGAGTAATCCGACATTTCCGCGTTTTCATAATTTGCTGGAGACATAGCTCAACTCAACTGCTTTTTCAGTAAGACTGATGTAGTTGAAACTAAGCAGATATTATGAGCCAAACTGCTATGCAGCACAAGTGCCCCAATCTGTTTAAACCTTAAGTTTCACTAAGTAAGAAGCAAAGAGGCTAGATTATGCGTACAACATGGTCACAATATGCACATTACCAGTAAGGAATTTCATCTGGGAGGCCCTTGTCACAAAGTGTATGAGATGCTTTTCATATCAGATAATCTGAGGAAAATATGTGGGGGCACAGCAGGGAACATCCTCTTATCTAACAGTGGCAAGAGAAGAAAAGGAGATAGTGTTACACCTAATGGTTAAAATAATTGCTTTGCCTGTAACGGTAGCCTTGCCTTTCTATTTCATTTTAGTTTTTATTGATATGTACAACAACTGTTCTTAGAGCCATGCAAGAGCAAAAGTACTTAAAGTCAAAACTGCAACTTTAAAAACTTTAAAGAATTGAAATTTGCAAATCATATTTTTAGTGCTTTGATCATTTTAAAGAATCTTTACATCCATTCTCCAAGAACTCCAGTATATCAGTTTTCTACTAGAAAAACATGTTAATCTATAGTTAAAAAGTTAATCTACAGTTATGTGGGAGCTCCTATGGCAATTCGCTAGGACTATTTCCAGCATTAAATTATTTTCTTTAAGTTGACTTCAGTTCTTCTATGATCAAAAATACTCAGCTTAGAAGAAAAAAAAAAAAAATCTGTTCTCAGAGCTCCAGTATTTCTAATATCCCCCAGGCAAATATCAAAGTTACAGAGAGGTAGACAGGACATCTCCCATGAGTTCAGTCCTGTTGTACTTAATCATGCAGTGACCAGTGGTATTCTCAGTAAGCACTGGAAATGTGGATAAATACCACTGACATTACCAATGCACTCTAGATTTATACATACAGCTGAGAATAGAATTAGACAACAAATTCTTTTCCGAGAGTGTTCAACCTTAATTTATCAAAGCCAACATTTTCATTCCCTCTAATGGTCTTGTCTCACTGCTGTTTCTCAAGCAGGTAATTTATGCTATTACTCGCACGCTTAAGTCTTCCAGTGACTCAGTAAGTATCTATTCCTTCAGTGATAAAATGTGCTAAGCACGGCAATATCAAAGACAATTCTCAAAATCGAGTTTCATTAGAAAGAAATAGCTTCATTTTTTCTTACAAAATATTCAAGAGAAAACAAAGACAGTAATCATCCTAAGGCATGCAAAAGGTAGAACTAACGCAGCCTAGCATACTTTGGTTAAAAAGTTATGATGGAAACGCAACCCAGAAGAGACATATTCACCACAAGAAATTCACAGGTGATCAATGATTGCTCCCTAAAGACTTCAGACGGGTAGAAGGCAAAGGCAGAAGGACACGTTTACAGAGGGATACATACGATGAAAAGGAAAGAGAAATAAATTATACAGCAAATAAAGCAGATCCTCCTTGTCCCACATCTAAAGCATCATACTGTGTGAAATTACAGCTAACAGCCACGAAGTCCAGAAAATTAGTTCCATATACAGGAGAGAAAAAAGATTTGCCAACCTTTACAGAAATTCACATCACAGAATTGGCCACATAAACTTATTCGAAGGAAACTTAATCCATTAAACAGAGTTGTAACAAAGAGCATTTCAGAGGAAAAGCATAGTTCCGTTCCGTTGTTCTCCCGGGCCAGTCCTCAGCACTACAGAACATCATGCCAGGAAAGAAACGACCCACGCGGGGACCTCACTGTCTTCTATCAGGCCGTAAGTAACTCCCGCTGCATGGGCACATGGCAGGGAGAACAACACTCTTGCCCACTTTTGGACACAGACTTCGGTGGAGTCAGTCCCCAGAAGGACTTGGGTAAATTTTACAGATAGCACTTGAGCTGAAACAGTTTGGAGGTGGCAAAGGCATAGCCTAGTTCGTTAAATACCCAAAACCTAAAGGTCAGGACCACATCAAACACAGACAGCAAGTATATTCTTGGTTGTTTCTGTCCCTTGGGCATCCAAAGACCCCAAAGCCCCCCAAAGGCTTCTGAGCAGTGGGCAAGAAGTGTGGTACCTGTGGAACAGAACAGACTGGAGAGAAACTTCTGCACATCGATTCCCAGATCTGCAAGGTTTCAAAATACCAGCGGTGAAAACATCACCAGAAATAACATGCCAGATTACATTTTCTGGAGGTCAGGAAACGCTAAAATGTGCTGCACTAGAAGCGCTAAATAGAAGTAAATAATACAAGTGGTAAATAGCAGTAAACTAAAGCCAGTATTTCTCAACTTTCTTTTGAAGGACCACCTAAGCTTTTGAAACCACAGACCATCTTAAGCAGCACTGTCATGTTGCTTCTCATTTCTAAGCAAAATTAGGCCCTGCTTTGAATGTTCAATTATTACTTTCTCTATTTTTAACTTGTGGTTACATATGAGCCTATAAATTTCCTGGGAGATTTTTTTTCTTGACATCACAGTCAAGTTACAATGCCTTATGGACCTCAGCACACAAAGAACACTGCCTCAGACAAAGAGAGGCCGTAAACTTTATGACAAACTTTGTGTGAGATTGCTATGGACGACAACATCCAGCATTTTTTTTCTTCGTAACAGCCTTTAAAAACATCTATATAGATGGAATAAGTTTGGTGTTTATGTAAGCAGTAATAGCAAGACCTAAGCACAGCTAGGACAGGGGAAATGCATTATTTTTACTTCCCACACAAAAGGAATGTCAGAATATCATATACACAAGATGTAGTACGTGAATTATACTTTCATTATTTTCAACTGAACCATAAGACTATGCACACGTCTATTTTTCCTCCTCAGACCTTAGGACGTCGAGGTTGCTACTGCTGCTGTCATTAGAAATACAAATGCTATTTCAGGTCTAGGATCTCAATCCCTTCTTGGAGAAAGTATTTTGGAAGTTTCCAACCCACTTACCTGGCAGGGACATTCTTAATCAAATGAGACTGACAGATAACAAGCGTGTGGGGAATTGGAAATTCTTTCAGTGCCAAGAAAACTTTACATTTCCCACCTCCAGTTCCTGTATTGCAGTTCTCCACGCTAGTGTTGCACCACAACCGAGGAAGGGAAACGATGCTATATTTGCATAGAAATCTGTATCCATCTAACTTTCAGCTTCACACTTCTCTGAAGAAAGAATGGCACACATGATTTGATTCTGCAGGCAGCTGAGAGCAAAATCTTTTCTGTCATGCTTCATTGTGAATGACAATGCTTATAATATCTCTGTAAGATGTAATTTTTTCATGTCAATAGAAAGTTGATATTCATAATCTAAGCAATAATTATCCTTTGTAAATGCCCTTGGTTTTGGCTGCTACTCTCATTACGGCTGTTTCAATTCACCATCTCCAGTCTGTAGAGAAAAAAATGCAGCTATTTACTCCAATGGAGAGGGGCAAAAAGAGATTTTTGTTGTATGGAAAAAAATTTAAAAGCTGGGGGGGGGGGGGGTTTAATACTATTAGCCTAGTGCTTGAGGTTTTTCCCCCGCTTTGAATTTATTCCTATTGTTCTGACAAAATAAAAATGTATTTACATCAGAGGGGGACATTCTAACTCCTCCATACATAATTAAATTTCTTTGTTGCACTTTTTGCTGTTCAATTGCGGAGGGTGGGCTGTATAACTTCCTCTTTGAGTAGATTCTGAAGCTGAAAATAGTTTACCTGCTTGGAGAAAGGCAATTAACTTTGATTTATAAGCCCTAACTAAAAGGCATGGCAGCACATTGTTCTGTATGTGGATACGAACTCATCCGTACAGAATACGGGGCAGGGAGTGGGAAGGGATTTCCTTTTCACTTCTATCAGACAACTGACCTAAAGCCCGAGGACTCTAACTTGATATTTTTAGCATTACACATAGATGTAGCTTTGTCTTGTCTTCTTACATCATTATGCTTATGGCTCCAGGGAAAGCATCCTCTGCTTATTATCCAGCTGCTAAGATGTACCTGCAGCTACACGTTACTTGTAAGCAGGTTCAACTCCTGCTTTTCTATTTTATTTATTGCCATAACTTATTAGGAAGTAGAATTCTACACCCACTCAGAATACCTGGGCAAGCTAAAGGCTGTTTCAATCCAGCAAACGCGATAGGCAAGTGGACTCTACTGCAAGGAGTGGCCTTCTGCCGACCTACAAAAGAAGATCCCACGGCCAGATGCGTCTTCCACACCCCTATCTCGCCCCAGCAGGCAGCTTCCAAGGATGCTGTCACAACGGGTTCGGCAAACCTTCTAACCCTCTATTGTTTGTCCCTTGTTCGAAAAGCAAAAGCTCTAAAAGAAGCACAAAATTTGCACAGTGTACACAGAGAGGGAGAAAAAAAATCCGGTCTTTCATCCATCATATAGATTGCTGTGCAAAGGTTCACTCAGGATAAACAAAGCATGCAAGGCAGGATATCCTGATCAGTCACCTCTCTAAGACGTACATCTCCTGCTGTGTCTCTGATACAAAACCACCGTAAACCTTCCTCTTTTCCTGTTACTGTAGCTTCAATGGCAGATGGAGGGAAAACTTACCAGAAACATGAGAAAAAATGAACAGTGGGAATATCATAATTATTTGATAGGCCATATTGGTAGCTCCTTACAAAATAGCGGCTACCTCTTCTAGGAGTGCCTACCTGTGCATAAACGGGTCCCCTTCCAGAGTTAACCAGCTATAAAGACGGAGCAATTGTAATAATTAGTAAAACAGTACTTTAGTGAAGTGACAAGGTCGGAACCAAAGCTTATCTTCAATGTAGAAATGCATCATATTTAATTTCTTCAAAGGATGAATGTCAAATATATAATCCACAAATTGGATTCAGTACCTTTAGCTGAAAGCACAAGAACCGTGTTTCAAAAAGGCGGTGCTCCTGAGCTCTTCTTCGTAGCCCGACTCGGTAGGACGAAAGGGAGTGGAGATGTCTGAAATACTCAATTAAAAACGCTGCAAACTAATTTCTTTGCCCGGGAAGCACCAACTCCATACCCAGACTCTGGATCAGCCTCTGAATTTTATTTATTTCTCCTGTGCAAAGCAATTTCCCCCGATCACAGCAAAGATTCCAGCATCTGCCCCCAAACCCTTACTTTCTTAGCTCTTTCTCTCAGCTGAGCCACCCTCCAGCGAGCAAATAGCCGGTCAGAATTGGTCTTTTTGGTGGGCTTGCTAGTTGTGACAAAGGCCGTAATGTGGGAGATTTGCCCAGCAAAACATACAACACGACCCTTCCTCTGCCTCAGCTGATTCTGATTTGCACCCGATGCTCCTACTGCTCTTGATTAACTGATCTTTTTTTCTGTATGCAGTCACTTGTTGTTCATTACCGTAACTATATGTTTTGGTCTCCTGAGGGAGGATAGCTTGACAGCGTGTTGCTGTGTGTCATGGCTCGTCCACATGGCACACTCAGGAAAATTCATCTGAATTATCCTTTCAAGTGGATTGGTTGAACCACATTAAAAGCCTAGAATAAACGCAACCTGAATTTGGTTTAGTTTAATTTGTTGCAGAAGCAAATTAAGCAAAATTAAATTAGGCCACTTTTTTTTTTACATATAGGGCTTCACAGAGCTGTAATATGGTTTACCTAAGGTCCTTTAAGTTTACATCTCTGTTCGCCTGCACAGTCTAACCTTTACAATCCAAGAATGAGTGCCCAAGACAATTTTCCTATGCATGCAAGTTCAGGAACTGGGTGGGTTCCTTGATGAAACAAATCAGAGCAGCCAAAGTACCATTCTCAATTTTCCACCCACAAGCTGCTCCCCGAACCCTCTGTACAGCTGTACCGGGGGCTGAATTACCAAAGTCTACATGACTGTCTTTGGCCTCTACCTTCTGAGATGTTCTTCTCCTAGAAAAAGATAAAAAATTAAAACAAGCGAACTTCAGAAAAAGAGGGGAGAAAGCTGGCGCAAGCTAAAGGAGTGGAATGCAGCCAGAAAGTAGACACAGGTAAAAGGAACACACTGTTACTTCAATGGAAAGCAAAAACAGAGGGATCCTCTCTGTGCTATTTTAGTTAGCTCTGAACTAACCAGAGGGTACCACACGGTAAGGGAAGATATGGGATAGAGGAGAAACATTAGCATCATACATGTTTTTCAAGTTAACAAATATACTCCTCTGTGAAAAAAAAAAAAAATGAGGTGGCCTGGGAAGAGCTCCAACAAGCAGCAGGCAGGGAGCCAGCTTTGGCTTAAGACACTTACCAAAATGGGAAAAAAAAGAAGAAAGAAAAAAGAAAAAAGCCCTCATCTGAGATCAGAATCCCTAATGCACTTGAGAGCAATGACATCCATCCCCAAGTCCATTACAGACAAGAACAAGGCCCCACTGGTGAGAAGGGCTCAGATGCAAAACATCTTTTCTAATGACAAAGTCATCAAAAGCCAAAAGGGTCTTTTCTTGTGACCCCAATGCTTTTTGGAGAAAAGGTGCCGGGCTGCAGGGGGAGCTGTACGCCCATCATTTTGGTGCAGCAGTTGATGAGGGAAGATGTTCCTCCAAATTCTAGTGATATCTCAGAGATGAATTCTCTATAGGGGCAGCAATACACAGACTCCACAGGGCTCAGTGGGACCTCCCGTACTGCTGGCTATATTTCTGTCTGCATTTATTCTGTAGGTTTCTCAGCAGCCCTCTGCTTGCGGTGTTGAAACTGTGCTCCCGGACACTACAGTTTTGTCTCATGCGCAGGTACTGTTTAATGTGAACTGATGCAGTAGTTCCATTCTCATTCAGCACAGAAAATCTGTCCTTCTTCCAAGGTGAAGAGCTAAGCACTGAAACAGCAACATGGTTTTAAAAAAATTACTAACCAATGACTACACCTTCTTCCAAATTGCAACAAAATGCCTCTATCAGCACCGAGAATGCCTAGATGAGTATCTGCTCAATTTGCCATTAGTACCAAGGAGATAAGAATTCTAAAGAATGCTTTATGGCCAATCACTTCAAAAGAAGTTTAATTTTATAGCATTCACATGACCAACATAGGACTAGTAAGTAATGTTATGACAGCAGTGCACAAATATTACACATATTTGGGATCTGAAAAGGTTTCACAACGACCTGTGAGTGTAGAATATGCAGTGTGCCTGTTAATTTTGTTAATCTAAATTGATGCTTGATTTAAATAAAAATGGAGCAGAGAAGCCAGCTTAAAAAAAGGCAGCATGCATTCCATTTAATAGATAATTAAGCAGACTGAATGCATTTGATTCAGAAAATTTTGGTGCAGATATGTTTTTCCTGCAATACACAAGGAACGTAAGGTAGAATGCAAGCTATAGGAGGAATATAAACTATGAATAGGAAGAGGAAACCACTATTATGGACATTCCTATCTAAATTCATGGTGATTTATGTCTTGGATATATTCATCCAACGAAAAAGACTGGCTTGTTAGCAGTGGAGGATGTTTCAGGTGATCAGCACTACAGCCACAATCCTAACACGCAAGTGCTTGCATATGGCACTGATGATAACTAATACAAAAAACTCGACCTGGTTTCAACAACATCCATGAAAGTGAGCAGTCTTGACAAGACCTCCGAAATTTGTGCTTCAGCCGAGAAAAAAAAAAAACAAACTTGCTCTTTCCTGGGTTGTGCTTTAGCATAAAACAAGGAGTTTGACCATATATTTTCGGCCAAATGTTGCTAGACATGAAAGGTAATAATTTAGCCATTTTCTGACAAGCTGCTTTGAGCCAGGCCTAACAGGAGCCTGAAAGCGATGGTGCGATTAGATCAGGAAAAACACACGAGTAAATACTCTAGAAAAATTATTAATGGAGTAGAAAAGACATTACAGCTGATCTGTCTGTGAAAGCTTATTTGTCAAGGTCTTTGCCTTGCCCAGTTGTTCTTTAAAGTGTTTCTACACTGTGTTTCTTCAAGAGAAAGCTAATTGTTTTGAATAAGACTCCCAACAGTTTGCAGCAATAGAGCATCAAAGTAGCATATGTGCCCTAGGAACTGCTGCTCCGATGAGGAGCAAAGGGCCATATTCTTTACTTGGCTCCACCAGAAACTGCCTGAAAAATGAGCAGAAAAAGAAAGTACTGAGAAAGTTCAAAGGCCATTCCTACTTATCAGGTATTTCAGGAGCCACAGGAAAATAAATCTGTAAGAGAAGAAAAACGTTTTAGTTAGCATGAGTAATGAGACTTTGTTTTGTTGTTTTATAGGTAGACCATATATTTCTACCAAGAATCCTAGATATTTTCAGGACTAGCTTTTGGTGCAACAGCATAAAAGAAATATACGTGGGCAAATATTTTAAGGTTGTCCTGTTTGAGGTTGAGAGAGAAATAATACACTAGTTTGCCCATCAACTTCAATCGGCTTCTGTGTAGGCACACGTGTTGCGCTTATCACCATATATCGTATGGTATCTCGGCAGTTATTTCAGCCATACGTCCGTGATGTTCTCACAACTTTGCATACAAATGCCGTAATTTCACGCACGCTTTATGAACTTGCATTTAACGGTGTGAGACAGCAATGCTCTCTTTATTAAAGCGGGACGGAAACGCTGCCACAGCTTTTACCTTGTGCGTGCGTGTGCATCTATCCTCCTTTCACCATTCTTTTGCACCTGGGCTGCGAGGATAGGTGGGGACAAGGTGGTTGCCCGCAGCTATACTTCATTTTAGCCAGGAAAGTCTCCCGTTACATGCTAATCCTGCTCTCTGTGACAAGAGAAGGAGGACAAATAGCAATCAACCTAAACGAAGAGAGTTTCTTCCATTTCTCTTCTAAACATGCTCCATACATTGCTTAATTGTTGGCAGATACGTGCTCTCCGAGTAGCCACCCATCACTTCTCTGAGCCCAGCTCTTTCCACGTCAACCGTAGCCTTTAAAGCTGGAGAAACTCCAGTTCTCCCTTGGGCCAGCCATATCAACTCACCCTTTGTACAGCAGGAATTGGTTTCAGTTGCCTCAAAAACCATACACACTGCTAACGAAAGCTTCTAGTCTTCTGCCAGGCCTCCCGACACCTCCAGCAGCGGCTCCTGATCTTATTTGTCATTGCAAAGCTTTCCAAAGCTGGAGATTTTTCACTTCTTTGCCTGGAAGTGACAGAAACCCAACCGACCAACCAACCAACCGCACACTTATATACAACCGTGCCAGCCTGGTGAGCCGTCCCTCCTTGCCGCAAGATCCGTATCACTAGTCAGCTACTGCCACTGTCGGGTGGGGAATCAGGGAGGGTTATGGACACGTCCTCCCTGTCCCTCCGGTGAGTGACAAATCAGGGAATGAGGCTCGGAGCCTCGTACCTAATTTACCACCAAGGAGGTCGCAGTGGCTCCCAGAGATGGCTCTTTTATTAGCATCCCAGACCTTGCCACACTGCCATTTACTGTGGCTTGGCAGGTGCTCCGCAGCTGCTGCTGCTCCACATCAGGAAGCAAACATTCCGTCTTCCGTGCCCCAGATGAAGAAAATGCAGCCTATGAGACACAATAAGAGGTTCCCTGTGGCCTCTGCAGAAACTAGGAATGCCGTAATGGTACACCGGCTAATACGTGGAGAAAAAAAAAAGAGCAATAGAGCACTGAAAAAAAAGAGTCCATGCATCTAATATATTTCTGAAAAATGAGCGCTTTCCCACAAGACGTATGGAAACAACTGCCTTAACTGACTGCATAATGCCCCTTCACACAGACAGGGCCAATCTGCCTGACAGATGACACTAAGCCCAGAAACGCACGAGCGTTCTCCTTGGGCCACGAGGCAATAACATCTCCGCGCTAGAGTTACTGCCGCTATTAAGGCTAGGTGCCGGGTATTTATTATATTTGCAGCAGAAACAGAAGTAAAGGCTGTGGCACAGCAGCATAATAGTATTGAGACTGTCATTTCCCAGTCCAAACTCCTCTAATTAAGTCCCAGCTGAGGTCTCCTGTTCAGGTCTATAGTCTTGATTTCAAAGGAGGAGAGGAAATAAATAAATAAAGAAAAGCAAACAATTTAATTCCTCTCCAAGTAAGGAAGGCCAGATGTTTGGAGGGATTTGTGGGTATTTTTATATGAGGACGTCGGTTGTTTGTTTTTGTCTAGCAATAGTCCACTGTCTGATTTTGAAATTAATTGACAGCATTTGCACAGTTGAACGTAGCTGACCCCGAAGTTCACTAGGACTTGGTACCTTTTAAGCTTACTTTGCACATGATAACTCAAGACTTGCTGAAGAACGAGAGCTCGGGGAAAAAAATCCCACCGTGTTCTTGCTCTACATCTCCATATACTGATGATATCTAATATTCAACAAAGCATTATTATACCCCAGTCCTGACACTAGGTCTTGGTACTATGGCACCTTATGTGGCTATTTATACTTCCAGTTCCCAGAGTGGCATACGTAAATTTCATGAACAATTCTGCACATCTTTTGTTGTTTTCCTTTCCTTTTATTTTTTTTGAAATGGTACAAGGGATGGTACAATGGTACAAATTTCTGCTACTTGATAATTTCAATGAAACTTTATTCCCCGTAAAAAGATAGGAAAAAAAAAAAAAAAAAAAAGAGGGTCCAAAGGCAAATTTGGGAAAAGTTAAAATTTACATTTTTTAAATCTACCGTACTCAATGGGATTTCAGACTGAAAGTTTTAAAACTGCTTCCATTTACTTTGCTTCAAGAGGAAGACATTAGCAAATCCACTCCTCTTTATTCTTCTATTTGCCAACAGGCTACTTGCAAACAAAAAAAATGAAGATGAAATTACAAAGGTGAGCATAACTGAAAAGGAAGAAATCACAATGTTTGGGGGGATGACACTCCTTTTTCTTTCTAATGTTTTCATTTTACTTCTAATTTCCTGAGTAGACAGTCCATGTATGAGTCTACCTTGCTGTTTGCTCCCTTTTTTAATTTAAACTAGTTTTCTTATAGGTTTATATATTTAATTCTCTTGGGGAGGGGTTGTTGAAGAAATCATTAGTCAATGGTTTATACGATTGTAATTTCATTTTCCCAGGTTATTAAAAACTAATAGCATGCCATTTAATTAGACTAGACGATAAGAATCCACTTAAAAGTTAGAAATAGACTTACAAACTGCCTATCTTCTTCCTCACCACCAAGCAGGACTTTATAATAAATCATTATTCCTCATAACTGAATTTAGTAATTACAAAGGACCTCATTCTTCATTATATTCACCATAGCTATACCTATTTCCATAAGCTATCTCATTTATTTGTATCAAGAGTACTATTAAATATAGCATTAATTTATCAGAGCAGGGTATGGAAAGAAGCCCTTGGAGGATATTATTAGTAATGGTCTGAAACAAAGCTTTTTGCTTATGCGAAGAATGAGCCTCTGCAAGAGCCCACGTACTTAACTCTCGCACCGCATCATGGCAACGCTCTAGAACACTGGGCAAAGGGACGGGCTGTATGAGGCAAAAGAGCCGTTCCGTGGCCACGTCCTTTCCAAGTGCAGTTCCTGTGCTGAGTCTTGAACTTAGATGACAATTACCGTCGGCCGGAACACAGACCTCTTTCCCTAGGGAGAGGAACTGAGACCTCCAATTTATTTCACGCAGCCTATTTAAGAGCCATTGGATAATAATGGCCTTCAGTCACCGCCAACCCATGGTGAATTTAAAATAGTGACTTAGAGGGGAAAGGCTCTATGTCATAACCCCCTAGGCACACGATCCCCTCTATTGTGCCATTTATTAGGCAGCTTGGCCTTGGCACCACATTTATTTATGCCATAATATTTCATGCTACATCATCTGAGGTTAATAAAGCCTCACTAACAGCTGCTGGTAGGCCCTATAAAGCTCTCCAAGATTTTAATTTACAATAATGGTAAAGAACCTCACAATTTGTTTTTCCCCATCCAATCTCAAAGGCCCTACAGCAAAGGCTAAAATGGGGGAGGGAGCACTATCTGTTGAGGAAAAGTCAGAAGTGGCACTGGTCTCCAGGCCACCGTTACCTATGGAACCATTTGTCCTGCATAAGAAGTTGGCTAAATGTGTCTTTCTTCTTTCACTCAGAGATAACTGTGTATGGAGAAGAAAGAGTATAATCCTTCCAAAAACATAACAGGAAAAACGTTATCTGTATAGCCTAACTCTTCATCTAAGAAATTTATATTTTTCCATAAAAGCATTGAGAAAACACTTTTCCGCAGAAATAGAGAAATGGATGGTACAAGGAGGAGAGGGCAGAGGAAAGTATGTCTATGGAATAGGCAAATAGGTTTTCCCCATGCACCAGACCATACTTTCTGTTGGTATGTTTAATACCTCTTCAAGGAAAAAATCTGACTAAGGATGACAGTGATTTTTAATTGTTGTATCTTCGTTGCATAATTCCCATTGACTTGACTTGAACCAGAATTCCACCGCAGACCCTAAGCAAGCTGCGGTTTTCTGGAGCCCTCTGAGGTTCTGAAAACTGAGCAGCCTTTCTCTCAAGGTCTTCTTTGATCCAATCACCAGGGCCTCTGTGCTTTTGTATTTGAATTCTGAATATCACTAAAAATTGCTGAAAGAAGTATATTTTCCAAAAGAATAAGATTCTCAAGGAATTGGGGGTTGGTTTGTATGCTTTTGTAAAAAATATGAGCTTCTTACAAGACTCTTTGGTCTTGGGAATTCAGTAGAAGCTTGTAATTCCGGCCTTAACTTGTTTAATGGCAGAACAGCTCTGGAACACTCAGAAAAGAAAATAAGCTAATATATCAGCTGAAGAGACTACTCAAACCTTGGGTGTTAAAGAAATTCATTGGAGCTTTTAAAGGGAATAAAACAGGCACAGCTGAAGGAGTGTGCCAACAGGTCATGGCAGAAATAAGATGTATTTACTTTTTACTTGTATGAAGGAGAACAGTACACCCAGCCGTTACCTTCAATACAGGGCAAACTGTGCCTCTGCATGCATATGCAATTCTGAAATAAAATGCAACATCTCTTCACCAAAGAATTCACAGCCCAAATGAAGGAAACAGAAAGAAGCGGGAGGGAAGAGAAGGGTTGAACAGCAAAACGATTTGTTCAAGATCACAACCCTGGCAGGCAGAAGAGGAACGTGAAACCTTACCAAACCAAAATCAGGTCCACTCTGATTTTTTTCCATAAAGCCATTCCTCCCTGCTTCTCCCCCTGCCCTAAAATTAGTGTTCACACAAAGATGGAATTAGAGGGGCTTGGAGCAAACACAGGTAAACATTACACGGTTTGAAAAAAAGCAGCATGTATCAGTCAGTGCTTTCTGTAATACTAAAATGGATTAAAGAATTATGAAATGCCTATCGCCCTCAGTTTTATACTTGTATATGGCCAAGCACAATTTATGCTTTATATCCTAAAAAATGTAAAGTTTTCACTGAAAAGTGAGTTGCAACAAGTAGAAAGACTCCATATTACTACAGAAAGAAGGGGGAGGAAGCTGACGAGCAAAACAGAGTCACAAGTGAGGAAAGACATATGGATGTCAAAGCCTGTGAATGCCATATATTCTGACATAAAGCCCGTATTTGAGATTTCTGCTGTATTCACGTATTTACAAAGCCAGATCTTGCAAACAGTGCCAGAGTTTATAGGATTCTAAATATTAAAAAGAAAGATAAAACTAATTGTTTCTCAAATAACATCAATGTTACTCAATGAAACTAAATGGGAAGTCAATGGGATCACACACTAGAATTTAAACTTTTGCTTAAATGCTTTACCAAAAAGAGATGGGATTATGCATACATGAAGCTGAAAATTCACATTTTACTGCAGTCTCTCATCCAGACTGTCGCTGGAGATGGGAATTTCAACATTCCACTTGGAATTTTTTGCCACAAGTTAAAAGATTTCCCCTTTGAGTTTTATGTTTGTAAATTTTATACTAATAAAATAAGCCACTGTATATTGATGCTGATCTCTATCAAGAGATATTCAAGAGCAAAGTAATCAAGACAAGACCGTCCTCCTTGCAAGCATAGCGTCTGGGTGACTGTCTACTGAACTCTATCCCACATTCCTTCTATTGAGTATCTTATTTGCCAAATCCCAGCGATGGGATAACAGTTTATGCCAGCTGAGAACTTCAGTCTTTATGTTTCTTGGGTTTTGTTGCTTGTTTTGTTTTTTTTTTTTTTTAAATCATATTCAAATTCATTCAGATGGAAAGTAACTTTATATTTTGTTCTGTGAATGGCAAGAATAGGTATGAACCAGGCACATTGAACTATCTCACTTTGAAAAAGAATACTTGCAAAAGTTTTAGTCGTGATTGTGACCTTGTATTCACTGGAGGGGTTTTAGGTGATTTTCCCCCTCTTGCATATCTTCCCCACTTTCAATAGCTGCTTCAAAACAGAGATTATACGGGAACTGTCCATCTCCTGCGTGCAATAACACGTTGTATAACTCAGCTGTGGTCGGACAAATTTCAGTTCTAGATGACTGAAAGCAGAGGCTCCAATTATGAAGCATAAGACTGATGTGGGGTCATTGCCCAGGCCAGAGGAAGAAAGGCCTTTAAAACGGATACGCTTAACAATATTGCTTTAAAGAATACAGAAGATAGGGCCACATGTTCAAACTGTATTTCCATAATGCAAGAACATCCGTGTTACATCCCTTGTGAGCCTGTACTTAACCTAGCATTCAAGCTCTGCCTGTAACTGCATCTAAGTATTGATCTTCACAGTTAAAATAAATCAGGTGAACAATATTAAGCTTTGACTTTCACTTAATGGTAACAAGCCCTTGTGTTATGGTTGCAATTAGAGCTCAAGGGTCCAGAAGCAAAACCAAGATTTTTTTTTAATTAATTAATTATCTAATGGTCTCTATCAACCTGTAGTACTTCACATCCCAAACAAACAAAATTTCATTTATCTTCACACGCCTGTTCTGCATTATTCGGGATGAGCACATCCAAAAAATCAAATGTTCACTAGGATTTTTAAGATGATTTTGTAGCAACAACTCTTTTTCATCTTGTTTTTATTATTCATCAGAGAGCTTAGACTTCCTGAGCAGCTCAAACATACTCATATTGTTAGCACACAGGCTAACACAGTATGAGAGAGAAAAAGCCCACCACAAACAAACTCAACACACAAACAGGCAACCCTTAGTTGCCAAGTCTATTGCACTAAAGTATCTATAAAATCAGAAAGAACTAGGAAGACAAGGAAGGTGGCTTTGGTATGCTCTAATTCCAATCAGTGTTTGAGTAAAAAAGGCTGTGGGTAGGCAGAGGTAAAAAGAGAAAGGAAGGGGTAAAAGGAAAAGGACTCTAAACCAAAGTGCTAAAGAGGAACATGAGAAATTGATAGGCAAGAGAAGCCAAGACACTTTCAAGACAAGGACAGGGAATACATGTCAAAAACTGTAAAGAATACGAATGTGGTAAGAAAAGATAACTGGCGGTGCCCTATAGTCATCTTAGGATATCAAGAATCACTGTCAGCAGTCTAAAGAGGAGGAGCAGAGACAAAGTGTGTCTATGAAGAAGTCAAAAGAGTATTGTCATTTATTTCAACAAAAGCAAGGTTTGTAGAAGCGAAATATCGAATCTATATCCATCTTAGAGTCAACAAAAATTACAGAGAAGCAAAGAAGTGTCAATAGCTCTGGCACATATGTGTAGGTAGTGGGAGTAACCAAATACTATAACTAGAGAATTAAATATATGAAATCACATATGCAGGTGAAAACCAAAAAAGCCTTAGTACCCATTTTCCAGCTGAATTCAATCTACACAAAAGGTAGAAAAATTGAACTTACATTTGAAACCTGCTCCCCATTTGAATTTATGCAGCACAATTGACATTACATGTATTTTACACACTTCATT
The DNA here is from genome assembly GCA_026212715.1 of Elanus axillaris. NCBI lineage: Eukaryota > Metazoa > Chordata > Aves > Accipitriformes > Accipitridae > Elanus > Elanus axillaris. The sequence goes on from JANZLQ010000030.1 coordinate 23,333,016, forward strand.
CTTGTTTATTCAGTTTACTGGTATGTGAATTTTCAAGGGCAGTAAGATAGGAAATCTGCTTCAAAGAGAAAAACTTCAGGAACTTTGATCAGATTGTTATTAATCATACATTTTCATAACTTTCTCCCTTCTAAAGTAGTTCCAGGCAGCTCTACCTGTAAATGATTAATTGAAAAGTCTGAATTGTGAGATGCAAGGAAAAAAAGGAAAGATGAAGAAAATGCCCATCCATTAGACATGACGGCTTTAAAGAAGAAAGGAGGTAGCGTGGACTTCACACTGAAGCCAAGGGAGAGTTGTAGCAAGCAGCAAAGGCAGAAAGGCCGACTTGCATAACTGCATTTCTAGGATTTCTATGCTGAAATCAAAAGGACCCGCTCACGTTTGTCACTATGAGGCATCGGTACAAAATTACATACAAGGGGATGGACTTCCAGTAATTGTGTCTCATGCGATGGAAGAGTGACATACCTAAAAAACAAATGTGATGAGGGAAAAGTCACAAGCGCGCATGTAAACACGTAAGATCCTGGGATACCAGAATGTGTCTGCAGGTCCCACATAAGAAATCCACTTTTAGGCGGAGCCCCAGTGAAGCCTGAGTGTTCACAGAGCTGATAAAGACTCTAATTTTTATTATTTTT
>JANZLQ010000030.1:23333759-23352593 GCA_026212715.1 Elanus axillaris
GGCATTGGCTCTATCGGACAAAGGGGAAGCTTCCAGCAGCTTCTCACAGAAGCCACCCCTGTAACCCCCCTGCTACCGACACCTTGCCACAGAAACCCAATACAGTTGCACAGGCTTTTTTTTATGGGATCATTGTTACAACTGCTACCTTGTGCTTCTGTGCATGGAATCTTTCCAAGATGCCAGGTTTGGTAAAAACATGAGAGTAAATGGTGTTACTTTCTTGTTGATATAGTATTGTATTATATGGACTAAAGGGCAATGGATTTTCAGAAAAGATTTGTGGGTATCAGACAGTTGTTAAGATAAATACTATAGCAGAGGGTACTAGTCATCTTTTAAGATTATTTTAGGTATGTGTTTGTGAAGCAATTAAGGTAAAAGTACCACTCCTCTTATGCACAGTGCATATTGATTTTTAAAGCTATGTTTATTCAATATTAATCCATATTGCTCCTACGTGAAAGACATGAGATTATTAGAAAAAATGGGTCCAAGTGTCCACCCTGGAAAGTTCAGTGGTGAAAATCGTACTGCTGCTACCTGAGCTGGCAGCCGTATTTAACAGAACTTCATACTGTCATTTAATCGCATTTACATAGAAGCTTCAGATGCAGCCTCAGGTATAAGCACAAATATACCAGCTTCTGCTCTGCTTTCTGCTCTTTACAGCCTATGGGTTTGTGTAGTTCTACACTACTACAGCAGGAGCTGAAGATTTCTATTGCCTAAACCAGTTCATATCCTGATCAAATGTATTATCTGGTTAATTATTTCAGTTTCTGTTCCTATGTTTACGTTCATGTATTGGCAAGTTTGTTTTCAGCAGCTTCACTGCAAGAATTGAGCCTGAGATATATTTGTCAGCAGTAGTCAGTAATAGTAGTCAAAGTATTACTTTAACTGTTCCAAAAAGTGCTCTTTTTGGAGAAGTAGCAGAATTGGAGATGCAGGAAGTGATTTTTTCACTGGCGTGCTCTCAGTTATTATCTGAACTCTTACACCAAATTATTCTTCAGTAGGAGCCTAGAACAGAAGACTTGTGATCAGCCTCAGCTATTTCAGTTTCAAAATGAACAGATAAAAAATTCTGGGCCTGTTAAAATGCAAAAATTGAGCTTTCCTCAAATCAAAGACATGTGGGCTGCAAAGTTTGCCACTAGCTACTAAGTGGGCAGGAATACTCTACCCCTTATTTTCTCATTTTTCTGCTATTTCCCTCCATTTATCTTCTTGTCTTTTGGACTGTTCTTGCTGAGAGTGGCCAGGTTTTGCTTTTTGCTTTGAAGGTGCTTTTCCTGTAGGAGTAAGGTCTGGGGAAGCAATTCAGCTCACTCTGATGGTCCAGCAGACCCGCCTAGTGTGTATGTGTTCCTCTGGTAAGTGGTACAACATTGGTTTTAAAATAAAACACTGAAAGCTTGCAAAAAATGCTACTGACCTATAGTAAGTCAGTGAAAGCTTTTAGTGACCCGCTTCATTAAGCAGATAGGCTGCGATGTTCTGTACTGCTTCTAGTTTAAGGTCAGTGGTTTTGTATTTGTGTATGCAGTGTCCTACTCAAATGCACATAGCAATGTGCAAACTTGCCATGTTGAAAGGTAGAAGAAGCATGACAAGTTGCCAGATTTAGATCTAGTTACAAAACCACTTTGTGTAGGCTGAGTGTATTGTGCTTATAGCTATATGAGTAACAAGAGAGGTGGTGGGTTGGTTTATCTGGCAGTGAAACATGAATTGAAACAAACAATGTAAAAGTCAGTAGAGAAGGAGAAAGTTGGCAGGTGAACATCAGTCAGAGCTGGCAGGAATTTGGGTGATGCAGAGGAAAAGGTCTAAAACATGGAAAGTGATGATAAATCAGTGTCTATTCTATGTACATCAAAAAATAACTTCACATGTTAGTCCAGAAAGTGATGGTCTGGTTTTGGTGACATGAAATGGAGTGATTGGGTTCAGTGGGACTGCAGATCCCTGGCTTTAATTCCTTTTTCCAGTGCTCCTTATCACCTGGCTTATTTCTTTCCAGATCCATAAAAATATTTCAGAATCCTCCCTTCCATTAAAGCAGATTTTGTCTAACTTGCTGAGATCTTAAAGATTAAATGTTTTGGCTTTCTATCTGCAAAATATGAATTAATAGTAGCATATTATCCTACTGGAGCTGCTAAAAAGTGAAAAGAAAGCAAAAGTGAGGGATGCTTCGAAATCTAAGTTCCAGAGACTGAAAGACATGTGAGAAAAGAATATAGCCTAGGTATGAATCACTCATTTGAAGATGTTTCTGTTTGTCGCTTTTGCATAGAAACATGTTCTTTAGGATACTTTCATTTTGATTATTTATCTATTGAATAGCTGGATGGCTCTTATGCTTTCATTCTTAACAGCAAAGCAAAAGTCACAAGAAATTTATCCTCATAAGACAAGCAAACTTTTCACCTTGCCTAATTGCAGCACTCTGACAATTCATTATAGTTCTAGATTCTTTGATTGCTATTGCAAAAAGCCCTTCCCACCCCTCCGTGTTTTAAAAACATCTTTTGTTTGTACCATTTCAGCTTTGATTAGGTCTCATGGGAAATAGTCACATAAATTTAAAAAGGGATGAGAGGATTGTTAAACATTGGTGGTGTTCACTCCAAAAGAGTGTGCCTTCAGAAGTAAATATATAAAGGATCTTGTATAGCCTTTGTTGGCATGAGTTGTGTTGTCTGGCCAGAAATAATTTACTCAAGGGAGGGCATACACCTGGATTATTGAGGCACCACAGCAATTTAGGGAAATGCACACCGACTCCTGACACACTCTATCAGCAGCTGCCCAGCAAGGCCTGAAGCCAGGGTACCAGCCTGGCATTTGTACATCTGTGATTCTAACTTCTTGTTGATGATGTGGGAGTGACCTGAATCCATATAGACTCTATGATGTAGATAGAATCATAGAATGGTTTTGGTTGGAAGGGACCTTAAAGATCACCCAGTTCCAGCCCCCCTGCCCTGGGCAGGGACACCTTCCGCTAGACCAGGTCGTTCCAAGCCCCATCCAGCCTGGCCTGGAGCACTGCCAGGGACGGGGTGTCCACAGCCTCTCTGGGCAACCTGTTCCTTCAGGGCCTCACCACCCTCTCAGTGAAGAACATTCTTCCTTACATCTAATCTAAATCTACCCTCTCTTTCAGTTTAAAGCCATTATGCCTTGTCCTATTACTATGTGCCCTTGTAAAAAGTCCCTCTCCATCTTTCCCGTAGGCCCCCTTTAAGCACTGGTAGGATGCTATAAGGTCTCCCTAGAGCCTTCTCTTCTCCAGGCAGAACAACCTCAACTCTTTCAGCCTAGCCTCACAGGGGAGGTGCTCCAGCCCTCTCATCATCTTCATGGTCCTTCTCTGGACTTGCTCCAACAGGTCCATGTCCTTCTTATGTTGGGGGCTCCAGAGCCGAACGCGGTAATGCAGGTGGGGTCTCATGAGAGCAGAGGGGGAGAATCACCTCCCTTGAACTGCTGGTTACACTTCTTTTGGTGCAGCCCAGAATGCAAGTGGCTTTCTGGGCTGTGAGTGCGCATTGCTGGCTCATATTCAGTTTTTCATCCACTAATACCCGCAAGTCCTTCTCCACAGGGCTGCTCTCAGTCCACTCATCACCCAGCCTGTATTTGTGCTTGGGATTGCCCCTACCCATGTGCAGGACCTTGCACTTGGCCTTGTTGAAGTTCATGAGGTTCACACAGGCCCACCTCTCAAGGTCCCTCAGGATGGCATCCCCTCCCTCCAGTGTGTCAACCACACCACGCAGCTTGGTGTCGCTGGCAAACTTGCTGAGGGTGCGCTCAATCTCACTGTCCACGTTGCTGACAAAGAAGTTAAACAGTGCTGGTCCCAATACTGACCCCTGAGGGGATGCCATTTGTCACTGGTCTCCACTTGGACATTAGCCATTGACCACGACTCTTTGAGTGTGACCATCCAGCCAGTTCCTCATCTACCAAGTGCTCAACCTGTCAAAATCATGTCTCTTATAATTTCTGGTGGAGAAAAAGAGAGCATCCTAGGGTAGTGCAACAGGTTTGGATAGAGCCAGAACTCTTGCAAAAGTAAGATACTATAACTGTTAAAGTGTACTGAAGGAGAATATGGACAAGAAAAAAGGAATATGAGCCATGAGAAGGAAAAATAGCATTATCTTGAGCATTAAGTTAGGATAATGACTTTTGGTGCAGTGACTGTTTCTAGGACCTTGAAAGCAGTTGCCAGACAAGTCCATTCTCAAGGAAGAAGCAAAAGACATGAAATAAGAGAGATTTCTTACACAGGAGTACATTGACAGAAAGATAGTGTCTATGAAAATCCTTTTTATTTATTGTTGGTCACTCTTCCCTGAGAAAGGGATGGGTCCTTATCTTCCTGTAGTAGTAGAATTCAGTGGTTTCCATCCGTCCCTCCGTGGCAGTAAAATACTTCAGTGCTCAGGATGGCTGATGGCCCATAGTCACAGACACCCTTTTTTGCAAAAAAAATGATGTGTATGTTAAAAAAAGAAAAAAAGTATTGTTTTGAATTTTGAACTGACTTTTTTCAGACTCAAAACAGTGGGGAAAGCACACGTTCACGGTGCTAGTATATCACACTCTCCGCTCCTCCCTTCACTTTGCTCTCTCAGCACAAAAAACTTTTCCACATTCCCAGCCTGAATAAACAAGAACGTGGATTTCCCATCCTCATTACTCAATGGTAAAGAAAAGCAGGAAAAGGCAGGAAAAATTAAAAGCTATGTGTACGCAGTTAAACGAAGACATACTTGAACATACTCTGCCCAGGCTTTGAAATGCTTAGGAGCAAGGCAACTCAAATCAGAGCCGTGCTCATACATACCGCCTTTCAGCGCCTTCACATTTCTCTTGCACCGCTTATTCTTACTCCAATCCTTTGGAAAGGGATTATCCCAGGTAGTTAGTTGCAGGAACAGGGGTTTAGACTCAGTGACCCAGAAGGTCCTCTGAAGGGTCCAACTCCCTCCCCGGCCACAGTCCACAAGCTGCAGCTTTCCAAATAACGGCGTGTTCAACCTTTTCCTTACATACAACAACATCTTTTATTGAAAGCAGAAATATTTGTCTGTATCCTACCACTAAGTTGTACCACAGTGGCTGGGCAAAATAGCATTCCGTTTGCACGCGACAGAAAAGAGGTAACGTTGGCATCTGAAGAAAGAGTTTTATCTATAAAATCTTTTATTTTAGACTATTAGGCCTAGCTCTAAGTTACATTTTAACCATAAACACGGGAGAAGCTGTCCCAGATGGTGAATGTAAAATGTGCTGTAAATTTTAATGAAGCAAATAAGTCACTAATAACCATAATGCCAACACTGCTGTGTTTTTGGTAGATGTTAATAAAGCAAAATTAAAAAAGAGCATGCAGCATTCAAATAAGTGCCTAAGAAGCCTAATATAATTTGCTAATTCAGCTATTCACACTTTGATTGCACAGCCCCTGGTCATCTGCTCAAGTACAGCTGCTTCATGTAAAAACAAATAAAAAAAAAAGTTTTATTGTCCACCAGATGTCCCAGCTTGTAATACTTGCTGCTATATTTCAGGTCACCCAAGGTTCAGGCGCATTTAGAAATCAATTGTTCTTGGATGGCCAACCTTGTGACAGCGGTCGAGGGACGAGGGCCCTGGGTTTCATCCTGCTGGGACGTAGGGGAGCTCTTTTGTAGTGAAGGCAATGTGCTTTCGCGTTATGAATATCACAGGCACCCAAACCAGATAATTACTACTACAGCTCAGGGGAAGAGCTGGAGAGAGCCGGAATGGGAAGAATTCAAGGCAGCATACGCCCTGCCTCACAAGGCCACGGAAAACCCATTAACAGGGCCCTGCCAGGTTTGGTTTCTTTCCCAAAAATGAATTTATTAGTATTAAAGAACAGGTATCGACGCACAAGGCACAGCAGCCACTGCTGTTCTGCACCAGCGCTCTCACTGCTCTTGCTAGGGAGCTAGACCACATATGCAGTGCAGCCAGCGCTTCTCCCCAAATCACATCTAAAAATCAACGGAGCAGAATTATCAGCTGGAGCTAAACCATCTTGCATCAAGGGTGCCTGCTGGTGTGCTGCGCGTAGCAGGTTTGAACTCAGCAGGCAATGTTTTGTTTATGGATTTTACAGTGCTGACGACTAAGGAAAGGATGGACTGGAGGGAAGGAGAGCTTGTTTCCGCAAACACCTCTTCCTCCAGAGGAGGAAAAGGGCAAGAGCAAATGGAAGGAGTCTGAGCAGAGCCAGGGATCCCTGCCAGACCCAGGCGGAAGGCACAGCTGTAGCACACAGGCTCTAGCACCAGATTCCCATTAGGGTGAACTGTGAGAAAGGTGATGATTTTGTGGAAGGGGACACCACACCCAAAACACTATGTCTTTACTACAGAAGGTACAAAGCAACCTGAAACTTCCCAAACGTGTCAAGATGATTCAGAGCAACTTTTTCTTAAGTGGGACCTGCGCAGCTTGTCTTGGCAACACAAGCATCTGTTTCTCACCTTCTCTGACGATTTACAAGGAGCAGTATCTTGACAGGAATATTTTGCCAGGAATAATGTTGCGCTGCTATACATAATTTACACAGCGCTGCAGAAGACAGGAAAAGTTACACGTTTGTCAGGTGTCTACCTCTCAGTGTACGGTTCTTCTCAGAGCACTGAATTTTTGCAACCGTATGCAGCCACCACTACCCCCGGCGCTTCCACTTGCATTGCAATTAATAGATCAATGATTTGATTAAAACCTTTTCCTCTTGAGCTTTACTACTATTAGCCCCAAAATAGAGAACAACAGAAGCAGCGGAGGATTAGTCAGCTACTTATTGATTCAACATAAAACTAAAACTCCCTTCAGTCCTACCAAGGACCGAATTTTGGAAGGGTTGCTCATGTCCCTGGAGGGACTTTACATCTGAGCTCGGACAGCTTTAAACCATCAGTCTAGTTGTTCTCCAAAGCCTGCACTTCTCACGTTTGTTCCCACAGTCTGTCAGCTCCTCCTTGCCCATTTTTCGCCTCCCAGCATTTACTTGCTCCTCATCCCCACAGTCGACTGGCCACGACACCCATGCAAGCCAGTTTATCAGAGTCCCCTCTGCTCAAATCTCATTTTATTGCCCAGTCTCAACCGCTAACCACAACCACGTCCTTGAGTGCCCTGCAAAATCTCAGTCCTCCTTACATTTGTGCCTGCTTTCCAGCTGACACCGACAAAGAAATACCACTATATCTTTTCTCTTCCTCCATCTCTGTTCTGAAAGTTTATTCCCACCTACCTCTACTTCAGTAACCAGCCTGTGTTTCTGTGCTCTGCTTCTTGGTGGGGCACTAAACAGCCAACAACAGTCTGAAGGAGACGGAGCAAGAGCTGGCTCCGTTGCGTAGGCTCCGCTACAGCCAAGGACACGCAGGTACAGAAGCTACGCACGGAGCCCTGCATCTGCAGGGCCCTCTGGAATCCCCTACAGCAGGAACAGGACGAGAACAACATGGGACAAACCAGCTGCTAGGCTCAGGCTTGCTGTGACGTTGGGTCAGCCTTAACCGGCTGACACATCAAAGCAGCAGAAATATTGTTCAGGAGCGCAGAGAAGCGTACAATCGTCTAAAAGAGCGTTGAAGAGACTCAGGGAGAGCGAAATGCAATGGCTTCAAACAGTTCAAGGGATTAGGTCTGAAGAAGTTGGATCAAATTTTAATCATGTCAGGAGAAATCCACCTATACGCCCGAGGAGCAAAAGACCCAGGACTTGCAAACAGGTTATCGTTGCAAACGCACATCTTCCCATTTTCCACACAGCTCCCGTGGAAGCATGTGGACACGCTTCCCGGCCACGTGCCCAGCGCTCACGCAACGGCTCCTGGTTCATCACCAGTAGCCTGTTCTGTGCCTGGACCTGGCTTTGCTACAGGAAAGCTGGAAAAGCTTTGGAAAGCTGTCTTTTTATTCCCCTTTACCACAAGTTCCTAACAGCTGGGACAAGTGCTGGAAGGATTAAATCAAATTTTAAAGGAAACAATAATAATAATAAAAAAAAAAACCAAACCACAGAGGTGGGAGGGAGCAGAGAGATGAGAGGAGATACCAGTCCTCCGCGGAGCCAGGGCATGACAGGAGGGAGCAGGTGCCTCCCACCACGTTCCATGGAGATCCCAATACCAGGCTTTTCAGCCCGGAGTGACACCGGGAGCGTGCAGCCACCGTGAAGACAAAGACGAGCCCAATCTGCTCCGTGCCAGGATGGCAGCCCTGGAGACCCATCCCGGCTGCGATCCCTCTGCCTTGGTTGGCGGGCAGCGGCACGGCTCCGAGTGCCGCTCCTGGCTCTTGTACAGGCTCATACAGGCTAATCCTCTCGGAGGTTATCCTAATGAATTAGCAGCTACTGGATTAGACGGGATTCAGGCTGCAGCTGAAAGCTAAGCAAAATGTCCCCTCTATTTCTAAGCATCAAATTAGTTTCCAGCTCGCAAAAGTTTTTTGTTTTGGTTTTTTCCCCTTTTTAATCATCTGCTCTGTTGAAGTCCCATTGATTTGAATGAGAGTTCCGTTTGGCAAACTCTAAAATTTGAATCTATCTTCTTAAGATTCAGTGTCACTTTTAGGTTATTGCTAGCTCTCACAGTTTCATTGTCACACAGACAATAACAGGTATTTTTCAAGCTGCAAGAGTCCCGCAATTATATGACTGAAAAAACAATGTGACCCAAAGCTAATGGATCAGAAGACAAACGTAAGGAAACCGTGATTATTTGTCAAGTCTCATTTTTAAGCCAATTTTAGGAGATTTTGAACATTGAGGGTTGAACACTTTGTATCGTTGCCAGTTCCTTAAAACCAAATTTGTCCCCTCTGGTGTTTCAATTATGCAAACTGCACTGTATCCACAGACAGACAGTGTTTACACTTTCAATAACAGATCTTAATATCTAAGCAGACATGCAAGCAACTGTTATCTCCCCGTGGTTTCTTTGAGCATTTATCATAAAAGTTTATTGTTTTCTTGGGACTGTGCAATTAGAATTCACTCTTTATTGGCCTCTGTCATACTTTGAATTATCCATTACCTAGGTTGTTCCTAAACAGCTACTTTTGGTTCTCATTCCATTTGTGGTTTTCAGAGAAGGGTCAATTCACCTGATTCAATGGTGTTAGGTCTTGCGCTAGCAGAAAATAAGAATTAGGACTTCCATTTTCCAGCCCTTTTCAGCAGGTACAGGTCTGATCTTCTCTGAAGTCCACAGAAGTCAGTCACCCACAGGTACCTTCAGAAAAAGGTAACCTGAGGCAGGTTCTCAGCTGTCTGACGTCTGGTGAAATCACTAAATCAAAACTGGTACTTTCAGTTAGGCAACATCTGAGCATCTCACCCATATGGGTAAGAGAAAGCAATAGGACAGGAAGAATATGAGAAAGCCTTAAGTAGCCAACAGAGTACATGGCATTACACATGGAATACATGAATACTGCCAAGGGCCTTTTTTTTTTTTTTCCCCTGTCCCCCTTTTGTTCCTAAATGATATTTCGACTGAGCTTTTCCCTCTAGATTTCACAGTTCTCAGTCACCTGTGTAACTGTAGCTGATACTTCTTCTTCAACCAACAATAATCCCCCAGCACATTATTGATTTAAGACTCTCAGCCCAAGGACAGACATAGGGCTTGCCATTCAAATTACTATGAATATATTAGCATATGTTTTAAACTCTAGGGAGTTTTATTCTGGGGATGTTTTGCAATCTGAAGCCAAATTTGGATTTGCATTCTGGGTACACCATCACTGATTGCGACTGGACCTAAGCGGTCCCAGGTTTGCTGTATTTTGGAGATACAGGCCTATGTTTTTCTCGTAAATGCATATGTGTAAAGGAGGTAATAGATCAAATATTCCAGTCTAAAAAAAAACAACCCACAAATCCTAAAGAGAAAGCCCACCTAGAAGAAACACAAGCAAACTGCTATACAAGAGAGCTCCTGGCAGGTAAGTGCAAAGCACCGTTTCAGATTTTCACTTTACAACTTTGGCAGAGGGAATCTCTGATGATAGCTAAGTACATTTACCTCCGTACAGCACAGTGTACTTTGTAATGCAATGTAATGCTTCTCTTCCTTCCCCTGATTCTCACTCTTTCCACATCCCTAGCAGCACACACGGTATAGTATAAATGCTTCAAATAAATCGAGGGCGCAGTGTCTATGGAATAGCACAGAAAGAAACAAGTGCCTCCACAGACAACGGTTTGGAAATCAGGGCAGCACAGGTGAATTTGCTTTTGCAGCTACTGCAGAGGTTTCTATAAATGAACGTAACAAGCCCGAGGTCCATTGCCACGTCCCGTGATACAAGGCGTACCCAATGATGTGCTACCTCGGTACCTGTGCGGCTTCTGTGTTTTGGTCCAGATCACACATTCCAGTTAATTTATCTTCAGGGCGCACTAGGAAGATACAGATGTACCACCATCTTCTTAGGGACATGAAATGAAGCAAACAAAATCTGCGGCCTCCATCAGGCTACCTTTAATAAATAATTAAAATGAAATAAATATTAAAAAGGCAAAAACATACCAGAGGTACGAGAGTGGGATTCACCGAGGTACGGACTGTTTGCATGAATTCGGGTTTGACTGAAAATCCAGGTTTATTTACTTGGATGTCACTTTTATCAGCTCTACAATAATTGATTTTTACATTTTAATGCCAATAAGGCATACTACACTTTAAATTAAAGACTATCTGCTTCCCCCTCAAGAATGCTTCATCATCTAAACCTAGAGCACTTCTGAAAACTTCACATTAAGTGTCAATCTGTAGCATAAAAACCAAAATGACCCACTAGGAAAAACAAGCTTATGAATGCTACATGTAACTGCAATCTATCTGTAACTAGTGTGTTCAAAGGTTGGCTCATGAAACCCATTTCATTTCAGTAAGATGGTCTCCTTTCGCATTATATTTCTGCTTACTATTCATGGCCTGCCTGGGCAATACTCTGTTAAAATCCCATTTTAAAATCCCTGCTTGCGAGATGACATTTTAATGTGCTCATCTCCAGAGTTTTTCCTACGAAAGAACCGTGTCTGTTCTGTGGAGATAAAGCAAGAACACACACGGACTCAAAAACCCTCGCGAGGGGGCAGAAGTTCAATGTTCTCTGCACTTCTTCATTAAGTAGTTTGTTAATTAAAAGCCATTTTTGTTTGACAGAAGCAAAGCATTTGATCTGCTAAACCCTTTATACCTGGTCGGATGCTCATCCCTCTCATCCCCCATCACCACAGGACTACCTGCAATCCTCCTCAAACGCTGGTTCTGCTTTGGAGCCCACAGGGATTTTGCACAGCCGGAATTTATAGGAGTTCATACAGCAGGCTTACCTCCCCCCGCATTGTCAGAAGACGTCTGTTGACTTGCATTGACGCGGTTACGACCAACCCTGGGGAAACTTTTTCCCGGGTCTGCCCGTGCAAGGTGGCACTTGCCATCTCCTGACGTGTTCGGTGCCACGGTCTAAGCACAGCCGGGCAAACCGCTGCCCAAACACGAAAACTCGTGATAGATGAGTTTGTTTAAAGGCTGTATCAGTTACTGATGACTGGCTTAAAACGCCTGCTTTACCAGCACCACAAGAAAGCCGCCAAAGCAGTGAAACACCAACCATCGCCATCAGCAAGTGCTGATACTTGGCTAATAATTAACTTTCTGACCTATTTCTCTGCTCTTTCTGTCTACGTACCAAGCCATGAAAGATGAGGGGGCACACATATAAGTCACCTGATGGCAAATATATGCCAATATTCAATATTTACTTGTACTTTCTGATGCTGTTTTCACTCCCTTTGAATACAAACAGTTGCATGGAGAATAAAAGAAAACCAGAGCTAACCGGCAGGCTGCCTTTGCTGTGTACTTCTGCAGACACAGCCTCCTTCACAAGAATCATCCCACAAAACTTAATTCGTTCAGCAGCTAAACACCTGGCATTACACATCGGTGCTGACTGTGCATCAGGCTGGCACGTCGAAAGGCGATGCATTCCTCTTATCTTAGCATGGGTCCAGAAGTGCCTCTCTCTCTCGCTCTGCACTTAATATAGAAGCACCTGAGTCAGTGAATTTGTGGATGGCTAAAGATAGCAAGCCCTCCCTCAGCTCTGCAGCATAGAGCGGCCGGAGATAGAAACCAGCTGTGTCAAAACCAGAAAATATGGGAGACCTTGGCTCTCCCAGTCAAAACCCTCTTGCTCTCCCCTTTCCCTAAGCCAAAGTCAAGAGGACAATTAACGGAGCAATGGTAGCAGGCACCAGCACCAGCACAGGAGCCGTAACGTGAGCGACTCCGAGCGGAGCGACGCACACGGCTTGGGGACGGGCAAGACCTTCAGGGGCTGGACAGCCAACAAACCACTACCCGCATGGTCTGCATGGCGAACGCTCCTCTCTCGTGTACCTGCTCATTAGAGCAATGACGGACGCTTCTCACCTATGGCAGCAGGATTCAACTCTTTCCCTTCAAGGCTGTGTCTCAGATGCACGAAATGAATTCGAACTAGCTCATGTTGCAAGACATCAGCCATTCTCTAGCGGAGTTTTGATTTTCATAACTTCCTCCTCCTACCTGCTTGGTTCGACTTTCTAGAAACTTCAAGCAATCTCTAAAATGATTGCCTCCCACTTTTAGAGAAGAAAGATTTCCAGGGACTTCAAAGACATGAAAAAGAAAGCATTTCTGGTGAGTTTTTCCTCTCAAAAAGAGGAAAATCTGGATAAAAAGAAAGCAGTAGCAGTCATTTATTAAAATGAGTCCATGAAAGAAAAAAAAAAAACACAACAAAGTGCACAGCTTCATTAGCATGCAGTGTATCATGTAGGTAAGTTTAGAATGTAAATAAGTACACAGATTTTATTTTTAATTCTGAGAAATATGCAAAGCATTGCAACGCTGCAGAGGAAAGGCCCAAGTATGGATTTTGCCTTAGACATATCTCTAAAATAGTTATGAAATTAAAGCATTGAAAATGGACAGCAGCTGCCTTGTTAATTTATCAGCTAAAAGGAAGACTTATCCACAGAGTCATATAACCAGATTCCAAATGCTGACACCGATACAGAAGAAACTTGCAGTTCAGAGTCAAAGTCTGGGAAAAAAGATCGTGCCTTTGTATGTACTCATTATATATAATGCATAAAATTAAAAGGGACAGTGAATTTGCCCATGGCATATAGAAATTATGAATGCCTTCTGAAAGAAATTTAAAATATGGAGTAATTCTAGAAAGAATTTTATATTTATGAAGTAATAGTTTAAAAAATGTTCTAAAAATTATTTCACTATTATTCTGAGAAGAACCATGTCACAAAGAAGGATTTTTTGTCTTTTTTTGGTCCATTATCTCCAGATATTTTCTAAAGGTGTTTGGGGGAGCTCTGGTCCTCTGTTCTCTACCTCACATTCCTTCTCTACTTTTCTCCACATTTAAAAAAAGATGCTTTAACACACATACTATTTATTGAAGAAATGAAAAGGGGTTTGATAAATTAGAATAAAAAAACCCCACAGTATCACCTAGAACAATCTTTTTTGTCCTGTCCACAAGGCATTTTAGCCTCCTCTCATACACTGAATTTTTCAATTTTGATTGATGTCAACTGGGAATTTTTCCTCTTTTATTAGTTTGAAAACTGCAGAATTCATTATTTTATCAGCGTAAAAAAGCCGTCCCTCCTGATTTCATATTATAAATAGTTCATTCTTTCCCTGAAATTCTTTTTTACAGAGTCTAAATCTCTTTTGAGACCCCAATTTTTTCCATTATTTCCATTCTAAATATCAACTATGATTCAATACAGAAATTTCAATATCTGTGTGTATTTTTAAGCACCAAACCATTTTTTTTAGCCTACTAATTTCAAAACTGAAACTAGATGGGCCTCTTAAGTCTCTTCACCTCTTTTTAGGTCCCTCTAATAATCCCAGCCTCTCCTTACGAATCTCCATGACTGACAACAGGAATATCTAAGCAGCATAAATACAATCTAGCTTAAGATTTATTAGGTGAATTCTTAAAGCACACAACTTGTACATTTATGCAAGAACAGCACTCAAAAACCGACTGCATAGAGATAAAAACTTGAAAATAAACAAAATAGTTTCAGTTAGAAAACTTCAGAATTAGGCAAATCTAGTGACTGATGACTGCCTGCTTACATATTATATGCATCACCACCAATATATTTGCACTGTAGTTCCTAGCCGACGGTGTACCGCTCATACCAGCAAAGCTCTGGCAGATTAGGGAGCAGCACTGACAAGCTCCGAGAGGTGAGAGTTGCTATTTTTTTGCTCCCAGATTTTAAAATGCGTAAAAGTGAGTGTAATTCCAAGTTGTCAAAAGCAAAGTCTTTTACACACATTTCAATCTTGGACACATTCATTGGCAGTATTCTATGAAACGTCCAGTTGTTAGTAATAGGTTTCTTTTTCCATGGAAAAATCTACACTGTGCAAGACCAGTATCCATGTTTAATAATTTAGCCAAGGAAAACATGGGACCTACTTGTAATGAAGTCGAGAAGAGAAAGGTGACCGAATTCAACAGTACAAGATTCAATCCACAAAACCCTAAATCATATAACCTGGATATAAACTAAACTTCTGCCCTGAATCAGGAGAGTCAGCTCCTGGGGAGTATTGGTCTTACCCATTTAATAACGTATTCATGAAACATGACTTTTATTTCAATGGTAGTTATGCAACTGAGTATATCAGTTACGCAATTTGAGAGTCAATGCCTTGAAAGTTATTCTATTTATCCCAATCTGTGCATAGCTGGCCACCCTTATGCTAAGCAGGAAATAATGCTAGTTAAAATCAGAAAAAAAAAGTCTGTAAGGTCTATGAAACTGAAAACGTTATGATCTAACAGTCCTAAGCCACCGTTCCATATGTCACAAACCTTGTTTCCTTTAAAAATACATCATTATGGCTAATAAGGAAATCCGAGCAAACCTTCCCTATTTTTAATTGTGGTTCTAAAATTTAGTCTATTTTATCACATACTCACACTGAACATCAAAATTTTCAAGGAATATATCAGCAGGTTGAAACTGCATCTTGAATGAGCTAAATAAACATATTCCATCTTGAATTACTCTTTATCAATCACTGACTGTTCTCCTTCCTCTCCTCTGTTTATTCAATAATAATAATTTAATCAGAAAGACAAGCTATTTATAGGAAATGGAAGAGACATTCTGTGTTTCCACAGTGCCTAATTAAAAAAATTAAATACGTAATTTTCTGGAAATTTTCTGCAACATTTGCAATGAAATTGGGTCTTTTGCTAAACATTTCTGACATTTTTGATTATAAATCAGTTGCAAACACTTTCTCAAACTCGATTCATCTGAGACATGGAATGAATATTCATGAACACTGCTATTTCTAGTGCGCTTTCATTCTCTTGATGAATGTGGCTAAACATCTAAGGAATTTCAGAACCTACCTCAAAGCTCCAAATCTTGAGTTTGTGGAAGCAACACTTGCGCAGAACTTGGATTCTTTAGGCCTAAAAGAATAGAAGGAACACAAAATGAAATAAAAGGGAAAACCTATCAAATTTTACAGTTTCAAAAATATTTTGGAAGAAGGTATATTGCAGTAAGCCATAAAGACAAAGGAGTTTCTATCTTGTGCAAACTGTTTTACTCATCATTACTGGTACCTCTTAAAATACATATCTAAAGAAAGAGCTTCTAATACCTGTTTTCTTTGTACAATACCAAAGCTGTAGAGAACTGCTAATAATGGATATGAGACCTCAAAATTAACCTAGTCATAGAAAGACTGGAAAATATCTTAGCATATTACAAAAATGCCAAGTGACAATGTTGGAGGGGATTTATTAAAATTACGCTCAATAGAAAAGCAAAAGCGTATCATAAACAGTAGGAGACTTTTAAACTAACTCTTGTTTAAAGAACAGTGCATTTCTGTAGTATGTTTAACCGACTGGGACAGTCCTAATACTGCAATCAAAATAAATATAATTGATCAGAATGCAAATGACTGAGAATTCCTTCACTTGCTTAGAGAGGAAAGAGAAGGGGGGAAGCGAGAGATCTTTCCCTGTAGCAGCAAGAAGAGATGAGCGTGATACATATGAGTAGGACTCTGTTTTATTAAGTACAGGAGAAATAATAAAGTTTAAAATCAACACTGGAGAAACTTGACATCTGTATCAGAATTAAGACTGCAAAGAGACTTCAAGTCTCCAATATGGGCAAAACAAAGAGATTACTATTATTTCTAGCCACATTTTCATCTTCAGTATTTCCAGGTCTGAAAAGTCCTGGTCTGATTTGGGAATTTAATTTGCTCAACTCCACCGCCAACTAAAAACTTCTGGGGCTTTCAAAAATTATTTAGAAGCGAGATGAGGAGACAACATGACTAGCATGTATTTTACTTTTAGAATCACAGCGACCCACAGCTGTCCAAAAAATCTCAGGAGACGAGAACATGGAGAAACTACGGTGTGGAGCGGTCGCGGTGGTAGCTGGTAACAGTGCCAACTTGAGCATTAGTTTGTTCCCATGGAGTGGCCAACCAACTCAAATTAAAAGCAGCCCCCAGACACGGGTTAAGAGATGATTGATGTGGGGCGGGGGGTCAGTTAGAAGGGATTTAGGTGTATGCAGGAGGGATCTGAGAGACACCAGCAGCAGTCAAGTCAGAATTCAGTTAAATACTATATCCAAGGAGTGCTGGTGCTTTGAAGTTATCCTAGCAGGTCACTAAAGACTACTTTGTTCACAGAAGACCCACCTGTGAATCAGCATCAGCTTTTCATTTGCAGATGAAGCTTTTTTTTTTTTTTTTCTCCTTTTCTTTGTCAGCAGCGGTTAAACTGGGGGAATGAGAAGGACCTATTAAAAGCACCATCTACATTGACGCAGTGCAGCAGTATGTTCTTGGGTCCCTGCCTCCCCATTTTCCAGATGGGAGATCTGGTCAAAAAATCCCTCACCCTTCCTCCAGGCTGTGCTCCCAAATTTCCTTGCACAGAAAGGAAGAGTAGATCCCACTTGGAGGGTGGGGAAGGTGCGTCCTGGCGTGAGTCGCGATGGGGCCACAGAGCAGCACCCGACCTGACCGTTCCGGAGTGCCTGTGTCTGCTCCCGGAGCTGCAGTCCAAGGGATCTGAACAAGAAGCAGTCTGTGTTTAATTGCAGAGCCTAACGAAGACAGGAGCCTAGTGTCTGGCAAGTCAGGAGCAGAGACCAAGTGCAATGGGAGTTTTCTCCTCCTCCAACCAGTGCAGACAAGTGAGTATCAGCAGCACGTGGGGCAGTCGCCTGCAGCTCTTGCATTCAACTCCATTGTGCTAAAATGTCAAAGAGGATCTTTGCCAATGGCATAAACATTTTAGAGAAGCTTCAGGGAATATGCTTCAGTGCTTACATCTCTACTAGTTCTTGTCTTGCAGCACAGGAAAGATCCCTCAGAAACAAACGCCGGCTGTGACTTGCAGTGAAGACTAGGATTTCAGCTGTGAACAGATGAGGTTTTGGAAGGAGGGGAGGAAAAGAGTCAAGATTTGAGAAGTTACAGAAAGGTCAGACGCTTCCCTTGCACAGGCAGCTCTTTCTAAACAAACCAATGCCACACGGTGCTCTTCAAAATATAAATAACACTGTTCCTGCAGCATTTATAATCTCATACCCAAAGTTCCCAAGCAGCAGCAGAAGCCAGTTACACAGAGAAGAGCGTGACACCAAGGTCCAACTCGGCGTGAAGAAAGAAATGCCTCTCTTCGGCTCTCTCTGTGCCTGCCAGGGTGGTGATCACACTAAATGGGAGAAGGCAACAAAGGGGCACTCCAAGCATGTCGCATTTCGTAGCTGCGTGGCCTACGGGAGACACTGTTCTTCAAGAAAGCATCCTCTAAAGAATCAGTATGCCTCTTCCAAGTCAAAGCTAGTAACTTTTGAGACATTGCACGATGCCTCCTGACACCTTTGCAGAAGATATGTGAGAACACAAGTGCAAACAATTGATATTGGGAAGGATCAAAGGAATAAAAGAACATACAATGTTCATAACCAGCTAAGAACTCGGCAAAAGGAAAATACTGTGGTAAAGATCCATCTTATTCCCCACAAGGTTAGGTAGTCTTTGATTTTAAAAGATTAAGATGCACAGCTTTCCGTAGAGACTCTATTCCCATTCCAGCTCTTAGACAGACATTACCAAGCGGACAACAAATTAGAGACACACACATGCACGTATACTCAGGAGCGTGATGTCCCAGAAAGATAGCCAGCCTTGTTAGTTTTTCATCCATTATGCAGTACGTACATGACTGCAGTAGGATTGCTGAGAGTTACGAGTTATAGGGGTCTATATATAAACCTAATACAAGTTGTGCTCTCACTTAGAATTTGAATTAAGTAGAGCAGAGTATACAATGTGGCTAATTGCATATATTCTTCCCTTTATGCTCACATACAATTTCCTTTCGTCTTAAGAGCTGTGTTGGAACAATGAAGAGACTATGCTAGTTTTTATTTTGTTAGCATTTATTTTATGAACTGTGTTCTCATACTACCTATTACTGCTGTCAAGAACCATAAAACTTTAAAGAGAAGCTCCACTGACTTTGTTTTCCTTATTTTATGCTATTGTGGCTCTGTCATGAAAAAATATTAAAGTGGACAAACATTGCTTCTCCATTTATGGCTTCGTACAATTGTTGCAGAGTGAACGATACCCAAATAAATTCTTCCCCCCC
>JANZLQ010000030.1:23357902-23368276 GCA_026212715.1 Elanus axillaris
GGGGGGTGTGTGTTTTTTTGTTTGGTTTTTTTTTTTGTTTGTTTGTTTGTTTTTTTTTTTACACAGCCAGCACAGACCTTAATCCTCCATGAACACTTGCTGTGAAGCACCACTATATTGGTTTCACTTTGACTTCACTTTTTTCCTTCACAGAAGCAAGTGAGCAGAGAATACATTTTAACAGAGCAAGCTGAACAGCTCAAGCATTCTGTTCAATCATCCATATAAAAAAGAGCAGACAAAAATAACAGTTTCTTCATGTCCAACAGCTCATTTTTTGTTTTTAGAAGTACTAAAGAGAAAAGTCAGAATCCAAAAATTCATGGAGATCAAAAGAAGTGCTGATGGACCTGAAAGAAAGAATTTTCAATGCACTTGAAGTGTTCATTTCTGAAATGTTTTTTTCTGTTTTTTTTCAGAACTGCCAACAAACTGAACAATCTGTTCTTTACAATCTATGATGCTCTTAAATTCTGCTACACCAGCACATTAAATTGCAAATGTCTTGTATCAATCAAAAGTGGCTTCTCAAGGAGTTATATTCCTTGATGATAATCCTACCTGTACTGAAGAAGTGGCTAAAGTCCTTTCTATACCTTTTATATTTGATAAAATGATTGCACAATATTTTTGTTTCGTTTTGCCTCTGTAGTTGAATTTATTTAAAATAGGCCTGACTGGCTTATTGTTTTTACTAGGAAGCCAATCCAGTCTTCCTGCAGGGGGACAGTTCTTTTCTTTATTCCTCCCACATCATCACTGTGTTTGAATGAGCGAGCTTTTCTGGATATCCCCTAGTTACAGGTCTGCAGGAAAGGAAAGACCTTTCTCTTTCCACTCTTAATAATAAACTACAATAAAAAACTTCCTAGAAATGGTTTAAAAAGCATAAGCCTACAGCACAAGGCATTTTTCCAAGAACTTGCCATAGAACCCCTTTCCTTGGTCGGCCATGACTCACACACTTTTTAGGTTTTATGAAAACTTTTGACCCTTGAGGATAAATATCATCCTCAGCACATGGGGGTGGGCTCAGTATTGTTGTTGGGGTTTGCAGACCATTTTAAACTCTTGAATCAAAATGTCATTTTTTAATTAAGCCTTTTTTTTTTTTTTGTGGTTGCTTATAATACTGCAGAGCTCTGTGCTCCTTAGGAATAAAAACAACTAATTCCATTCTTTTTTCCCCAAAAATTTCAGAGCTTCGCTGAGGGCTTAATTTTGCCCTCAGCTAGTAACAACAGTAACACTTTGCAATTTCAGAGCAGTCTTAAGTAAAATCAAGCTGTGTCCTCATGAAAAAAGAGGAAGCATTTTGTTGGTTTGGGGTTCTTTTTACAGGTAGTGCTTCACACAATTTCCAACAGGGAAAAAAAAAATTAAACAGGATTTACAAACCCAGTGCATTTAATATATCAGGACCACCACTCATACTGCAGCAGACAATGGTCAGGGATGTGGTGGCAGAGAGCAGGGAAAAACAGTTGTTGTGTGTACCTGGAGGTAGGTCTATTGGAGCTGGCTTCGAGCTTCATCTCTCTGCTGCGATGACCAGCCAGGAAAGAAGTTCCTGTGCCAATCCTGAGAAAGAGCAAAATATTGAAGCACGAGCAGAAAGACAGTCTTACGTTTCCATTACAGAGATATTTGTTGTAACTAATTTAATGCTTAAGCGGGACTTTTTTGGGGTAAAACCCAGTATCTTTCTCGTGCTCGATTGCCACCTTCAGAGAGTAGCACATGCTAATTCCCAAACACGGGCACATCAGCCCGCAGAGCGCAATCTTTCTCTCGTCAAGGACAGTAAACCTGACAGACGCAAGTTCACACCTGCTGCACCCAAACTCCCTTTCCCTAATTACAATGAAGACCGACATCCACGGAGACGACGGCAGCCCTGTATAAGCAAGGTGGTTATTCCCCCCGCCGATAGGGAATGTCCCCCCGGTACTTGCGGCTCCGGGCGCAGGAGGAGCTCCCTCGAGGTGACTTTTTTGAGGGCAGTGCCCACGGGAACGGATCTCCGGCCGCTAGTGGCATCACGCCGCTTGCGCAACGGCAAACATCGGGAGGGAAGATGAGGATCAACATTTCCTTTGATCCACTAGAGACTACAGGTGCATACATCCTCACCAGCTGAAAAGCACGTCTGCTAAGCCAAACTGAGGACTCCTTTCCCGGTACCCTCACTAAACCAGGTACCAAGCCTTTATTCCTAGCTCTCACACTCACTCCCTGCAGCCCACTAAAGCAAAGCCAGCCAACGTCGCTTGGAGCAAGGGAAAGGAGGAATGTTTCTGCCATCTTGGCATTGACCAGCTCATAAAGCAAGGAAGTAACGTTGAGGCAGAGCTCAGTATGCAGGCAGAGATTCACAGGGACTCTCATAATGCCAAATTATTTTTTTTTTTTTTTTGCCCCCTCTGGGTGTAACAGATTACAATTAGGCCCAAAGGGATTTTACTTTCATTGATGCTCTCAGTGGAAAGTATGTTTATGTCAAGAGATCACTATGTATTCTTAAAATTAAGAAATCTGGCCAATTATACTCCAGGGCTTTACAAATCCTGCAGGCACGCAATGTGTTACTAACCATTAATTTCACCACTATCAGCATGCTAAAGCTCTGAAGATGTGTACCAGGAATAGATAAGAAACTACATCACTGCAATAGGAGGAAACCTCCAGGCTGCCCTGCTCGGAGCAGCTCTGGCTATAGGGCTTCGTGCTCCTCAGTTTGCCATCACATGGCAACACAGAGAACTATCACCTTGGTAAACCAAAGCAAAAACCCCATGGAATTTCATCCCCCTAGAGAAACAGAGCTCTTTTTTTCAGGGCTCATTTTATGCTCTCATAAGAATCTGAAAGCTTCAATCACTAAAACATGAACAAATCTACAATAAACTACACACTTGTATATGCGTTACTTATTTCAGGCTGCCTTGTTTGTAAGTCAGAGGGCTTAAATGTTTTGTCTGTCTTTTCATTGGAGGAAGACCAGGGAAGTTTTCCTGATGTTTTGAGGGATATCTCAGTCTCAGGTTAAGTCAGGAGAGTATTGGAAACAAAGCAAAGGCTGAGTTGTGCAACAGCACGTTTAGAACAGCGCTACAGAGAAATTAAGTGTCCTTAGAAAGTTATCTGACTTTTTTATTTTAAAAAGCTTGACCAAGTATTTTTCATCACTGTCCACGGACAGAAAAGGCTGAATCCTTCATCTAAACATCACTGGTGTTTTGATATTCAAATCCAGGTCAATCCCAGAACCGCTGGATTATTGGAAGGTTTGATTTAATTCTGCATTATGCTCTTGATGCCTACAAGGCTCTGTCAAGTCCGGACTTACTTTGCACAAGGGGAAAGCTATGCTTGTACAGCACAAAGGAAATGTCAGTTCCTGTCATTTTCCACCCCTGTACCCCAGTCCGACAGATATTTTTTTTCCTTCTATGGACTTAAATCAGCTACTAATCAGAGTTAATTTCCTGTGGAAGATGATGTTAGAAAGACATCAATTCATGCAAAGCCTAAAATCCCAATCCAAACCGATCACTAGCAATTAAGCAGGTTCCAGAAGAGTGCTGGAGAATATGCCACCACAAACACATATAGCATCTGACTCTCTAAGATAAATATGTGCACCAGCTATAACAACAGGACAGGAATAGCCACATTTAAATACTTAATAAAATACTTCTCTAATCAATGGCCCAACATCCTACACATAGGAAGTCTTTCCTCATTTCTATGGTGATGAGCTTATACCATGAAACTGGAAATCTAATTACATTTGCTTGTAACTGTGACCACAGAATATAATTATAGCTATCACCAGCCAAAATAATTGGACAGCTGTTCTTTAAAAAGTCTTCTTACTTGACTGGAGATACTCTGATAAGAAGGAATTCAGAAATCTAACCATTAGCCTAAACAGAGAGGAAGAAAGGAAGGAGAGGGAGTGTTTGCTTAGAGTATCAGGGAACATTTGAGAAACATGCATTGAAAAAGGAGCAAAAATACAGAATTTAAACTGTTAAATCAGCATCAGCATTGATATTGGTATTTAGAAATTAGTTCAGATGGAAAGCAAAATTATAAAGAAGTAAGCTTTTCTCAGTTGCATTATTGCGTCTGAAGGAATAAATTTTAAGAGAACATGAATTTGGCTGGGGACAGTGCAAGACAGTCTAGTGACAACAAAAACAACCAGAGGAGACATATGGAGGAAAAGAAAAGGAAAAAAAAAAAAAAAAAGGAAAAACAAAATACAAAACCCAAGACAAACAAGAGGAGAAGGCTAGTACCCTTCTTGCCTTTTAGTCAGCTCCAAAATACTGTCAGCTTTCCACTCCCAAAAATGTGTTAAACAATTTCCTAGCAAAACACAAGACTCTGCTGTACAAGCAGCAGGAACAAGTCAAAGGCAAGAGAGACAGTAAGGGCAGTAACAGAAGTAGGACAAGACCCCCAAGGCAGCAGTAGTGGCTTTAGCACCTGCCACATCTTCTTTCCTCACCAGCCACAAAGCAATAGGAAAAAGAAAGAAAGAAAAAAAAAATAATTTAAAAAAAAATCTTTTTTTTCTCCTTGGCAGATGAATCCTTTAATTCACCACCCGCTGGCCAACTCTAACAGCGGCATGCAACGTCCACGAATGCATTGCAGGAGACCGGCAAGGAGCCCATGGAGTCTCTGGCACCAAGAGCTTCTGCTCAGCCAAAGGAAGCAATAAACCCTGCAGCGGTCCCCCACAGTTTTGAATCGGCTGCTGACAGTCTTCTACACGCCGTTCCTGACTCAATTAAACAGCAGATTGTGGCATCGCCGGTGATCCAGGCACCGCTTTGTTGGGAGGCTGGGACGGGGGGGGGAAGCCCCAGACGTGTCGGTGGGAGATCAGGACCTGGCCTGTTCCTCCTTTTGGTCTTCGGCTGCTTGGGATATAGGAAGAACATGGCCAGGATTGGCCTGGTGGGGAGTGGGAAACAGCAGCAGCAAGTCAGAGGGTTAGGAAGAGAGGACTCGTCTCTTACCCGTCTTCTTAATCCAAGAGACTTTCACACCTAAATTTTAAAGGTCTGCCACAGCAGAGTTACTCTAAGCATCAAGGTAAGGTCTGGCTTCGAACAGCTCTCAAGTTGGAAACTTCCACAGAAAAGCGGAGATGTGAAGCAATCTCTCCGGCGGGTGTTGTCACTGCCAGCAAAAGGGCCCACAGGAGCAGGGTGGAAGGAACCAAAACCAGATATATTGCATTACGACATGTTTTCTAAAGGCAGACACCTAGAAGCCAAACCACAAAAATAATAACAGCAGAATCCAGCCTGAATACACCATAACACCACCAAACACAGTCACTGCTTTTGAAACACTGCAGGCAAATTAAAAACAACAGCAGAGCCATGGAACCCTGACTCACTAATTTTGGAATATTTGCATATATTACTTTCATATCAAAAGGCTCCTCTTAAGGAAAATAGGAAATGCAAAATATCTGTAAAAGATCTTTTTCACTTGAATGTCAAGTCTGCTTTTGATGATTTCCAACACATGATTAATTCATCAACACAAACAATTATACACAAGCAAATCATATGCAAGCAAGGAGAATTAGTAATATTTTCTGTATGTACAAGCTTGCACTGAATCTACCTTTAGTCTGTAAAAACATAACATAGATCTTTTCCAGATGGGTTGTGAACTGGGTTTATAGTTGAGATTTCCCCTAAAGTGCCGTTTACGGTACGTTGGAAGAAAAAACATTTTTACGTTTAAGCAGCAGCTCTCCTCTTTCTATGAATGGTATGCAGTAATAAAATGAGCAGTCGGTAGAATAATGCCCTTAACCACTTCTATTTCATAAGGGATGTGATAAAGGCAAGTACAATTTTCCAGCAAAGTCAGCTAGCAAACAAACTCATATTTGGGGGGACACAACGGACCGTGCGTGTTCTCCGTGGCAGCTTTCTTTTCAGGATGCAGGCATGGCACAGGAGAGTTCACCACTACGATGGTTGTGTTTCTTCTAGCCTGTCCCATGCACTGAATGGGACAGGAGGCTTCAGAACACATAGTGTGTGACCATGTAATTTTATCACTGCATATGCACAAGGGGGAAAAGTTTTGAAATGTAGGCTAACCTACTTTAAATACCATAACACTCAGAAAATTGGTTTCATAACCTAAAAATAAAATTTCTTTTGTGATGCTATGCCACACATATGCAATGCATATGCTTTCCCACTGTCCCTTGCTTCTTGAAAATTGTCACCCTCTGCAGATGCCACGAGATATGGCGAAAGGGCATTACCCATCCTCTCCCCTCTTCCCGTTAAGTAAATTGTTTAATTAAAACTGACCCAGGAGGAAGGGGGAAAAGAGGTATTTTTCTGCCCTTTCAGTGAGTTAGATCAGTTCATCGGGGAGCACCAGGGCTGCCACAGAAAGGATGAGGGCAAATTGCACATCCAGAAAAAGTTAGACCTCTTCTTTTCAGCATCAGCAGGTTGCTCTGTGCTCTCAGCCTTAAGCTGAACTATAATCTAATTAAGTAAAAAAAAAAACAAAAAACAAAAAACCAAACACAAAGCCACGCTCTAACTGTTAGTCATCAACAGGGGAGGTGCGCTGCACATGCAGTGCTGCACAACAGCACATGATACAAGATTTCTCCTCATTAATTAGCAGCAAGAACAGACTTATTTCTTCTGAGGAGGCAAGGAAGTAGCAGCAAGTGTGGGAGAATAGGTTTCTGGGTGAAAAAAAGAAGGAAAAGGCCAGTGAGGCTCTCTTCAGTGACAGCAGTGGTCAGGCACAAGCACTGACTTCTACTCCAGTACCTGGTGGGAGCTAAACACCGCATCACAGACACTGCCGAGAATGTAACTGCTGGAAGGGAAGCAAGGAGTGGGCAAAAATTTGTGGGACAAGGGAAAGTACTTCTCTAGCTCAAGACAATGCTATGAGAGCTGTAGCAAACACTGGTTGTATTAAAAATTCTCAAGAAGGTAAAAATTCTGATGAAAGAGGTTAGAAATATAACTGCAAGAATAGCAAATAGTCTTCCTATAACAGATAAGACCTTGGGCTTGTCTCCTCTCCTCAAAGGGAACAAGTTAACAGGTAATGCAACAGATCTCCTCCAGCTTTGCTCAGAAATTTGTTCAATTGCAGGAAGTGTTCTACAAGAGTGATTTTATATGTATTCCAGCACTTCATAAAGAAAAATATAGAGGAACCAAATTGCTTTTCACATTTCTGTTTTCATTCCCTATGGAAGCAAAAGAAAAATATCTGTAGGACATGCAAAAAGGGAAAAGACTCATATATTTTATTTCGTTTTATTAGGGCAACACCAGCTGCAGTTTTTTTTAAGTTCCATTTAAGTCTGGATTTGAGGAAGTGTTTCAAAAGCTGTTTGCACCACGCTGGACCCAAGGGCCACTTCACAGGTTTATGAAGAGTGCAGGAGCCATGGGAAGCCGCTTCTTGCCAAGCTTACCCAGGGAGCTCCTGCCCCAGCATCTGCACTAACTATAAACTGTACTGAAGGATTAGCAACCCTGAAACTTCTTTTTGTGGATCTGTCGGTGGCCATATTTGACTGTCAGAAGAAATATTACCTTTGCGAGGTTGTAGCCGGAGTCATTTGAAAACCTTGTTACCCTCTGCAGATGGTAGCCGAGTGACAATCCAGTAAGACTCAGACACGCTCCGCAGCTCTGGGATAATCACGGCAGTAGGACTAACGCAAAACTAGGGTTACAGCTACCCACAGAAGCCAGAAAAACATCTAGAGTCTGCGTGAACATCTCAATTCCTTGTTGATATGAGACCTAAAAACTCAGTATTCCTCCCCTTATCTACTCCCCCCCCCCCAGCTTTTTTTTTTTTTCCCCAAAGCTAAGAAAAACCTCTGTTCTTAGGCCAAGAGAGAGACATAGCTAATGCCATGTCATCAGTCTGACTCAGGAAAAGTGGACTTGGAGGCATTTCCCTGCTGCATAGTCTAGACACAGCTAAGGAAACAGCTTGATTAGAGTAATTGAGCAGTAAAAACCTTCATGAGAGTTGAAGGTCTCTGAAAGCACACAGGACAACAGAAACAGATTGAGAACAGTGCTGTACCCTTAAGCAAGAAGAAAAACAAAACCAAGATAAACTCATCTCTGATAATAGCTGGCACATAAACGCTTGCTCTGTCTTGTTTTTCTTAATAGCTTTTTAAGTCAGGCAACAGGCAAAACTAGGCAACAGAATTACAGGAATTTGAGGAGTACTGCACACTACCGGAAAACAAATCATTTTGGAGGAGACACAAAGTAGATAAGGACAAAACAGACGCAAACTGTTATAGAGCTTAGGAGCCTGTCTCACAGATGCAAAAGGGAGTCAGGAAAAGGGCTAAGCATGCTCAGGGGGAAACCCTGTCATGGCAGACCGGGCAGGCAGATCACTTCCAAGCTCCAACTTCAATTCTTGACCACACAGCTGGAATTCTAGTAGCAGAAGTGACAGAGTCCCCTACTGAAGCTGAAGGAGGACTCCGAACTGGCACCCATCCAAACCTGGGCACGCCAAGGCAAGTCAAATGCGCCTGCACCATCTCCAGTACGAGAAAGAGAAAGGAGGATGAAGCCCAAGTTGCTTCACTAGCTCCATCAGCACACGCATAGGATGCTCAGAGAACATGCCAGACTAAAGAAACTCTACACTGGTCCAGCAAAGGTGGTTTGAGGCAAAATATTAAAATAAACCAGAAGGTTTAAGTGTTCCGTTCATCACAAGTGCATGGAAAAGTGCCACCAGAGTAACATTACTACTGGAAGGGAAGGCATGGGTGGGCAACAAAAGGTGGGGATCGAGTGTGATGTGCTTAGAAGCAGCTCTTGCACGAGACAATTAATGTGGTCTCTGCAGAGGTGTATCACTGTATGCGAGTTCCTATGAAACTGTGTCTCCCTGCTGAAATACAGCCAAGCAACATACAGCCTCTCTCTAATATTAAAGGGTGAGATAAATGGACTAAGGAAGAGGCATATAAGGTAACGAGAAAGAACAGAAAGGACAGTTGCACAATAGAAGCAGCAAAATATAAGGAAAAGTGGAATTATTAAAAAAAAATAACAATCATTTCAGGGAGGCATGCGAACAAAACTAGTTCTCAGATTTAGGCAGCAATTCAAGCAGCTGGTTTTTCAGCCTTGGCCTCCGGAGGAGTTGGATCCCCGCTGGAATAGCACATGGACTTGGAACATTTTTCAAAAACTGGTAAATAACCAACAATTGAAACTTTAGTTCCCACCCTCACCATGCATTTATATAGATTTGATAATGTTGAGTCATGAAAGCGTGGGTGTCCTAGCCTGCCTGTTGGGTTGTAGCCACCACAGGAGGGAAACAGGTTTTTGGAACAAAGATGTGGAAGGTGGCCACAAGTGAGCTGATCCATCCCAAAGAACAAGCACACTACTGACAAACAATGGAAAGGCTGTGTAAGGGCCACCATGGCACAGAAAGCAATCTTTCCACCTCCTAAAGAAAAGGAGTTACGTAACATACAGGGGAATTCCTGTTATAGGAGCAGATGCTTTAGAAAATGATGCCTGCTCTGGGTGTCCTTCATAAACAGAAACATCTTAAATCGCTTTCCAATAGACATCCAATAAAGGACTATATGCCCTGGTAGAATAACATTTTCTGGGTACAACAGTGTGCTTTAAACAGTTTTCTGCAGTACTTCAAATGGTAGAAAGCTGTGTTTTGGATGGCTCAAGGACACAGTCCTCAATGAAAGCCACAAACAAGGACACAGTACTTTAACAGTTCCATAAACACTGATGTCCTCTACAGGAGGCTGAGCCAAACAAGCCTCCTCTGAACGCCTGCAGCCTTCCTGCCACATCTCCTCTGTGCATTCAATAAAAAAAAAAAAGAAAAAAAAAAGGAAAACAACAGCAAAGGCAGAGTTAAAAGAGCTCCCTTGAAACTGCATTCTGCCTATTTTATCAGCATGTGTATCCATGTCAAAAACAAAGAGATCTCCAACAAAGTACTAACTAGCTGTGCTGCCACAGAGTCATCCCTAGCTCAGAGCTGCCATGTATTTTGGTCAATACTGAGCTCCTACCGTCAAAATAGTAACAACAGTCATCATCTTCTATCATGCCTCTCCAGGCATTTGGCAAATGCTTGCCAGATAGATGTTTTTTTTTCAAACTACTTTGTGAGTCAACGGGTAATATATACCAGACCATGGAATGTAATTTCATTTGGAAAGGTTATCTGCTCTCCAATTTCTATTCTGAAAGCAGATCATGCTTCCGTCTACTTTCAACCAGACATTTCACTGTTGGTTCCCCACCTCCCCCC
>JANZLQ010000030.1:23368376-23380116 GCA_026212715.1 Elanus axillaris
GACATTTCACTGTTGGGTCCCCACCTCCCCCCCCCCCCGTTTTTTTTTTTTTAATAATGGCTTAGTGTCGCCAAGGTTACCAATCATTTTTCCTTTGGTACACCTGAATATATATCAGGTGTATTGTGCAAGAAACACTGCTTATTATGATGAGGAATAGGTATCTGTGCATGCCATACTAGAGGTAGAAACCCATTCAGTCATGACTCACCTGTTCTCTTGTCCAAAGTTTCTAAGGTTAAGAATTTTTTTTAAAGCACACAGAATTATTGCAACTTCTACTGTACAATTTTTATATGTACTCATGTAAAAAATTGTTACCATTTATGCAGAGGTATAATTGTTGCTGCCCTCTTACGGGCATAGAAGTCAAAGCTATTACTCTAAACAGATTAATGTGAATTCTATACTCTACAGTATTTCAACAGCTCAGCCACCAGTTTTAATTAACAGCAGACAGAGGTCATTTATGTGCACGTAGAATGTGTTCTTTGCCTGTTATTTATTTGCAGTCTAGAAAGAGTATGCACCAAGTAAAGCTAGGACAGTCAAGAAAACTGTAGCACTTATTAATGACTTAGTATTAAAAAGAGAGATAACATTATCCAGAAGTGAATGACATGCACTGATTAAAAGACTGAAGTTAATTTACCCTATCCCAGATCTCATTCTGGGAACTTCGTACTTCCTTCTGTAGAAGGAAAAAAAAAAAAAAAAAGAGCAGCACCAGATGCAGAGGGTATGTATATTGGATTTGAATATATGTATATATATGGTAAGATTTCCTAAAAATTGCTGGCAATGATACAGTGACTCCAGTGGTTCTCTGTCTTTTCAGTCAACCATGAAGACGAATGATATACAATGACAGATATGTAATCACCTGTTAAGTGCCATCAGTCATGCTGCACTCCTAGTCGATTTGCCCACGTTTGCAGGTCTTACTCCCTAAGAAAAGGTTAAATTGGCTGGTTTTTTGTGGCCTCCCTAAGAGGAGCTGCCTTCCAGTAACAGAGCATTTTAATCTTGTCAAGCATTGTATTCAGCACCCATATGAATCCAATAAAGTGTTATACACACTTGGTTCACACTTCGGTGTTGTCAGCATAGAGATAACACCCCTGCCTCTCCCCTCCAACTCAGCAGGATTAGTTAGGCAATTCAATCACCGCTGAGTTTTGCCTTAGAGAACCCCCAATAGCAAGCTGAGGGCCAAGCTACTATGCCCGCAGCCGCTCAAGTTAACACCAAAGAATATTTGGGAGTTCAGCAGTGGAAGGAGGCAGTCACCAGGCTGCACCTACCCCAGCCAGCAGCGCAAGCCCGGTGCGTCCAGCTCCAGCCCTCACAACCAGGGAAGGATGAAGCGCTGACAGCTCGTGAGCGAACCAAAGATCGTCATCTCCCTTCAGATGCTCAAGATGAACATTTTTGGTTTAGAAAGTATTCAACCATATGAATAACATTTAAGTGCTTTTTTAACCTAGGGTCCCATTGCAAAATTTACTCAGTGAATAACTGCAAAGGGGAGTGTTGAGCCCAGCATATGAGATTTTTTGCCCTTCACAGAACATTTTGAGTTGGGAGAGTTTAAAAGAGCTTCTGGAAAGAAAACGGTGCCAAAAGAACAAACCACAAATAGAAACAGAAGGATCTGATAACAACACTAACTAGCTAATATTATGCAGAATATTAACTGCTTTCTAGATTAATCTTCAATTTTATTCCAACACTTGGAGTAAGGTCTGTTGAAAAGGCACTATAGTGGATTCAGTTTCTCATGCCATATCAGGTACCCAGTAATTCCAGGCTAGCACTAGATGGGCAAGCCAAAGATCGGGCACTTGAAGTTTTCAGGTTTTAGCTAACAACATCGCAAAGTTCTCCACAAACTCACCGGCTATCCTAAAGCTGTTTAGAAACGGATTTTTCATCGCTAACATTAATGTCATTACCCCATTTTTACATTAGCCTAATGTTAACACTTAATCAGCCAGAGAAAAATGGCTGCAGCAAGAGAACATATCTTTATAAGAAATCACACTTATAAAAGACAGAACATTAGGGAAAATTTAGTAATGCTTTTTTTGTCCAGCGGTTAAATGAATAGCTGTTAGACACCGGATGTAGAAATTAAGTAAAATACTATGACACTCTAGACCATTTACTAAGTCTCCATTAGAAGACGATATTAGCCAACAGTATTTTATCTTCTCAGGATTATTTCTTTTTGTGGTCGATGAAGGGAAGAAAAAGAAATCTCAGAAAAGTCTTTCATTTTAGAGTAGCAAAAGCTGCAAAACTAAGAGGGCCACAAGAAGTCACACTACATGCAAGGGGAGAGGAAAAAATCGGACATGGATTGGACAGATATAATCTACACCTAGAGAAAAAAAAAACCTTCCCTAGGTGACCTGGGAGACCACTCTTCAATCATCTCATTTATACAACAACAAATGTGTTGTTTACAAGAAAACCAAGATTTGTTTTTCCACTTCTGTATTATACATAAGCAGCTCCACACAAGCATAAAAGAACAGGATGCAAGGATCAAAAACATTCACAGCCTCAGTGCTGCAATTCAGTATGAGTAGACCACCTAGAGAGGCAAAGATGGAGAAAAAGGCAAACCAGGGATATCTTTTACTGGTCATCAGTACAATAGTTAAACAGATTAAAGGCTTCTGGATTACACTACGAGATGGAAACCATAATGAATCACTGGATGAGTTAGCTAGACTTTTAGCTTAGGCTTGACTTTAAGAATCAAACCACTGAAAGCTCAGGTCAGTCTGAGCGTTAGCAACTCCTAAGAACTCAGCCTACAATCAGAATAACCTCTGAGAAAGAAGAAAGTAATGCAGACAATAGGAAAGCTTTAAAATAACTTCAAAATAATTCATATGACAGAACAGTACATAAATCGATTTATGTAAGCAAATATTAGGGAATTAAGAAATCCAGTGATGAAAGGTAGATGGCAGCAAGTATTTAATTAATGACTGTGGGAAAATGTTGTGTAGTGCTAGAAAAAGTGACATTAAAGTCACTTAATTGAGGCTTAAAGCCCTCGCTTGTAAACGAACATATCTTAGGAAGGATCTTTCTAGGAGGGGCTCACAACAGACCCAGAGATTATATGCACAGATGTCCTGACGTAGGTTCAAGAGGTAAAAGCTACTGGTGAACCTGCCAGCACTGGAAATAATGAGTGTGGGTTGCACACACACACACACACAATTTGTTTTTAAAACTGACGGGAAATTCCTGCTGCCCCAGCCAACAGGAAGGACTCGGCAGCCCCGAGCACTGCTGGGTCCACAGTCTTTGTAGCTCAAGTAGGCACAGCAAAAGCTGAAAGGCAGGGAAAATGGAGGGAGACAAAGCCAACATGCATCTATGGAGCACAGCGACAAGTGCAGCACAGCACAGAGTTCCCTAGAGCAGCTCAGTGGCACCAAGATTGTTCTGATACAGTTCTCATACAGCACGAGAAAGCCTCTTTAGAGGCAGCAATAGCATTCATACAAGATGCCAGACCTCCCACTTTGAGCTGAAAACAAGGGAAAAACAGTTCTACTTACAGTAGCTACCCTGCAAGTTCGTTCTGAGTGTCTGCTAAAACTACAGGGAAGAAGGAAAAAACACAAAACCAAGTTTCAAATCTGAACCTGAATCTGATGCAGTGAGTTGGGATGGAGTTGTGAAGAACATCAATACGCAGTTTTCTTATTTTTCAGAAATGCTTGCTTCTATACCAGACTCCTTATCACTGTTCAAGAACTCAAGCTTGCCAACTGCCAGGAGGAGCTGATCCCCTTCTGTCTCCTCAGGCAGGAAAGAAGAGGTTTCGCTAGCCTGCCCCACCACTGAGCATCTCTCTCACTTCTCCAGGTGTGGAACGCACCTCCTCAAACTCACCTAGGCACGCTTCTCACACATTCAGCTTTCCAGCCAAGAAATCATTTCCTGAAAAATGCTCCCCCCTTTTCCTCTCCAGAAAATAAATCCTACTGGGTTCAACCAGCTCTACACAGCAATAATACAAAGATGTCTCCATAACTGTAATAATACAAGTTCGCACATCACCCACCAACCCTCTCTCCCCTTTGGCTTCAGTACAAGCTTTTCTAGTCTTTTCCTGGCCAGGGAAAGGTACGTACAAACCAAGTAAGCAACCTTGCAGGTCTGCTTGGTACAGGTCGACTGGTACCATCTGTAGGTTTGCATGGCTCCCTCCGAACCAAGGGGAGCTGTTCCCCTTCCGACTCGATTGTCACATTCACAATTCCACTTGCTGGAGCAAGTCTGGTATTTGAAGAGGCTGGGATTAACTACTCGCCTTCCCTTGGTAGTGAGTTAATGGAAGCCCAGATAATTGGTAGGTCTCTGTAACTGCATTGGGTGCTCAATTCCCAAATGAAAGTTTAAAAGAGAACTATAAAGTCAGTACATTATTGTTCAGAAAGTTGCAAAACATTCTAAAAAAACCAACCAAGACAAGTTTTGTAGTTCCCTTGTACCACCATCCCTGAATTCATACTGCTTAGAGAACTTAGAGAACTCATGGTCATTTATAAGGGTAATACTGGAAAACATTAACCTCAGAATTTCACCATTGCATCCATCTATCCACTGGAGTGTCTTCTGCAAATTATTTTGTCTACAGCACAGATCCAAATCCTTTCCCATCTATCGGTATCTGCAAAGGCCATGGTGTCTGTACTGACAGAGTTAGGCCCTCAGCACTTCCAATGCCATTGCTCATAGCCCAGTGCTATTACTCTAAACCTGGAGTTGGTCTAAAAAAGGTCAGGGAGCATTTCAGCACCCCACCACAGACTGCTCTCTGGACCTACACAAGTCTCTAGCGTGACTGCAGGCTTCTATAAGCACCCTCTGAAGCCACGCCGGGCTTCCCATTCCTTCACTTCCTCTGAACTAACTTGGTATAAAAGATTAATGGAATCCACGAGCACAGACAGAAAATTGTGTAACAGGTGAAGGTACCAATGTACAACACAAGGTAATTTTCTCTCTGAACAATACTAGCTACTCAAATTGCCCATTCTACAGGAAAATGCCTTTTTTCAGGGTACCTTGTCCAATCTCTACTCAAATGCGAACTGACACAATGGAGCACAGCTTTACAGATAATGAATTTTAGAAGAGTTGACAGAACAGAAGGATCAAGGTAAGAGCGACAAGGAGGAGGATGAGTGCCAGCAGCTGAACTAGAGGAGAGGATCCCCTTTTCACTCTTTTTTTTTTTTTTTTTTAAGTACACTAGTATTACCATGAACAAAGCCAATTCTGCATTATTAAAGCAAGCAGTTCCTTAACTTTTACAACTGTTAACCCAATTCTGATGCACCCCCCTCTTTAATTCAAGCTGCACAAACCGAAAGAACCAGTGGCAGAAATCACAATGCTCCTTAATCACATCAAAGCTTGCCCTGAAGTCTTAGGACTCTTGATGAAGGCCCTTTGGCTCCTCTAGCAAAGAGTCCCTGGAAGGAGATATTGCTCACAGTTTTCTCTCCCAGAGCAATAAGCTTTCTTCACAATTAAGAGGTACAGGAAGATATTGACCAAAATATTAGTCGTTGGGGCATATACTCATATAAAAAAAAAATCTCAAAGAAGGATATTTAGAAGTTAGAATGATATCAAGGTCTAACAACTATTCTTAGCTCTGAATGACGGGAAGATCTTTTACTAATATGCTATCGTAATGTGTTTCTTTTTTAAATGTAAATGTTCATACAGTGAGTAGGCTTCTTCAGAGTCTGTTTTCAGGAATATAGCAAGGTAACCAAAGTTCATGAGGAAAAATCAGTTTACCATACATGGGGGTGATTACACTCAAGGACTCTCAGATATATGGGGTAATTCCTCATTGTTTCCATTATATCTATACACACATACATATGCTTACAGTATAATCGTCCCCTACGAAAGGAAACAAAATGTAAGAAGGTAGTTAAATCATCCTTCAGAGGTTTTGAATCTATATTCCTCCCTCTAGAGAAAAGTATAAAGCTCATTAATGGCCACTATTAGTAGAGGAGTTGTTGCATGGCCAATTGAATCTGACACCATTGAAAAGCTTGTGTGGGATAATTGCAGTTCTCAAGTTGGCCATCAACTCATTATATTAAGAGAACAGATTAGAAAACTGTCTCCATATGACCAACTCAGTTGCTCAATAAATGAGTTTTGTCCATTCCAGGTTTCAGTCCTTTCACATAACTGATGTGCTGCAGCAGACAGCAGAACATTTAATGACAAGAAATGACCCATCGCTTCCTCCTCAACACCTCTGGCTGTGACTCCCTTACTCTGTTCCAACACTGCTATTTGCCCTCCCTACCGTGCTTTTGTCCTCTGTCATTAGCTGTAAAATACTGATTTAGTTGCCCTCCTTGTGGTGATATTAAAAATTGCGAGTTTTTGTATGCCTGTCAAAGCTATGTAGATCACAATTTTAAGCTTTTCATCTGCTGTTTTTGGTTTTCTTGGATAGAAGAGCTGGGGCATAGAGCACCTATTTGGCACTCAGAAAACCACACTTCTGTTCCCTGTCCTGGCTGAGGCTAGATCTCAAGTCACATTTGTGTCGCAGTTTTCCCAACCTGTAAAATAAAGGTCATGATATCAGCCTGTTATAATCTATGTAGACCCTACTGAAACTACTACAAAGTAGGAAATTAGTACAACACACATTTATAGTAATATTTTATTTTCAGTCCATAAACCTTAATACAAACATTTACGTCCATTCTTTTGAAAAAATGCATGTGAAAAATTCTACCAAATCACCCTGCAAGTCAAAATTCCCAAGTTATATTCAAGTATGAAACTGCCTTTGACTTTTAAGAAACGATAGATGGAAGTAGAAATATTACCTTTCTCGAGAGAACTTCAGGTCAGTTACTGGAAGTGGCCAAAGGCAAGCACATTTGCATGGTAAATAGAACAAACAAGACCAGGAGGTCGCAGAACAATGTAAATATACACAGTGTAGCCATGTGCTCTTTGCAGCCTTACTTATTTCATTAGTCTATCACTAATACTGAGAAATTATATATGCCAAACTGGGTATTTTCTGTGATCTATTAGACATTATTCAACAAAAAATTAATTTTGCTGCCAATCCAAAATACTCTCCTGAAGCATCTTATGCATCACGGATGCATTTGACAGTCTTGAGACAGAAATGCCCTTTCACAAATACATTGTTGTCTACTTAAGTGACTAGTAGGATTGGAAAATGCATTGAGCAGGGAGGAAGAAAAGGAAGAAGGGTGAATTGAGGAACACTGGGAAGAGTTATCATTGCATACTCAGAAGACAATCATTGCAGAAAGATATACAATAAAATAATATATAGAACAGGTTACTCCTATGAGAAGTTCTAGTTCAGAGGTATGAAATCTCTGAAGAAAGATTTTGAGACTACTTAAGCAAAAATAAAATCTCATATATTTTTAGGGCCATGTAAGAGACTACTGAAACTGTTAGTTCCTGGAGAAAACCATCATTGTCGCCTCCACCGAATTTGCGAACACAAACCTCTAATTTGGGGCATTGGGGGAAAAAAACAACCCAACCCCAAAACAAACCAAAAAATGACTCAATGTCCCTAAGGTCTTATCTGAAATTTTTTCTTTTACTAGCGTCCTTCTGGCTCAGTCCCAGTCTAATGCTCGGTCCAAGTATTTGAGGTTGAGCCCCAAAGAAAATGCAGCTCTAATGAAAACAGAACATTTGGTAATACATCCCCCTGAAAGTGATGTATTAAATCAATTACAAGATCATACCCAAGTGTTGTTTGGATAGGAAATTCAAAATAACAGATCAGTAGAAGGATGGAGGAAGGCACGTGGAAGAGAGGAGATAAGGAAAAAATGTTAAACAACTTCAGCGAACATTGCTTGGTTGCTAGCTGGTCCAGGGAGCGGCAGCAGCAGAATATTTTTGCAATATGGTCTCAGTCTGTTTCATCCCCACACTTGGCCTTCTGCCCACTAGCTCCTGCCTTCATTAAGAAATAACTTTGGCTGAGTTTGACCTCCTGCTTGAAAAGTAATGTCTGTGAATCCAGCCTTGCTTCCTGATACCACCCTACTATTTGCCTTACAAAAGAAGTTCCACAGCAGTCACAAAAGCTACAGTTGCTATGGCATATTTTTCCACCTTTGATGGATTTATCTGAACTGCGTTCAAAGCATTAGACAGATAGAAGGGCTTGCAGCCACAGGAATAAGAGAAGATCCATCTTCTTCTCTAATCTGTGCCCTACATTAATTCCCTAAATTAATCATGTCTTGTTCTCACCACTTCTCTCACTTCATACCTCTAGCATGGCAGCAGTCAGCTCTCTTGCAAGTGTTTGGGATTAGCAGCCATCAGGTTGAAGGCGGTCCAGAACAGCAGAAGTGAAAGCGGTGCAACACTTGATCATTCACAACCTGACAGACTGAGGGTGGTAGTTGAGGTCAGAGCAGTAAAGGAACAATTTTTCAAGACGTTGGGAGGAGGCTGCTGATCCTCTTCCAATAGTAACTGCTTTGCTGTAATTCAACACAGAAAAGGAATGATGATTTATACATTGAGCCCTTGGAATAAGTGTGGGCTTTGCCCTGCTTGACAATTAATCAAATGCTAAAAAGCACCTTGACAGAGCTGCCTGCCCTCATAGGGCAGAACCTTCATTAATACAAGAGGCATCAACATTTGTGCAACAGCATTCAAAATCACGTGCAGCAAGTAACCCAAGTGCAGAGGTGGTTACTCTGCTACCAAGCCAAATGGAAGGCTCTTGAATGAAAATAAAAATGATGAAATAAGCTGACAAACCCCCAAAGTCTTCCCATTATGTGGAATGACACCCTCATAAAATCTGGAAGGCCAGCTGGAATGTAGCTTCACAGGCAGCCTCTCCACCTCCATAGGGAAATGATACTTGCAGTTCAATTGTTTCCTTCATGTCAAGTCATTTGCATCCAGCATAATATTAGTAATGCAGTCTCAAATATTACAATTGAGATTATTACAACCCTCACAGAGACTGAGGACTTTCTTTAGCAGTACGCATTTCTTAAAAGGGAACACTTCCCATATTGGATGGCCTTCAACTACCCTACTCTCCTCCTACCTGCAAAATCCTGCAGCCTTTACAAATCTTTTCCCTGTAACTTCATCATTCACCCTTCTGTTCCTGCCTCGATATTTCTCCTCCTTCCTTCCAAACCAGCAATTATTATACACTGTCAAAGCCACCATCACCTTCTGTACATCAGCACAAGGCACACAGGTAAAAGTTCATAGTATGTCAAGGATGGGTTCTTGGGGTGGGGGGAAAGCTCATTACGATCCCAGAAAACGTATCACGGGAAAATTAAGATCAGAAGATATATCAGGAGGTCAGTTAGTCAATTTATATGTGCTGTATCGTCCTTCCGTGACTCACTATAGAAAAGCCTGGCTCCATCTTCTTGATAGGCTCCTCGGGCGTATTGACAGGTTGCTATTATGTCCTCAAGAAGTTCTCTTTTCCAGGCTGCGCAGGGCCCAGTCCGTCAGCCTCTCCTCACAGGGCAAGAGCTCCCGACTCCGGCCATCTTAAGGGCCCTCCGCTAATCTTGCTCCAGTTCACCATCACCTTTCTTATATTTGAGGTGGAGCAGGAAAACTGGACTCTGGTTTGGTCTAACAAATGCTGAGTAGAGAGGGATAATCACTTCCCTCGATCTACGGGCTATGCTTCCTCCTGGTGCCATTGCCTGGCTCAGTCTCAGGTGACTCCAGTGCTTCCTCAGATGGGGCTTTCTGCCTTTCATCAGCTACCAGGGCACTGAAGCAGATCTTCAGGTGGAGAAGCCACCACTTTCTCGGTACCAAAAGTACCAAGCTTCCAGCCTTCTCCATCATTGGAGTCTCTATTTACCCCAAAAGCAAACAGTTCCTGGCTGCCTCTCCTCTGTGTAGTTGGGAGTTCAGGCTCCCATCTCTGCAGCATCTCTGAAGAGCCTCTCAACTGCTTTTTCATCTTTCCTGATGGCACACACCAGCTGACCTCCTTCAGACTGACCTCAGCGTGGTGACACATCTCCTCAATCAGTACGTACCTCCTGCGGGCAAGGACACCATCTTCCCCTGCCCTAGTCTCAGCAAGCGGCCCTGGGCAGCTCTGGATCCCCAGCCCCGTAGGGCTGCGTCCTTCCTTGGAAGCTCCCCTCAGGGTACATGCCTCTGCTGATGGTCTTGTTCCAGAAAACGCTGGAGACCGTGCCCTGTGACACCCCACCTCTGTAGGTGCCGAGACCCACGCTGTCAAGCGGAGTCAAACCACCAGGTTTGGTCAAGCAGGTGCAAACCAGCACCAACAGTAAACCATGGGTACAGCAGCACCCAGGACACCCTGCATGCACCCTGCCCACGGCTCTGCTTGCAGACCCCCACCCCATGGCTGTGCTCCTCAAGACCCACCTAAATAGTAAATGGAGACCAGCACAGGCAGCTGCTTCTCCAGCTTCACCGCACACACGTGGCAGGTCCCTTCTTGCTAGCCTACAAGCCTCCCTAAACTCCTCCCAGCCATGTTTCATTTAATTCGTGCATGCCGCCCTCGCAGAAAAATCCCTACAAGAAATTTCTACAGTTTCTAGATAATGACAGCAAATACAACAGCCGGCCTTTGCCCCTGCATGCTAAAGCCCTAAGCTTCTTTGTCTCTAACACTTGGCTCTCCTGTGTTGTTTTCCAAGGTTTTAGAAAAAATAACCGCTAGATATGTGGTGGGTCCCTAACAATAGCTTGCCCATGGATTTCTTCAATTTCCCAAGCAACTTCAAAGACCAGTTTTGTTTTAAAAAAGACAGTGCCAACCTTAACCTCTGAACAAGCAGGCATCTGCCTGGGACTACACCTGGCTGGAAAAGACTCGCATGAGCTGGCGGACGGAGGCCGCTGCCCAAACCACCGTCTTCCCACTGCACAGCTCTTTGCTCAACTTGGTGCAAATGGAGCTGGATGGACCAGCAGCTACGGCAGAAAAAAACCTTCTGCAACCAGATGAAATACCTCCTTCAACTCCCTGGCTCCTTCCTGACACCTGAAAGCCTTTCCTTTCCAGTGCTCTCTCCCACTTTGCAAAATTGATTAAAGGTATGAAAATTATGGCAAAACTGAAGTCCAATAAACCCTGACCTGTTGGGGAAAGAAATTTAGATAATTGGAAAGGAGACATTTTTCATTTTCCCAATAGAAACACAGCTCTTGCTTCCAGTCCTGGAACAACATGAGAGCTAAAAATTACTTTCAGCTTTTAGGCAGAATTTCAGACTTCCCAGATGATTATTTTTTTCCTGTTTCTTTGAATACTCCATACTGTCAAAGGATCTTTAACTTGCCCAACAGACACAAAGTAATGCTCACAAAGAGCTGAAAACTGATGTTTTGTTTCAAAGTCTCCACCCTGGACAATAGTAAAGCCA
Source organism: Elanus axillaris (assembly GCA_026212715.1). NCBI lineage: Eukaryota > Metazoa > Chordata > Aves > Accipitriformes > Accipitridae > Elanus > Elanus axillaris. Next base: position 23,379,878 of record JANZLQ010000030.1, read on the forward strand.
AGAGCAGTAGTAAAGAGAGCGGTAGAGTAAAACATCCTGTGCCTGGCTGTCATGGTTCAACCCCAGCCAGCAACTAAGCACCACGCAGCCGCTCGCTCACTCCCCCACAACCAGTGGAATGGGGGAGAAAACCAGGAAAAAAGAAGAAAAACTCATGGGTTCAGATAAGAACAGTTTAATAGAACAGAAAAGAAGAAAGTAATTATAACGTTAACAACACTAATAAAATGACAACAGTA
>JANZLQ010000030.1:23380216-23393929 GCA_026212715.1 Elanus axillaris
ATACCCCGTTGGCCAGTTGGGGTCACTGCCCCGGCTGTGTCCTGTGCCAGCTCCTTGTGTCCCTCCAGCCTTCTCGCTGGCTGGGCAGGAGAAGCTGAAAAATCCTTGACTTCAGACCAAACACGACTTAGCAGCAACTGAAAACATCAGTGTGTTATCAACATTCTTCTCATACTGAACTCAAATTATAGCACTGTACCAGCTACTAGGAAGACAATCCCAGCTGAAACCAGGACATTGGCCAACTGGTTTTTTTTCCTCATTACTTTTTTTTTTGGTTACATTAAAGTTCTATATCATATTGAGCTAACAGACTTGCCCATGCTTAAAAAAAAAATAAAAGTCATTGCATAAAAGCTTCCAAAGGGAGTTAAGTTCTGTTCACAGGATGTCTCCACCCAGCAGTGAGACTCTGAGCTGAGCACTGAAGATGAGAATAAAGTTGAAAGCTTCTCTGAAATCTCCATCGCTCTGAAGAAGCACTCTAACTGAAAGTATTCATGTCTTTAGAGGCATCTGCTAAACCTGCTCCACTTAGTAATAGTAACTGCATATAAACAGGCACAGAAAAAAACCACACTGACAAAGTGGAGCAAGTTCAGCAGAAGGCAATCAGGACAGCCAGGGTCTGGAGCACTTACCCTGTGAGGAGCGGCTGAGGGGCCAGGGCTTGTTCAACCCGAAAGAGAGATGGCTTCAAGAGGACCTAGCAATAGACTATCAATACCTCTTGTGGGAGGACAAGAGACAGAAGATACAAATTAATCTAAGAGAGATTCAGACTGGACATAATAAGAAGCCTTTTCCCCAAGAAGACAGTGAAGGAGTAGGATAGGCTGCCCAGAGAGGTTGAGCAGTCTCCATCCCTGGAGGTTTTCATGACCCAACTGGATGAAGCCAGATCCGATCCTGCAGGTAGCTCTGCTTTGAGCTGCAGGCTGGATTAGACCCCCAGCAGTCCCTTCCAGCCTGAACAGGGCTGTTGTTTTATAAATGAGTGACACGCGAGTTGGGACGATAAACTTGGCACAGTCTTTGTATCCAATGAATATTCACCTACTGCTTGTTCAAAGGAACTAGGGAATTGCACTCCTGGCACTTACTTGGGAAGAAGGAAACCTGGGTTCAAATCCTACCTCTGAATGAAACAAAGAAAGGTTTCATTTTTAGCCCTTCCATTAAAAGCAAAGACTCAACAATTGCTAAGTTTGCTTTAAACTTACTCGCCTATAGTTAAATTGTTCCATTTTAACTAAAGCAGGCATCCGCAGCTTAGCAAAGGAAATGTAAAAATGTTTGACCTGATTTTAAATTCTTCATTTTTCAAAACCACTGATCCAAAGCTAACAGATCATTCATACAACTCCAGATATTTTTTCCTAGCATTCTTGGTCTTACTCTGATTTTTAATATTTTTGTAGTAATTTTTGTCATATTTAGTCAGTTTACATAATCTGTAGCCATACTCTCCCAGAAGTCCACATGAACGGAAAGGTCTGTTCCTTCCGCCCTCAACAGCAGTTACTGTAGAGAAGGAAGAGATCAATACTAGAAAGAGATCATAACTCAAGATACAGTGAGAAACATTATCTTGAGTTTATATTAACTAAACCTTTATGTGCCTAGACTCTCCATATACGCTATTCCATGCTATTAGTGAAAACATTAAGAAGATGCAAATACAGGAAGCAGGATTAGAAAGTTATCGAGCACCCACAAGATTTCATTTTCTAGTATTCAACAACTTCAATGCACTTCTAAGGCGTGATTTCCATTAAATAAATATTTAAGATAACACATACACTTGCTTCTCAAGTAGGAGATGCACTGAGAAGTCTCTGAAAAAAGCACAGATCATTTCCCACTATTGTTACCTGACTTCAAGTATATCTGTTCTCCTATAATTAATGACTCTATTGACATCACATTTAATTGGTATTTTTATTTTGCCAATGGCCTACTAAAGACTCACCCATATTAATTAGTAGTAATGAGACAGTTCTAACCACCCACTGTCATTAATTTCTTAAATATGTACAATGAGACGCACGCTAATCGTGACAGGTAATTGGTACCTGCCCACATTCTGCCTCTTCTAAAATTGCTCTGAAGTAGATCTAAGAGTTAATCATCATCAAACTGTACTTTTTACACCAATGAAGTACAGCCTTTTCAAGCAACACATTTCTGAATTTAAGCTGAAACTTGTGCCTTTGTGAGAAGGCAGAATTTGCCTGTAGACTTCCTAACTTACAGATCTAGTTATCCAGCCAGAAAGGCTAGAGGATTTTATCCAGTTACACATTTTGCTGAAACCTGCCTAAGACTTCAGACAAAAAAAAAGCCTCTTGGGCTCGAAATATCCCACCAGGTACAAAAGGCAGCCCCCTGCCTAGTAAGACAGAGAAGAAACACCTACAGCATTGGTGATAAAGGCATTTACCAAAGAAGGGAGTTCAAACACCTTGGCAGAAAGGGTCTCGCTCTCAGTCGCATCTGCTGGAGCTCCCTCCCTTGTTATTATTTGCTTGTGCATGGGTAAAAGAAGAATAAACCCAGAACAGGACATACCTTCAACATGGGGGTTAAAACTCCTGCTCTCATTCTTTCTTTGTATAAATATTGATTTATTCGTATGTTTAACTTGTATTGTAAATATTTTAAAAAATAGCAACAGCTCTCCACGCCCCTCAGATTGTCATTGAAGTTCTCCGCTGATAACCGGTGGGGGCGAGTCAGCGTGGCAGGGACAGCAGTCTGCTGCAGATGCTTGCTGTGACCTGATGATTCCTCAGGGAACCAGGAGGGAGATTCATTCGATAGATGCAGGCTCCATGCCACACCGCCACAGCCAACGCAGCCTAATAAAAGCAGGCAGCTGCTTAACACAATGGTTAAAAAAAACAAAACTCAACCCTTGAAGACTCTCTCTCTATATCCCTACAATCCAAATAAGCCAAAGGACAAAGAAATTAAGATCAGGCAAAGCTGAGGTATAGAGCATGCACTAAGTCCCACTGTAATGCCCTAAGCAGCACACTTGGATACATTTTTTAAATTGTGCTTTTGATTTAAGCCCAGTGAGCACTGTTTATGTTTTAAGGATAGAATATAAACTTCTGAAGAGAACTCTCGTAAGAAAGAAACATAGCACATTCCTCTTGGGTATGTGATATTCTCAATCTGCTGAGATTTCTAAGAAAACACTGTACAAAACTAATAGAAAGCTCCTCCGAATTTCAGCATAAAATCATAGAAAACTCAGGAAAACTAGTGCAGTCATACCTATAGCTTATCCTGGGCTACATTCAAACTAGATTTAGAATTGGGCACCTCTAATTTTGAGCTCAGCACACAACTTTGGCCAATGAAGAATCCTCACCAGCTGATGCAACACATACCTACTCATACAAGATGCTATATATGGTTTTCAGACCTGCATGTACAGGCATGGAGCCTCTCAACCTGTGGCAAATAATTTCCGGGGAAGCAAAAAGATTTTGAGTGTTTGCAGACCAAGAATCTTCAATTTGAAGGGTTTTGAAGAAGGAAAGTTTTCAGAAAGCACTGAGCATCTGCCCTTAACAACTCAGGCCAGACTTTCTTCTCAAAAATTCTGGGCCTTTCCTAGAAGTGTGTGTGCACATGCATAATCCTACGTAGTCATATGTGCATTTGCATAATACACATTTATAAAGTCGTAAGTATTTTTCCAGCAAAGAATTGCTGTTGTCAAAATTTTAACAGAGAGAGATGTCACTTCTTACAATATAGTGTCAAGTTGCATAATAATAGAGCAGGTGCTTGTTATCAGCAGTTTATTATACACATATGTATATCCTCCATGTATAGATCTTATTTTCCTGGAACAAACGCTGTTGTTTCTCCTGAAGATAAAAAGAAGTCAGAAAAACCCCAGTCTCACAGCTTCAGCTGTCCAGCAAAGCCCACGGGCTATCAGTTATGCTGTGAGAAGAGGCTGGTTTGGCTTTGTACACAGCTCCGACCCCAGACTCGAAACAGGTAACATGTAGCCCAAGGCTGACGTCTCCTTGCAACTTCAAAGCTGAAATTTCAGGTGCCAAGAGCATAACAACTGACCACTGGCACTGTTTTGTGAGCTTTATGGCAAATGGTTTGGCAGCTTCTACGGACCCTTGAAACCCCAGCTCCGGAGCTGAAGGCAGAAGTTACTGTTTCCGCTCTTACTTTATTTCTAACTCTCTTCATTTGCTGCTAGACTCATACTTCACCAGTGTCCTCCTTTCAGCTGGGATAGAGTTAATTTTCTTTCTAGTAGCTGGTACAGTGTTCGGTTTTGGATAATGGATTTAGTGTGAAAAGAATGTTGGTAACACCCTGATGGTTTCAGTTAGTCTAAACGCTACTCAGCAACAAGTCAAGGATTTTTCAGCCTCTCCTGCCCAGCCGGCGAGAAGGCTGGAGGGACACAAGGAGCTGGCACAGGACACAGCCGGGGCAGTGACCCCAACTGGCCAACGGGGTATTCCAGACCATGGGACGTCACGTCCAGTAGATAAACTGGGGGAAAAGCTGGCCAGGGACTGCTACTCAGGAACTGATGGGGCATCAGTCAGCAAGTGGTGAGCAATTGCTTTGTGCATCACTTTGTTTTGTATATTCTAATTATTTTATTATCACCACCATTATTATTTTCTTCCTTTTCTGTCCTGTTAAGCTTTCTTTATTTCAACCCATGAGTTCTACTTTTTTTTCCCCCTGATTCTCTCCCCAGTCCCACTGCAGGAACTGAGAGGCTGCGTGGTGCTTAGTTGCCAGCTGGGATTAAACCACAAGAGTCCTTTTTGGTGCCCAGCCAGTCAAAACCAGCACAACCAGGCACCTTGTTCTCTCGCTGCCCTAGCCTTTACATAATTAATGCAGTGTAACGCAGGAGGAATAACAGTGAGAAAATCGAGGTGCTGATCACAGTTACTGGGCACACTAAAGAGCTACAAGCCAAGCCATCATTGTAACACAATGACAGAGCATTATTTTATGCAAAAAGTACCTAGAAAAAAAAAAGTAACACAGTATTTCAGTTTAGATGCTAAGAAAGTTGAGAATTTTTTAGCCTCCTATTTAAAAAAAATTTCAAACCATTTCTGGACCAGTTCTGGGAAGACCTCTTCTTTAAAATCTAGTTGTTCTTAGACACCCTAAAAAGACCTTAGCAAAGAGCTAGTGAGCAAAACACACGTATGTGGCAGAGACTAAAAGGGCAGCGCATCATTAACTGATGAGTCAAGCAAGAAGAGTCTGAAAAGGCTTAGCGGGTGGTCTCCTATAGCAAAAACATACTGCAAATGTATAGCAAGGAGTCCATCCTTCGAACCTGTTGCCTGACAGTGACGAGATGAAATTCCAGGTGATGACCGCTAATTCCAAAACTATATTGCTGCCTCAGCCCAGATTACCTTGAAGGCAGTTTATTCAGTTCTGGCAGGTTATGAACTGTAGTAGTTCAGCTAATCATTCCAGCATTAAAATTAATTCCCTGTAGATGAATAGCCTCTCTAAAGCATCAGTCTCAGGACTGCTTTTACTGGAAGTAGATGGTTAGCTTGATCCCTCTGCAGAGATCCAAGGTGCCCTCATAAGGGGTTTCTCCTAATCCTCAAATTCAGAGTCATTAGCCAAACCCATCCCACATCCTTCCAGCTGCAGAAGGAAGGGCTCCATAATAACATCTAGTTACCAGATGGCACCAGTACAGACACTAAGAGGCATGGACAACCACATTACCCCCAATGGCGTAGAGATAAAACCATCTGATGATTTATCTGTAAACATTTATTTAAAAACCATAACTTGAAGCTAATTAATGTTCCGAAATCCTCGGTAGAGAAAGTTGCAATGGTTTCTGATACTTAAATAAATACAACAGATATCTACACTGAATTTTGCTGCTTTCTTTTACCTATACAAAAGAGGCAATACAGTCTTTCACCGTACCTGCAGGTACTCCAACTTAAGACAGTAGCTATGACCTGTTATGGTTAATAAGGAAACATTACATTTAGTTCTGGCACACTACTTTATAATAAAGCAAAGGACGTCCCCGTAGTAGAGAGAACTGCAAATCTGAGGAGTCATTAGAACCGAGGGATGCATTTCTCCCTCTCCCCAATTCCTATATTTTAGCTGCACAATAATACACTCTGTCATGGATACTCTGTTCAACGATTGTCCCCTGTGAAATATTATCAGCTCTGAAAACAGTCGATGTAGCTCCGCTAAACTCTCTACAGCATCTTCATCCCATCGTTCTTACAGCAGGTCAAAGGTGGGCTTACATTTCCATATAGGATTACCAACAGCCGGAGAACAGACTGCTTGAGTCGGTCTGCAAACCCAAATACATTCATTCAGCATTATTTGTTGGGATTCAACCCCAGAGATGTCAATTTGGGACCCACCTATTCTTGTATATTAACTTTTCCTTCAGGGTTCAAGAGTCAAACCACCCTTCCATGGGACCCATGTGGCACGTACACTTCTTCGTTAACCAAAACACCAGCTTTAAAGCTCTCCTCCCAGAGGGCTGAGATATAATTATGCATTAAAATGCTTGCGTTATTTGGATATAGACCGCTTGAGCCATTACCAGGACACACATTAAGCTACCAACTAAAGGCGAGTGCAACATCTTGTGCCTGGTAATCTGCTAAAAACGCATTGTTTACCCCTTACAACTGAAGTTGTTTCTATACAATTTCTCTTCAGAGTATAGAGTTCAACATTTGAAAACCACATGCTCCACAAACATATAAAGAAGAAAAAATTAATGTGGCTTACTAAATATTGAGATAAAACAGACATGATAATGTACAAGAAAACTGGCTTTATGGGACTCAGGCAAGCGTGAAACATAGCTTGCTGGAATGTAAGAATTGTATATCCCTGATCTTTTTGAGGTGGAAAGTTGTGGAATTTGTGATGCCTGTGATAAAAATGTATCAATGAGGTCAAGTGTTAGAAGGTTCCAGAGAAGTTAAATAGCCATCTAATCCTAAAATGAATACATAAAACTACATTCAAGAAAAAAAAAAAAAAAACAAACCAAAAAACTAAACAAAAAAACCACACAAAAAACCAAACCCACAAACAACCAAGGATAGAAATGCTCATATTATTCAGGGCATAAGTCAACTTGTGAAAAAAATCTAGAAAAAATTCAGGTCACACTTATCTCATAATTGGCTGCATTTAATTCTACTAAAGCATCAGCCATTATCAGACATAACATAATCTGAACCTTTAACACAATTTCTATGTTCACACATCCCAGCCTCTCTCTAGCAGAGCTCGCGAAGCAAAAGTAGAATAATATGCAGTCATGCAGAATGAAAGCAGCAAGTGTCAGCATTTACATTAGTAATAATCCCTTAGAACGCAACAACTGCTTAGACAAAAAACAGCAGCTTGCCAACTGGGCAGCATGCACAAGCTGACATCAACACATCATATAGCTCCATATTCTAGGTCCTTCATTTTTTACATTTCTAAATAGTTTGCACTAATTTTGAAGCTTGTAAGTACATTAAGATAGAAGATCGCAGCTTTCTGTTTAATCTACATAATATTAAGTATATAAAAGAGCAAAAATGGCAGGATCACTCAGATTACCAAAAGTTGTTGACTGAAGCAGCACCAATAAAAGTCAGTAGGTTAAAGGGAAAAAACCACAAACAACAGAAGAGAGGAAAAACCTGAGCAAGAAAAGGAACACAAATGAAGGTCACTGTGGTGACATTCAGATTGCAGGAGGCATCTTCTACTTCAGCTATTACTACTAGAAATGAAGGTGTACTACCCACCACCCAAGAGAAAAAAACAACAAAAAAACAACCCACCCCAAACACCTCCCTCCAAACACAAAAACCACCACAAAACCCCAGAAACACCCACCTTGTGAACAGGACTTGGATGCACAGGTCCAGAAACCATTGGGTCCACTCACACAGTACAAGAGGAGTAACAGCACTTCTGAGTCTGGCCCGGTTTGAAGAGAAGTCAACCTAAGCAGAGGAAAGAGGGGAAAAAAAAAAAAAAGAAAAAAAATGAGAATAACTTTACAGAGAAACTTGGGCTCATTTTTCCTCATGTCTCAATGGATTTGGCCCAGTTGAGAGGAGAAAAAAAAAAACCACAAAAACCCACCTCAGCACTTCAGAGAAATAAGCAAGACATAATAACAGGATGGTACAGGAAAGAGAAAATGAAAGGTGAGTCCATTTTCCTACTAGGTTTTGGTGAGGGTGGTTAATATACTTTTGAACATTACATGGGAAAAAAAATTCTTGGCGTAATTGAATTCACTTTGAGCTTGTAAGCCTCAGGAAAGTACCTAATTCCCAAATTAATTATAATGGGAAATCGTCTGGTTTGCGCCTGGGTTTTTGCTTGTTTGTTTTGATACCCACTCTGGAGGGAAGGAAACCCAGATTTTACTTTAAAGCCTAATACTCATTTCAAGTCAGCAGAAAGATGTAATCCTTGTTCACCATTTTCCTTTGTGCACTACTGAAAGGTGTTTACATACGCTACGCTATTAAAAGCCATATAAGGCAATAAAGTAATACCCTGGATTTGATTAAAAAAAAAAAAAGGTTTCAGCTCTTGAATGAATCAAAACATATTCTCAAGATTTTTCTGCGTATTCATCCTCCCCCCCCTTACAGCTCATTAAGGCTGCCCTTTCGAAATGCTGCAGCAGCTGAAGCAAGAGGCAACACAGAGAAGATAAAACACGACCGCTCTCTACCAGGCTCCAGGCTGCCCAGCCAGCTCCTCTGACGGCATCTGCCGCCGCACTAATGATGGGAGAGGGCACGGATACAGGGAGATTTGGATATCGTTTGGAGGCAAAACTATTTTACCCAGGCATTTGTACATATGGGCCAGATTTCAGAAGGATTTTGGGGTTGGGTTTAGTTTCTCTGAAGACGTAGGCGTTGCTTTACATTTGAAAGGGTGTCGGATTTAGAAAGGTACAAGTTGCCTTTGTCCTCCCTCTGAATGGAGTATCCCTTGTTTGGTGATCCTCCGAGACAGAAAAACTTAGAGAAAAGCAACTGTGATGCAGAATTCCCCCCAAAACAGCTGCCAAATTCGGACTCAGCTAGACTCAAGCCCTGCAGGAGTCACCCTTCAAAGCCACCATCCTTATCACTGGGTCTATAAACATACTGACGGAGACCTACTCGGCCTCCACACCCTGAGGGTCAATAGGAGACCCTATAACCTCTGCCAGGTTACACACGTGGTAAGTTTTGCAGAAATAACACTGTCTGATTGTAAATATGACACTGGGAGCAGTATGGCAAGCAATGACAGGTAGGTCTTTGCAAGTCACTGCAGTAGTGTTTCACTAACAGTGATCTTGGTCTGGCTTTTCAGCAACAACTTACTCATCTGTACCATGAGCACAAAACAACAAGTTTATATCAGTGCAAAAGTATTAATGGTCAACTTCTCCCTACAATGAAATCAGTTTAAAGAGGACCAGATCTGGGATCTTTTTCCACCTTCCTGGATGGTCAGTGATGCAGAGTGAAAGAACCAGCCCCTTTGACAGCACAACCTTCTTCATGGTAGACAGCAGTACTTTGGGAGGGATGCCGTGAAAAGATTTAAGAGAGGAAAAGCAAATGTCCTACAAGGTGGAAGTCCATGTCCCAGAGCTCCACGTTTCTATCTTGAGACGTACCTAGCAGTAGAAATCAGCAGACAGAATGTTTTCAGCGATAGAACATTTTCAGCGAGTGTCCCAGGAACGATCGTTTTGCTACGTTTCACGGCATTTGGTGATTCACTGGAAGTACTCGATTACACATATTTTGATGAGCTCTTGTCACTGAGCAGGCTTGAGGAAAAAAAGCACGCTTGTAGAAAGTAAATAGCTCCTCTTGCTCTTTGACAACATAGTCCTGACTTTCCCAAGGCGTTCCGTTCATTTTGGGAACATCAGTTTTGATTACTGTTTTTCAGCTTCTCCCAAATGTGATTTGTTTTTAGGTTCACTACCGTAAGTTAAGGGGGGGGACGGGGAACAGCGAGATTTACTCTATGTGAAAAAGCCTCCCCGCATTAATCCAACATCAGATTTGGAAAGTCAAGCTCCTAGCGTCAAACCTCAGAGGTGTGGCTGAAATCCCTTACAGCCTTTACTAACCTAGCACAATACCAAGGAGCATCCTTGGCAAAGCCTGACTGAAGTCGTGAAGTTGCTGGAGAGCATGGAACCTTCTCCCTTTAGGAGCAGACCGTGGAGTACATGTGAAATTGCTCAAAGGCATTAGCATTACCAATTTACAGTTCAGATATCTTCATATTTCAAATCCATCCGTCATGCACCACTATTTAGACATTTCTAAATCTCAGGGTACTATAAAATCCTCTAGACAGTTTCTTTTCTACAAACACCCCCAGGCAGCATATGCAAAGTATCATTTTAATGCTACATAATGGGAACTGAATTTGGTCCCAAATACAGTGTCAAAACTAGGAAAATACTGCCCGATGGCTGAGTTACCTACTAGTCATCTTGCATGCAGTAGAAAATAAGCCATATCGCTGATTTAGGCATTATTTTTTTTCCTTTTCTTCCACGGGATAATATTATTGAAGCTTAGCCTTAGACTGCGTGCCATCCTGAAACCAAGAGAATCATTGTCAAGTACTGTTGTATTTTTGCCTGCTATAAGTCTTACTGACAGATGACAGATTAAACTATGTGACAGAGATGCAAGAGATAATGTAAATACAGTCCTGTGGCAGACACTAGACTATGTTTCCAAAGACTTAGCTGCAAAGCCAAAACCTGACACACTGGGTATCGTCATTTAAGCAGAACGCTCCCCATTTTGTCAGAGTAGGATTAAGCTTCTACCTATTTTAAACAAGAGATGCTCTGTTAAAAGTGCAAGTATATAGAAAAAGAGCTGCAGATAAAGAGAACGGGGAAAGGTATGACACACTTCCTGCATATATGGATCCCATTTCAGGAGAGCTAGCCTTGCATGAATTTTCTTGGCAAAAGAATACCGTCTGCAGCTACTAACATCAACTCTTGGGCTTTCAAGGACCCTGTAGAGGGATTCATTGCACCCAGAAAACAGAGTGCTCTTTCTTCTAACTGCATCAGTTAGCTAAATAAAAGGCTAGCACTTTTACAAACCTCTCCTCAAACATATCATGGCTATAGCTGCAAAATCACTACCAAAATAGGAAAAAAAAAAAAAACCAAAACAACAACACCAAAAAAAACCCCCAAAAAGCCCAAAAACACCCAAAAAGCCGTCACCCCTTAAAAACTGCAAACCACAATAGTACCTAGACCAGAGTATAGAAGAGAAAAAAATGCACCCTTTGCTCTTGTTTCATTTCTAACTGCAAAATAACACGTGAACAGAAATCCAGTGAGTCATAGCTGAGCAATACGATTTTGCACAACAGCAGAAGAATTATTAAGGAAACCAAACCATTGTAATACCCAAAGCAAAAAATTTACATGTGGATGAATTTAGGTCTAATCAACTGTGACAGCAAGCATTGCTGTTTGGCTAGGTACGTGTTAGAGAAAGAATAAGCACAGAATACTTGATTAGGAATAGTCCCTTAAATGCTCAGACTGCAATTGCTTTAGAGGAAACATCCTTGTTTACCACCTCTACTCGAATTTTTTTAATGGTGTTGCAGAAGAGGCAAAGCATCACCTTTCCACAGTAATTCTTCATCCAGACTTAACGATCTCCACAGACCAGCAATGCACAAAACTTCGAAATAAATAATTGATGATTTTACACAACCTGAGCTGGCTGAGTCATCTCTGATAGACTATTAAAACAGCACCATGAGCTCAGCGGGTATAAAATGCCTAGAAATCCTCAGTTCCTCCTGCAGCCAGAGCCTTTAGTCCACTCAGTCTGAGACAGCAAGAAAACTAACAAATTCAGGAAAATCTGAGGGTTGGGGTTTTGTTTGTTTGTTTGTTTGGGGGTTTTGTGCTTCCCCCCCTTTTCCATGAAAAAGTTCCTTCTCTACTTCGCACAGCTCGAGTCACAACTTTCTCTGCACACCTACAGCTCTCGTGCAAATGAGGAAGACAAACAGAGCTGCTCCAACAAGAGCGGCAAGCTCCCAGTTCAGGGCCACAGAGTAAATAGCATTGCTTCTAGGACGCTCCCAGGGACATGCTACAATTACACATCATGGCATCGTAGCTACGAGTTCCCTTCTCCGCTTGTGAGCATAAATACCATAGCTCTGCTGCTTACATTTAGGGGAGGGCTTTACTCCCCATACTGCAAATAATCTGAAGAACTAACAAACCTCACTTGCGTCTTTGGGAGGGGTGGAAGAACTCGCAGAGCCTCGACACAGGACTTCAGGGATGCATCATAGCTCTTACTAGAAGGATATTGAGCTAGCTGGCGTTTCAGACCTTGTCCAGGTACAAGGGGTTTATGGTAAGAAGTACACAGAGGTAGAAAGGATTTATCAACAGTCTGCCAAATGGCCCAAATAGATGCTTTTGTTTGCAGAACAACGGGAGTTTTACGTACAGAAAGATTTTTACTGGTTGAACCTAAGAGACGCTAAGAACAGAAGTCTACTAGCAAACCTTTTCTAGTGTAGATCTGGTCTTAAGGGACACCAGATCTGACAATTTCAGACAATCTACTAGATCAGTCAAGGTTCTGGACTTGATCAGTTGCAGAAAAATAGTCGTCGTCCCATAGCCTGCAGTTTATCCTACTATTCTGGATATTCACACCCCTACTCAGCCCTCATTGTAGGAATTGTATGAGGATAAAACTGACATTGTTAAAAAAAAAGCTTGCCTTTCAGCTCCAAGGCCAGTTCTTCAGTTGTGGTCTTGGAGCACTGTGTGTAAGAGATAGAGGATGGAGGAAACACCAAGTTCGGAACAAGAAGTCAAGCTGTTAAATGCAACTTTCGTATCTCGCTGAAGCGCTCCGAGCTAAAGCATTTCAAAAGCAGTTTTACCTCTCCCTAAGACAGTCTAGTAGTAAGGTGCCATCAAAAGGGGCCCTGCTCTCCTGTCCTCCATCCTGGCCATGGGCTCTCAGGACCTCCTTTCTGCAGGCTGGAAGCTAAATGGCAAATACTCCTTTACACAGACAAATCCAAGTATACACTGGTTTAGCAGGCTCACTGCAGCGAGTTTGGTGAAAAGAAACCAGAGGAACCATCCTTTTTTATTACAGTTAGATGCTGGATTGGCTTTGGTGCACCGCAAAACCCCATCTTCAGGGGTACCCTGGGAGCAAGCTGGTATGTCTATATGACACAACATAGCAAGGAGCAGAATTTCTAGCTCAGGTTGCAGAAGTAGAGCAGTAGCCGCCCAGCACTCAGCTCTGCCAGCCTCTACTCTGAGGCACAGAGGTGCTCTAACAGCAGTACCAATTTTACTTTCATGGCTGGTCACAGAGAGCCTGATGCTGGCAACTGAATCCCAGTTTCCCTATTTCCTACTTAAACATCTGAGAGTTAGAGCTAGGCAAATTGAAGTCCAGAAACAAAATACTATATCTGAATTTCTTCAGTGAAATACTGTGTTTGAAGAATTAACAGTTTCCACGTTTCCTGGTTTTGGCTGGGACAAAGTTAATTTTCTTCTTAGGAGCTGGTACAGTGTGTTTTGGATTTAGTGCGAGAATA
>JANZLQ010000030.1:23394105-23406806 GCA_026212715.1 Elanus axillaris
TATAACTGGGGGGAGCTGGCCGGGAGGGGCGGATCGCTGCTCAGGCATCCATCAGCAGCTGTTGAGCAATTGCATTGCGCACCACTTGTCCTTTCTTGGGTCTAATTTCTCTCTTTTTGTTATATTCCTTTTCATGATTATATTTTATTATTGTTGTTGTTATGTTTCATATAGTATACTGTTCTTAGCTCAACCCACAAGTTTTACTTTTTTTTTTCCCCAATTCTCCTCCCCATCCCCCTGGAGGGGGAGGGAGGGAGCAGCTGTGTGGTGCCTAGTCGCTGGCTGCAGTTAAACCACAACATGAGAGAAACTTCCAAAAAAATTGTAAAAAGAACAGCACCCCGGCCCACAAAGTTTTCACCCTCTTAGCTGGGAAAGGTAGAAACTCTGGAAGATTCCCTCACAAGCAAAACATTGTCTTTAAAAATAAAAAAACTCAGGCATTTTACATTTGATGGAAAGGATTAACCAGTTCCACCTAAAGAACTGTAATAAGACATCAAAAATGCAGACAATTAATACAGGAGTCATGATGTCTTGAACTAAACATGTAGAAAACTGTTTAAGCCAGCATATACCTCTTCAGTGGTATCATCTACCTATTCATTGTCTCCCACACAATGCAATTATCTAAACCACTATCTTTATGCTGCCATTTACAGAACGGCCATGGGAATATCTTATCGCTTATCCTACAGAGCTGGTGATCAAAACTGATTACACTTTCATTAATGTAATGATGCTTGTAGATTAGGCTGGGACAAAACAACTGGAACAACTGGGTACAACTAATAGAAGTCAGTGCTGGCTAATACGCTTAAAAAGATACCACCCAAATAAGAAAATCCTGAAGTCTGTTTATGGCAACTAACCCCCATCAAATTACTGCTAATTAATGATTCAAAATGAGGTAGAACATCCAGATCCCATTTTACTGAACACTACTGTAAGATTCTTTCTTTTCCTGACTCATCTGAACAGATTCCTTAACGAAATTCCACGCCTCCAACCCCAAACAAAAAAAAAAAATCTAACATGCAAACCCTCCAAGCCAGGGAGAAGAGTTGGGGTTTTGTCAAAAAATGAATCACTTCTGGAAACCTGAATAGTAAAAATACTTTAAAACCAGCAACTTATTCATGACTGAACTCTGTCTAAAGCACAACATTCCGAAAACACTAAGGTAGAAGAGGGAAAGGGGAACTGAAATGGTTAAGAAAAAAATCTGGATCGTGAAGTTACTATTACCTGTGCCTAGAAGTAAAATACTACTTTTTTTAAAATTAGGTGCCATCTTCCAAAAAATCTTTCCCGACGGCCTGACAGTTTCTCAGTGCAAAATGCGCACTGCCAGAACTATCCTGTTTTCAGTGCTTCTGATGGGAAAAGATATTATGCTATAATGAATCTAAAAATCTTATATCTTCTGTTTATAATGAACCCAAAATGCTTCCAAAAATAATTGGACTAGTTTCTTAGTTTCAAGTCTTTTACTATTACTGGCGCTTAGCAGCAAAGAGAATTGAACACTTTACTGACTTAGTAATACCATGAAAACTCAAAGAGTAAATTGCCAACATACTGTGAAGTTTTATCAGACATTGGGTCATTAAAATTCAGTTCAGACTGTGGTCAGCTGAGGCAATATTCTGGACCTGATTTATCAGAGGTAGGGGGTTTTAATCACCATATATTAAAATACGGTGTTGAAATAGAGCCTAGTGGCCTGCAGTGAGGCTGAACTGAGCTAAACAAATCTCATTAAGGCGACCAGGATTTGTGTATCTTCCAAATCTACCTTGTAGATCAAATCCTTCCTGACAAATGGATTAAGGCTCATTCATAGCATAATTGTTACCTAGGCAAGGAAAAATGGATCTGCAACACTACCCAAAAACCAAATGTTGCAATCAGGCCTAAGTCAGCACTTGGGCAGCGTTAGCATACGAAAGTAAACCAAGTCATCTATCTACCTTAACATGAATGAACCTTTAATTAGCCCTGAAATATATATCCACAACAGATTTCCATTTTGCTGCTTTTTCCACAGGCAGCGTCACTCCCCCCGCGTTCTTGGTCTTCCTTTGCATAACTGAATGCTTCACACCATGCATCCTACCTGAGCAATTAGAAAGACTACTTAAATGTCTTTATTTGCAACACAATTAATTTAAGTCTAATGGGTTTAAAAGTTACATAGAAGCAACACTTTCAGGTGGATTTGTTTGTTTCTTAAGCAACCACAGGCATTTCGGGTTTGCATTTGTTCAGAGCTCCTACATAAACAATCTCAATCGGCTGTGATTTTGTCTGCCACACTTCGCTTGTTTGCCATGGCTTTATAAAAGCCCTGATGAAAGGCTTATCATAAAAGTGTTCCACCTCATTCCTCCCCCCCACCCCCCCAACAGCTCTAGTGGACAAGATTCTTTACTCCCAACTACTTTAACTAAATTCCTCTGCAGCTATACTCGCTAAACCACTATTCAACTGCACATGATTTCACAGATACAATTCACACAATGAATGTTAAGAGCAGACTTCATTTCTACCATCTCTAAAGAAATAAGGGTTTAGGTCAGCCAGGGCTTCTGACGGAAACAGGATGACTCCCCTTTCCTATCACTTGTTTGTGACTACATAGTACTTAACATCCCAGTTTCTGTGTATTGGGACATAATTATTCTACTTCAATCCTCCTATGCTTAAAAAAAAAAAGCCCAAATAAAAAAAAAAAAAAACCCCACACAACCCCCCCCCCCATCATAGTGACAGATCAAGATTCTGTTTATTCTGAAACAGAGTAAAAATGTTCTTTAAGAAGATTTAAGGGCATTTTTTACATCATGAAAAAAGCAATTAAAGGTTTCTTTTCTCTTTTTAGCCTGGGGAGATGCAATTTGCTGTTCCTTTCTGAAATAAAGTACAAGCCTCTTGGATGCAACATGAAAATTTCCAAGAACTCATTTGTTCGAGAATACATTCTGCGTGTTTACTAGGTGCTTGAGCTCATGGAAAAAATAAGTTCAGACAGTGAAATTTAATTCTGTAATTAATGACCTATCATATCCATTCCTCTAAAGATGCTTATGCCTCAGCAGAACTTAAATACTCAGAAAAGTAAAGCAGAAGAAAAACACACATTTTGAAGCATAATTGCACCTCAAAGTTTTACAGCAGCTTAGGTGTTATCCTGTTGCTTTCATCAGTAGATATTAAAGTATTTCACAGAAGAGATCAGTCCTATTAACCTCAACTTCCACGTGGAGAAACAGATTCTCATTGAAATACACCGTTTTGTCCAATATGATGTGGTTTGGCCCCTCTACCAACTATCACACTCTATTCTTTCTTATTTTGCTTTCCTGGCTATAAACTTGAAATAAAAGGCACAAATAGAGATACTACATACAGGAACTATGTGGAACTCAACTGTAACTCAAACTTGTGCCACACTGGAATCAGACCTTTTTGGACCAAGTTTACTAGGGTTTACGGAACTGGTATAAAGTTACCTACCAAGACAATACTAGAAGCTAACAGAAGAGTCCATGTGATATCCCACACCTGCTGGGGAGGGGGGGGAAGGAAAAAAAAAAAGGAAACACACAGCCCGTGCATCACGCTTGTACATGCCTGTGACGGGGCAGTGTCAGAGAGCTCTCAGGAGACACCTTTGCCTCTCATTTGCTACAGATGTACAGGTATGTATAAACAAACGGCAACAGATATCATCATTCGAAGGGTGCATTTATGCACTTGCTTGCAGCACTGCAGAGTTTAATGCTCTCGAGAAATGCTTTTGTATTGGCTTGAGGCTAGAGAATGAATTAAACACTTATAAAAGGCAATTGCTGAAGAACAATTCTTGCATGCGTAAATCTGTATTGCCCTCTCAAAATGTTTCCAAGTAGAAACACTTTGGCTTCTGGGGGGGGGGAACTACAGAACAATGGTCAATAAGCAAGTTTCTCCTGCCAACCAAAACACATTTATGTGCATCAGGCAGTTCAATTGTCAGTCTTCACTGCCACAACAAATACAAGTTTGTTTGGCAGGGCAGGGCGATTAAATGGCGTTCATGATACTTGTCAAGTATTTCTTGACAAAATACTTCAATGTTGATAATATTTTGTAGTAGGAAACAAAGGCAAAAACCATCATTACGTTATCTAAAACACAGTGCATCTCACCGATTGTAGCTCCGAGAGCCATCAGCCATTCTATTTATTCCAGAAAGGACTGTTAGGAACCACCATTGGAAAATGCCGCCTCATTGCATTCGAGTCACTCTGCAAATCACACCCCTGATGTTCACGGGCACGAACGAACCCTGACGCGGGCTGAGCAAGCGCACTGCGTTCTCTGGCTGGCTGGGAGGTAGGAACAGACTTGCAGCACTCCTCCTCAGTCTAGGACCCAGAGTGAGACAGCTCCCCCCCCAAAAAAAAATCCCTTTAATCACTGCCAAGCTTGTTTTTAAAAATGATAACCTGTTGCCTTTGAAATCCTACTCTAAAAAGGCAGCGGGAAATTCCTGTGGAAATTACGGATTAGCACTCTGGTGAACTCCTAGAGCACTGATGGGTTCTGTGGCTTGCTGAGACCCCAGGCACTTTTCACATTACCATGTCATGGATACCCTACAGTTAATAGCAATCCAAAATTAAAATACTTTCTCCGAAAATGGATCATTTTGCTGTTTCATTCTGACAAATGAACCTGTAGGAGGGCAATGATATTGCGCTAGGGACTGATGGTGACTGAAAAGGAATTAAGCTGAATGCTAAATTTAGCACTATTCATAGGAAACCAGGGTCTCCGAAACGCAAACTGATGAATCTTGCAATGACCGAGTATTGTATTAGCAGCCTGAATGCTCCATCAATTTCATCTTTTTTACCAATATTGTATAAGGAAAGTCTCCCTGCTCAGTTCCTGCCTGTCAAATAGGTGCTGAATAATCAACTCCATATCAAACGGGTTGCGGACGGATAGCAATGAAATCACCTTATGAATACCACGCACAGGTTTTAGGGGTCAAAATATTTATTTCAAGTATCATGGCTTTTCTTTAGCAGAAGACTACTTAGCTTGCAGTATACGAGCCATCACCCAGTTTTACCTTTTCTGTTGCAGTGATAGGAAGGAAATTTGCCACTGCCACTTCTAACAACCCATCTCCGAATCAGAAATGAATTAAGTAACGCAGCTGCGAGGACACAGCTGAACCTTCACCAGTAATTCCAATGACATTAAGAGACAGGATTTTTTTGAAACCCCCTTTGACAGCAATACAAGTTGAAACAAGGGACTGTCACGGTTCCGTTTTCTCTGTGCTCATAAAAGCACCAGATACCGTGCTGCGCAGCGAGGAGGGAGGCGGAGGAGCCGACAAGATGCTCCTTTCCTAAGGCCATCAGGGTGGAAGATGGCAACCTTCACCCAGGCACGGGATGAACAGAAAGAAAGCCGTGAAAAGCAAAGCAGAAACACCCCAGCAAGTGACTCTTGGGCTGCAAATGGGTCGCTCCCAGAGAGCCCAGGAACAACGAGATGTGTTTGCTGGTACCTGGGCACAGCTCATTCACCCAGCAGCAGGACATGCTTAACGCTCTTAACAGTAGGAATGCAATAACTCCCATTTTTGCCAGGTAATAACCTCCTAAAAAAAGTTTTTCTTTCTTGTTATTTTTAAATCCACTCCAATTATTTTTTTTTCTTTAATAAAAATGTTTTAGAGATCAACATGGGAGATGCCTTTCAAGAAGAGAGCCGTTTGCAGGATCGTTGCTCTGCTAATGGCACCTCTTCCCCAGCAGAGCTGTTTGCTAAAAGCAGTGGCTGTGAACACTTTTAGAACAAGGAAGCTGTATATTTCTACCACACTTTGCCAGGCTAGAATTCAGTCCAAGTACACCGTCAAAGGAGGGCTGATGGCAGGCAACTAACTCGTTCCCTATTCCAGGCTGTTTGCTTCCAACAAGCTCATTTCGCAGGGGAGTCAACGTAGCCTCTCACAGTAAGTATGGCTGCTCAAAGCACTTGGGGTGATGTTGTGTTTACACCAGATCTATACTGAGGTAGTTGACACAAGTAGTTCCATACAATGCCTCAGATTTAACATAGAACTTAAGCAAAGTAAAAGAGGAAAAAAAAAAAAAAAAAGGCTTATAAAGGTTAGTGAAGTGGAACAAGACATGAAACCTTGTATCAACATTCCTCTGTTTCTGAAAGTCCAATTACATCTCTTGATGCTGCGGGTATTTCTCAAATACAATGCTTTCACCCAGTATTTTATTTACAGCAGATATAACTATGCCTGCAGATTAATTTGCTGGGCAAAGATTTCACATGTGAGATTAGCTAGTATTCTTCCAATTCTTCTGGTCTTTGCACACCTAATATATTCCCAGTGATATTTATGTGGTATAAGATTATTCCACTTTATTTCCCTGCAGGGAAACCACCTGAAAGGGGGAAGATAAATTACTCTATATCACCAGTTCAGTGCGTAGGTCCTGATTTTATGTGGTATGTAACTGTTTATATAATAGATGTTTATAATGTAAGGAAATTAAAGATTATACAAAGCTATTACAGTGAAGATATTTTCAAGCATTAATGATGAAAATGGAAGAGAGTTCAAGCAATTTTCAAACACAGAACTTTTTCTTCCCGTTTTCCAAAAGTGCTTTTGACTTGGGCCATCATACTTGAACTCATCCTGGCTGTTTCCACAACAGTTTCGGAAAAATTCCTCTCTCCTCTGCCATAAAGGTCCTTTAACTTCATTACTGCTTGAACCCTTTGAATTCTTTTCCAGGTCACTAGGTATCTAAATGTAACAGAACACCCAGGATGTGTGGTTTGTCCTCATTATCAGAAGTCATGAGTATTGTGATGGTTGATTCATGAACCACATCTTTAGCAGCATGAAAAAATATTAGCTCAATTAATTTTGTCGTAAGTTCTTTCTGTAGCCTTCATTTTAACAAATATATACACACACACAGTCCCATGTCACTTGGTCAATACAGAATGAGTCACTTGCTGTTATGCTGCTCACGCTTTCACGCTCTACTTACATTAGCAATTAAAAAATATTAATTGAGCATATGGATTGCACTGAACTCATACCTAGCTATTTGTTAGGAGCAACCATTGAAATTTACCATCACTATGGAATCTGTATGTCAAGTGAAAAACGTACATTAAGACTGCTTTTGTCAATACCACCATGTTGCATCAATTGCCTATAAATTGCAGTTCCCCGTCACCATGGAAGAGGGACAGTGCAGAAACCTGAAGTGTCAGCAGTGACTACTATGCCTCATTCCAACCACGTGGAGATAAGAACATCGCATCTCAAAATAATGATCAGGTTTTGGTAGTTTCCCTGAATCTTGAGAGAACTTTCACAAACTGTCTCAGTCAAACATTGTTTGGGGCCCTTCAAGTATACAGAAGTTCGTCCATGAACAAATTCCCAAATGCTCCAGCGTATCTAAAATAGCTGTGCTCATATCCCAATTAATTTAGTGTCAAAATTGCATTTCCCCATCCCCGCTTTTATGAACAGTACAGGTGTCGAGTAGACAACATTTTTAAGTGTCAAATTTTCAAATGCCTCCTGAGATTTTGCACATGCAACAATCTGATTCTGGGTGTGGTAATTAGTAGAGGGACACGTGTATTTGTCAGCCAAGCAGTCATGCTCTCTATAGTCTGTTTGCAATTGCATTTCACAACATGCTCATTGAGCATACAGACATTGGATCCGTAAGATGCAATTCTCTAACTGCTATTCGCCTCAGTGACGACCAGTAGAAAGGAGTGAGAAAACCAAAGAGGCTGTGCTCGGATCTGTTGTGCTGATTTCTGCCAAAAATATCAAGGTGGATAAAAAAATAAAGTAGAGGAGGAGGAAAAGGGAGATAAAAAAAAAGGGGGGGGGGAGGAAAAAATGCATACACAGTCATAAGAGGGAGATTTGGTCACGAGAGGTGGTCTACCTTCATTCAATTAGGTGCAAGTTATTTGGTCTGTTACGCTCCGAGAGGGAAAAGAAAAGCCTGCACATGCACTGAATACTTCTACCTTTTGCTAGGGTCAGACCAAAACTGTTGAAAAATGTCAGAGTTCGATCACATAAGGAACCGAGAAACAACTCTGAAAGGCCTAAAGGACCATACCTTTTCCCTCTTATCAAAGGAGCTTACGTGCTTTTATGAATCCTGATGGGCAAGTGCCATACTGGAGTCCTACTAGAACTAAGGTAATGGTGCCAGAAGACTATTGAACAGCTTCCAACACTTAGATTAGCAAAAGAATGAAGACACTCCTACATTTAAAAAAAAAATAAATAAATAAAAATCATGGCCTCGGTTACATTGGAAAATTAAAGTTCTCCATAGCCAGGAGTCTGAGCTTCTGTCACAGCTACTTCATGGCAACTACAGGAATTGAATCGTGAAGTATCCAAGGAAAAGCAGAGTCCCAAAAAAGCCTGTGATTCATTCTATAGCATCCTGTTACTTCAGGGGGTGAACACTGTTACCAGCACTCATGACGGTGAGCAAGCCTGACTCGTCAACCCATTTTTTTCCAACTCTGAACTCGGAACCCTGCAAGAAATCCTACTTATGGTTGCAATGCTCGTGGGCTTAGAGATTGGTAGAACTAATACAGAAACTGCTGGATTTTTGAAGCAGTGGTCACCAGAACTAAGTGACACATGCATTGTGTTTATTGTTGAATAAATTTTCACGTTCGCTGGTTAGCTTGGGTCAGTCCTCACAGGAACCCCAAGGACCTTCTGCATCCACTTCAAGAAGCTTGGTATCAAGGCCTTAAATATTGGTTTTAATTATTTTAAGGATCTTAATGGACACAAGCATCAAAACAACAGTTCTGTCTACGCTTCAGGAGTCGTAGTTAACACAGTCATGTTTTCATCTTATACGCTGTATTTCTTCAGAGTACAGAGTTGTCAGACTTGGAAGAAATGAAGAAAAACTATACAAAGAAAAAAAAGCCTTTTCCTGTAAATAGGATACAGCTTTTCCTGTAATTCACCACCACATCACTACTGCCCTCCTTACTGGTATTTTGGTATTGACAATGCAGTGCAAATTAAGAGAAGTAAGCCTTTCTGCACACAGAAGCGTACTTAGAATTGGACTGAAGCTTCAGCAGCACTCCAAAGCCCCTCTAGAAAGTTATACATACATACATAGAACAGACATTTGAAAGGAATACATCTCCCAGAGAGATCATCTTCCTTCACAAGTGGAGACTGCAGGAAAACTTACGGACTTTAGCCATTTGTCACTGCTATTGGCTTTCTGAATTTCTTCTTCAGGCAGGCTGCAAGTGACAGAAAACCCAAACTGCACCTTGTCCCTTTGTATTGGAAAGAAATGTAGGAAGCAGCAGCAGAAGCAGCCAGCCTCCTTTCCTCTGCCCGCTGGAACGAATCAAGGCATGACCTCGACATTGCAAGTTTCTAATTTATACTCTGAAAAAGCAAGCTATATGTACACACCCAATCCAAAAATATGAAAATGAAGAAGGTTTCCAGGCTGTAAAGCTCAAATACCAAGCTCCTCACAGCTGGGCTGAGTGGATCTGAGGATCCTTTAGAGTCAGCTTCAAGCATCGCGGATGCACAAGCACAGCACAGTTTGAAGAGATCTGTGCCTAAGCACACACCTCGCAACTCAGACGAGAAAGGACCAGAGAAAGAAATAAGGCTGCTCTACAGAGAGACAGATTCCAGTCGACCTGCTTTTTGTACTTCTGTCCATAACTCTGGAAGCTGGAGCTTTTCCGTGCCACTGAAACTGTCATTGAATCAATCGCCTCAGTTGCCAAGGAAACCAAAGGGATGATGCTAATGGATACTATTAAGGACACTGAAAAGCTTAGAAAATAAAATTGTTTGACATGAAAAGCCTTGTGTCACAAGTTAGTTAAAGCTGCCTTGAGTGTTAGAACAGAAAAGAGCACTAGACAGGATTTTTTCCTTTTCTTACTTCTGACTTTTGGGGGTTTTTTTTTGTCAGATACTTACAGCTTCAGGCACTCCAACTGGCCTGACTGTCAG
Source organism: Elanus axillaris (assembly GCA_026212715.1). Classification (NCBI taxonomy): domain Eukaryota; kingdom Metazoa; phylum Chordata; class Aves; order Accipitriformes; family Accipitridae; genus Elanus; species Elanus axillaris. The sequence continues at coordinate 23,404,217 of JANZLQ010000030.1, forward strand.
CATCACTTTGTAGTCATTTTTCTAGCTTTATTTCCAAACACAGAAGTTGCCCAAACACAGAGTCATTCTAATTCTAAGCAATGGAGTCTAGGCTTTAAAAGTGTCACACATGATGCAAAATAGGATTTGACTTTGGGAATGCTCTCCAGAAGTTTGAATTTTTAAGTGAAAGATTTGATTTAAGATGTTTTCACCTTTGCTCTCATGAACTGTAAGTTATGGAAGATTTTCATAACAGATGTGGCAGACCTCATAAAGCAAACCTGCATGTTATAAGTTACTGTATTTTCAGAAACCTATGTTTGTATTTTAAAAAATCATCTCATTTTAGAAGAGACATATTTCCTAAAAACATAAGAAAGTATCAGGGAACTGTAAATTATTTTTTCCTTTTCCACAAGCTATACGTTCACAGCATGAGTCATATATCAACAGCAACCACACAAATCTGAACTTATACCAGTGAAGAAGGATCAAGCTCCAGGCATGTATTTATTTACAGAAGGCTTGAGGAGTTATTTCTGCACTGGAGTCACAGATGACCCATAGTCAGACACCTTGTCACCATGGAAATCTCACACCACCACCCTCTCCCTTGCTTTCATCCAAGATCCTTCCCTGCATCCCTAGTGATCCCTGCCTGCCACAGCCCCCACGGGCCCCTCTCCCGGGCAGGCAGCAGCTGCGGGAAGGACTGGAGCACATTTAACCCTGCCCGGTACTTCCAGTTACGGGAAGGTCCAGAAAAGGCAATCTTTAGGTCCAGAAAAGGCAATCTTTAGGTCCAGAAAAGGCAATCTTTAGGTCCAGAAAAGGCAATCTTTTAGGCTTTGACTGAAGGCCTCCTGCTACCTGACATTCTCATGCACACAGAGGTCTCTAAAGCCGTCTCTTACTGCCTAATGAGTGTTACACAGAAGCAATTACAGAACTAGTGCCCTTCCGTGACAGATATGGGGGCTGGTGAGATAGCGGTAAGTCCTAGCCAATTAACACGGATTTGTTCCTGGGGGAAGGAAAGGGAAACAATATCCTGTGGCTGCTCATCCTCATAGGAGAGCCATTCATAGAGGCAATTCAGTGACAGAGGTCATAAGGTGCATCCAAAACAACAAGACCAACCCAACCAAGACACAACGACAAGAAAGATGAAAGAGGGAACACACACTCCACCTGAGCACACAGAATCGTAGAATCTCTCGAGTTGGAAGGGACCCATGAGGATCTTGGGGTCCAACTCTGTGCTCCTTGCAGGACTATGGAAAACTAACCCATGTGACTAAGAGCATCATCCAGACTGTCCTTGAACTCTGCCAGGCTGGGTGCCGTGACCACTTCCCCGGGGAGCCTGTTCCAGTGACTGACCACCCTCGCAGTGAAGAGCCTTTTCCTAGCAGTATCACAGCATGGTTTGGGTTGGAAAGGACCTTTAAAGTTCATCTAGTCCAACCTCCCTTCGATAAGCAGGGACATTTTCAACAAGATCAGGTTGCTGAGAGCCCCGTCCAACCTGACCTTGAATGTTTCCAGGGATGGGGCATCTACTGCCTCTCTGGGCAACCTGTGCCAGTGTTTCTCCACCCTGATCATAAAAAAAGTAATAATTCAAGTTCATCCTTATATTTAGCCTGAATCTACCCTCTTTTAGTTTTTAAAACCATTACCCCTTGTCCTATTGCAACAGGCCTACTAAGAAGTCTGTTCCCATCTTTCTCGCAGCCCCCCTTCAGGTACTGGACGGCTGCTGTAAGGTCTCCCCGGAGCCTTCTCTTCTCCAGGCTGAACAACCCCAGCTCTCTCAGCCTGTCCTCACAGGAGAGGCGTTCCAGCCCTCGGATCATTTTCATGGCCTCCTCTGAACCCACTCCAACAGGTCCACGTCCTTCTGATGTTGGGGGCCCCAGAGCTGAATGCAATACCCCAGGTGGGGTCTCACCAGAGCGGAGCAGAGGGACAGAATCCCCTCCCTCGACCCGCTGGTCACACTTCTTTTGATGCAGCCCAGGACAGGGTTGGCTTTCTGGGCTGCGAGCACACGTTGCCAGCTGATGTCCAGCTTTTCATCCACCAGTACCCTCAAGTCCTTCCCCACAGGGCTGCTCTCAATCCCTTCATCCCCAGCCTGTACCGATACCCAGGAATGCCCCAATGCAGGCGCAGGACCTTGCATTTAGCCTTGTTGAACCTCATGAGGTTCACACGGGCCCTCTTCCATGTGAGCCCAATAGGATGGGTGGTTTCCAGATTCCCATTTTCCCAATATTGGGAACCTTGGAGAGCTGTTTCAAACTCCACTGGTGGCCAGAGCCTACAGAGCCTGAACATGCTCTACACCAGCAGCAGTCCCACCACTCAAGACCAAGCAGCACAGAGCAGCCTAATATTGCTTTCTATCAGGAGGGCTATTCTATACACCATCATTGCTGGCTGCCCAAGTACTTCCTATGCATTATCCCAGTCCAAAGCACAAGAAGGACTTTAGATGTTTTTTGCATCCTCTCTGCACTTGCAAATCTCTGCATAATGGAGAGTCCTTCTTCCTTTTTTGTCGTGGGGGGGGGGGGGGGGGGGGGGGGGGGGGGGGGGGGGG
>JANZLQ010000030.1:23415200-23436114 GCA_026212715.1 Elanus axillaris
GGTTTTTTTAATCTTCTTCCTCAAGTGTGCTGTCCTCATCTCAGCCAAGGCAGCTGCTCACATCAGTGAAGCTGCCTGGGTGTTGTAGTACTCCCAAGATGACATGCTCCATGCCGCACACAAATGTGGTTTTATATATATAGGCAGCATACTCCTGAAGGGGTCAATTAGGGGGACACACTCTCCCTGTATTGTCTATGAAGAACGACATTTTTTTTTTTTTTCATTCTAGCACTGTGAGCTTAAGAGTCATGGCTCCTAGATGATTAGGATGACAGCCATAGATTTGCTCTTAGGCTGGGAGTATTATTTCCTCCCATCTTCCCCAGTTGCAGCATACATACACTGAATATTTCTGTACCATACAATGCCATTACAGCTTTACAGCTCTTCCACAGTTACAAGACCATCCTGACCCTAACACAATTACCGCTGTCCCTTCTTTTCTGCCTCCTGCCCTTTTTCCATGATTGTTTTCTGTTTGATATGAATTTCCTTCCATCAGTGCCCATGGTAACATCCATAGAAATAGCAGCAGGCTAGACACTGGCCATGAACAGCTCCCTAACCATGGAAACCTGCCAACATTTATCACAAATATAATAAGATGTACCACAGAAGCAAAAAGCATAACAACACTTTGTATACTCTCTTGCACATTCTTGACACATTGTGGTAGCCAGAGCAATTTGTGAACACGGTGAACTGCCTGTCTGGACCTTTTACATTTATAAGCATATGGATGCAACTTAATGGCATGTTCAAAGATTCCAGGACTATAAATTGAACTAAATAAGTACCTTTACATTAGCCATCAAATAATACCTTGCATCACCACACTGTCAGAGATGCTATTGTGATAAAGATGTACAACACACAGTCTGCCTCACACTGAAAGAAACACTGAAACTGGTTTACATCATTGGAAAATTTTGAAGACGTGCAATGGATATTTAAAATTCGCAGCATTTAGGGATATGGCTTTTGGATATGGGGTGTTGATTGAATTTCTTTTTAAGTAACTTCTGTTATGAGATTGTGATGGGGGGTGACACAATCATAACCCAAAGACTTAATGAAGATGGCCTGCAATCCTGCAGTGATTTCTTTTAAAATAATCACCAATTGCCTCCCAGAGCGTCTGTTTACTGAGAACATCAAATGATTAAGTTTACAATGGTGAATCAGAATAAATAGCAGACCCAGGCTTATTTGGAGACCAATCAAACTATATTTAGACTGGATGATGTTGAATGCAATAAAACAGATACACATGCTTTTAGGAGGTTCCACACAGGGACAGAGAAACTTTCAGCATGCAGCAGGGAAGTGGTCCATCTAGACCTGTGTGGGAATCAAGTCCAGAACTATATGTACTTTAAAGAAAAGCAAAAGAAAGTCCACTCCTGGCTGCCATGTGATGCTCAAGTACTCAGTTTTTCTTCTCCTTCAAACAATTTAAGATCACTTATGGCCCAGAGCACAGAGGCTTACATCCCTTATTTAACAATCAATTTCAGATTCTCAGCCGCTGTTTAACATCCCTTGCCTTTAGGTTACATATTTTCATCTGAATGCTTTCCACTATCACTTGGAATGCTTAGTCACCTGTAAAAATGCTTCCCCTTTTCAAACCTTTGTCAATTTGCAGACTATAAGCCTGTGGATGCACCAAGCCTTGCACAAAAGTTTCTAAGATGGAGCTTGCTAATGGCTTTATTTTAGCATTTCTGTATACAGGACTGCTTACCAGAACAAGGAGATGATTACCATAATTGACAATACCATTGATAATTACAAGGCTTTTTTTTCAGCTCCCCAAAACCTGCAAGATCTAAAGTGTTCTGCATAATCCAAGATATGAATTTAAACTGGTGTATTATAGCAGTTTAACAGCTGCACATGTGCACACACACCCCTAAGCCAACACTCCCCCATCAGAGCATCCTCACATAGGGTTGTATGGATCTACCTACATCTGTATAATTGTATCCATATGACAAACAGCAGTAGTTCTTTTAGAGGGGTAATCAGCCCTTCACCTCCAACATCCCAAATACTATTAAACTTCTTTCCAAGTCTCACTCTGAACACCTGAAGCTGCCTATTCCTTCTCTCACATCCAGTGAAGAGGCTTGTAGCCTCAGGCCATCTGAACTAGGAGCGCACTGCCAGCTTCCAAATTGCACTTTGCCACATCAGCCTCCTGACCCCTCCTTCAGGTTCATGGGGCCAAGAAAAAGGTCCATAGGCAGAACTGAATGAACACACTAAGGTGGAATCACAGTACCTAATGAGATGGTGTGAGAAGCAGCCAGTCCCTGCTCGGGCTACAGCAGGAGTCGGAGGACTTCCCATCACAAAAAAGTGAGATGCCACTGTTTAGCCAGTCCACAGCATCTTGTCTCACGTCAGGAGACACTCACTTTCTTACTGGGTTTTTCTGCAGGACACGTAACTTCTAATTTGGGCTTGAAAAACTCTAACGCACCGCCTCAGAAAGGTGGTCTGCTCCCCTCCAGAGCACGTACAAGCAGAGTTTAGCATGCAAGTGGACTGACAGAGAGGACTGCAATAGCAGAACAGTAGTTTCACTTGTATTATTAGTCCTGCAGAGTCCGTCAGCCTTCATACTCCTGTAAGATCACAGGACTATTGTGCTTTGTCAGCGATTCAATATTCTCAGGTATTTTTTCTCCGAGTCATTCCTAACAGCCTCTGACTCACTAAGGAGGGCTAAACACAGCTTCTACTTCATTCACCGCTATTACAACTGCGGGAGGAAAGCAAGCAAAGACCCAGCACAGGGGTCCTAACCATACCACCCCTGCAACTCGCAAGCTTAACATAAACCACACTGGTTTCCTCTAAATGCTCTACGAGTTCGGCACCCCCATGCTAGAAACAGTTGTAGAATCAGTAATATCAAGCGAACTGCAAAAAGTGGTATGTCTGAGAGTTTCTCGCACTTCATTACTTTCTGTCTGGGTAATGGAGCTGAACCTTTCACACAACTGCAGCGATTTGCCTGGTGTAGACTAAAGAGTCAAAGAACATGATATTTCTTTAGGAGTTAAAGGGGGGCTAATATGCAAGTACAACTTAAAGGATATAATTAAAATCTCACTTTCATGTTTTTCTAAGAAACTAGTCTCTTAGGATTTTAAAGAACAAGCAGATGAGAGAGATTTTTACTAAGTAACAAAGCCACAACATCAAGACAGAAATTAATTCTGTATGCTACCATCCCCAAGAAGAGAAAGTAGCAATAAAGGGAAACTGAGAATGTCATTGTAGGGCTTGAGGGAGAAGGCCTTATGATTACTTTTTTCAAAACCAGCAATGGAATTGAAAGTGATCCTAATGATTTAAATACCTCAAAAAGACAGAGAAAAAGCACTGTTCTCTCTGGGTTTCTGTAGAAATGGCATCCTTGGAATGAGAACGGTTATGGAAGATTCCTCCTTGATACTCCTCAAAAGCTGCTGGGAATTCAATACAACTACTAAAGAAAATGCAGGGTTTATATATGTAAAGGCAAACACATAATACTGATAGCACTTTTTGACCATACAGACTTGGATTTTATGTATTAGTTTACGTAAACCAAGTAAATTACACGTTCTTGATATATGGGTGTAGCCTGCAACCTGCCCTTTCATCAGGTTTAGGCTGTATGCATTTGTTTTAATTTTAGAAAGTTGTCCGCTTTACCTTGAACCCAAGGAGAAGCTATCACACGGATAATTGATTTTAGTTACTTTCTTAATTTTCTTTCCAGTGAATACAGCAGGAGCGTGTGCCCCTTTGACTTTCAGAATACAAAATTCCAAGTTAACCCCTTTCCTGTTTCTGCCCTTTCCTGTTAACACCTTTTCCGTTAAAAGCATCTTTGATAGAAACAGTCAGGGGTTGAGGCTGGCTCAGGTACACATAAAACTGATTAATCACCAAGAACACAGAGGCTACCAGCACAAACTACTTGGGTGGAGGATGTGCACACTTCTTACCGTGCAGTTGAACCGTGCTGCAAACTTCCAGGGACAGAGACAGCATGGCTTATGCTGCAGAAAGCAAGAGCGTTGCTGTATGAGAAAGGAAGCTTAAACCCAGTCCCAAAGCCATTCAGACTAAGCTGTGGCTACTATTCCCATGGCCTTTGGAACAGCATTCTAACCCAACGTACCCATGGCATCTACCATCACTGCAGCATCCATCGCTTGATTTTTGGCATCTTTTATCCCAAAGGCATCCTAGCTATAGAACACCTTCATGCCCACAAAAGCAGTGCCTTACTTTTCCTTTGCTGAGGAAAACTACATTCTCACTTCACTTTTAAAGCTTGTCTCAAAGTTGTCTTCACAGTGATCAGGGCAGTGCACTGCCAGATTCTGGTGCCAATCTTAAATTTTAAAAAGGGCGTAGATCTGTATCCACTTGCACTCACTAAAATTCCCATCCTTCCTCTATCCTCTGTTTGATAAGTGGGAAGCCAGTCACTTATACCATGTAAAGCAGGTGAGCAAGTGCGGCTTTGGAGGGGACTGGTGGAATACAGCCTTCTGTCAGTGGATTTGTTCAAGGCCTGCTTCCAAATTCCATTTATATTGTTCTAGACATCTCCCAGGTAAGGACCAAAGCAAGGTACAACTCCCTGCTTCACAGGGACTCAGTGTGCAAGAGGTCTTGGCGTGCACCCTCAGAACATCATCCATCATTCTACAGGTCCAGCAAGCACCAAAAGCCCCATACTTTATGCAGTGAAGCTCTGTGTGACTTCATTTCTTATGCTAGAAGTTTCTGAGCTCAAAATCAGAAGCCTACAGATTTTTAGGCTTCACTTCTGCATCACAAAGCCTAGCCAACATCACTGGAAGGAGATCCACAAAGAATGACACTGGGGGCGGGGGGGGAGATTAGGGAGGACTGGTGAAGAGCAGAGGTATTTGGAAGAAATCCTTCCCCCCAAATAGAATATGCACTTGTAAGGAATCAGTACAAGGAAGGAATTGAGTCCAACCTCTGTCACATATGAAGATCTGAGAAAAAGGACAGAAGCCTTGCTCGCTAGCTTCAGGTTCCTCCCAAGCCCTCTTCCCACAGCAGGCAGTTTGCAGAACTGGAAACTATTCACTCTGCATTGGAAATAAATAATCTCCTGATGCAGAGGGGCTGGGAGGGTTGGCAAGCTTTACATAGAAGCGCTGAGCAAGTTGTATGCGTGTGCTGAAATGCGGAGGGTATGTGGTATCAGGAGGGCATTGGCGATGATGATTATAGCTGTTAGTGAGGCAATGGAAAAAACAAGAGAAGCAAAGGTCGCAAGCTTTAAATATTAACATGCTTAAATATCAATCAACTCGAGAAAATCTTTGCAGTAAGCAGAGAAATGATCTCATTGCAGGAAAGAAATTTCTAAAAGCCAACTAACCAGCAGAGCAGGATGATCATCTTATAGTAAACAGGGTATTTTTCAAAACCAGACCAGCCTGAACATGAGCTGTAATTGTCCTTGGCAGATCCGCTAACAGCCACTGCGAGAAGCGCATGGAGAAAGTATTTTCAGAAGGCACCTATGAGGACTAAGAATCTATGGATGTTAACTTTTATACATGCCATGGTTCATACGTCAGCTTATGCTAGTACATGAGACCAAGAACCTCAGATCAGACCTATTTAGGCACCTGTACCACAGGAAGGACAGGGTCCAAGGCGGCAGAGGTGGATCTCAAGGGGCTGGAGCAGCCTGTAGAGATATTCAGCACTTACAAATTCCATTTTCAGAAACATAGGAACAATTTATGCCCAAACTCAGGGCTCTTCAGTCATTGTTTTAAAACCTTGGAAGGCCTCATACTCAGATTTCTCAGGGGTATTTTAAGTATTTAAATCTCATTATCATGTAGGGGCTTTCACAGATCAGTACCTCAGTGTATAAATCAGGGGATTTTCAAGCATGCCTTTCTCCCATCGGCTCCTGTGGGAGTTAGTCATAAAAAAAAAAAATGTAGGACAGAACTAATTATAGAATAAAACCTGACAGAGATGGTCTATCTTAAAGAATTTCTTTGGAATAACAATTTTAAGAACAACTATATTTAACTGTATAGCTGAATTCACTGGTTAAAAAAAATAGTCCCTGTTATTGAAGACAAACTCTTGCTGTGCAGTATGTCTTGCTCTCTGCAGTGTTAGCCGGCAGCTGATTATCCCCATTTCTGTAGCAGTCTTGATATTCTATGCCCCAACTTCAGTTACTTTTTTAAAACAGAGCACAATTCCTGCACACTTCCTTTGAAGGGCATATTTCTGAAAGTTTTAGTACCTCTGAACCTCCAACACACTCTTTCTGGGTATTTCAAGACTCAACACAAGAATTCGGCAATGTTGAAGCACTGCTAAGAGGAACATTACCTTGTACACAACTGTCCTGTTTAGAAGCTTTGGAATCGTATCTCCTCCATGCAAGAGCATCATATTGGTGATTAGTTATGCTTGTACTCTCTGTTAGCTTTTCCAGGTCCTCTATTTTTATTTCCCCTGTGGCTTTCTTCATCCATTTTAAAAATTAAGCCTCAGACTTACTTACACTTTCCCTGTTCTCTGAGATGACACCCATCCTATAATAGTCCTTATGAGGTAGCTGCCAATGGTACCAGACCTGCTTTGGCTCACTCTTTGACCACCCCAGAATGAACATGCGCCAGTTTGAAGGAACTCGATTTAACCTTTTGAAAAGTACTCTTATAAAAACCACTGCTTAGAACAGAGTTATTCAATGGGATTGCAATGGGGCATCTACCAAGATGCCATTGCAACTCATACAGATGTGCTCAAGTCAGACTTAACCCTGGTTATCTCGCTCAGTTGCCATGTTCTTACCAAGGCTCGTTGGCACCTGCTTCATGGTTCTGAGATGAGGTCTTAAAGTGATCCTGGCTACACGTTCCTCCTGATATACAAACACTACAATATTTACCTCCTGAACCACTGGAAACAGGATCTTCCATGTTAGCCCAGGTGAGAGCCGTAGTAAAGTCTGAACACCACAAAACACAAGTAGGAGGGGCACTAGTCCACAGTGTTTATATATTCTCCCTTCGTGTGTCTAGGGAAGAAAAAAGTTAACACACCACAGCATATGTTTTCAGAAGAACCCCACATTTATTGCATGTCATTATAAGATTTATAAATGGGTATGCCTGTAAATGTATTTGCCCACATGACTGAAAATTCAAGCACGTAGAATCTAAGAACAGAGACCAAAGACAGAGGAAAGCAATAAGAAATGCCACGTTGTGACCTTACCACCCAAGGAAGGTGTTAATGCCTAACGGAAGACATCTCCGTGGTAATCCAGTTAGCTCTTCAAATGCAATTATAACTTCACAGCAGCCTGGACCAGATAATTTACAACTCCAATACTTGCAGGATTCAGGCAGAATCTTGGTGCAATTAAGCAATTTATTTCTCGATTAGCAATGAAATTAACAAGCACAGGTGACATGGAAGAAAATATGAAAGTGTAAGCTTTTGAAAAGTGAGCCAATTAAGGAGTTAATTATTTTATTAATTTACAGACTGAGTTGTACTCAGCTCTATTGAGTCAGACGAGGAACCTTTTGCAAGTATCATAAGGAGGGAAAGGTGACCTCTCTATACAACTGGTAAAGAAGTCAAACCTGCAAAGGCCTCAAGTGACAAATTCTCTGGCTACATACGGCCAATACTTCATCAAACAAAATGGGGTCGGAGCCCTTCAAGGCTTCTTCCAATACACCCAGACCATGAGGGCTATTTTCTCCAGCCACAGCTGCCTGATAAGCTCTTCTAGGCTCAGAGCTGAGAGAAAGTCAAATTCCTTTAGATTCAGAGAGAAGATCTGGATGTGAACACAGGAGCAGCAGGAAGGGGATGTCACAGAACAAATGACTCTGGAGCACAAACCTGGAATTTCGTTACTACTTAGTCTGTACTACTTAACCAGCCAGGGCGCGGGTATGAGCACTATCTCGCGACACCGCTTGTTGTCGTGCTGCCTGACCCCATTTTGGCCCACATCACCCAGACAGTGCAAGGACATGGTCACAGAGCATGCTTCTCATACGCAACATGGATGGTGGGGAACAGTAGGGACAGACATGCATGTAGCCCTACAGGCAGAAGCCATGCCAGGCCAAGCTGCCCTCAAGACCACAGTAAAGGACCTGGCCTGTTTTATTTACTGATAGACACGTACCTTATAGAAGTACTGGTAACTGCAGAGACAATTGCTTCTGTTTCCAAGAGATATGAAGTACTATAAAAATTAGAACAGTTTCCTTGGTCTAAAAAAAGCCTAACATTCTTTTTATTTTTGACACAGATGAGTCAGCAGATAGGAAAGGCAGTTCCCAAATATAGCACCTTACACCAGAGGACACAGCAAGAAGAAAATTTGATTACGCCTCCTCCCTCACACAGATCACAGCAGTACATTGCTGGCTGATGAGGCTCATCAGCCAAACAGCATTGCCCGTCGCCAGCCCTTCCTTAAAAGGTCCCAAAGTATTCCAACAGTAAGCAAAAGAAAAAGAGTATTTTGCTTGATATCTGACATGATTAAGACTACTTGGGGTACCCAGTTGGAACAAGAACAGTGACCAAATGGGTAGCTATCTGTATAGTCACACTTTACCCAATTTTAGGCAAGTCTCTTCCCAAAAGCTTCTTCTCCGGATCGTCTTTATCTTTCTCCGGCAAAGGCTTCTTGGATAGGCAGACCAGACGAGATACTTATTATTATAAACGCTGCTCCGCATCAACACCATGTGCTGAAAATTTTGTTAAACTACAGGTCTGTTCTAACTGTTGGCTGTGTTTCGGTGTTGCAAGACATAACAATCCCATAGCGGTCCAAAAGCAAGTCCCTGGCTTCTCACCTTTTTCTGAAGCAATACTCAGAAAATCCAGTGCCCTTAAAACATGAGCCTCTCCACAGGATGAAGAATATTGCAACGTGATTCAAATTTCAGAGAATTTTTGACTTTATGGCCACAGGTCCCAGAAGATGAAATTCATCACAGTTTTACCAACTTCAAGCAGAGCTATTTCAATTCACTCCACAGAGGCATATGATGTAAATTAATACTTTTGGAGTCCTCCCTGATGAAACATCCATGAAAAGATTATGATGTTTGAAAGAGTTAGCTACAAAGATTCTGGGATCAAATTTCCTTTTTATTTCACTTGCCCAGAAATCATATCTTACAGAGTTTTTGAGACATCATTATCTTTGCAACTTGTTTGGTAGTCTTACATATTTTTCATTAAAAACACATAGATGAAATTGCCTTCACTAATATTTGAAAGCAGTTTTTGCATAAAGGAGTTATACGATGTAGGCAGTTTCTTCTTTTGCAAGGGGTCTGTGTACCAGGAAAGGGACTATTTTTATGAATACAAAAATGCAACCACCAGACCCTAAAACATGTATTTTAGAACTGCTTTTTTAATATAAATACCAGGTAATTGTGTAAGTCATAGTGTAAAGTGAACCTCATTACTAAGTGCACCCCAACTACTCTAAACTGCTGTGTCTCACTGGAATACAGCGACAAGTTTGAACAGAATGTGGTTTACCAAGGCTTCCTTTAACATTCAGTGTCGGTACTAAGCAGAGAACAACTAGATTTTAGGAGCAGAATTTAAGAAGCCTACATAAAGCTGAACATAAATCATGCCATCTACAATAACCACCACCTCAGATAACCTTGATGAAGCTGTCAGCTGTATTCCACTCCCTAACTCATTGCCTGGTCTAAGAACATAAACATCTTGAGATATCTCCATGAATTTCAAAAGGATTTGAGCCTTCAATTTTGGCCATTGTTTCTCACACACCTTCAGGATAAATTTTATACCTTTCCCTAAAGCTGAACCTTTGCTAATATGTAATGAGAACTCACTACAGTATAGAAAGGCAAACAACCAGATAACTTCGCAAATTATAGGTTGATTCAGGCCTCCAAATCCATGGGTATCAAACCACTTAGCCCTGTTTCTATCACTGCCTCTCTGTTCCAGTCTTATCTCACGCAAGGTATACCAGACACTGAGCATATTTATATGCCAACTGATTGTGCTGCAGAAGGATGGAATGGATTTTTGAAGGATGTGTGTTAAGATACCCAAAAGGCTAAGAAATAAGACCTCATAGCTGCATCTTTTTCCATTTTGCACTGCCAAGTCGCTGAGCTACTTGTTGAGCTAATTGTCTACTGTGAGGTATGAAAGCATTGTTGGCAAGACATCTTCCTTCTTGGGAAGTACATTCATTACCTCTATACCACCCAGGGTTCCGGATGTTCTCGGATGAAAGAACAGTGGGTGTGAAAACCCACTACCTCAAAAACGTGCCCTTAATAAATGAAGCAATCAAAACAGTCATCAGTCAAAACAGCAATCGAAACAGTCAAGTGCCAAGAACAGGTCCTTCCCCACCCCTCCCCAGGGTCATAGAGGTATCTCTGGTATCACCCAGTATCTCTTGCAAAATGCATTTAAGGCCTGTGAAGTAAAAGACACAGAGCAACAGGTAACATGTTCGAGAGACATAAGACACCCGAAGTCTATAAAATATCTGGTCCAACTAAACAATAACTGATAGCAAAATCCACTTTGTCTTGGCACTAATGGATTTCAGTACAGTCTTTTCCTAATTTACCCCACAGTTTCCAAGATTGGGATCACAGAGAAACAGGCAAGAAGCGTAATAGAAGAATGCCCACATTCTTCTAAAGCAAACAGATACACATAATGAAGAGCAAGTTCTTTGCTGCCCTTTCTGTATCAACTTTTTCCTCATCAATAAGAGCACAGCATGAATGTAATTAATATACAAGGGTAATAAGAGTCAAAACAAACTGGATCTCAAGAGAGGAAAACATAGCAGCAGCAGATGGAGGCAGCAGTAAACATTAAAGATGCTGGCAAGACCTAGTTCTCTCCTCTGGCATTTCTGAAGAAATATTTATTCAGAGTAAAGCATACGTACATAACGGTCAACGTCCTATGCAAGCATTATCTCTTGACGAGTACCATTGTCAAGTGCACAAACTCTGTGTAGAAGTACATGACATTATACCCAACTCATACAACTAGTGGATGAGCTTCCTTCCCTCCAGAACCCTCAGGGACAAAGCTTAGCCTTGAAAATAATTTTACTTTTATTTTGCAATGTGCAATTTAAGCCAAAGCTTGAGAAACTAATTAGCAGTCATTACACACCCCAAAGAACGGAAAGAGCTGGTATGGTCTCGCACTCACCGCTTTGCTGCTCTACAACCCTTCTATTGACTTTACTAGGAACGAAGTTGAGCTTCTCACCCCCTTATAGCCCAGGCAACACATGTGAGTGAACCTCATTAAAATACACTCCTGAAGCTGGGTTTAAATAGGGTAATAGATTAAATACCTATTAACTGGAAGTCAAAGGGCACAAGAGTGTTAATCATGCTCTCAGGAGGCCCTTGAGCCATTGTGGCAGCAGGTTTTAATTGGGTTTTCTGTTGAGGCAATTACTCCTTTGTGATTTATCATGAGAAAAAAAAAAGTCTTATTTTCAAATGCTAATTCATTATCTAGCATAAGCTTGATAAAAAACCAAACAAACAAACAAAAAAAAAAAACCACGACCACCAAAACCCTACTCTGCATAACACAAAAGGTCTGAAGAAACTACCTAACCTCTCAGCCAAAGTCTGGAAGACCTCCTCGCACCACATTATCTCTGTGTAGTAATTCTAAATGCTTCACGGTAAACTGCCTCAGTACAGCAGGTACTAGAGGCATTTGAAAATGTCCCTGGCCTAAGGCTCGGAGGAATCTGAGTCTGAGGAGCGCTACAGGGCTATTCTTCCAAATAACTGCATTGCAATCGCATTTGGATGCCATTGCTTCAACAGTCAGGCACAAAGTCAAACATCTTGGCAAAACGCTTTTATCACCCCCACCCATACAATTAAGGTTCAGACAGGGACCCTCAGGTTTTATTCCACACAGCCACCTAAACTGAGGAAGCACTTACTGCTGAGTCAGTGGTCAAATGTGAACTCCATTAACATTATAGGGAATTTTGACTTCAGTGGAGCTACAGTATTGCCCAATAGATAATAAGAGGTGTTACTCTCTTTTAAGATAATACTGAAAAGCACAAAAGTGTCTTCTCATCTTCTGCATAATTCAGGCAGTATGATTTCAGATAACTTCTGAATGAAGCCTGTCATTTCTTGTGGACTTCTTTCCAAAAAGACTGCCAATCTTGATTAAGAAATAGAGCAGTGAAGAATCTAACGAAATCCTAGTAAAATTCTTAAAACAATTAGTTAGCCTGAGAGTTAGAATAATGTTCCTCATTTCCAGCCTGCATTAGCACTGCATTAGTTTTGAAGCCCTTGATCACAATACCTTATTTTCTCTTAGATTACAGTCATTAACTACCAGAAATTGCCTCTACTACAACAGCCACAGTGTTGATTACAGCAATGCAAATGCTATAAATCAACTAAAAAGCCTCCCCTATAAAAGCCACAGTCTAGTTCAATGTCATTAAACAGATTATGACCAAGAGGCACCTTTACAACAGCAAGACCATTTAACCACTGGAATAAGTAACCAAGGAAGTCATTATCCCCGCTGTAACTGGAGAAACAAAGGACTAGTTGCAAAACATGAACCATTTATTTCAGACTATCACAAAATGAGAGGGTTTGTTTCATTTTGGGACTATACCCTTTCTTTGTCTCACCGTTTCTCTCTCTGCCTTGGTCCATTTATTAAACAAAACCAAACCACTATTTTAAATGGAAGAGTCAAAGGACTAAGTTTCAAAATAGAAATATTTTGACATTTCAAATGTCACTTGAAATATTTCATTTGGAATACTGCTTTATCAACATGTTTTTTTCAAAATCTTTCCTTTCTCCTTCCATTTTTTGTTTTCTCCGCTGAACCAAATAAAAAAAAAAAAATCAATATTTCCTTTTCCCATGCCTCCAGCAACTCTTTTTTTTCCCCAGTGAATTTACAATCTGTCAAAATAAAATCATGTGTTCATTAATGTAATTGGTAAAAATAATTCAAAAATTTGGAGAACAGAATTATTGCCCTTGGTCATGAGAGATGTTGAATAGAAAAGTATAACGGTATCTTTCAGCCTTGAAATTGATAACATAAGCAAAGAGAATTAGAGAATTTTCTTTGAATGACACGCATATCAATCATGAATGGAAGATGCTACTTTTCCCACTTCTAGCTGCAGAGTCTTTGGATTGCACTCAAAACCCCTAAAGCTAGCTAAGAAGGTGTAGCTGCTGACCCAGTGAAAGTTCCTAGTTATGTCACTACCCACCAAACTATGTCAGTGACATCACAATCATCTTATCAGCAAGCAAAAAATTATTGGGACATTAATGCTCTGTAGAGTGTGAAGTGGTAAAAAAATTACACATCTTGATTTCCTAAGATTAAAAAACAAAACAAAACAAAACAAAAAAAAACCCAAAAACCACTCAAATGTATTATTTAGGCAACTACATCTCTTTGGTTTCAAAGGGCTTAGCTCTCTTCAGTGAGCTACCACTGCCTGAATAAGTAGATCGCAAAGCAGGTTTGAACATCTGGGCCTTAGTCTTCAATCTTTTCTGCACAAAACACCTGGAGCAAGCATCTGTTCTGAGCATGCTATTACACAAGGGCACAGAATGAAAAAGTGACTTACTTCCCAGCTAAAAAATCATTCTGCAGACATACCTGGAATGTGATTCCCTTTCACAGTGAATTAAGACCACAACCCATTGCAGCAGTTGCCAAAAGCAAAAGTAGATTCCAAAAGCAGTGGGGCTCCTGAGTTCAAAAAGGAAGGTTCATTAACTGCTTTTAAACACGAAGAAGTGGCTATGACTTCCTCTAGTCCCTAAGTCCCTAGGCTGCATGCTGTCAGAAGCTAAGTGCTTAGAGAACCTGAGGTGATTGCCATGGGTTTATAATCTTTCAACATGCACCTGCAACTGGCCACCATCAGACACGGGTGGCTAGAAGGACACAGGACTGCCAAGTACTCTTAACTGATCCCTGACTTCAAAGAAATTACTCCTTTCTCAACCCTTAGGCGGCTAGCATATAAGAGCATATAACTCCAAGCAAGCAAACAGCAGGAAGGAGACAGTGAAACAGATTTTGTTAGGGAACACGTGTGCTATTTCCTCATGAAGTCTGCACACAACTGGTATTCTACTCTGTTCAAATAAATGAGTGATTATTACGCTCTCTTTGTAAGTGAAACAATATTAGTCAAGATAAGTGCAGGTAATTCATCCTTGGGGAGCAACAAAAAACAATTACTTTTTTTTGGTGGCAATGCAAAAAACAACTTTAGAAAAGGTCCTCTGCTGAATTAGCTCTACCAAGCGCAGAGCACCACCCTCCCAGTGAAATATGGTTATAGAAATCAAAAGGGTTTTAAAACTCTATAGGCACAAGCAGAAGATTTACATCAACCAATTTGTCCTCATGACATCTTCACAAAGGCAGCAATGTTTTAAATGTCCTGCATGCAAGTCTGAGTATAACATCAAAAGGATGGTATTTGCACCAGAACCTTGCTGGTTTATACATCAAAGAACACACGGTTACCCTTCTCACTCTTGGGTGTCCATGAGGGTGGAACCAGACTGCCCATGATTGTTACCTATTTACTTTTGAACATCGTTCATTAATTAAGGTGGAAAATGCCACCACAGAACTTCAATTTTTTTTTAGTTCAGATATCATAGACTGTGTTCTGCACTCTCAAGGGTACCTGCCTGTAATCTTACCCGTCCCATGCCCTCCGCAAGTGCATCAGGGTCAAAGGCAGAACAGAATGTTTACTGGACTGGCTAAAAAGAAGATAACACTTCCCTTGTGTCTCAGTTCAAACATCCTGGACAGATTTGACACACTTATTTTATCATAACATCTATAAATCATGTGAACAAACAGTGTGTACTCTCCTCAGGGAGCCTCATAGTAATACAGGCACTGTCTTCGGGTTGCAATTGGATACAGGTTCTCTTGAAAGTGAATATATGGTCGGTTGCAAAAGCTGAGATGGTGTTCACCTAATCCTTCTCACCGCTCTCAGGGAAGCAATTGTTTGGAGAGACATTCGCATTGCTAAAATCCAGCAGTGTTTTCTGAACAAGAAATATAGATTAACAATCAATCACAGCCTGGCAATTGGCACTTGCTATAGTGGCTAATTACATCACAAACACAGTGTGATTACAGTGCTTTAGACAACAAAACCAGAAGATGCCTTTGCACAGAGGTACAGATGCCTTTGTACAGCATCCTCCAGACAATGCGGTTCCTGCCTGATAACAGCCAGACGCAGACACTGCTAATATACATGGGCAATAAAAACACAATGGTGTCATCCTTCCCATCTTTGCCCTTATAATCAAAATATGCCTTTTAAAACTCCGTTAACGTTGATCACACTGTATTCGCGTACTACCTTGAGTCACCATCCCTGGAGGCATTCAAAAAGCGCGTAGACAAGGCAGTCCAAGACATGGTCTAGCAGGCACGGACGATGGTTGGACTCGATGATCTTAAAGGTCTTTTCCAACCTAAATGATTCTATGATTCACTCCACCATGTAGTTAACATTCAGATTATACATAAAGGTATATGAGAGACCAACCACAGAGTAATTGCATTATAAACTTACAATGGCTGCTTTATAAAAGCCATCCAGTTTATCAAAAGCTGATAGGAAGCAGTATAAGTACTTCTGGGAGAGTGATCAGCCAGATAAAATGTTAAGACTCCGTGGCATTTTGAGAGCAGTTATTAATGTTAGCCTTATGACTCAGCATTCACAGTAGAGGTCAGGTTTTCAGATGCTCCCATTTCCCCGTGGGCACCAAAACACAGAAGAACTTGGCACATGGAGCATCTTTAGCAACCTCCCCTATGGGAACAGAAAACACTGGCCAGTGAGAGTTACTGAAAGATGCTTTGGTTCACCTTTTTCCTCACAGGCACAGGAGACAGGAATACAGCAGAGAGAGAAACTCATCTGATGTGGCCTAACCCACTCAAGCACAGTAACTCACGCACGTGGCAGCAACAACTCAGCATGCCTGGAAACTTGGCCCCGGCTGGCTGTCCCACTGGGAGCTGAGCACTCTTGAAATTCTGCCCTTTACAGGGGTTTTCAGCACTTGAACGTATCTTACACCTCTGGAGAAAACTGAATTTCTTAGACTAATTCTGAACAGCGTCCACCACCCCCCCCCCCCTCCACAACTGCCCTTGCCTTGAATTACACTTCCCTTGAGAAACCAAATTTTAGAAATTAACCCAAGCTCCTAGGCACTGATTTTCATAGACAGTGTATTTTAAAACAACACAGCCGTCTAGCGGTAGTAGTAGCTGCTGCAAATAAAATACTCACTGCTGCACACATTTGCTGTCCAACGCTTGACACTTCTAGAAAATGGTGGTTTTGACATTTTGCCATTTCATTTGGATCCAAATTAAGGCTTTTTACCTCTAAACCCTGCAGACACACTGCATCTACAAAGCTTATTTGGAAACAACCAGACCTAAGAGCACACAAGTCTCTTACTGAACGCTGGAAATGCAAACGTGATGAATGGAGGCAGTCTGTGAGTGAAGATGGGTCACCGGAATACTTCTAATTCCTCCTGCCTATCCCTCTTTGCCCAGCATTCTCTCACAGGCAAATGTTCACTCCCTCATACAAACTCCCTGTCGTTGCCACGTCTTCAGTCACTTGTCTATATGCCTTTTGGATTAGACAGCTCCCAAATATTCCCTGGTATCATAATATTCAAATTCACCAGCACTGACAAGAATGAAAAAGCGAACTAACAATTCCTAGCCCATATATTTTTCAGGGTAAGATAGAAAAAAGCACCTAGATTTATGATTCTGATTGTCAAGAAACCATCTTCCGTACTTCTAGCCCAGGGGACAAGGAAAAATCTATATACAAAGATGGTGACGGCAGAATATGACAAATTATCACAAATAATCATTTTTTCTCGCTAGAACATTCTGAAGAAAGCACTGGAAAATACAGCAATAGTTGAAAAACAAGTAGCCAAGCACAGTTTTCTAGACAAACTCAACAGGCAAATCACTTTGGATAAAACAGGAATGGAGCAGCTGGCAGTATCTGTCTAGAGTCTGAAAAAACCACCCCTTCCATTCATAAACCACCCTCCACATCAGAAGTGTTGAACAATAAAATACTCCTTATAATGTACCTTCTCTGACTACACGACTCAAGCCAGTATGCAGAGCAAATGGCAATGGCTGCCTACCCCAGAACCAGCCTGTCTCACCGGATACCTCTCCAAAAGTGCGCTAAGGCCGGCATCAATATGGTGACTCCCGGGGAGCCGGGGGACACCAGGTTGACTAAGGAGGGGTGAGCGGCTGCGTGGTGTTAGTTGCTCGCCGGCCCTAAACCACGACAAGCTGGAAGAGGACACCAATCCCATTTCAGACAGGAGAAAGGCAGGCAAGAACCCAACGTATTTGCAAAGGTATTCACGTCTTTTAAGCTGGCATGTTGAACCTGCACTTGTGACAGCTATGGATTTGCCTTCCAGTTTCTGCTATCAGAAAACAGTGTGGATACCAGGCATCCTCAGAGGAGCATCTGCTCTGAATGTCACACGGGAGAGGGATGAGGAACTGCCACCTTTCCCCTCACAGCCTCCTCTACTCATTGCAAACTGCCATGGTGGCAGCAGAAAGAGCACTACAAAAGCACTACGGCCCTGACCTGACCTCTGCCTTTTTGCCCCACTCCTCTCCAGTATTTCTGCCCACAGAGGGGCACCACCTGAATGGCAGCCACAGTTCCTGGAGGAGACTCGAAGCCAGAAGCAGGACAAATGACAGCTATTAGCTCCTGTTCCTCAGGGCCCCCTTCAGCCACTTCTGCAGTGGAAGATCTCCCACCTTTCTTCTGCTGCCCGGTAAAGTGTGGAAGATGGGTGGGATCACCTTTAGATGCCCAAGCTGCTCCTTGTGGTTCTGCGTCACCTGAAGGTTTTCTGAGAAATGGGAGCGTTACGGGCCTTGCTCTCCAGCTGAAGGTGAGCCAGGGACTAGGAAAGGAAGGGCAGGCAGTGGTGTCAATAATGTCACTACACCAGAACTGTTCAGGCCAGAGCTTTCCGTAATACGTGAAACAGAAGAAGAGCCTCTGGAAGCTTGCCATCGCCGTTAAGCAAATAGGGACAGACATCTGCAACTCAGTGAACATGAATCTCATACCAATTGCTGCATTTTGCTACAAGAGAAGCGTGTTTTCCAGAAGCTGTAATTTCTCCTATTCAGCACAAGCTCCCAGAAGCTAACTAAGCTGCATTCACCAAACTGGCTGATATAATCACTTCACCTCTCAGTAAGAGAGAAGCCTGTAAACTCTATGGCAACCAACACCACCACCTACAGAAGTCCTTGACAGTACAGGAATTTTTACTCAGCGTGCTCACTACTGTCACAAACCTTTAGCACGGTAGGTGCAAGATACGGAAA
Organism: Elanus axillaris; assembly: GCA_026212715.1. Lineage (NCBI taxonomy): Eukaryota > Metazoa > Chordata > Aves > Accipitriformes > Accipitridae > Elanus > Elanus axillaris. The sequence continues at coordinate 23,433,807 of JANZLQ010000030.1, forward strand.
GCACTAGGCTTGGGTTCCCTCTCCACAAGGAAAAAAAAAAAAAAAAAATCAAGTTAAGAACATCTACAGCTTGAGGTAGGATATTATGCTTGCTCTCCACGCCACTCCCAGCTGAAGCCTTCGGGATAAATGCAGTCTAAATTTTGTGAAAGAAAAACTGAGAACTGAGGAAAAACTTAACTTTGGAAATTTCTTCATCTAACAGCAGCTCACATCCTGAGTCACACCATGACCTGTAGGTCCTGGTATTCTAAAACATCTTTGCATTTATGTTATTGATTTCAAGGCTAAACAGGACATGGACACTCTTCTGTCCGACATCTCTCGTCACCAAGCTCAGCTATACTTCAAGAACAGCTCTGATTTCAGCTTGAGTTTACAGTTTTCTTCAAGCACTACAAGTGCGCTAAAAGCAACTTCTGAGATTATCAGTGGTTAACCTTCAGGGCTGTTAATTTGGAGTTCACAGATCATTTTTAGCGTTACTGCAAACGTCCCCATTGCTACAATACTAATTTGTCTTGGTTCACTGAGCATATTACTTCTGTGTCAGGGAACAAAATTGTACTGGGCCAACACAGGTATTTCATATTCCTTTTATTTATTCCCTTTGTCAGTAGATAAGTAATCAAAAAGACTAGCTTTGCGAATAGAGAGAGGACAGCTCAAGCAGATTAATTGCTTTTTCTGTAGAAGACATATTCCTGACCTGGGATAAAGCAGCATTCAGTCCTAACTGTCATACTACATGTAAATCTGGGGTGAGTCTTACAGGAAATATGTTTTAAGACTGATGTTCCAGCCTGCTTTTCACTCATTTATCACTTCACTGTATTCTCCTGGTTTTTCACAAATAATTGTCAGTTTATTACCTTGTTAGCTGACTTGGTCTGGGGTATGCCAACACCACTCACTGAATAGCATACTGCTGGGGAAGCAGCCCTGCTCAGGTCGAGGGAACCGCTTTTGGCATTACTCATTGCTTGAAACAAGAAAGGCGTAACAGCTTTGGAAGGACAGGATGAAATCCACTGAAACCAGCATTTCTTCCTCCAAATGTAATCCCTCAAGAGCAAGTAAGCTCTTTTTTTTAACAGCTATTTTTATGATTCCTAGTTTGCAATTGCCCAAACTTACTGTTGTCATCAAACGCAGTTTTTTTCCAAAGGAGCTTGGGCACTGCTGTTAATGAAACCACCATTAATCTCACCACCTTCTTCATGTGCTAGAGCGATTTAAGCACTTTAAAAAGACCTTGTTTTTCCTTTGGCTAATACGCCATTTTCCTTCGATGCACTTCCATTTTTCCTGCATGCAACGATCCTCCCTTTCTGTCTGTATTTCAGTACAGAGCGTTGGAACGACTCCTCAGCATTCTTGCCCTCCACGTTCTCACTTCCAGAAGAATTACATATTGCCTCTCTGCGGGATACGTTTTAGCACCTCCAGCTCTGGGTGCCTCCCCAAGCTCTCCAACCCTTCCCTCCCTAACCTCCTTAACTCCCCAATCTTGCTTACTTTTAAGTCTTTTTCCCACTGACCAACCAACCTGTTGTTCTCAGGGCAGACCCAAGACGCCGACGCTTGGCCCTCAGCCCTGCTCTGTTTCTCTGGAAAGCCCGGCTGGGCCTCCTGCTGACCGCTTTATTCCCCCAAGCCCCAGACCTCAGTGCCGCCTTCTTTGTACCTCACAAATCTTTTTATTATTATTATTTTGTGGTATTTATCCCCTCGACTCGACAAATAACACGGCACTGAAGCCTCCCCATCATCCAGTGCCGGTTAAAAGGCAGGAGAGCGACGGTGGCGATTAGAGACGCGGCCCAAGGCCCCTCCTGCTCCCGCCGCCCAGGCCGGACACCCCGCGGGGGACCCTGGCGGGCTCCTCAGCTCCGGCCGGGCCGAGGGACCCTCCTCACGGCGGCCGGGGGATGGCGGCGGCGGCGGCGGTGGGGGGGGGGAAGCCCAGTCCCGGCATTCAGCCCACCCCAGCAGCCACCCGCGGCGTTTTCCATGAGGGGACGGGGGCGGGCAGCGGCGGGGCCAGCGCGGCCCGGGGCCCCTCCGTCGGCCGCAGTGCGCAAGCACGGAGCGGCAGCGAGCGGCGCTCGGGGCCGTACATAATACGTGTCGTCTGGGGCCGGCGCGGCGCAGAGCGGAGATGGGGCCGGGGCGGGAGAGCCGCAGCTAGCGCCGCTGCGGTTGCTCAGCCGGCTGAGGGGAGCGGCGGGAGGGACAGGTAACCCGCCCCGGGGCACGGAAGCCGCTGCCGGCCCCTCGGCAAACTTGGGCTTGGTAGTTTGGGGGG
>JANZLQ010000030.1:23449972-23461760 GCA_026212715.1 Elanus axillaris
CGACACCCCCTCCCCCCCAAAAAAACCCACCCCTCTGCTTGAGTTTGCCCACAGAAACTCACGCTTGAGAAGGCTCTAATCCCATGGGCGGGCACGATGCTCCCGCAGCAGACGGCTGCCTCCCTTCATGGGACCCTCTGCAAGCACCCACTGTGCTTGAGGACGAGGTGCCCTCGTCCTGGGATAAGCCGCTTAAAACCTCGTGGTCAGGATGCTTCAAACGATGAACCTTCAGTCATCTTGAACTAGGCCTTGTGTTGCATGCGAAGGAGAAATAGCCTTCAGCCGCTTCTCTTTCTCTGCAGGAGGTGTCTGCTTTCAAACAGTGGATGCAAATCCTAGTGCTTGGCTTGCCAAATTAATCCGTTTGGTTCTAACTCCAAGGGAGCAGTGGGAGCAATAAGAGATTGGCAGGGGAAGGCGTAAAGCTCAGGTTTCTCTAAGGACACCGGCCTTGCACCAACAATTTCTAAGGGAGAAATAAAGTGGAGCACAGGCATTATTTTTAGAAACACCTTTTCTCACAACTGCACTGGAAGAAGAGAATGCAGCGCAGAAACAGAAGGACGCGGAGATGATACGCAGTAATGAGAGCACAACGGTGGCAGCAGAGGAAAGAAGGGGAACTTCTGCACGAGGAGACCACGCTGGGCATCCAAAGCGCAACGGCAGCACGACTGCTCGTCTCCGACACCACCACTTCATCATGGGGGCAGAGGAGTTAAATCAGACAAATTGCTAGTCAAATCAGAGGTCCTTCCCAACTAAGACGAGCAGAAGAATCTACATATCGCTGAGATCTGAAGATATTTTCTTCCCTCAAGAGCAGGAGAATCCACTCACCCACGTGAACCCAAAGGCAAAGGGATGGTACCCAACCCCTAAGGACTTGCAAACAAACCAGCCGTTCCCTCCTCACCCAACCATGGACTTTCCGGTCCCCTAATTCCCAGCTCCTTTGCTTCTAGGACATTCAATTGGTTCTTCCACAACACTCCTTCAGCTGAAGGCTGGGGTTCTTATCACTCGCCAGGGAGTCCTAAACCCTCCCACCAGTTTATCTCCCCCCCCAAGCACCTGCAGATCCAGGGCTGCAGGTCTGAGAAGCAGGGAGGCTGAGCCTCGCTCACGGATCCACCTGTGCCCGGAGAGTGAGCCAGGGTGGGGGTAAGGGGCCCACGGCAGGAAAGCTACGGCTACGGCAGGGCTCGAGTCCGCACAGCAAAGGAGAGTGCTTCTCCCCCAGGAGAGAAGCAGGGGTAGGCTGCAGCCAGCGGTACCGGCCGTGCTGCCAGAGCCAAATCTCATCCCACGTCCCTGAGAGCCGCAGTCTCCACACCGCAGGTTTCACCTGGGAAGGAGCTGGATCAGTCACCAGCACGCAGCAAGTGGGCTCGCTGTGTGGGCAAGTCTTGCTTGGCTATAGGAGAAAAGGAGGTTGGGAGCAGTTTTCTTAATGACTGATTTCTTTAAGAATGTTCGCTTTTTAAAGAAAAAAAAATTGCTTAAAAATAAATGATGTAATCTTAGGTTTTTTCTATTGTTTTGACAGGATCTATCCTACCAGATGATGCATTGGATTTGGAATACGTACTTCTAGCAATGCTTTTTCATTCTGCAGAGTTGAACGGTTTTTGAAGGACCAGGAAACTCAAATGTTTTCACATTTGAAAACTGAAAATCTGAACTGTTTTTTTCTTGTTGTTTCTGATATAGACAGGATGAGAAAGAAGAGAGAAGGAATGGCCCTGAACTGGCAAGACTTGAAAGCAATGCAGCGAGTCTTAAGAAATGTAGTTTCCCTTAGACCCTTCTTCTAAAACCTTTTGTTCAGCACCTCAACACAGTCTCCCGCTATGGGGAAAATGTGATTTTACTCTGAACAGTGAGGCTTGAAGTGGTTGTAACTTAGGGGCAAAAGTCACTCTCATTCTCGGTTTGCAATGCAAGCACCGATTTGACCTGTAGCTGCCCCGCTGACGCTGCCTCCCCTCCTGCGTGCAGCCTGCCAGAGGATGCTCCTCGTCCCACTACGGCCGCCGCAGCCCTGACGCCTGAAGGCTGATCCAGTGGCTGTAGAAAACCGTGGGTTGGTGGTGCTGGGGCCCTCCTCTGTGTTTTGGCACCTTCCCCTTTATTTGAGCTGCTACAATCTGATTACTTCCCATCCTGTGCCTAACTTTTCCCCGCACTCCTGAGGGGGCCTCACACCCAGTGTTCCCCTGGGAAAAGGCTGAAGGAGAAGAAAAACCCAAAGCACAAGGGCCACAGCGAAGAAAAGCGCACCACTCTCTTCATAGGTATGTGCCTTTTGCTAACAAAAGCATCCTGCCACTTCACAGTACAGGTTTTGATTTACGTACGTCCTGGTTTTGGCTGGGGTAGAGTTAATTTTATTTCTAGTAGCTGGTACAGTGTTTTGTTTTGCGTTCAGTATGAGAAGAAAGTTGATAACACACTGATGTTTCCAGTTGTTGCTAAGTCATGTTCATACCATGTCAAAGATTTTTCAGCTTCTGATGCCCAGCCAGCGAGAAGGCTGGAGGGACACAAGGAGTTGGCACAGGACACAGCCGGGGCAGTGACCCCAACTGGCCAACGGGGTATTCCAGACCATGGGACGTCACGTCCAGTTTATATAAAACTGGGGGGGGGTTGGCCTGGGGGGATGGCTGTTTGGGAACTAACTGGGCATCGGTTGGCAAGTGGTGAGCAATTGCATTGTGCAACACTTGTTTTGTATATTCCAATTCTTTTATGATTGTCATTTTATTATTGTTGTTATTATTATTACTATTTTCTTCCTTTCTGTCCTATTAAACTGTTCTTACCTAAACCCATGAGTTTTACCTTTTCCCCCCCTGATTCTCTCCCCCAGCCCACTGGGTGGGGGGAAGCGAGTGAGCAGCTCCGTGGTGCTTAGTTGCTGGCTGGGGTTAAATCACAGCAACCTACCACCTTTGCAAGCTATACTTTATTTCATGCTTGTTTTAAAAAAAAAAAATGAGTGCCTAACTTTGTGGCAAGGGCAGCTGCAGGATAACTCTTAGTGTTCCTTGTCCTCCTCGCTGAATAAACAGGAGCAAATCAGACCATGCTGAAGAGGGAATGACATTTTGGACGCAGCCCATCACTCATTCAGCACCACTGGAAGTTGTTACAGAGTCAACAGTGCTTTGGTATTGTTATATATGCTTTACTGCGTGCTATTATTGCCCTTTGCAAGCGCCAGCCAAAGCTTCTCCTTCCTAGGAAAGTCAGTTTCTTCAAAGTAGGAGAGGAAGGATTTTGAAGTGGATCATGGACATAATCCTTCCACATCATCTGAGATTTTAGGCTAATTCTTAAGCTGCCTCTTCCTTTAAGGGTGACTCAGCCAGGATCTCAGACATTTTACATCATCCTCTGGAGGGCAATTTTTTTCCAGTCACGACCTGGAGAGCCTAGAAGACCGGAGCCAATATAACCACAGAGGCCAAATGTGTGAAGTGTGGTTGTTTGAAGAGCTGGCTGGTGGTTTTTGCACACCTGGAAGCCTGGAGCAGGGCAGGACCACTCTCCTGGAAATCCCGCATTGAGGCTGTAACTTACATGTTCAGGAGAGGAATTTAGCCTCGGACAAAACTTCTTCATGTTTTATTTTGGAGTACGGAAGAAGTAAAAGCCTTCAAAAATGATTCTACAGAGGGAGCTTAGATTAGGAGCTTGACTTCACCTCCTGCACACGTGTCCCAGTGCCAGCACAAAGGCTGGGGTCCAGAATATGAGAGTGAGTGTCCAGGCGAACAATTCTTACAGAGGAGAAACCTGAGATTGGTTTTTACATTGAAATGCATGGACATTAATCAGAGAGTTCACAGTATAAATAGCATGCATAAAACCTGTGCCTTCGGAAATCTATTAACCACAATCATGAATCTACATGTTCTTGGTAAACAGACCTGTGAATCATTTTATAGAGAATAAGATTCCTTCTAGTTCATACCAAATGAGATTTTGAAACCTTTTTTAGGATTAGAGAGTAGAACCTCTCAATTAATGAAGCCTGTATTTCGAGTTACATTTTGATCCCATTGAGGACAAGCAAAAAGTATAATTGAATTAGGGATTAATTTATAAAATCACAAATATTATAGCTGAGTATCATCATAGCTGTAGGTGACTGCAGGAAAAATATGAACATTTAAAGGCATTCCTAGTAACTGCATAGGTTGTTGGAAGTCTGCCTACTGTTCCAAAATACCCCTTCATTTAAATCAGGTGTTCCCTGCACTGTAGCTAGTACTAAAGACCTTTGAAAGTTCTGGTATCACGTGTTACAGTAAACACTTGTACTTTCTTTCTTGAATTTTCCGAATCCTGTCCACTTCCTTATGACCCACGTAGCTCCCAGTTGGTTTTAGGCTACTATTACCATTTTACTTGAGGGCTTCAAGCATTCTGTGCTTGGCTCAGCAAAGCACCAAAGTACACGTATAACTTTAAAAGATATGTCCCCCTTTTTATGAGGTTAGTAATAACTAGATTTTAGCTATATTTTCTTGTATAATTATAGCAAATTTCACCTACAGTCAATAATATATTTTCCCATCACTGACAATATAACAAGATTAGATTGTTATATACATACATTATTTATTCATGTGTGCAGTATGTGTGAAGACAGAGCAAATGCCCTCCGTTACAATGTTCATACACATGCCTGGAAGTTAATGCACACAAATACGCACACGCACAATACTCTAAAGATACCAGATGGCTTCACTGTCTATTGCCACATCTAAAGCACTTCTTTTGATTAAAACTTAAATTGAAGGCTGTCAACCACCCAAAACAACACATCCTTGAGCTGCATCCCGTTAAATCATTCTGATTGCTACTACTTAATAAATACACCCTTCCTTGAGATACTTAATTTTGTACTTACATTTATTATCTAACGGTTATTTTAATGTACCATTGGGATAATAAATCAAAATACCAACAATCCTTTCCCTATATTTTCAAGTAATCAGAATACTTACACTTTTTCTTTTTTGCACGCAGGTTTATTTTGCTTTACTTTAGATGAGACTGAGTGGGGATTACATTCTCCTTATTTTCACCCTTTTCTGTCTGGAAACTAATTTTATTTTGGCTCTAATATGTCAAAGCACCGAAGCATTTCATTGAATCAAAACTGCAGTCCTGTGGGATTTAAGCATATGGTTTAAAGGGAAACATCTAAAAGTTTTAGTAGCTTTCTCAAGTATTGCCAATGAACAGATAAAACTCATGTTATTTGCTGAGTATCAGCTGAACAGTATATACACACTGATAACACAGTCCTAACCTGACATTAAAAAATGACATTAAAAACCAGTGGTCAGCTTAACTGTGCTGTTATTCTTATATTTATAACTATGTAACAGCTAAACTGTCGGCATATTTTCTTTCACAGTTGCAATGCAAAGACTACCGAATCTGATTGTATTTTTTTTTAAGTTCTAGTTACGGGAAAATCCCATCAGCTGCAAAATCGCCAGGTTTATAAAGTCAGTCACCCAAAGGTAGAGTTAACATCAAACAGGCCTTGATATGAGACAAAACACAGGAATATCTGTATGCTAGTTCTCTTTAATAGCAAATTATTTTTAAAAATAAAAGCAGAACAAGAAAACAATTCTTAAAAACACCCTCAGAACTGTTGCATATAAGCCTAATAAAATAACATTATATAAGCTTAACAAAATAATGTATTTCTCATGTAAAACTGATTTAAGCCATCACACACAGCAAATCCAGACGGAAAAGACTATTTGCAAGACCACCTGTACGCTTTATTTAATTTCTACTTTAACGTCAGAATTATTTGTTATGCATAAACTAACTTCTCTATATAAAAGAACCCGATACAAAATCCATGTTGTCAGTGTTGTAAGGTGAATGATAAAATGGTTATACCTCTACTTCCAAAAAGTCTGATTTGCTATTCTGAACAAATATATCCTTTCTTAGAAGAAAACAGAGGGGAAAACATTTTAAAGGCTGAATAACACTCACAGGGTTTTCATATTCCCAAGAAAGAAAATGATCATATTACACTTCCCTGGAATTTACTGTGAGCTTTGAAATTACTCTTACTGATATCTGTAAGTCTTACAAGCATGGAAGACACCAAACATTTGGGGAAAAAGGAAGAAATGACAGAAACTGTTGGCAGACAGAAGCTATAAATAGAAACCAAAGGGAGAAAAGTATCACCATACAAATCCCTCAGTTTCTTCTAAGCATTGTTACTAGGCAAAACATTGAGGCGTTCTCCAAATTGAGTATCTCCATCAGACATTTTTGAATGCCAATTTAACGTCAAACTTTTGAGCATGAAGAACATCTCAGAGGTTGTTCATGCCTTAACGTGCAATAAAATGAAGCAAGTAGAGTCCTGTATTTGGTACACCATTAACTTCTAGCGAAGAGCCCATTCCTAGTAATGTCAATACCAGATTACTGTCATTTGTCTTGATTCAGCAGCACATTTAAGCCCATGCTTAACTGGTAAGCGCCTGAGTTACTCAGCTCTAAGTGAGAAAAACGCAGCGTTAGCCATTTTCGTTAGTCAGCTTAGCACAGAAGTTTCAGAGGGTAAGTTCCCCTAAGCACCCCAAGGACACAGAGCTGCCTTCTCTGGCTGGTTAAGTATTGTTTAAGGGCTTTTAATGCTACTGCATATATTATTCCAGCGTTGGATTAACTATAAAGGTACCTAGAGGATTTCTGCGCGTCATTTTTCCTCACTAGCACATACAGTTATTTTATTCATTCTGTTTTGTTTGTTGTTTTGTTGTTAGGTTGGTTGGTGGGGGTTTTTTTTAGGGGGGGCGGTGGGGTTGTTTTTTACTTCTTAACTTTAAATGTCTCCTTAAATCCCAGTGAAATCAAAGGTATTTCAGCATAGGCTTGATCGCTGTATCAAATAAAAGAAGCAGGCACACTTGCTTAAGAGCTTGGCCAAATTAGGAGCTTATTTTGAACTGATCACAAATGTGGTATTCCCTCAGATCTTTGTCAGAGAGTTTAACAAAGGACACAGGAATTACAGACAATTCAGAGAGGCTGCAGGGCAAACTGTTCTAACCCTGTTCATATGGGTTTTATCATTATGGTTTTTTATACTTACATTGCCAGTAGTCAGAAACATGCTGAAGGCTCTCTATGTATTTCTACTCCATTGGAAAAATATATTTAATAGTTACTAGCAAAAGTGAAGATATTTGTATGAGTTTCAGTCATGACAAGTGGTTCTTCACATTCCTCAAACAGCGCTTCGAGTTCAACTTGTTCATAAACGTGATTTTTGTCTTAATGGCATGAAAACAACAAAAAATGACATTTAGGTTCTCATAGTAATAATTTAGCAGCATTAATGATAAAAGGAAAAGCGCTATTTCTTTTGTATAATTAATGAAATTATGCTCACGGCTGTATTTCTATGAACTACAAATTATTTCCATTACTAGCAGAGAAACAGTAAGAGCAAGGGAATTAGTGTCATTAAGAGGACTAATACTGTGGATCAATGCCTTATTTACTAAAGCAAATTAAGCCACAGCCTATCAAGAGCCAGCTTGCTCACAAAGATGATGACACACTCCCAACCATTAAGGCTATGTAAAGGATTCACAAATGCAGCAATTGTTGCCTACTTCTACAGAAAAGTGGCCGCCTCATCCTAATGTGTTTCATATTAAAATGGCTCCATTGACAGCAATAGTTTCATGGCAATTTCAGTCAGAATCCAGGCCTATTCATTTTTTTTAATTAATAAATTAAATTTCACATAGACCGAATTACAAATCCATCGAAACTCAACTTTTGAAACTAATCTGCTACATACTCTTCCTTTACTTTTTTTTCACTATGGTAACAATTCAGTGTTTAGTGAATCGGTGCAGGACAATCAACAAAACTCCTTGCTGTAAATGGGAACAAGCTGCAGTATTGTAGGCTGTCTACATATATTCATAGTGCTAAATACGTGCTATTTATGAATGTAAAAACTAATGATTCTAACTTATATACTGAAAATCTACTATTTAGTAACATTAGGACTGACACCTCATTATAGTACACCATTTTTTGTGGGCATAAGTCCATTAAGTGAGGAACATATTCTAATTATATCTTAATTTTATGCCTGAAAATCATACACAATGTGGAATTTTAAAGGAAAAACTACATATGTCCACATTAAAAGTAAAAAGTTGTTTCTCTTTTCTTAACAAATCTATAAGAAGTTTTGACATTGAATTTGGGTTGGGTTTTTTTCCTTTTCCTGGAACAGTGTCATTTTTGTGGTTTTTCTATTTCTATTGTTATCTTATACCACAGAACAGTTCACTTAATTTTAATACTACCATACCGTACTTCCCCCCTCAAATGCTAACAGAAACTCTCACCTTGTAAAAATAATTCTACGTTCTTCTAGTAGCTATTAATGTTTGTTTTCTGTATCAGTCCTTATGGCATTATCATCTCAAGACTCAATGTGTGGGTACTCAACCTATCTTCCCATTATAAGTTATCAGTCACAAAAAATAACATGCTTTACATTTAAAGTATTAGAATTTTTCTTTTTCTGCTCATTACATTATTTCTATCTATGCAACTGCAGCATAGTCATTGCTTTGGTCATTTTTTTCACTTTCCTGTGGGCTGGTGATTGTCACCCTTGGATTTGTGGATGCTTTTCCAAGATGGGAATCAACCTAGAGAAAAAGGACAGGTACTGTTAACTTCATCAGGTAACAAAGCTTTTCACTTCATTTCAATACAGTGTTAGCACTTCATACTAAAATTTCCACAAGGTATTCGTAACGTGAAAAAATGTTTTCCAAGAGTGATCATATTAACATTTTTATTTACCTTATGCTTATATACCTTCCAAAGGAGAAAGTACTCAAATTAGAGGTTCCCCCCCAGTTCTTTCCTCAAACATGCAGCTACCCACGTATCCATTTAAAGTGAATGCTCACTCACTTTCTCCACTTCCATAAATAACTTCAGCTTTTCTAAAAACAAACAAAAAACCCAAATATATCAAGCATCAAATAAATTCAGGGCCCAATAATATGTCACGTTACTCAGGTCTCTTAACTGAAAAATGTTCTTGTGTGTCGTACAGAAACGAAGAAAGCCCAGTTGCAAGGTGCAAGAAACCATTCCCAGTGTCACAAGAAGCAGAGGAACGGTCTGATTTCAGCAGCCTATAGGCAGGGAATGTGCAGCAAGTTGTTCTGCTTCTGACGCTCAAGAATCCTACGCTTCCCAGATCTGGATTCTCCCTATCAAGGCAAGCTCTTTGTTTCCCACATTCTGTTTGCTGGTCAGTTCATCTGATAGTCTGAGTAGTCCATTTTTCTGGGCTACATGTGTCCATCTAAGCCAACAGCATGCTACCATGTCTCCTAAATTAACAGGTTATTTGCTTTCAAACCAATCAAAGCCCCTTGCTTTGAGCATCTTATTCATCTCGACTGTGATTTCTTTTGCAATTTCTAAGAAAAGGAAATGAAACTTCCATAAAGCAATGGCAACAGCGCTTTAAGAAATGCAACTTCTGTGAAAGTCAACTCATCAAAATAATGAGGCGCTGTGGTTTCATGAACACACTCTTCTGCTCTCTCTTAAAGGACAAAGTAGTGTGGAACTATATAATGATTATGCTTTTCTGGAAGTTGCAAGAATCTTTTAATTACTTTTTTTCAAAATTCAGAATACTCAGGAAAGCAGGAGACGCAGGTTCATCAAATAGCAAGAAACATCTGCTTTCTCAGTCGGAGGGCAAGTAATGTAATTACTGATGTAACCGATCTACATAGATGGCAAACAGCTTTTCTACAAACTGAAGTTCTCATAAATCCTTTCAGGACCGTATCAGGAGTGAGCTACTTAGAGACTAGCTGAGAAACCTAAGGCTGAGATGAATGAGGAACAATGACTTAAGAACAACAAACTGAAAGAATAAACACTCACCTGGTTCTGACTGTCAGAATCCTCTTTTATTTCTTCTTCAGGCTGAAGATCACATTGGTAGTTCAAGTGCTCCATTCCCTCACCATTTTCTTCATTTTTCTTTCCAGTTAAATGGGTAAGTTCCTCTTCCTCTGCTTGGTCAACATTCTCTTTTTCTTCTGCTTCACATTCATTGTTGTCATTTAATTTCTTTTTGGTTTCTTCCACTTCACTGCTCTCTTTAACAGGTTCCCCACTTTTCTCTCCATTCACTTCTGGATATTCTTCCTGTCCTTTATATGCCTCCTCTCCCCTGTCATTTTCCTCTTCGGCATTTTCTTCTTCATCTACAGTTTCTGCTGGCCTCTGGTGAAAGGAAAAGCAGCAGCATAATGAGGCATTTTTAGTCAGAATGCTCCATGCAATTCTGAAATGTGACAGACATCAAAATCACAATTACATCATTACTGAGGAGAAAGTATGCTAATCTGAGGTTTATCTACATGGACAGAAAACGATGCTCCTGTACTAACACCCCATAATGCACTCTTATTCTACATTAAAAGTGTGTTAGCGAGATTCAAATGTATTACAACACTGGGTTAATCCATTTGACCGTACTCAAAACAAACGGAATGAGCTAGATTTAATTAATATAGCAACAGCTACTTCATTCCAGATATTCCAGGTTCTCCAACATTCTAGCATTTAGTATGTACTTTTTTATAAAGTCCCGTCACAATAAAGTATCATCCATCCTTAGCCCACAAACTGTTCCCCAAGAAGCGTTTTACCTATGGACCAGGCTATGCCAACCTACTGGTCACTTCCATCACATCATTCCCCCTCCCCAAAACCCCTCTATAGGGAGGCATAGTTAGGATTTGTTTGACATTTAGCAATGATTTTTTCCTACACAGTGAGACCAGCAGATAGGAGGAACAGGATCTTGTCCCATATTGAAGAAGAGTAAGCAGAAACTCACTGCAGATAAAGCTGCTAGTAGCATCATTTCATGACAGCCTGGAAGACTGATGCACATACTATCTAGTTTCTGCCATTTGTCTTCTAGTTTCAGCTCTGAAGATTCACCTGACTATTCAGTGAACCCATGCCCCTGCTGCCAAGATGACTTATGTACTTGTGCTAAGGTGTGAATGAAAATAAAGAGAAGAAAAATCCCACAGGAATGACAGGGTGTCTGCCTCCCACACAGCCTCATCAGACTCCTAAATCTAAAGCAAACAAGCTGAGAGCAATAGATTATCTCTTAATCAAAAGTGTTTGGAATTTTACTATCATTAGCAGCTTCTTTATGCAGGCAGCTGTCTGCTACAGACCTATAAATTATGTCTTCTAAAAATCTCTTTCTCTCACTAATACTAACATTTCAAAAGAATTCTCTCATCACCTTCAACTTATTAGTAAAAGCCACCTCAGCAATAGCAACAATGGATTGAAGCCTCTTGGTGAGACACTGCTTTTGCTTTGATATCTAAGTAGCAACATAAGACAACTTTATTACACCAGTGCACAACACCGCATTGACAGCTTAAAAAAAAAAAAAAGAGAAGTTACTGCATTGTAATAATCCATAGAATGACCAATTACTAGAAATATTACATAGTTACCTGACCAGATAAATAATGGCTCCATAAGTAATTTCTGAAGTACAGTAGTCTCTGTGTGTTTTTTATTCAAGCCTTCCTGACTCACTGTCCTGGTTTTGGCTGGGACAAAGTTAATTTTCTTCTTAGGAGCTGGTACAGTGTGTTTTGGATTTAGTGCGAGAATA
>JANZLQ010000030.1:23461962-23474780 GCA_026212715.1 Elanus axillaris
TATAACTGGGGGGAGCTGGCCGGGAGGGGCGGATCGCTGCTCAGGCATCCATCAGCAGCTGTTGAGCAATTGCATTGTGCACCACTTGTCCTTTCTTGAGTTTTACTTATTTTTTTTTTTTATAAGAATGGTTTAATAACTATAGTAAAACACAATATAATAACTATAATAATATAATATAAGATAATGTAATATAATAACTATAACATAAATATAATAACTATAATAATAAATTTAATAATAAAAACAATAGTAATGAAAATAATATAACAAAATAAATTCTTTTCATCTGGTACCATCAAACTGGCCTTATTACCACTAAAAATAAAAAGTAAGCAAGCCAAGTCTTTACAGACACCTTCAAAGAAGGCACCATCCAAAGCAAACTTGAGCCAACTTCGGAAACCTCCAGCACATAAAGACAGTGAAGAATCTGTAAATCCATACATTCTCAGAAGTCACCTGCTAGTCTTACACATGTGACCTACTAATTTGTTTTCAGTCTTCTAAGGAAATTAGCAGCTCTGGATTCTGACCAGAAACAGGGGAGGGACAAATTAAATGCACCAGACACCGCTAGCTAAAAGTAAGCAGTTTTGCTTTTGCTTAATGACATCTGCTTGCTATGACATTACAAACACCAAATGAAGACTGGGTAAAGAAAAGGAGAAAAGTAAACCCAGCTTTCCTCAGTTAAGTGTTGCGGTCATCCAAGATAATATTATTTCCAGGTTTTTGTTACTGCCTGATAGTGGGTACAATCAGAAGAGAATATGTGCCCTTGCCTGAACTGCTTTAGTATGGTGGCTCATTTTGGACTGCAGAAGGTGTGTAGACTTTACACCATGGTGTAAATGCATATGCTTTTACTGGTTTCATTGCTGTGGAAGCAGACCACATAGAAGCACAATGGACTTTTGAGGGGCAGTAACTTCCTAAGGTGCTACACTAGCTAGACTGATTAGACCTTATCTGTCTAAAATAAATGTGGATGCAAATTTTTTAAAAGTTAAAACTGAGTAACATAGAAAATAAACACAGTGTTATTGAACTGTACTCTGAAACTCACTGGAAGCTCACAGGGAATAGGCATGAAATGACATTCAAATTTCAGCTAATTTAACTTGACCAGTCAAGCTAAATTGCCTGAAAAATAATAGTACAAAACAAGGTCAGTAAAACAAATCCCATCAGTGCAAGTATAATGTTTTTATAGTAACTGAAAACTTCAAGATAGCTAAGCATATTACTACAACGGTTATTACTACTACAGACAAAAATAAAAAGTCATGTTTACAGCTAATAATTGGAAAGCAAAATGCGTTCTTCATTTAATCTCCTTTCAAGCTGCACTACATTAGAACGGACATTTCAAACAAGTTAAAAACAGCATTGATCCAGAGGAAAAGACCTTCCACAAGGTAATCTAAAGTGCAGTATGGTTCCCACTGCATGCGGTCATAGGTAGGCTTTGAAATGTGCGTATGACCACAGACAGTGCATTTCAGAATGCACAGCAGACCTAAGACAGGACTGTAGGGAGGGAACTGAAGGCCAAAATCGCCCATCAAATCACACACTGCGCTTTACATAAAAAGTGTGATACTTTCTGCTGAGATCTTACTGATCTACTAGCTATACATTCTCCATTTTAAGTACACCTTCTTCACTGAGACTGAGATATACTTAGAAAAAGTTAGATTGTTCATATTTAGGGAAAGAGAACGTTTATGTGCATATATACATGCAGGGAGGAAAACAGAAAAAGGGAGAAAACCAGAGTTTTTTATGGTCCAAAGCCTGTAATTGCTGTACATGCTTAACTTTATCTTCTTGAACAGTTCCAGTTATTTCAGTGAACCTGAAATTGTAAGCTAAAGCCTATATTAAAGTGCTTGCTGGGTCAGGGTATAATGCAAAGTCCCCCGAAGTCAATGGGAACCTTTTCACTGAATTTGATACACTCCGGCCATCCCTCCACCTACAGCTGTACAAAATGCCTATTACGTATACATTAAAGTTGCTGCAAACTGTGTTTTCTCAGTCAGAACAAATCAGGATGGGTGTATTGAAAGCCTCACTGACAAAAGACTTGTATATGTATATTGAAAGGCATATTCAGTGAAAGGCATGTAGAACAACTGAAGTCATTCTCAACTTGATGCTGGAAACACAGACCCAGCTTGCCTTCTGGAAACCTGATTTACTAGCAGGTTGATGAGGAATAGAGCGAATTTCATTTTGCATTCAAGAAGTATGATTGCTTGATGGTATTTTTAATCTCAGCAAAACCAGAGTGTTTAAAAAAGAAAGATGTATTCTAATTACACTCATCATGCTATCATTCATTAAGAGCTACATTACCAAATGCCATCATCATTCAAAAGCAGTAAGTCAGGAAATCTTCAGACGTTGAAGCATTTGGCTTCTTTTCCTCTAGGGATGCTAATGTAACCTCTCAGAAGGTTTGTACATGGCTGATACTAGAATATTGAAAAGTGCAGCATCACAAAACATTGAAGGCGGAAATTATTTTGTACCATTAACGTAAAACAATTTTGCTTTGCTGAAGCCATTTGGAAATGTTTACTCGGCTAATGGTCACAACAGACAAACAATGAGGTAGACAACAAAAATCTTAATGGCCACAAATACTGGGATGAATACATCTCACAAATGCAGCACCAGGAACACTTAACTTTGATTGCACCAAACCTCTCCAGAACAGAGCTGCCCCTTCTCCTACCTAGTCAGGAATGCTTTGTAGCAACACTGCACAGATTCCAACAGCAAAACATTTTGTTCCCAAACCAGATAGGGTTGCTAAGTGACAGCAGCCCTCTTCCCTTCCACATCATTTACAAAACCCAGGCTCTTAAAAACAAGCAAATGAATAGTTAAGGGTTTTCAGTCTTACGCTTCCCACATAGTAAATGCACTGGTGCTCCTAAAGGCAAAAAAGTCTATATTGCCATAACATTTAAACTCCAATTTTTTAGTTGGATGCTTTTTTTTTTTTGCCCCCCCCCCTTTTTTTTTAACAACAAATGCAGCACCTCAGTCCAGAGAGTCTAATTTTTCATAACATCGTGGCACCCAGAAGTCTAACTGGAATTAATGGAAATTATGTAACTTGAAGTGTAGAAAAAACCAGCTTTTCAAACTCCATTCCTCTGTTTCATTGTGTAGTAAATGGAAGCGTGCATTCCTTAACCACAAAACAGCCACAGCAGAGAAGAAAACATCTGATCACATCTTTACTTTTCTAAGATGTACCCAAGTCAACAATATATTTCTCCATTTATTTTACTGGCAATCCTGTCTATAGTTTTTCCATAACATTTTCCATGTGTACATTAAAATTTGCCTAAACTTCACACCCTGCAATACAGTATGACCTGTTGAGCATCCCTGTAGACAATGAGAAGATTGCTAAGCATTTAAAAAGAAGCCCTACTGAGGTTGCAAAAATACAGAAATGTTGTTTTTACAGTGAATGAAAAATGCCCTAAAAGTTAAGCAATTTGAGAAATTGTCTGCTCTAAGACTGATGGATTTTCTCAAGACAGATGTACACAGAGAGAGGAAACTTTTTTCAAAGTGCTACAACACTAGTTTTACAACAGAACCGCGTTTGCAGGCTTCACTCAGAAGAAGTGAAGGCCCTCCAACAGCTGGCCACATGGGCCCTTAAAGAAAAGATCAGACCCTGCTACTGTAGCTTCAGAAATCACAGTCATCCAATGCAGAAACTGAGGGAAGATCGCTATTCTCATTCGGAGCTGCAAGGAACCAACCAGAGTAAGTTTCCCTATCTCACACAGACAAACAATAAAAAAATTAAGTTTAAATCAGGGGAGCTGAAAGAAGCACATGCAGGGAAAAATCTTATCTGTTGGCTTGTCAGCACTCAAAATCCAGAAGGCTTAAATTACAGCTGCAGCCTTTGTAGTGAAATCTGAGCACAAAAAGTTCTGCATGTATTCTTTCCAAATGTCATTTTGAAATCCTTACTGATGCAGTGCAAAGTATTTCCTCGTGAAAAGTTTTAGCCTTTTTAATCAAGGAACTTCTCTTCAAGCAGTCAGCCTGTTTTAATGTTGAATCAATGTAAACTTTAACATTTTGCCTTCAGCAATAGGGAAGATAAACATTTTATTCTGTTAACTGAGGTGAATCTCAGGTCTCTACAGCAAAATGTATACTCCGTAATGAAAACTGCAAATGAAAGGTGCAAATTTTCTGCTGCTAATGATACACTCCAGCTACAGAGAGAGCACCTACGGGAGCTACACAATCTCACATCACATCATAGCCCAGGAAATGGGGAATAACGAGTGGCATCAGGACTGCATTAATCAGTGGACACATCTGGAATAATGGAAAGCGAATGGCTAGTCAAAGAACCAAGAGTGTGAACATCTACAAAAAAACCCAAATCAGTGCCCCTTGGACAAATTTATCATCCAACGATTTTTACAAATAAACACAGAAAGAGAGAGGGAGATGGGGATGATAAATCTGGAAGGAAGAAAGAAACAAACCCAGATTCACTCTACATCACTTAAATCTTAATAGCCAGTATCATATACCCCACGGCAAAGAAGGCAAAACAACATGCCTGAATTGCTTGTCGGGGTCATGCACTGCTGTCATGGTTTAACCCCAGCTGGCAGCTAAATACCGCACAACCGCTCACTCCTCTCCAGTGGGACTGGGGAGACAATCAGAAGGGTAAAAGTGAGAAAACTCATGGGTTGAGATGAAAACAGTTTAACAGGTAAAGC
Source organism: Elanus axillaris (assembly GCA_026212715.1). Classification (NCBI taxonomy): domain Eukaryota; kingdom Metazoa; phylum Chordata; class Aves; order Accipitriformes; family Accipitridae; genus Elanus; species Elanus axillaris. Next base: position 23,466,750 of record JANZLQ010000030.1, read on the forward strand.
GAAAGCTGCATGAGCAAGCAAAGCAAAGCAAGGAATTCATTTGCTGCTTCCCAGGGGCAGGCAGGAGTTCAGCCGGGCTCCATCACGCCTGGCGGTGACTCGGGAAGACAAAGGCCATCGCTCCGAACATCCCCCCTTCCTTCTTCTCCCCCAGCTTTATATACCGAGCACGACATCATATGGCACGGAGTATCCCTTTGGTCAGCTGGGGTCATGGGATGCCTCAGTTATCTGGGAATAAAAAGTACTCAGTGCTACTCAGAAGGACCTGGCTTCTTGCCAGATTGCCCAGGAAACTCTACATGAAGTTTTAGTAAGAAATAAACCATGGCTTGAGTTGCAATAAATTTCAGTGCTTTGTTTGGCTTTTCTGAAAATATGAACAAGGGATTATCAATAGTGTGCATGACCGATTTTTTAAATCGCCCCCCCCCCAGCACATCTGCTTCCAGTTCCTTGTCCAGGTAGCAAAACCAGTTGGTAGCAATTGAAAAATATTTCCATCTCAGGACGGTGCGTGGGCCTTGGCACGTGATCTTAGGGGGGTACCAAGCAAGTTCCTAGCGTTGCAAGCTTGCCAGCACATCCTGTGCTCACTGGCAACGGTATCAACAACCAGGGCTACCACTGCCAGGTACAGAAGTGGTACCGGGGAATTAACTGTTCTCCCCTCCCTAGTGATGGCCACCACCCTCTGGCTGAGGCAAACTGGGGAGACACGGGGCGGAATGGGCAGAGCTGTTGCCTGCGCTATAGGATCTCTGTGGAGAAGTAAAGCAGCCGTCACCAGCGCTCTTCGATTTCATATGAATTGCAGTCAACCTAAAAACTAAGACCTGACAACCCAATTTACACTGTCAAATGCTTTATACTACCCAGAGGAATTCTTTATGCACCTTCAGAGGCTGTAAACAGGCTAATAATTTCTCAATTTGATTATTACACTGTCGAGACCAGGGCAGGATATACTTCAGGATGTTTTAAGAAACAAAGATTAAGACAACAGGTGGCATGCTCTTCCCCAATGTCAGTACTATCAGTACAACCCAACACATCCTCCTTATCACGACACCTCACGAGGGCAACTGCGATTAACAGGGCTGATGAGCCCAATGATGTTTAGCACATAAGTCTCTGAGGCCAGGGCAGGTATTTGCTGTGAAAAGACACAGCTGTAGCATTGCTTATATCAGGGACCAGGACAGTCATGCTCCGGCCTCCCAATCACCTTATTCAGGCATCTTCAAGAACAATGTCTATAAAACAGCTGAGCAACATTCCTTTCCATTAAAATGAATAAATCACTGGGAATGATCCTTCTTAGAAACAGCAGCCTAAAACAAAATGGAGACATCCAGATGTTTTTTTCAGATGGCATGATGCCATTCTTCAAAATAGCTACTGTGGCAACTTCATAGGTGGCTTTTGTTAACGTACAGATTAGTAATGCAGGCAGAAATTGATATACAAAGAGTAAGGTCATAAAACTTCTATTTTCCCCTCAGGCATTTTTTAAAAGCAGAACACAAGCAAAATGTGTATGTGCCTAGTTGAGTTGAAAAAAATTAGCCAACTAAATAGTAAGCGCATGAAACCTAAGCTTACTAAAACAAAGTTTATAGGACTGAAATAATCAAAGAGGAACAAACACAGAATCACAGAAAAGTTATGTTAAAAGAGACCTCTAGGGCAGTGGTCTCCGAACTGTTTTGATTACACACTCCTATCAGTAAAATCTTTTTCAGCACGATTCCCCAATATATGTTTATTTATTTATTTACAAATTATATACATGTACTACTAAAGTTCTAACATTTTCTCCTGTACCCCAATGGACTGTCTTGCACACTGCCTGGGCTGTGCACACTCCACTTTGAAGACTACTGCTCTAGGGATCACCTGGGCCAGTGCCCCACTGCACTAAATTCAAAGTAAAAATAAGTTCTTTGAGGCCCTGTCTGGTTTAGTTTTAAATATCACCAAAGGCAAAGATTCCCTACCCTCTTTGAATAGGAAAGTGCTTACAGTTCTCACTGTTGAAAACATTTTTCTTATGTCCAATTGGAATTTTCCTTGCTGCAGCTTTTGACCATTGCCTCATCCTTTTGCGGTGCAACAGAGAGAAAAGCCTGGCTCCATCTTCTCTGTTACTCCATCTATAGCTGAAGAGAGCAGTTTGATCTGCCTTCTCTTGCTTAGCCTTTAAGGTGAAACACACACAGTTCCCTAAGCCTCTCCTTGCGTCATAAGCTCTAGCCTCCTAAACTTTTTAGTGTGTTGTTGTGCTGGACTCTCTCCTGTTTGTAAATCTCTCTATTGTACTGGGAAGGACTCAAAACTGGACAAAATATTCTAGATGCAACCTCAGGGGTGCCAAGTCAAGGAAGATAATCAGTTCCCTTGATATGCTGGCTGTGCTTTTACTAGCCCAGCCTGCACCAGTCAACCTCATCACCAAAAGGCAGTTACCACCACTGCCAACTTGGTAGCCGCCGGAGCTACGTGGCCCTTTTTGCAGATGCTCCCTAGCCCAGCTGTGCCAAGACCGTACCAAGACATAGTTACTGCATTCCAGGTGCCCAGGTTCACATTCCTCTTTGTTGAACTTCACGAGGCTCAAGACAGCCCACTCCTTCAAGCCGTTGAGATTGCTCTGAAAGGCAGCCCTGCATATCAGCTGATAACGACAGTTTGGCTTTTACTACTGGGCCTGGATAAGGCTGCAACCCATGCCATCATCAGTGTTACCAATGAATAAGTTAAAAAGTATCAGACCTAGTATCAAACCCTGAGGACCACCATCCATAGCTGCCAGTTAAATTTCAAGCAACTGACCTTTTATGTCCCACTGAACTAGCCGTTTTTTTATCCATGTTGCAGCCCACAAATCCAGTCCCTACCTTCCTTAAGGACATCTTCCTCCCCATATCTACCACACTTCTTTCAGTTTCTCCTACAAATACAGAAGCCTATGCTGAAAGCAAGATAAATGACAATAACCACTCTGTTCACTCACAGAGCCAGTTATTTCATCACTGAGGCAAAGTGGTTAAGTGTGATTTGCCCTTAGTAAATCCATGTTGGTTATTCCCAATCACACGCAACAGCCTCCATTTCTCAGCAAGCTTTGGCTTTCCCAATTCCATCCCTGCATGCCCAGGCAATGTCTCTGTACTGCTCCTTAGCAGTCCATCTTCTACCTACCACACACATCTTTTAGTATGAGCTCAGGACTTCTCTGTTCAAACCGGCCTCCTGCTCTTCTGCTTGTTTTCTTGCACATGGGGATAGTTCTTGTACTTTGAGGAAGATGCTCTTGGAGATCAACCAGATCTCCCGTGTTCCTCTGCACTTCAGGGTAGTCTCGTACAGGATCCTGCCTGCCAGTTTCCCAAACAAGCTGAAGTCCACTCTCCTGAATTCGAGGATTTTTACTTTGTTATTTGCCAACCCACTAACTTCAGGGTCTTAAACCCTATCATCTCATGGCCACTGCAACCAAGGCTGCCACTATCACATCCCCAACCAGTTCCTCTTTATTCACGAGAAGCAAATCCAGCAGAATGCCTCGTCATGTATCCCACTACTTACATCAGAAAATTGTCTCCATCACACTCCAGAAATCACCCCAATTGTTTGTGCTCAATGAGGTTGCCCTGGGTAATTAAAGTGTATTTACAAACAACTATTTTTAACTCCCTCCCTCCCACTTGTTTACAACCTCACATGAACAACAGTTCCTCAGCACTGGGCTGACCACCAGGAAGTCAGAAAAATGCCCAAGAATCCCTTATGTTGTTGGAATAATTTTTAGCCTGAGAAATCTGTTGGGTAAACTGTGATTCCTTACACTGCAGCACGGATCAGAAATATTTTCTTGTGGTCTAGGTGGCTGGCCCCAAGCCATTATCAACAGACAACAAAAGCACAATGCAACATCTTGTGGACTGGACATGGAAGTTGAACAAGTTGGCAAACTCCAACAAACACGTAAGATGAAAAAGAGGACTGTCTTGTGAGCAATTCACTAGCAGAATAAAAAAAAAGATAATTTTTCAGCAAATAATTTAAGCAGTTCTACTCTCCACTTCATTGGAATAAACTTCAACTTACCTATTTCCTGTATTATTTCAGTTCACAGGAGTTTCTTTTAAAAACAAATCAAAGTAAAACAAAGGGGATATAATCTTATGTTTAGTTATCAAGACCTATTTATTGCATATAAGACTTACGATTAAAAGTTGGCCAACTAAGTACCATGTTGTTCCAACAGAAGAAAGTACTGGCAGCTTTAATAAAAATCAGATAAATCCACGCCTGTTGGTGGTTCAGGACGGCAGGAATTCTGACCTTGATTCTGTGCCATAGTCCCTTTACGCTCTTCCACCAGTATAAAGGGACTGCGATCCAGGTGGATCTATTTGGTTGTGATAGTAGGGAGTCCCAATGCTCTAAGGCCCTATAGGAGCTCTCAGAGCAGTTCTGAAGCTGATGAAAAGGTAACTGATATTTGACACATTAACAGAGAAAGGAAGATTTGCTAGAGCTCCCATAAAAGAAGCCATATCGCTAAGCTGTTACAATCACCCCCACAGAATTATGCTGTACACCTGAAAGAAACTGGGGAAAGAAAACCAACACACAACCTGTGATCCTAAAAAAGCAGCCATTTATTTAAAGCTTGATCAATACCTGGTCCAGTGGAACTTCTACACGAGTATCTTCATCTTCTTGCACTTCAGCTGCTCCCCAAATTTCAGACCCCTCTTCTCTGGCTTTGTAAATATCTTCACCTACAATGGAAAAAAATAAAGAGTGGAAGGAAGTGAAGTCCAATTGTGACACTGTGTGGCACAACTGCTGAACTGCATTCAATTTTGTTTCTGAGAGTAGGTTTCTGAGCTGACCCACCATTCCCTATACAGTTCTTTTAATGAAATTTTCAATCTCCCGTTATTGTCAATTTGTTTTCCTTTCCTTTTTAATAACAAATATTTACATGCTGCACCATTTGGGGAAAGGGAGAGGGAGAGGGAGAGGGAGAGGGAGAGGGAGAGGGAGAGGGAGAGGGAAAGGGAAAGGGAAAGGGAAAGGGAAAGGGAAAGGGAAAGGGAAAGGGAAAGGGAAAGGGAAAGGGAAAGGGAAAGAAACTGAGACTGAATAAAACCCTGGATCTGAAGTTCCTTCACTTCTGGCAAAGGTCAGGAGTGAATCTGAACTTAAAACGTTACAACATATTGCTTTTATTTCTACAGTCAATGATAGTACCCTCTAGTAATTAGCATTGTAACACACATCTAGCAAAAATCTCAGGCTCTGAACCAACAACAAACATGGTGAACCAGGACAGGAGTAAAAGATTAACAGAAGCAGTTGGGATTAATGCTACTCCCCACCCTTGGGCACATGCAAGTAGAATTATAGCTGAAACTCGACATGAACAGCAAAAAAGCACATACTCCTAGCTAACAGGGTTAATTGTTACAATGGTATTCAATTTCACAAAGATTTTACACCATTTAGTTTGAGTAATTTTTTTCCCCAAAGTGTAAGTAATAAGTAGGGGTCTTTGAAGTTTCTAATACAGGTTTTTCAGTATCAGCTAACTAGGAATGTGAAGACAGGTACCTACAGAAAACAAACAATGTCCAAGTGACACACATTCCTCTCTCCCTTCTCCCCAAACTGAAAACAGCCCAGAAATCAAAAGCACAGGTTACTCCAAATCATCTCCCTCTCTCCCTTCATTTAACTAGGAAAGACAGATGGTCCTCTGCTGATGTGTTCATATACAACATAATGAGTAACTACAATTAGAAAGAGGAAAAAATATTTGTGCTGTTTTGGACTGCCTCTTAATTCTTCATAAAGAATGTGAACTTGATAATACCAACTGACCATGCAAATTGATCTACATTGCTGGACACTGTTAAATAAACAGCCTTAGCGCAGCACTGAACCATTCGCAGAACCATTGAGAAGGAGGAAAAATAATGGATTGAAAAACAAGACTCAGAGAAATCCGGAGTCCACCTGCATAAAACATCAGCATTGACTACTCTGGAAGTTACTTTTCCAGTTACTTTCTCATCGCTATGACAGCCAAGGAAAGAGGTTACCATACCATACCACTGCAAATGGCTAACTGGAGGGGAGGTGCCAGTTCATCCAGATGGCATTAGATGTCTACTGACAGGCCACTATCCAGACCACCAGAAATGAAAGCTGTTCTCACAGTTTGAAATGAAGAGGCATAAATGGGGAAGCCTATTGAACACCACAGTGATACTGCAGAGTGGTACTGCCGGCTGCATCTTAGGAGAGCGGTTTTCTGATGGGCACAGCAGCTTGCGTACCTGAGCACCAGTGCCACCGGAACCTCCCCACCCTGCCACAAGATCTATACTGCTCACCCTCTGAAAGTATCAGCGTTGGAAATACCACAGGGTTCTTAGCATCACTGGTTGGATTCTTATCCTAAACATCTCACACATCTTGAAAAAGATCCCATCTTTATACTTGGAAATAATAATTTTCTTTTCTTGATTTCCTTTTTTTTTTTTTTTGTGGACTATTAAATATAATGCATCTGTTGCAGTATGTTCCATTGAAACCAATTAAGGACATCCAATATTTGCTGGCAGTACGGTAAATCTTGGACAACCTATGTGTACGTATTTCAGTACAGGCCCCCTTTGCCGAGACAGGCTTTTTTGACAAATTCAGCAATAGAAACATGGAGTGGTTGAGAGTAGCAACAAAATGCATCTGAATGGGTGCTACTTGTACTTCTCCAAATAATCAATGCACTTCACATGACCCATTTTTATGAGCTCCCTAAGGGACAGAAAGTTCTGTTTCTCTTACCTGATATTATCATTGTTGCCTCTCATCATTGACATTAGATTGAGATACAGATAGCCACCATATTCTGAGAGGAAAATGTAATGTGTTCCTTGGAAGTCACACTTCTAATTCAAGGCCTTCCCTTAATTACCTAAGAAAATATCCTTGTCCTAAATTCCTTGGCTCACTGAACTATAAGATGTCAAATCAGTGTCTGAGACAACTGCATTTATTACCACCATCATTCCATTTAGACTCTGTAATCACACCTTTGCCTTCAAGATCCTCAAGTCTTTCAACCAAAATGGGGATTGTCTGGCCTCTACAGGTAAAAGGATTTTGGCGCAGAGGTAATTCTCATCAGGTTTTTCTCCGGCAGGGCAAAAAGAAGAAGTACAAGGGAGATGGCCCTGGAGGCCAAATCCACAAAATTTATCTCAAGAGTTGAGGATTCTCAATTTTAAAGCACCTCTCCTTAGAACCCAGAAAAAGGAGACAGACATGTAGTATTTTCAAAAACCTTAATCATGAAATCATGAGGGAGTGAGGGAGAGGGAAGAAGACAGTAAGTTTCTACCTAGGTCATGCAACCAACTTTCCCATTCAACTTAACAGTGTACCCAAAAAGCTAGTAACAGGGGGATGTCAAGAAGCAACAAACAAAATCCCCATGGAATTTCAATCAAGCACTTTCTAACAGGTGTCTGCTCAGAAAGCTGGTCATAAATGAAAAGAGATTAGTTGAAAAAAGCTCTACACAACCTTCCAGTATCTCTCAAGGATACCACTGACCGTTGTCTTGCACGGAAAGCACTCTAAAGTGAAAGAGTGAAACAGCATTCTGTCGCGGTTTAACCCCAGCCAGAAACTAAACACCACGCACCCTCTCACTCACTCCCCCCTACACTCAGTGGGATGGGGGAGAAAATCAGGAAAAAAGAAGTAAAACTCGCAGGTTTAATAGAACAGAAAAGAAGAAACTAATAATGATAAAGATGACACTAATGAAATGACAACAGTCATTTCATAATAAAAGGACTGGAATGTACAAGTGATGCACAGTGCAGTTGCTCACCACCCGCCGATCGACACCCGGTTCGTCCCCGAGCGGCGATCCCCTGCCCCACTCCCCCGGTTCATATACAGGATGTGACGTCCCACGGTCTGGAATACCCCGTTGGCCAG
>JANZLQ010000030.1:23480660-23502289 GCA_026212715.1 Elanus axillaris
CTCTAGAACTTGTTTTATAGTTTGGGGGGGGGGGGGGGTTTACTCTGCAAGCCATGCGAAAACAAAAAAAATACTGTATTGGAATGGAATAGGCTTTAAAGTGAGGGTGCTCCCTTACAAGAATTTTCCACTACGCTTCTGAATTTGCAACTTTCCCGTTCAACTTCCTACAACATACTCTTTACAGAATATGGTGCAAACCAACAAATAAGTAGGTTTGGGTTTTTGTTGTTTTGGGGTTTTTTTTTAACTGTAAGCCAAGATGTTGATAATCGACTGTGCCTCTGGCGTCACTTTCATTCTGCTGAAGCAGCTGCACTAGTCTAAGCGTTAAACCTTACATTTCCAGTTGCAATTACTGTGACATATAATATATTCGATATTATTTAGGTTTGTACCAGTGCAATGAGAGTCCAATCATAACATTAATTGCATGCCTTATAGGTTATAAAAACCAAAGCACCAGCTCACAATCTACTGGATTTGCTCTAAGAAGTGTTGAATTTAAATCTTGCACAAAGAGCTTTCAACACTAAGAAATTCTTTAATCATCTTGATTTGAGAGGATTATGACACGGATCAGTTGTAATATGAATGGCATGCTGGTGAAATTCTCAGTGTATTAAAAAAAACATTCAAAGTAAATACAGGGCTAGCCCAGCTAAACTCTGCTGGAAGATTAGGTTAAGCTTTAAATACGCTATGAGCATAATTCTTCAGATATTAAGTCCCAGGAAACAATCACTTTCAAACAGTCTGGCACTCAAAAGAGAGAACATTCCACATAACTAACTGCTAAATAGGCAGGGGAAAGGACAACAAAGAATATGGGACACATTTTCTACCATGAATATTTTCTTTTCATCTATTTCTGTACACTCTAAAATGTGCGTGTGTAAACTCACTGTGTGGTTTATTGGTTTCAGATTAAAATAAATTAATCCCACATCAGTGACAGCCAAATGCAGCCAACTAAAATGCAAGAGTCTTTTCCACTGTCCATCAGGAAAAAAATAAAATAAAAATCATAAGATGGTCTTAAGTGCTTCCTTTTCTCAATCCAAAGCCTTTGAATTTGAAGGAATCTTTTGGAGTGAACCTGCAAAGCCAGCTGAGGAACTGCAACAAGACTTCAGAGTAGACAGTGGAGCTATACTGATCAAAACAGTACTTGGGAGCAAGCATTATTGCTGTGTTCCTGGGCTTGGCTTCTTGTTCTCCATCAAAAATACGTCTCCACTTCAGAATAAGACTCCTCACTCTAAAACGGAACTGAAAATATCATAATTCAAGGCAGGAATTACATACACGATACATCCAATATTTCAGCATCTGGTCGAAGCTAGATTTCTAATTTCACTGTCAACTGAGAAAACGAGCATCTCCAGACACACCTGTCTCTCCTTGATGGCTGGAGCCCAGCTTAAATTAATCCTCTAACCCTCATACAGTGAGAGGTAGGCAAGATGCATCTTGCCCTCAACAAACTTCCAGGAGCAGCTGGGATCTCAGAGTGTGCCACAGTCAAGAAACCTTCAGGATTTACTGCATCTTTCTTGTTGCCATGGGGAAACAGATTGAAACAAACAGCCTCTCCAAATAAACTGCCTTTTCTGAACTGAGGGCTCATGCCCTCTGAACGGACAAGGCAAAGGTGAGGCCAAGTACATTACAGCTAGAGTCTTTGCAAATAATCCTCTTTTAGTTTTTCCTGTGTAGACTGTGAATGCTATTAGCCCGAGCAGCACTTTGGCTAACAGCCAGTAATGCAGATGGGCAATGGATGTGCTGAGAAGTCTGGTGTGCTCATGCTGGCTCTTACTTTTCCTCTCCACCCCGCAAGGGCAGAGCTCCCAGCTTTGCACTTGTGGACAAAGTTACAAAGAGAACAAAAGCACCACTTGCACACTTCACTCTCAATTTCTGTTCCTCAAACGTACATTTGAAGCAATCTTCAAAAGGCACAAGGAAACTGGGGAAAAAAAGCTGCTATGTTCCTTTCCATTAAGTGAACCTAGCTGAAATACTGCACCTAACTGACTGTATGGTACTAGTTGCCTGCCTAAGAGGGAAGGGGCATCTCATACAGTCATCTCCAGGTGAAACAGAAGGGCCTTAATACAGAATAAACCACCCCATCACCCGCTTTTAAGGCACTTTCATCATCCACTTCAGTCCCACCAGTCCCACGACCGCTGCAGGAGTCCACCTCGCCCAGAGACAAGGTGACAAACCAGGAGAGAGCGAGGGAGGGATCCTATTGACAGGGAGACATTTCAGAGCACTAAAAGCATACCTGTTAGGAGAAGAGATTGCACTGATACACTGAGCAACAGCCCGTCTTCTGCGCTTTCAAGTTGGGGCGGATGTCAGCGCAGGTCTTTGGTACATTAAGAAGTATTGAAAACAACAGGTGAAGAAAACCAGCACCCTCAGAAAGGGGCATGTACCCTTCATCTGCCCTCTGGGTCCTAACATACTGCCCCAGCAGAATAAGCTCCTTTCACACCCAAAGGGGAGCACAATGGGCCCTCAGCATGCACGTAAATAAAGCATATAAGCACAGGGAAGTACAAATATGCACACAGCACGTCTGGGTACCAGTGTAAGCCATGGTCACTTATTTGTGTTCTGAAACCTAGAGGCTCAGTATATTTAAACATTCACTTCAGTGAAGCTTTTTTTGTTAAAAATTGAACAACGGTTCTTTATGTTTTTAACAAAATTTGTCCAGAGTTTCCCTGTTGGTTTTCTTTCCTTTTAACTGAATTAAAGATTCTTGTTCCACAGTTGTAGCACAACATTCACATTAACTTGTAATTAATATTTAAAATGCAAAAACCAATATTGTTTACTCTGTTGAGTTCTCACCACACTTCCATTATTTTCATACAAAGTACACTGCAATTGCACAGAAAACCTTTTGCTTTAAAAAGTCATAGCCCGTAAATCAACCATCAAAAGTACACACAAGAACTTTTTAAAGAGCATCGGGACATATATTTAATGGATATGGTCAAAAGAATAACTTTGTATTAGTCAGAAAGAAGTTGTATTTCACACTCACATAATGACTTGGAGCTATAAAGCACTCCAAAAGAAAGCTACAAATCTATGAATTATGACTGGAAAGAAGTCTAAAGAAAACTTTTCCAGCTATTGTTACTTTATAGAGATGTCTGTTATACAGCTGATGCAGCCTCTCGACAAATCTACTTTTCAAAACCCCAGCATGTGTCACCACCTGTTGCAAAGCTACACATGGCTGAGTACAAAAGAGGAGAAACGAGAATGGCACGTCGTCCTCTCTGCTTCCAGGCTGATTAAAGGAAAAAGGCTTGTGATAACCAGCTGGAGAAGGAAGCAAGAAGAGCTTTTGTCTTCCCATTCACCACATCTGACCCTATGCAGTGACTCCACAAGAGCCTTGGCAAACCAAGCATTTCCACAGCTGCTCTCTGATGTACCCTTTAGCCACATGGAGGAAGTTTCAGAGGGGTGGGAATAGCTTAGGAGGGCTAAACTAACTTCTGTTACACCCATTTCTCTCCATGTAGATGCTTTACTGACTGCAGAATGTGTCTAGGCCCAGGCAATTGCTCAAAGTCGAAGAGGAAGACCAAGACAGAAACAGGGGTTGAACCCAGACTTCCAGATCCTGCTGCATCAGTGCCAGACAGAAAGGATTACATGAGGAACGGCCAACAAATGTCATGGAAAGAAAACAGGTGAAGTCAGATAAAATGAATGAAGTGCCATGTGGACCTAAGGAAAAGCATCAGAGAAAAACTGGAAAGGAAAGCAGTGTAAAGAGCAGGGGGAAGAACAGTGAAAGGTGGGGAGCGATGGGATGGGAACAGAAAGGGAGCAAAGCAAAGGGGGTGGAGAGTGTGCAGGGAGGCCAGACTGAGCAGCAGTGAAAGAGTTGTTAGCTGTTGGGTGCCACAGGATGAATTAAAACACTTACAAAGTTTCAGAGATACATAAAGCTTTCTCCCATAATAGCATCAGGAAGGGAGAAAACTGCAGATACAAAATGCATCTGTCACAAACTTGGGGTCACCTGACGATTTTGCTGTACTCTGAAAATGCTGATAGTCCCATTAAGGAGTAAATTGACCTATACTAGCTTGGTTACCTTCCCTACTTTAATTACAGAAGTATCCTACAAGTACTGCTAAGTACTAATGCTTATTTTATGTTTTTGCTCTTTCCACAAAAAGCAGGATCCTGGCTCTAGACTAATTCAGTCCTCACCATTAAGACTGATTCAGCCTGAGAGTCTTCAAGCATTAGCTAGGAACTATTTAAATGCCAACATTTTAACCAAAAGCCCTTTAAAAATATTTCCATCAAAAGAAAAATATAAATGCAATAAGCCTTCTACTGAACAAACAGAACACTCACACTACCCTATAAAAGGGCGAGATATTCAAATATTTCTGCAGCCATTTCACTTGAGCTGTATGTACATTTTATATTTTAAGCTGTGCCGTTTACAATGGACAGAAGCATCATTTACCAAGTAACAATGTTGTTAGGGAAGAAGAGAATAAAACAAAGATGCAGTGGGCACACTCGAACACTGTAGAGATCAGGGGCTTTTATAAGGCTTGGCTTATATATTATTTTTTAAATCAGTTTTATCAATATCACTGACATTAATTATTTCACTTAATATAGTAATGCAGATACACTCATATGATCAGATATATGCTGAGTATTTTTTTGGTCCAGAATATGTCTCTGTGAAAGATATATCAGTGACCAGTAATTGATACAGTTAGGGATTATATACTTCTCTGAGGTTTAATCATTAGCTTTTAGCTCTATTCTTGCAAAAGAGACTATAAATTGTGTTATATGCAATATGAAATGTTTTATCCACATTGTTTAATGATGATACTGAGAACACCATGTGTGTGAAAACTGCCATTAAATATTAAATAATAGCACTGAACAAAATCCTATGTTTTCCCAATGATTTGTGTGGCAATTTATATATTTTAGGTTTAGGATAATAGCTCCTTCTTCAGAGCAAATATGTGTAAAGCCTTCAGCTTCCAAATCCACATGTCCGTGCTTACACATAAGCACAAACGAGCCTAACAAAGACACAGTTAGGTTAGTATGTGACTGACAGATCGGGTCTCTTCAGGAACACGCCCTTTTAAGCGAGCAGGTGCCAGAATCTCAGCAAAAGAAATGAAACCTGGACTGTATGCTTAAAAAGCTTAAGCATGCATGTTAGCATGACTTGGTGAAAAAAAATAGTAAATGCATGCTTAAGCACATTCTTGAAATTTGGCTATGTCGATAGTGGTTCATCTTGACTTCAGACTCCATGTCATCTCCTGCAGAATCCCATACCTCTTCTTGCAAGAATCTTTCATGTGGAGTGCCCTTCACCACGGAGATCCCAACATTCAGACCTGACAATAGTTATAAAACCTTTGTCTGAGCCATGAGTTAACAGACAAAAGCCATGCTGTGGGACTCGGGGATTAATTCAAAACACAAGCTGAATAAAGTGAGACAAAGAGAGGAATAGAGATCTTGATGCACTGACATCACAGTATCATCCACCTCTTTAGATACAGTTGCAGAAGAAATTTGAATCAACTTATTTGGAAATTTAGAAGGCTATATGTCTTAGGATATAAATAAATACATTCACATTTGTGCCCAGATTAACCAAAATTTATAAAACTTACTAATATATTGAGACAGCAGCATATTTAGACTCTAGCAACAAAAATTAGAGAGACAAACACTATTTAAATAATTGACCTGAAACAAATCAAGAGGGTAAGAAAGTGTATTTTCTACTTCACATATCTACTCTGCCTTAAAAAGCCTACTGATTTACCAGTATTCTCCATTACTAAATGCATGGTACACTTAATGTCACCCATCCTAATTTATTGCCAGAATTCCTTAATTTAATTTCCTATGATTTTACCCTTCATAAGTACACTTACCAGCTACCATAAGGATAAAAAATCAGAGACCTGAAAAGGCATTAAGTAAATCTTTCTGTAGGAAACCAGACTACCACTGCATTCATATGGAAACAGAAAGTTATTATATGGCAGACACTAAAAGTCTCATTTCAGAGAACTAGAAGGATGGAGGGGAAAGGAAAAAAAGACAATTCATTCCCACCTGTGCCATGTGCAAACTGTCACACTGTTCATGCAAAAATAAAAATGAATGCTCTAATGACTATGTGTTTTTAGCCATTTTTAAGCCTTTGCTGACAATCATTTAAAAGAAAGGTCTCATTTTCTAAGAAACAGAATGTAGCACTACAGAAACTATTGTACCAGATCAGATCTGTGGTTCATCCACGCCAGTACGCTATGTCTGACAATGCCAGCATGGGATGCTTTAGGAGGAAAAAAAAAAAGTAAATAAAAGAAAAACAAAACAAAACAAAAAACCCAGAAAACAAAAAGAACATCCCCCCCCTAAAAAACCACCAAAACCGAACAGTAGCCAAACAATGGTTAATATATGCTTTGATCTGAAATACTCCTTCTAATTAGCAACTGGCTTAGAACTTGAGATCTGAATTTTTACATCACATCCACAGTTTGTTAGGAATATCTATCATAATGCTGGGTATTATTCTTATCCAACATGGCGTGTTTAAATAAAAATACTTCCTTTTTGGTGCAATAAAAAATCCCAGGTTCTTTTGTTTCATGTGTATTTTTTCAGATCCCTAACCATTTTTTTGCATTCCATGAGGTTTTGCTAAATCTACAGTGCCCCTTTCTGAGATGTGATTTCAAAGAATCACAGATAAGATCAAGCCATTTATTTTATTTACCATAGGATATTCACTATTCTTTCTTTCTACATATCACAACATCTTACTGACTTTTTAATGACCTCTGCTGTGGCATCAGAAGAGATTTTCACAAAACTGCCTTCATCAATGGTTTTCTAAACTTTTATCACTAAAGTAGCACCCTGTAAAGTATTTCAGTTCACCGTTTACCTACCATTCTGCATTGCTTTTCTTTACCAACATTAACTTGATATCACATCTAGATGATCACTTAACTTTCCGCATAGAAACTTCAACTTTTTTTAGAAACTATGAATATACAATGAGTTTTTCATCAGTAAACCTTGCAACCTCACTGAGCACCCTTTTTTCAGCACTATATTATTATTTGGTTTTGCCATATTGATACATTCAAACATTTCTAGCCATGAGAAAAAAAAAATTATTTCCTCAGAAATAGGTTTATTTCCTTAGAAAGAAGTTAGATGCTCTCTACCTTTCGTTCCCCTCATGCTTAATGAAACCTACATTAACAAGAGAATCTGAAAGGCTCCAAAAAAGATAATTCACTATGAATTTCCTTTGAAGAAGACAGATAAAAAAATTTATATATACACTACTAACAGCTTCAGCTTCATGGATGAGCAATCAGCAATGATACAAGTATGAAAGTGCCATAGCAGCTTACAGTATAAACTAGAAAGCTGCTGAAGGTCAACCGATCAGTCATCAGCAAGAAGTAAGCCTCTCCCTGATGCACCACCTCAACAGTATGGAAAGCATAGCACGCAGCAGTTGACTCTCTACAAGACGTTCCCTAGGGATAAAAGAAGACAAGTAGAAATAGAGTTGGGAACTTCTCCTGCAGATCTTCTTCTCTACTAAGAGCTCTCCATGGGGTTAATCAGAACAAAGGTTGTCAAAGACAGTCTGGCTTGGGTGAGAAAGCTTTACCTGCAGCAGGACCATGACCACTGCAGGACACAGGTACAAGAAGTGGGCCTTGCTTACAGATTTGCTTGAAGAACCGCCCACTCGGGATACTGATTTCTGCAAAGTGCAGAAGTGAAGTTTATAACAGTGGGCTGAAGTCCAACTTCAGTAGCAGCTATGTTTGGGAACACTTAGACAGGAACAATGACAACACTGTTGCTTGACATCCAGAAAGTTGGAAATAGCACCAGGCGGGCTGCCTGGTGAATCTGGTGCCTCAGATGACATACCAGAATATGTTTTCCAAAGAATACTGCAAATGATGATCCTCACACTCTCCGTTTTCCAAAGAATACTGCAAATGATGATCCTCACACTCTCCGTTCTTATTTCAAGAAGGTGGTAAGTACATTCAGATGTACTCCATGGGAAAAAGAGATGGGCATGCAGGTTAAATCCAACCGGCCTACTGAGCCATGAACAACGAGCTGTAGGATACAGATACATTAGGTCATATGGGTATGAAATATTTTCAGTGTTTGCATACTTCTAGCATTTCTTTATTTCCTGCTTCATTGATATGCTAAAGGTCACCTTAGTACATCCAAAGAAGCAGGCAGAGAAGCCAGCCACAATCTTGTCTGCTTGAAAGAGGGAAACTAGTTTGTTTCTTTCATTACCAAGGAAATGTGGTAGTGAGACTTCCCCACTGTGAGCTTTTTTTCCGGTAAAGAGAGGGCTACACAGGTCAAAACTGAGCCAGGCGACTCTCCTACGACGTGCTGTAAAAACGATGCCAATGCTGATGAGGGCAGAATGGTTCAGGCTTTGCTTCAACACATCTACCTGTTTCTCAGACCTCCCCCTGACAGACTGGTAGTCAGTGGGCTCATAAAGCTAATTTGACTGATGAGGCTCTCTAGGGAAAGCTTTTGAAGGGGACTACTCCACTGCCTGCCTCTGTTGCAAAAGGTGCATTAACCAGCTAAGAACTTCCACTTCCCACCTGCAGATAGGTAATTTGGTGGAAATACTTAATCAAGCTCCTGTGCTAAATTTAACTCAACAGATAGTTCCACGGGTGAAAAACATTCAGCTAATGAGAAATAAAGAAGCAAACTTGATAGCATAACAAGCTATCAAGTCACAAAATAATATGCCTTTGGCAGCAAGTTTCACATCATCACAAATCACGCAGTGGTTCAGTCCCTTCAAATAATAAAGGACAGAAATATGGTGTAATGCCGACCTCTGCAACCCTGTATTTTTATGGTCCGACTGGCTTTCTGTCAAGGGCGGTCTTCGACACGGAGGGCTGGCTGGGCAGGAGGATACTGCAGTTGCAGCACTCCACACGAACAGCTTACAGCTCCCACAGCCTGCCTGGCCTGTGCTTCAGGTCACTCCATCTTGAGGTGTGACCAGAAAAAAAGCTCAGGAGGCAACAACTACACAGAAGATGACGCTTTGGGGTCAGTATAGTACATTTTCTTTGAACTACTTCACTACCAGCTACTTAAGCTCTGACTACGGAGGAGCAAGACTCTGACTTGAGTTGTCCTCCTTCCCCAAATTTTGCCTGCAAGTGCCGCAGTCTCTCACAGGCAGACAAATATGGGCAAAAAAGTATGAGCAATTTAAGAATCCTTCACATCCCAAGTGGAGGTGTTCATTTCCTAGTGGTTTTGACTGTCCAGAGAGAAGCCTGCTGTTCATTTACACGGGAAAGAATGATGAAAAGGAACATCTAGCAATAGGCTTTCGTTACCAAACATGGCACGGTGTGTTAACCTCTCTTTTACATTCAGAGGATTCAATGGAAGACAAATAAAATACCTGTCTGCATGCATAAAACCTAGAAAAGTTATTATCCAAGTAACACAATCTATTATTAGTATATTGCTCGAGAACAGTTCCAGCTGTAAAACTACCAACACACTAATAATTAAAAAAAAAAACTTAGAAAAGAAATGCTGTCTCCAGAGATTCTCAAAGATAAGTGTATATTTAAACAATTTTATCTATAAATCTAGACATTTCCCAGCTCTCTGGAAGGTATTATTGCATTGGAGAGAAATGTATACTAGTACATTGAAGCACTCAATTTCAAAGTAATTGAGTGATGTTAGGTAACACTAACAATTTCTACACGCATTTTAGTGCTTAATGTTAATGATGACATACATGAATTTTTTTCTGGCACGTTAATTATTTCAGTATGAAATAATTCCCTTATTTTTGTGCCACATTAGCACAATAGCACATTAAAAAGTTCTTGTATACAGTCACCACTAGATTAAACATTGGGAATTTTTACATTTTGCCACTATATGGGTAAGTTACTCAATTCACCATGCTTCAGAACAAAACAAAAAGAAACTGCGCTCAGTGTAGAGTCTTCTGGTTTGGCTGGTTAACAGGATGATTATGAAAAAAACGTATCATTTGATATGAATGCCTTGCCTGCTTCCTGCAGTAGAAGCAGCAACAGCTATTAGCATTCTTCCTTAGTCCTGCTTGGCCTCCTCTCCAACACTGCACCTCAAATGCCATGTGCTTCCAGAAGGACATTTCTGTTTCTCTTTAAATAGTGACATGCCACTCACCTCAGTGGGTCAAAAGAAACCTCAGATGTTTTGCCAGCAGCATCAGCTCTTGTCAAAAGGTTGGGTACCTCTACCAGTCTGTTAGACCTCACAAAATTCAGAAAAAAAACAGGGTACAGAGGCCAAACTACCCTCCCTTACAATGAGACACACCTATTTCAGAACATGGTTCAGATACACTGCTTGCCTACTGGGACAAAAGCTATTGCTGCAAGTACAGCTAGACCTCTTCCAGAAAGGGGGAAAAAAATCCAAAACACAAAAACTTCTGTGGATTTTAAGGGACCTGGAGGACTTTCCTACAAATTTCCAGCCACAATGACTAATGGGAAAGAAAAGGGACAAGTGGGATCTCTCTCCAGTGCTCCACGCACTCTTCAAATGTTTTCCACAAAATGATAAACCACTTATTTAGAAAAATGCAATAGCAAAAAGTGTTCCACTAAGACCTAACAAACTCAGAACAACTGCAGATGGTTTATCACATGAAATGGTGAATATAGTGAATTAGCTACTATTATTGAGGGCTTATAAAGCAAAATGCAGGAAATTGGACATCCTAATTTTGCTCTGGATAACAGAAAAAATTTTGTCATATTTACTGCAAAGTACCAGGGGAAAAAATGGAACCAGAAAGGGAAGGAGAAAATAAATAAATAAAGCATCATTAAATTTAGTTTGATTCACATAGCGAAGAAACGGATTTAAGCTGAACTAGAATAATGTAATAACAAGGATGCACCTCTTATTAAAATACAAGCAGGACTGAAAATCACTTTGAATAGTAGCCTTGTGATGAGAAGCTTAAGGCAACTGCTTCCCAGTACATTTTCCGCTTGATCTGGCTGAACAAATATTAGTGAATTTAACTGGGGAAACATAAGCCTGTAGATGTTCACAAGTCTGCAGCTGTCACTGTGGTTGGCCTAAAGACTTGCAAACCATCTCAAGCTCCTGTTTTTTGTGCTTGGCAAAAGAAAACAGTTCTCACTGGCTTAGTATACATCTCCTTATGAACAGAGACCCACTGAGGGCAGGGATTGCACCTCACCAGAAATTCATCACATGGCTCTGGATTTCTTATCCCACACTGTTGTCTGAATTTAACCTAGAGACTTCATCTCCCTCAGCAACCGCCTGCAGGACCAGCTCGGTCTATCTAGACTTGCAGAACAGCACACACATCAAACTGTCCATTCCCACTTCTGCTAGCAGGTCTTCATAGATGGAGGATAAATAGAGGAGCACAGAAAGAAGAGTGCTTCTCCCAACATACACTTTAGCTCAAACCAGAGAACTGGCTGCCTTGAACAGCTTGAACAAAGCATGGGAAACCTGAAGTGAGAAGCAAGAGTCACTTCTTCAATAAACTTAGTGGATCTCTAACCATTTCTGTCAGCAGGTGGAGCAGCAATAGCAGTGAATATGGAGAGGTAAATACCTCCCTGTATTTGTCTGCTGCCTACCAAAGTTGTCACTGCCTGCTGAAAGGACAGAGCAGCTATTGCTGCTTCTATACTCTTCCCTCCACTGGAAAATGAAAGCAAGCAATTGGAAACCTCCAATAACCGAATGCAAGGCCAACAAAGGCAAAGAATTAATTTCTCTCACCTTGTGCAAGAGGGGTCCATTTGCTTCCAGGAACCATCTATAGAAACTTTACTTACAAAAATCCTCAGGCCAGAAAATACAGCATATAGAAAATCACCATAATGGCACTATACTTATCAGAAAAAATTATGTGGCTTGGCTGTGCTCTAGTAGTCTCTCCCTCATATATTTTTAGCATGCACCACTCAGTCTGTAAAAAGTGGGGCTACGTCATGATGATTTTGAGGAGAAGAATATATTCAGTCATTTCATTTGTTATAAAGGACAAATGTTTCCAGTCACTTTCATTATAATATAATTGTAGTTCTTCAGTAAGAACAAAAACTTGACCAAAAAAGTTGGCTAAAATTATGTCCACTTACCAGCAAAAGGATAGAATGGTATTTGAATCAAGACTAAAATAAACCTGAAATTCAAGAAGCTAACTCTTGAAGAGACAATTATATTACAAAAGATTATATTTCATTGATATTTTAAAACTCAAATTTACAAACCTGCTCCTGACTCAAAGTAAATTTATAACTCATGATCCTAGACAGAGGTACCAAACTGTACTGTTGGATGACATATACTGAAGTTTTAGATCACAGTTTGTTAGTGCATACTTAATTATTAACACATAAACAGCAGTGAGAAGAAATGTCAAATTTATGAAAAGTATAATTTATTTCTCCTGGTAGATATTAATTGGCCTGTATTAATGACTTTTGGAACTATTACTAATGAGGAAAAATAGCCATCCCAGCACGGCAGCGATATCTGTAGCGAAGGGACAGTCTTCTAGCCATTAAAAAAAATGTGAGGGAGGGGGAATACCATACCATAAGAGAAGAATAACATTTTCTCAAAGAGGATGTTTATGACTAAATTGCTGCCACAGCACAGTGGGGGAGAAATTCTGAAAGTGACTCCAGCAGCTCTGCTGTATGATTGGGCTCAGCAGCTATTAGCTAACTGGAGTTCGTGTTTGTGTTATTCCCCAGGGTCTAGTCATTTTGTTATACAGAACCAGGCAGCTAACCAAGGATCCTCAGGGACAGCGAGGTGTGCTGCAGACCAGATCCTTTTCTTCACTTATTTGCAGGGCAGAACAGTGGGAAAATGGTCAAAACATGTTTTCTATTATGCTTTTATCAAAAGCATGAAGATAGGACCCTATTAGTTTAACTTCCAAGGTATACTAAAAAACATATACAGCCTCCTGTGGTATGTAAACGAACCCAGGAATGTAACAGTTATGCATAGGTACATTTCCTAAGCAGAAACAACTTTTGTAAATTCAGCCAGAGTAAAGGGACAATTCAAGAACTATGCAAGGATATTATTCCACTATTCCACTGTTTCAACTGAAGGTCAAAAGCCACTATGTTACTATAGTGTTTATCTCAGTACTGACCATTACCTTGAAGGACTCCTGTGGAAGCTGTTGCTGTTTGTTTTACTTTTGTAGAGTTGTTAGGAAAGTGTCGTCTGGACACAGAATCCTCTGGATTCTGGCTTTTTTTGTCTTTCCCTTTGGGAAGCTGAGGTGAGGAACTGTTTTCTCCTGCGTCACTGGATCCAACAGTAGATTTAGATTGCCGATCATTTCCCTGAAAAGAAGTGTATGTAATTATCGCTGATGAAAATGACAAAGTTTATTTTTCTTAATTTCAATATTATTTCAACCTTTTAATACTAAGGATTGGTATCAGGCATTAAAGAAGCATATTAATTTGCAATCAGTACAATTAAGTGATATCTTAAACTATCCAGAAAACTGTAACTATGTCATCAGCTTACTCTATGATCCAAGTGATTAAATGGTCCTTAATTACTCCCAGAAGAAAAGAACACATTTATTATAAGAAAGTAATGCTTTATTTGATGAAAAGAATGGCTAGGTGAATCTATACATGCATGCATATGATGTACAGCTGTATCTCATTCATGCATATGTGTGGAAAGTCACAAGATGTAACATATGTAACTTGTGAATAATTCATTGCCTGTGTAAATGAGACATGGGCATTACATTAAGTGTCAAAAGCAGCTGGAAAAGGACAACAGTCTTTGTGTGGCAATAACACTGACTGCCAAGTGGACGCTAAGAAAGCATCTGCCCACACATCATCTCTGAATCTCCTCCAAGGACATCAACCAGCTCCTCTGCTTGCTCTGTAGTGTATCTAGAAACAGAACCAGAAACCTGGTCCTTATTTTTACAGCCTTGATGTATGTATGACCCTGGGTGTACTAGCCAGAGATTTTATTATTTATACAAATTTTTCTTCAGTCTAAATCTGTTCATAATCAACATCGTAAAAACCTGAACTGTATATAACAGCCCTTTAGCGTGCTGTCTATATTGTTCTAGGCTGCATAAAGACTTTACCAACTGAACACCCTCATCGTTGCCTCTTCACAGAGGCTGTCAGCCTCCTATTTTTGCCAGTCTAACTGCATGCGTAGTTTCTTCCTAATCCAGTTCTGTCAAAACACTCCATATAAAAACAAAACACTCAAGCAGATAGGGCAGAAAACCTCATCAGTATCTGGAACTGTTCGACTTATCACAGACTTAGCTGAATCACAGAAGACTGTTAGTCCCCAGCAATAATAGTAAAAAAATGTAGATATCAAACTGAAGCAAACAATTGCATGATTTATACCAGTTCAAGTGTTGCATTAGATACTTAAGAGCAGTAGTACATATTCCTGCCTCCTTAAGTTTTGACACTGGTTATCAGTGTGTGCTACAATCCCAGTGGAATAAAAGTGAGTATCAAATAATTTTCTGTATGTGTTGTTATGTAATAGTAGGAAAGGCAAGAAGTTAAACCTGTTAATGAGTTATTTTTACAAATGTTAGAACTGCAAAGCTCACATTTTAAAAAGAAGTGCCACTTGAAAGTATGATCTTTACTGAGGTTTTTTCTTCTACAGCATTTCAACAGAAGGGAACAGAGACTTGTATATTTTATTGCTTATTTTGTTTAGTGGCTCCAGGATTTTTTTGTTTTGTAAACAGTGAATGGACATGATCAACTACCACAATTACAATGACAGACTCTGAGTCTGACTCTCTGCTGCCTTGTACTTGTACAGTAAACTGGACTTGTACAGAATCAGTGCAAACAGATATTTATATTCTGATTTGGCGCTCTTTTAAATCCATAGTGGACTCATTTTGTACACACATAAATAGCTATACAGCATACAAAGCAGTGGAGGCTCAAGCTCTGTATTTAATGGTTAGCTGGGGCAAAACACATCAGATAGGAAACGGTTTTAGGGCCTTATTCAGACTCAGCATGCAGAAATACCATTTTCTGCAAGGTGTTTTGTAAAAGGTTCTGTGTTTTTCCTTTAGGTATATAATTTGAATAAATAACAAAATAAATACACAAAGATAGCTGACAAGGTTTGTGGGAAAGACCTCAAGGCAGCAGTTGATCTTTGTTATGGAAGGTTTTATAAAAAATAAAGCAGCCATTATTGCAATAATATTTTCTCAGATTTCTTTTGTCTAATTGACACTGCAAATAGCTACATATTCATCAAGCTTTAATAAGCATACCACCAGGTGGCTGTGGATTTTTTCTCTTCAGTTTTAATTAAAACCCAAAGGACAGGTACTTTCCATCTGCCAGAATTAAGCAAAATTAGAAACAATCTTTATTATGGCACTTGATACTTACACTGCCTTTAGACTTTCGAGATCCCACAATTGGAGGTAGTACAGAGGCCTTGGAACTGCAGAAACAAGCCATATCTTAGAATTGTGTACACTGTCACGACCACAGACACTATGTATCTATAACCAAGTCAGGTAACACCAAGTCAGCTATGACAACAGAGTTAATTGTTTTATTCATTGCATGTTTTTACTAAGAATCACTCATTTCTGTTCACTATACTATATTTAAATGCATAATCAATCATTAACTTATTCAAACAAATGCATTACAGTTCCCCACAAGGCATACTTTATATACCAAAAATCTGCAGAGCAGTATTCAGTGAATTACTATGCAAAAGATCCTTACTACTGTTATAATGACAAGTTCTGGCAATTTCAACAAAACTCTGTTTACATCAAGCAATCAACAAAGCTTTTCACTGTCCTTAAACTCATTTGTTGCAAATGCTGTTTCCCAAAATACTTCCAAGTTATTTACATTGTCTACAGTTCCTCACTAAAAAAAAAAATACATATATAAATTACACCTCTGTTTATATGCAGAATATGGGACAAATTCTCTAAATTACACCCATTTGTGGGACAAATTGATGTTTCTTCCCATTTATTTCAATAAAATGGCTCGCAATTTTCATGTTTTCCAAAGATACTGAAAGCCCAACTTTCTCCTTACAGACACCCCATTTAGGACTCTATTATGTGACAATTCTAGCCTACAAAAAATAGACCCAAACATAAGGTATTCTTAAGGGAGTACATATTCCACAAAAGATTACCAAACAAGAGCAGATCTAGACGTGTGGCTGCACCTAATCTCATTCAGCTGTACACGTTTGTATCCCAGGAAAAAAACCAGATTAAGCCAAGTCAAAACAATCCTTTCTTTGACATTAATTTTGTGATACATGATCAATGGCCTGTTTATGAGGTGAAATAGTCTTCTGAATTTCCATTTTCTCTTTTGTTTTTTTGTTATCTCAACTTTCTCAGAAGTTGTCAATAAAGTTTTGCATCCATATTAACCCATTCCTCCCTCCCTCCCTCCTTCTCTCGCTCCATCCCTCATTCTTGGAATGATGATTTTACACTTCACTGGTGGTACTCTGTAAACAAACTGACACACACTAGCACGAGAGAAATATATTGCACACCTATGGAACTTACCCTTGTGGCCTTCTCATTGTAGATTTGCTAAACATCAGGTCACCATATGGCAACTTCTTAAACTTTTCTCTCCCCACTGCAACATATATTTGCCCATTCTCCAAGTCTGACCCATTCTGAACAAGTTTTCCATCTAAAGTGTAAAGTCTGAAAAATATGAAAATGCTTAATATAATAAATCTTAACATTCAGACCATTGAAAGCTACGTTAATCTAAACTCACTAAATTATGTTGAATTTCCAGATATAAAGCCCAATAAAGTACAGTGGATGCCATACAATGATCAGTCTCTACATTAAAAAAAAATAATAATACAAGGAAAGACAGAGCAAAATAATGAACTAAATCACAGTTTATATAAAACTAATGGAGTGCTATGACAGATGAAATACTTTCATAATTTCTAAAATGAAATAGATCACTTCGTACTTAGAAGGTCTTTAATGCCTTTTCCCTGATACCTCAGAAGGGGTCTATTCCATGAGTTCCCGACCCCTCTCATACCAAGTTCCACCTCCCACCTGTGCTCTGGGCACGATGCAGTAACCTGGGAAGAACAGGGCACTCATGGCCCCATGACTGAAAACCCAGGACCTGTCCACCTAATGCACACACACACTGATAATATTGCACTCACACTGTTACACTGTATAGATCAGAAGGTTGGAACATGGCTGTACCTGGTGGGATAAGGCTGGGAGTAGCAGGAAATACAATAATACTTTATAACAAGAAGCTGTGTATCTTAAGCACCTACAATCCCAATAATTAATATGTCTACTACACCAGGTAGATTTTTACCACAATAATTTCTGTTTCTACACTTTACCAAGAAGGAAGAAATTAGGGACTGGGGGCGAGGGGACGGAAGGACGGACGGTCAACACAGTGAGGAAGGAGGAAACATTCAACAATAAATAAGCTCTTTCCTATGAAGCATATTCCAAAACTCAACAATATTTACATTTAATTAAAAAGTCAACATTATTTGCCTTTCTAGAAGCCTTCTACGAGAGCTACTACAAGTATTCATAAAGTTCAACACAATGCAAGGACATACAAAATGATATATACACCTATACAATGAACCTTTTAGGAAGAATATCAAGAGCCTGCCTTGAGAACAACCCTGACTTAGAAAGTGCAAAAGTTTTCAGTTTAACAGAGAGAAGGCTGCTTAAGTTCTTACACATAGTGGCACAACCTTGAATAAACCCAGAAAAAAAACCCCCATGCAGTTTATAGAACCAGGAGTCACAGAATAGCTGAAGTTGGACACGATCTATGGAGACCGCCTAGTCCAACCACCCTGAGCAGAACAAGAGCAACTAAAGCAGGTTGCTCAGGGCTATGTCTAGGTGTGTTTTGAGTAACTGCAAGGATGGAGACTCCACAACCTCTCTGGGCAACCTGTTCCAGTGTTTGATGACCCTTACAGTAAATTTTTTTTTTTCTTCTGTTCATGTGGAATTTCCTGTATTTCCGTTTGCACCCACTGCCTCTTGTCCTGTCACTGGGCACCACTGAGAAGAGCCTGGCTCTGCCTTCTTCACTTGTTCTGAGCAGGTATTTATACACATTAACAAGATCCCCTGAGCCTTCTCTTCCCCAGGCTAGAGTCCCAAGTCTCCCAATCCTCCTCACATGACAGATACCTTCAAGCCCTTCATCTCTGTGGCCCTTTGCTGCGCTTGTTCCAGTATGTCCATATCTTTCTTATATTCCCCTAATGAAAGTACCTTGATTTTCTAGGTGCCTCCTGCCATATAGAAGTACCTTGGTTTTCTAAGTGCAAAGACTTAAAGTTTTCAAAGGTGAAACTGCAGCTTTTTGAAATCTTGATCACATTGCTGCTTCCTTGCAAAGAGGTATGCTAACTCTGAAGCACCCCCGTTTATATTACTCATATTTACTTTTTAGTGCAAGCATTTCACAGGCATGCCAGCAAGTCAAAGAGCAATTTATGTTTCACAACCACACAGACATCAGTTACACACAAACAATGAAAATAAAATAAGCAATCAAGAAAATCAGCAATATGCCTATTTCTGAAGTAATCTCACTGTGTCTTGCTAGATTACATTTTGCTTTGGGGAACTCGGGGGACAAAACAGCAAATCAGTGTACCACAGTTCAAGAACTGTTTTATATTATTTGTATGGTATGCAGGTATATAGGGGTATATACAAACATGACTGTGGGGTTTTGTTCCAAATCTTTCACTTTGCTTGTGTTTTAATGTTATATTTAATGCACAAAATTTGTTTGCTTAATAAAACTCCCCCAAAGGTTATGGCTTATCTGGAAAACTCTAGTTGTATTTTTCACCCTGAAAATATTAATCACAATAACTGAATCAAACATAATCAGTCACTGAAGATGAAAGTGAATTTAAAAATGCATTTTAAAGAAATGGAACTTCAAACAAATAAATGGCTATTGAGTTAACAAGCATCACACAAGTTTTGCAACACTTGCTTCTGAAGCCTTCTACCCACCCACCTGGCCACAACCATTCACAGACCAGCTGGTCTCTCTCTGGCTAGCATTAAGCAACAAAGATGTCTTTGTGGTCACTTCTTCCATCACTGGGAGATGACCTAGGGCTTGTCCTGTGGGATGTCAGTGGACTTCCATTTTCCCTCCTGAATCCAAGCCAAAAAGTGGCAGCCAAAACAAAGCAAGCATACAGGCTGACAAAGGAGACGGGGAAGACAACTTGCAGGACCAATATCCCCAAATTCCCAGGTACCTGCCCATCAGGTTGTTGCACCCCATCCCCATGCACAATCTGGCAAGCAGAAAAGCTACTTTCTCATTGCCTCCTCTCTCGGATTTCTTACTCACATTCCTATTCTGATGGGGATAATCAATATTTTTTTTGAAGAAAAAAACCCCACATGTGTGAGACTGTGTAAGACTTGGCAGCTTTGTATGTCTTTTCATAACATGGAAAAGAAAAACTGCCATATACATAATGCAAGTTCTCGTAATTCCACTTACCCTTCTTTAATGGGAAATTATATCTTCCCAGCATCAGTGGTCTTACAGGACCTCCCTTAATGCTAACATAGTTTCAGTAAACCCCAGCAATTAATGTGTAACTTATTAAAGAACAGCGATCACTTTACTAACGTATTTAATATGTATTCCTAGCATTTTAAGGAAAAGAAAATGAAAACTGGGTTAATAGAAAACCAGAAAAAGGAAAACATTAAATAATTCAAAATGTCATCTATGTTATCTTATCTTTTAAAGGATTAAAACAGAACACTGAAGGGAACTTCCCAAAAGCAGTCCTGGCTATGTACAGAATGATTTATGCTTTCATGTATATCATTCAGTTTCACCAAGGAGTGACACCAAGTAATGAGAATAAAATGTGAAAGGTTTTTAAATTGCTAACCAACCTGAGGGCAGAAAGAATTGGTATGTTGTAAATGACTGTTAATTTGCTCACTTCTGAGTTACACTAGCTGAGAATCAGATGCAGAAAGCTGTAACATGTGTATAGGTTTACTTTATTGCAAGTAAAAGTGCTAAGTAGCCAGATAATAGGAGCAAAGAAATGCAGGGCTGAGATGAAAAATTAGATGAGAGCTAAGAGGCAACAGATAGCATTACCTTAATCTTTCAGCATCTTTATCAGCTCTGGGAAAGCAATGAGAAGAACCGAAAGACTACCTTATCTTCACTGATTTGAGAAAGATTTTGCAAGCTTAGCCTCAGAAATTGTGTAAGCTGTGAAGAATGACTTTCCACAAAAGGCTCCTTCCACCTGAGGAACACATTTCTGATTTCTGTAATGTGCTCTGCATGGGGCAACACTGGAATGTCAGTAATTTGCTTGTACAGACCTTGGCAGCCCCTTAAGCTGAAGAGTTTCTCATGGAAACTGCATAAATCATTTTGCTCTAAAAGTTGCAGGAACTACCAAATCCTATTTTAGAGCTTACTTTACAGTGTAAAAGCCTTAAGGGACTGAAACTTACCTATCCAAGAGGTCACCTCCTATTCCTGGGATACCACAACTCAGGCCAGCTGAGATACTGGAACGGGCAAACCGCCAACTACAACTTTGGCCTTGGCTCTTATAAGGAGGCTGAGCTGGCTGAGTATAAAGCACATCCTAGTCATAGCACAGGTCTTCAAAAACCAAAGAATCTATAATATTTTCCCTGAAATTGTTTGCCCCAATGAATTTAAAGAACTATCAAAATTAAAAGATAAGATGGATCGCATCTGTTATTGCACATTCCAAACAACCTTCACTGACTTTACCATGCTCATTTATTTTATTCTGACATGTAACTTAATTATTAATAATGAACATATTGCATTATTATTGTATTATTACATGCCTGCTAACTGAATATTTAATCAGGAAATAACAGCTGAAACCAATTGAGGTTTTTCTTTTTTTATACAGCAGTTGAAACGAAACCTGAAGGTTACTTGGAGTCAACATATTTCCATTTTGTGGCCTTTTGGTGTATTTTATTTTTCTTACAGTGGAATTTCCCATGAAGCAGTAATGATCCATTTTATCTACCTATGGAGTTTTAAAAACATTTCTACACATACCAAATATATCTTACAAATATCAGCTTCTTTATACCTGTGAACAGCTCCACTTCTGAGGGTAACTTTTCCTGTAACCATTTCGAGAATATGATCCCAGTGATTCAGTGTTCTCCTGGGAATGAGGAGGCGTACTACAGGGCTAATAAGGTCTCCGTTAGCAATCAGACTGAAATAAAGCAAAGTAAAATAATTTGGAGGAACATTTAAAAAAAAAAAAAATCAGCTGAAGTTATGACACCAGCCCCGCCCCCC
>JANZLQ010000030.1:23513572-23533793 GCA_026212715.1 Elanus axillaris
CACACTGTGTCTGACACAGGCCAGGATGCCGTTGGCCTTCTTGGCCACCTGGGCCCACTGCTGGCTCATATTCAGCCAGCTGCCAACCAGCATCCCCAGGTGTTGCTCTGCCGGGCAGCTTTCCAGCCGCTCTTCCCCAGGCCTGTAGCTCTGCATGGGGTTGCTGTGACCCCAGTGCAGGACCCAGCACTTGGCCTTGTTGAACCTCATACAATTGGCCTCGGCCCATTGATCCAGCCTCTCCAGATCTCTCTGCAGAGCCTTCCTACCCTCAGGCGGATCGACCCTGCCTCCCAGCTTGGTGTCAACCGCAAACTTGCTGAGGGTGCACTCAATCCCCTCTTTGAGATCATTGATAAAGATGCTAAACAGAACCAGCCCCAAGACCAAGCCCTGGGGAACACCACTTGTGACCGGCCGCCAACTGGATTTAACTCCATTCCCCACAACCCTCTGGGCTCGTCCAGCCAGCCAGTTTTTCACCCAGCGTAGAGTACATTTGTCTAAGCCATGAGCCACCCACCAGCTTCTCAAGGAGTATGCCATGAGAGACAGTGTCAAAGGCCTTGCTGAAGTTGAGGTAGATAATATCCACAGCCTGTCCCTCATCCACAAGGCGGGTCATCTGGTCACAGAAGGAGACCAGGTTGGTCAAGCAGGACCTGCCCTTCGTAAACCCATGCTGACTCGGCCTGATCCCTGGTTTCTCCTGGACTTGCCATGGGAGTGCTCTCAAGACGAAATGTTCCATAATGTTCCCCGGTACCGAGGTCAGGCTGACAGGCCTGCAGTTCCCCGGATCCTCCCTCCGACCCTCCTTGTAAATGGGTGTCACATTGGCAAGCCTCCAGTTGTCTGGGACCTTCCCCATTGACCAGGATTGCTGACAGATGATTGAGAGTGGCTTGGCAAGCACCTCTGCCAGTTCCCTCAGTACTCTTGGATGGATCCCATCTGGTCCCATGGATTTGTGGGTATCCAGACAGCATAGCAGCTCACTAAATCTTAGTCACACTCTTGATGTGCCTTACATAGAGTGAGACATATAAGTAGAGCTTTCTTAGATAACTTTATAAATGCTTTTCTAGAATGTAAGTGGGTAAAAAAATCCAAGTGGAACACAAATGACAATGAATCTTGAGCAGCATAAAAAGTACTTGTCAGAGCTTGCCACACAATCACCTTGCCCTAGAAGCCCAGGAGAAAACGTGAAATGCAGACAAAAAAACTCAATGTTTTTACAACCTAAGAAAACCTGTCTGCTATCAACCAAGGGCAAATCTATCTATATCATCAGAAAAGCAGCTTAATGCAGGCCTACTATGAACTTTTAATAATAGATGCTATTTCATACAGACATTATAACCTTCCTTTTTTCTTTCAGTTGCAAGAGACTGGTTCTTCAATATCAAAACACATCTGCTTTCTTAGGTGCCTGCTGTTCTTCGCTTTTACAATAACACATTGAAAAAGTCCATTTACTTCAGTGTATTCAAAAAACTGTTGGTCATAAGTCAAAGAAGAAAGGAGGTTTCAGCTGAACACATTTTTGTGAAACAGAGAGAATTTAAAACAAATAGTGGCCTACAGGATTTTCAAATACAAAAGCTCAGGTAATTCTTCAGCAGCTTACCCACCCCCAAAGACAAGTAAAATTCATCTTTTTGAGCACCCAGGGAGAAACCATCTAGATGAGAGATGGTGCCTAGAGAAATATAAATGTCCATACTTTACACATTATAATTGGAAAATAACATTCAGTACCTTTTACAAACAATTAAGCTTATCATAAACAAATGGTAACTCTGTTGGTCCATACTTCCTCAAGAGATTAATTGTTAGATTCCTCAAGCACATCATTTAAAATGTACTTGTACTTGCAGATGACCTTCACTACAAAAGGGAGGTCTCTTGCAAAACAAGAAACCCGGTTACCAAAAGAAGCGATGGATGGAAACATACCCGAGGAATAGTTTGCATCAAAGCTTTAGCTTGGGTCAGGATGAAATCTTTTTACTACTTTCCCTACCAGTGACATAACTGTAAAAAGTTTTGAGACATACTGTTACAGCATGAGGGCTCTGCCAGAGGATTTAAAACAACCAAGAGCCTGGCTGCCATCTGCTGAGACTGACACACAATTTTCCCATGCCTCTGTGACAAGTGTCTTCTTTCACCCTTATGGCTGTCCCTGGTTTAAAGGGGGAGAAGGCAGAAATCTGAACTTAGTCTCTACCTCTTCTCTCTCCGCAAAAAGTCTAAACTAAGATGGGATGTGACAATTCTAGGGGATTAACTTGTTGCAGAGGCCATCAAATGGGAATTGAAAAATGAGACTCTTCCTAGGAAATTTTTTCCAGCTTTCCATGAAGAACTACCACCCCAGTGCTACAGCGCAAGAGATGTCATCACCTACCTGCTGGGATAAACAGCAAAACAGAAGGGAAAGAGTATTGCCATGTCAGTAAAATTCTTGATGCAAATATAAATTTGCTTATACAGGCAGTCTCTCCTCACCACCGCTGCTCACTGCCTTTAGCTCTGATTTGATCTTTCCTTCTTCATAACCTTCTGACCATCATGCACACTCCTAGTCAAGTGAATTTGTGGCACTGTGAAAATCAGCTGAGCGGCACACCGATCTGGTGTTACAGCAGCATGAGAACCAAG
Source organism: Elanus axillaris (assembly GCA_026212715.1). Lineage (NCBI taxonomy): Eukaryota > Metazoa > Chordata > Aves > Accipitriformes > Accipitridae > Elanus > Elanus axillaris. The sequence goes on from JANZLQ010000030.1 coordinate 23,516,243, forward strand.
GGGCTTTTCCTAAATGCTGCGCTGCTGCTATTGCTAAGGAAAGCGAAGTACAAACAGACGAGGAAGTGCCCAATACACATAACAGCAGATGAATTGAGAAGAGACAGGGAAGTGGCTTTAAAATCCCACCAGCTTTAGCAGCATGCAGCAGGGGATAACTTGTGAGAATGTGCTTGATAATTGCTCAAATGTTACTGCATCAAGATTACCTCAGAAACCAGGGAACTGAAATTGGATGTTAATGTGAAACTAAACAAATTGCAGTCTGATGTTCTGAAGTGAAAAAGGATCTTGCAGGCCTTTACCATTATAAACTCCTTCCTTCCCTCTGCATGGTTATCAATTTTCTCTTGAATACTCCCTTCATCACGTGCATAAGTACAAAAGTCTGAGAAAGATTTCCAAAAGCAACAATGGTATCAAGGCATCTAACTACCTTGAAATACAGTGACTGTTAAAGTACCACAACGACCACTGGTATTTTTACATAACCAATGGCACCCCATCTCCTTCCTGGCCCTGGGCATGGCTTAAAGTCTACTGAAGTCAAAGATCACTGAAGTACAGACATCCCATGAACTGACACTACCGGAACTCCTGCTGCTTAGAAACATTTAAAAAATGTTCAGAATCATTTTCATGCACTTCTGTCATAAATTGTATCATGCAATTAAGTGTCAGAGTGGCCCTCCCTCATTCATCATCCTATACTGACACTGGTCTATACACAATACTTCACCCAGAAGGACAGGGCTATAAGTGCAAGTCCATATCCAGGTTAGATTGGTGGAAAGAAAAAAATCTGTTTTCCAACAGCTGAGCATTTGGCCCATATATTTCAGTTGTTTGGAGGCCTTAGACTGGTAAACAGCTAGATTTTAAGAAACTAGACACCAGATAAAAGAAATCTATCATTGATATCAGAAATATTAAGATATAATAAGATTATTTCATTGAAGACCACCCTGAAACCTGCTTTGTACCAGTAGTAGCATGACTAAGGGCTTTTTAAATAACATTTTTTAAAAGACCCAACTCTGATTGATGGTTGGGCCCCATAGACCAAGACTACAGTTATTTTGCAAGATTTTAAGAGCGTTATTACTGTCATACTTCAACTATTTTTAATACAATGTTTATTTTGAAAAGAAAAGCCCTCAAAAATAAACTGCTATGTACAGCTGTTACACTAGAAAAAAGTAGAAATACAAGCTTTCTTATGTTGGTCTACTTATGCTCTTTTGGATGCTGACACTAATGATGGGGGACATGTAACACACTCTTTCCATCTCATCCGTCTTTCACCAAAGACGGCCTACAGTGAAATCAGCTACTGGTATTATAATAAAGTATTTGGTGGTATAGACCCTCATCTATAAATCTGTTTAGACAGAAAAAAAAAAGAAAGTATCCTCCCAACCTATTCCAACACTGACCCATCTTACAGACAATCACAGCTATTTGCATGTTCCACTTCTCACAGTGAATAGCTGGATACGGCTTAATGAATTACACAACATTACATAGCTGGTTCATTGCTGCATTATAAGAACACACCAACACTAACACCTTCTTGACCAAACCTTCCCCACAGCTCCTGTTGTCAGCTGTAGAGCACACAGAAAGAACACAAGCACTTAGTAGCTGTAAACCCTTGCTAGCTCCAAACGTGTTGGGCAAGGCAAGGTACACCTTACAGGCCAACAGGACCATGGTATTTGAGAAGCTCCCGCTAAAACTGAATCAGGGCATAACAGAGAGAAATAATACTGCTCTCGTCAGGGACAGAACCCATTCCCAAATGTTAAATCTCAGCACCTTTTAAGAAGGGACGCTAAAGGATTTAATTACATAAGTTCTCAGAATCCATGAGATGGAGAATTTTCCTCAGCACCCTCCTTACAAAATCAGATTCACAGATTTCACTAAAGAAGATAAACCTATTTCTGATGGACTACTTGTCACTCCATGAAAAAAGTAAGAAGAGATTTTAGTAAGGAATTAATGCTTTATACTTCCCATGTATTCTTCTTTCTGAATGTAGGTCACCATATTTACACTGTATCTTGAACATGAATTTTTTATTGTTTATTTCTAGTTTGACACACATTTTCAAGTTATATGCAAATTTAAAGTTATTGAGATGGTGCCTTCAAAGAACATTAAAGTACTGCAAAAAGCAGATGTCAAACATTTGGCAGTTTAACTCACACAAAATAAAACCTACAGCTGCATAGAAATACATACAGCTATAAACAATGTACAGCTGCTGCAAAAAGTTTTCTTCCTTTTGCCTCCCTCCTCGCCAACCAGAATCAGAAATAAATACTTATAATTGTTTTACTGGAGGAAAAACCTGCACCAAGCAGCTCTCATCAGGTAGGAAAAGCCAAATTAAAAGTGCTTCCTTCATACAACCAGAATTGATACCCTTGTACCTAAGCATGATGATATTAACCTTAATCACTGAACATGAATTTCTCAAACACTGTTTCTCTGCTACCTTTTTAAAGCTTTCAGATCCTTAATATACGGCACTATGCAGGTACAGAAAAACTGTCATCACCACCAGGCCAGCAACAATGTGCTTCCAAAACTTGGTCTAGGGCAAGCCAGCTCTAACAGCTCCAAGACCATCTCCCTCTGTGGGCAACAAAAAATCCTGCACCAATTTTGAATGCACCAGCAGCTCTCAGGAGTACTGTGGCACAAGGCTATTTACTGCTGTGATTGCTCACGCTCCAGGCCATGGTCAGAGCAAGGCCAGCTGCCAGCTGAGAAAGGTGGAAGGCAATCCCCAGGAGCATGCTTGAAGAACAGGCTTTACTGTCTCCAGGCTCCGGCTAACAGCAGCAGTACTGAGGTCATGAGCACGGGCTGGTGTCCAGAGTATTAATGTGGGAGCCCTGACAAATTATACCATGTTCTGAAAACATTTGGGGGTTTTGGGGGAGGAGAAGGAAAGGAAGGGAAGGAAGAAGGGAAGCAAGGGAGGGAAACAAGGGAAGGAAGGAAGAAGTGGAGCTAATGAAGGAGAGCAGGTGAATATTTCAGCACCAGCACAAAGAGAGCAGGAATCGCCCTGACAAAGACCAGTCTGAAAACGCACCCTAACATTAGCCTGGAGTTGTCTATGAGATCGTCAGTGAGCTTTTTATTCAACACCTAGTACACTGGTCCTTGATCTGCGAGGAACCCACAAAGTTGCAGTGAGCCAAATAATCAACCAAATGATTTTATTAATTTCTTTCCTCCTGCTCCCACCCCAGCCCACCAAAACACTCAAAACTCAGACCTGACCGACAAATTTTTCTGTACATGCATAACTCCATGGTAACCTTCCCAGTGAAGTCATTGAGATGATTCACAAACTACACCTTGCTGTGCTTGCAAGATGGAGCCAAAAGTTTCTTTCTTTAACAATGTTGTCATTCACACATACACTGATTTTTTTTTTTTTTAATGAAAAAAAACAGGGAGGATTTTACTTCTGAAATTCAATCTAAAATAATGCCTTATGAAAGCAAAATACCTTTGTAGGCTAGCATCAAAGACTGCTACAAGGCTCCGTGGAAAAACATGGGGGTTTTGTTTGCTGATAGAAATCCAGCAGAATCAAAGAGAACACTGCTGCCCTTCCTGGTCCTAAAACACATCTGGGTTTTTATTTCCAGGTGAACGCCTGGAAAAAAGTAAAACCAGAACTTGCTTCCTCACACTGTTTTAGCATAAATATATTTAGGCATTAAGACTTCTAGTCTCCTGGAAGTTCATTCCTAGGACTAAATGATTTGGGCATGAAAACAATTGTTATTAATAAGCCCAGATAAAAATCTGTAGACTATTACTGGGTTTAATCTCATTTTTATGACTCCTTTCCCCAAATAAATCAATCACATAAAGTTAAACTCAACATTGGGAGCTAAGCTCTCCACAGAGACTGTGGAGATTGCAAACATAAGTCAGGAAAAAAACAAGGTGAGGCAATGGATGGTTTATACTGGCTTACTTCAAAGCCCTGAGAGACTGCTGAAAGTCTTAAGATAATACACAATGAGCACTGATTCCAGAAGAAATAATAGAAGTCCCTTTTACCAAACATGCAACTGTAAGCAAAAAACCCAGAATGTCTACAAGTCCTTCTCTAACTGCACAGAATTTCCATTATATCAAGAATCTTCTAAGGATTTGCAGCAAAATAGTCAGCCTTAAAAATACTTACTTGTCTTAAAGTAGCAAGCCTGTGATTGTCCTGATAACTGGCAGTATCAGGAGATTTGATTAAGAGCCTTCCATAAAGACAACTACCTTCTCAGCAGCGGGCACGTGGAATTTGTCATGCTGCACACTAGTCATGGGAATCACACATAATAGTGGATGCAAACCACCGCATTTTCAGACATAATTAGAAGCAATTTCCTCAAGTTCTTTTTCTTGTCCTGGATATGTAAGAATAATATTCTTATTCACCCAGATATGGTTTCAGCATAAAATACAGTGCTATCCACACATTCATGTATTCAGAAAAAAATAGTAAAGACTGGTCATACATCCAAAGGTGGGTTTTTTGGTTCAGAATTATGTTTTATGTGTTGAAGGTTCAGGTAAGTGCAATACTGCTACTGTACAAACATTTTACCTCCCACCTCCCCCAAATTTTAATCTCTTACATGGATCACAACTAAAAGCGAGCTGAATTACTTGATTCCCTGTCTGTGCACCCTGCAAGTAACCGGTTTCAGCAAGATTCACCAAACTTGATCAGAGGAGGCTCAGGACTGGAGTAAGAAAATGCTGGAGGTCAAAAAAGGAATTTATGAATAAAAGACATGGGAAAGCTGAGTGCATATGTGAACCTGTGTTGCTCAGTTTTATACACACACCAGCAAGAGAGTATAACCCTGCTGCCTCATCAGTGTTTAATTAAATTTTCCTATTTTTTAACATTGTTCTCCTTCCTTTGTAAAAAAGAACCAAACAACAGGAAGACATGAATGGCTACACAAAAACAACAAAACTCTCTCTACAGTGTTTCGGTCAATTGCATAAACAAACTGGGGAAAAAATCCAGTTTAGAGTAAATTTATATGGTCCTTGTAGTATATCAAATCTCTGACTTGAATTTCATCTTCCTGTTGATTGTGCCCATTTGAAAGAAAAAAATACGGGTTACAAAGTTATGATCAATTATAAAATACAGGTGTTGTACGTCATAGCCTCTGAATAAGAAGTATCCGAGTATCACAGTAAATGTCATTAAGTCACTAAGGCCTCGATTTTGAGGGTCTTCTAGTACAAGGTGTCCTACTGTCTGAAGACACCTGCTTCACAAACCATTAAATTGCTGGAAACGTGGCATGAGAGCACAAGGCAAAAGAAACTGAAAAAGAAGTGAGCTGATGCTTCTTGTCAGTCAGAAGCCGTCATTCAAATGTTTGCTGGGAATCATCGCTATCTCCATACACGATAAAACAGTAAAAATAATGCAGAGTCACGCAACTCACAAAAATCTGCATACGGTGTTTTTTGAAGCCTGCAGTTATATCTCCAGGCTATAGCATAGCACTGTTCAAGAGAAACAGGTGAGCTTGAAGAATTATGGTCTAGAACTAGTTAGAAGTTTACAACTGACACTGGCAGTGACTGGGAAAAGCATTTCAACGAAGTGTCATTTTTTCAAACAAAAATGTCCCTTCTCCAGAGAGAATACCAAGTTTCGAAGAAAATCTGCTGGTCCAAAGCTCCCAAAATTCTCATTCCCACCACCTTTTTCTGCATGAAGAAAGCTCCCTTAGGTTTATGACCAGATCCAATGAAGACAACAGGAGATTTTCTTTACTGAAAGTTTTTAACTGGATGTGGCAATTCACAAAGCTGAGTCAAAGACAATCAGTGCATCATGCTCAGAGCAGTCAGAGTAATAATCACTGAATTATGTTCACAATGGTAGATAATTGTATTATTATTAAACATAATTAAAATATATAAAAAAATCAGGCATAAATGCAGGCATGTCATTAACATTAATTGCAGGTTTATTCCTTAAATATCTCAGACATCATACCTCGTTATTGACTTCCGCAGGTTTTTTCTTTGTTTCTCCAATGTCCAAATAGCTGTGGAAGGAAAACAGTTTTGATTATTTACAGAAGCATCTAACTTACACAACATAAATATTTCTACACTTTCTTCATACATGAAGCTTTTAAAATTTATCATGCCTCAAAACAATTTAAAAAGTTACTAATTCAAGATTTTAATGAACAAGTGTTAATATAAATCTGCAGGCTAGCTAACCTCTTGGTTAGTACAAAAGGCAGGAGAGAACCAACCATCTACCTTCAAGCCACTGGTGATTAGAACAGACCATCAATAACTCCCTTGTCAGAAAGAAGCTTACATACTACTGTGAGGTGGATCAATAAATCTCAGCACAATATCAACTTACCAGAGTTTTCAAAGTCATCATCTGGCCTTTTAGTTTCTTACAGTAAGTCCCTGATAGATCTAAAGCCTTCCTCCATACCCAAGTTTAACCCAGGGCATCAGCTAAAGTTTAAAAGGATCTACACCACTTGTGTTTCAACACGACATGGACACATCTGAACACTGTATGTCCTAGTTTCTCATGTTTGTGATGAACCAACAGCATCTTCACAATTATTTTATGAAAAAACAAAATGCATCTATTTGAACAATACTGCTCTCCATCAGGGTACATATTCCCACAAAAAAACATTGTATTAACACAAAAGTGTTAGTTAAAACACAGAGTGATCGATGAGCTGTATGTTGCCTTCACAAAGAAAGGGAATCAAATAAGCCTTCAAGCACGAGTAACCCATAGACTGGCAAACAGGCAACTGTCCGAGTCCCCAGACTAGGCTAACTCCTTTCCCTTGTCAGCACTCCGAGAGCCATAAGAGCAGTTCTTCTCATGAATGCAGCTCTCAGTAGCTGCCAGTACAGCAAGATGTTTCTGGCTCTCAGCACTGTAGGAAGAGATACCTTCGTGGGCAGTTATAATTCAGCACAGCAGCACCTCTCAGCACCTTCTGCCAAGAGCTAAACACAGAAACAAAAATGGCTGGGGCATCTATTCTATGCTGTAAGCATCTAACTCGACATTAGGTGATGGGCATTTTTTTACAAGTTCTCCCTGTTCCCACTTCCAGTGGGAAACCACAGGTGCTTTTCCAGGCTTTTAAGACTCGAAGATCCTATCTGAGAATGTCAGGTATACCTGATGGCAAGTGTCACTGCGGGCTCATCAAAAGACCTCAGAGCTCGCAGTGCATCCGCAGCCTCCCAGTAATGCCATGCTCTGTAGTTAACGACTGGGATAACATATGTTTGCCAGAGGGAAGTTTCCTGCCTGGCCAAAGCTGAGAATTCATGGGACTTGAATGAAGGAGTAGAAGCAAGAAAGAAAAGAGAAAAAAAAAAAAAAAAAGAGGAAGAAAAAGCATCGTTCGTTCTTTGAAGGAATGGCAATCGTTTATCAAGGTAGCACAGAACGGTCACAAGGATTTCAAGGCTTCAGTGCAGGGTTAGTAAGACATATCAAGGCTTACAGACAATGCTTGAAAGTGCATTCCAGTCTTTTGGAAAAGGTAAATGTAGCAATGTAGGACAACGCTTACAAACAAAGTGTCCAAGGCTCAAGTTTAAAAAAACAAACAAAAACTACTGTTGCAAGCTTCTCCATGTAAAAAGGAACTAGTTCTCTTGAGACCAAAATAAAGAAGTCTTAAAGCCTACAAAACTGGAAAGAAATAAATGTCTCGGACAAAATAGTTCCAACAGCCTGTAACAACAGCTGTTGACTGTGGTTCTTGTTTTCTGGGCATCTGCGAATTACTTTGAGGAGAACTAAGAAAAGTGACGACCAAATACATAGTCAAAGGCATAAATTCACTATGCAGAGGTCTGGGCATTCAGTTGTCAAATTTTAGGGATCTACAAATCTGAAAAGGTCTGAATAGGGCCAAAGTCTTTTCTTGGGATAATGGCACTCAAAAAAAATCCCAGACCAAAAACTTTACAAAAGTATTCCTACTTGCCAAGAAAGCAGAAATACTTCCACTCAGTGACTATCCAGGCCAGTGATAAAACTGCAGTGTTGTTTAAAGAGACATTGCCAGAGAAAGGACAACCTACCATTAATTAATGAGCACAGAGACAAGTAAATGGGCAAAGGAAGGAGGAGGGTAGAGTAGCATGCTGGAAAAAAAAGGCTAAAAATTGAAACCAGCTCCAGCGCAGGCAGTTTTCTTTCAGGAAGCTGAGAGTCAGGGAAGAACACAGGAGTGCAGGCTTGAATGTGCATTCTCACTCACCACTGCAACAACTACAATATACCAACACACCTCACCGCATATACAACAAAAAAGCATGTATTAGCACTTAGCACACCTGTAAATGACAAAACAAACTGGGAAACGTTATGTATTATGAAAATTCCCAAGATCAGCTAATAATTCTTCCTTTAAAGAAAATTTCTACATCATTTTCTAAAAGTAGAACTTTTAAATGCTGATTATTTTTATTTTTTAAATGAAATATATCAGCAGCTTATATCAACTATATAACCTCAGAGGTATTTATCTCAGGATGTTAAGATTCAGGGCTTGGAATGATGTAAGTTCACGTGCTAAAGGTGAGCGCAGTTTAGTCTAGAATTCACTGCAGGCAGGGAAGAAAAAGATTAAGTTCTCAGTATAAGGCATCTGAGAAGAAACAAATGTACTGTTTGAAGTGGAGCAATGACACTTTCAGCTTCTGCTTCTCCTTTGATATTCCCTCCTTTCCATTACGCTCCCACACAGCCTCCATTTCAAAGTTCAGCCCTGTATAGTCTAACACAGCAATAAATGTGCCCGACAAGCATCACTGCAAAAAAATTGTAAAAAAATGTACAAACTTCTTGCTGCTATCAGACCAGACTCGGCTCCTTTGGTCTCCCACAGCTGCAACTGCTTTATCTTTGCCTGTGACACATAACACAAACATACCCTCTTTTCTTTAATTCTTTTCAGAAAACCATCCCTTTCAATTAACGCCTTCTCTCCTCTGACTTTTCTGGCTAAGATGTCTCCCTAATTATCATTCTGTCTACAACCCAGTTAAGAACAAGATCAACATTAAGCCCTTCAGCCTGTCTTAATGCTTGTAAAAGCACTGCCAACATTCACAGTACTATATAAATAAATACTAATAGGGAAAAACTCCAACTCTGAATGCAGAAATGGAAAAGATCTCGACTCATCCTGTTTATCCTCCCTACAGCACAGGACTATGGCATACTATCAAGGGATATATCAACCAGCTTGCTTTTACCAAGTCCTTTAGGTTAGCTTTTCTTCAAGTATTCTCTTTGTTGAACTAAATACTCGGGTATCTTGCTGCATGTCTGAAAAGCTCTCACCACAAAACTCTGACCATAAAACACGACATGACAAAAATAAGTGCTTTTTCCCATCCAAAATAAATCCACAGTGCCCATTTCTGTACACAGTGCATGCTAATGCCAAACACTTACTTACTTTTAGCCTGTCTGTTGAACATAAAACACTTAGGGAGGTGAAACATGATGTGCTGACAACTAACAACTTTAAGCCATCCACAGAATCACAGGTTTTAATACCAAAAAGATACAGTAGATCTTTCTTGAGAGTTGAGCACTGCATTTGACACGGAAGAGAGTAGAGAGGGAAAGGATCTTATATTCAGCCTGTCATACATCTTTCTAGCTTTGACACTGAAGCACAAGAAGCTTCAATAAATCTTCAGAAGCAGCCACTGACAAAAACAGCAGGAGTGCTGATAGAGATCCTGTTCATTACACAGAGAGTTTCACCCTGAAAGATAATGAGCTCTCCTGAAAAATGTAGTGTCCTCTACTCTGCAAAATCAAGATGAGTGAGGTCCTGCAAAGCTGGTAGTTGAGCATATAAACTCCCAACCACCTCCAGAAAGGGACTCTTTAATTCTGAGACTTTTTTTTTTAATTCAAATGTAGGAAAAACACCCACAAAAACTGAAAAAAACATGTAATTAGGCAATCGAGACCACGAAATTCACTGCCAGAATTAAGAACCATTACTGGCCACACAGAGCCACTTGGAAAACACACCTAAAAGCCGAGATCTCCTCCATGATATTCTCCCAGTCACTCACTAGAAAACAGAGAAACTGTCAGCTTAATTCTTGGTGCCCAGGCAGGGAAAAGCAAGCAAGCAGTCATCTCAAATTACAGGAGGGACTCTGCTATTGTGGTCATAAAAAGGCTATATACCTACTCAAAATGAACAGAAGTGATGGAGAGGTGGATAGCTGGGTAGACTATTTTAGACTTTTTGAAAATAAGCAAGAAAGAAGGTGTTGGGAATTAAATTCCCAGGCTCATCAACTTCACGGCAGGACTGTCAACATTCCACCTTTCTACAGCTTCCTCCCCGTTACCACCGAGCACGAATACTGACACTCGCACCTCAGCTAAGCACACACATCGCAACAAGCCACTGCTGCATGTCTTTTGGGAAAAAGGGCTGTTTATCCTTTTCTACCATCATGTCAAGGAGATGGCACTACGCGACTGATGACAACAGCAGCCTTTCTGTGGCTCGCTTCATAAAGCCCTTTTGCAGTTGTATCCGATACAAGTACCCTTCTTTTTGCCTTGGGTCACTGCCTTGAAGTCCTCTATCCGCAATGCCTAATAAAAGGAGTGGCGTGGGGGGGGTCCTCTGAATTAGTCCCACAGTGCCAAACCCCCAAACGCTGCTAATTCAGGTTCCGTATAAATCTTACGTTACTTTTTAGCCACTCACTTGAGTTTCTTGAAGGCTTCCCTGCCACCAGCCACATACTGCTCTCCACTCTGAAGCTCCTCCAGCTGCCGGACACGATGCCCACCCCGAGGGGTATAGATGTTACGCACAGCTCCAAAGGGCGCCTTCACCCTGCCTGTCACCTCTTTCAGGAACACCTCAAAGTTGGAAACTTTCTTCTCATTGACGACAATACGGCGCCCTGGGAAGAAAGGGTCCCCGTTGCGATACACCAGCACGCTCTTCACCATCGGCTGCGAGAGCCACGACCCCTTCGCGCCAGCGCTCGTCATGCTCGATGGCTTCCGACCTCCTGCTCAGCCCAAGGCACCCCGAGGCGCTGCCCGTTTCCTCAGCAGCAGGTTCCTGCCCTCGCACCCCTCTCACCTCCTCTCTGGCAACTCCCGGCCGGGGCTGAAAGGCCCCCCCAGCCCCGCCGGGGCCTGGGCAGCTGGGCCCACCTCCAGGGAGGCAGAGGAGGGAGCCCGGCGCCGCGGGGAGGGATTACAGCCTCCCCCGGGGCCTGCGGCAGCAGCTCTGCTCGGCCTTCCCGGGGCGGCTCTTCCTTGGCAACCGGCTCCTGCTGCTCCCTGCCGCCTGGGAGGCTGACAGGGCTCACGCTAACCCAGGGAAAAAAAAAAAAAACAAAAAACAAAACACACACACACACCCCCCAAAAACCAACCCCAAACACTGCATGAACGCAGATCGGACGAAGCAGGGAGATGGACTGCCGGGGACCTGCGGCCTCCAGCTTGGCCATCAGGGAAAGCGCCTTGCCACTACCACCCCGGTTTCCTCGAGAGACCTTATCCCGGGTGTGCTCGTCCAAACCCCCCTCCTTCGCCAGACCCAGAGCCGCCGGCCATGCCAGGGATGGGACAGCGCAGGGTCCAGAAACAGGGCGGATTTATTCCCCAGGCGATGGCAGGGGGAAGGAGGGAGAGGAGGCGTCGTGGCCGGAGGCTGGGAGAGGGACGCGGGGGCAGAGGGAACCGGACCAAGGGCCCCGCACCTCAGCGAGGGAGGCAGGGAGGCAAGTGTCCCCCCCACTCTGCCTCCTCCTCCTCCCCGGCGGCCGGGACGCTGCCTACCGCCGGGGCTCCCCGCCAGGAGGGAAAGGCCGGCCGGCTGAGCTGCCCTGACAGGGCGGCCGGGAAACGTTGAGCCGCCTCAGCGTGACCGCGGTCGGCGGGGCGGGGCGGGCAGGGCGAGGGGGAGCTGCCGTAAGATGGCGGCTCCGCGCCAAGGGGGCGGCTGCCGGGGAGCGGCCCTTACACCCACCGGCAACGGTCCCTTTCCCACCGGAGTCGGGGAGGAGAGGATTAAGCAGCCGCCAGGCCGTTCCCTGATGGGCTAAAGGGCCGGTGGCCGGCAGCGGCCTGGCGCCGGCCTTTTCCCTGCCCGCCAGCGGTGTGCAGGGTTTGGCCCCGGCCCGGGCGGGCGGAGGAGAAGGGTGGCTGAAAACCCCACGAATTTCATTCAAATCTGGCCGTCTCTTCTTGGGACTTGTTACGAATGGGGTCGGTTTTTCCATTCTCAAGAATAAAACGGGCTTTTTACTAGACTTTCCAGGTCAGGGTGACCGAAACGTTAGGCAGCAGGCCTGGCATGGAGGCGAGGGCAAGCCGCAGCCCTCGCCGAAGGGCGGTTTTCTACAACAGAAGTGGCTGCTTCAGGCTCTCTGCCTTGGCTCCTTTTCCGTATTCCTTTGCTGATTCTCCTGCATCCTTTCCTCACTGGAGATTCAGTTCTTTGTTGCCTGATTTTGGCTTTGGTTCATTATTAACACCTAACGATTACTACTTCTGTGTGCAGGGTGGTCCATGTACAAAGCAAACCAACCACTGAAAACCCGTACCTACCGGTATTTATTCTGTTCTTACTTTCCTTCTTGTCAGTTATTAAAAATCCCACCTGAAAACTGGATCTTTGCTGCAGGTTGCCTGTTGCCATTTGCTGTTTACGTTTGCTGCAATTCAGAAATAAAGCTGAGCCGTGATCTTGAAGGAAAAAAAATTATCAGTGGGATTGAAATCAGGCTCTTGGACTACGCAAATTAATTGCATTGATTTTTTTTTCTGATGTGCCTACTAACATGAAGCCTTCTGAATGTCTTTTTGAGATGGTATATAAAAGTTACAGACACTGTTTGGGTGCTTTCCCCCATCCTACCAACTGAATAGGCAAAATTCGCTAGTAACAGAAAGCTAAACTGCACTCCCCCAGTATTTGGGTAAGTTTATTTAGTTATTTGCATTCCTGAAAGCTTTTCAGTACTCGTGTCATTCTTTGAGTGAGTCTGTTATAATTTGTTCTCTTAAGAATCTGGGCTCTATCACAAGAGCTAATAGCACTTCTGCTGAGATGGCCCAAACCTGCAATTCTGTCTGGATAATTTCAGTTAAATCAGACCCAGTAAACCAAGCTCAAATTTGAAATACACCATGAACAACTAGCCTGATAAATCAGAAGAATATCCCTGGGCACAATTTATTTTTAACAAAAATACATCAACAGAATAAACCAGGAAAAAAATAGATTAAAAAATGTAAAATAACCCATTTGTGGTTCAAAGAACATAATGTAAAGTCAAACTGGGTTAATGTCGCACTCTTTCCTAAGTCAATTTCTATAATACTACATAGTAGATATGAAATAGCATATATAAAAAATACATAATACACGTACTGAGGGCCAGATCCAACCTCTACCATTATCAAAAGACTTTCTTAGATTTCGCAGATAAATATATCAGATCATGAAATCATCCTAATACCATTTTCATCTTAAACTATTTAAAAAACTTCTTAAACAAATGATCCACTTGAAGCTGCATTTTCCTTGCTGATGCTCAGCCAAACATCTCCAGGCTGTCCAATGTTACGAAGTAACTTCGGATATTGCATGATCACAATAGTAGATTTTTTTTAAAAATCTCAGATTATTAAGAATTGTAAAAAAATCAATCAAGCATGCATCGTAATGGGCTTATTCAGTGAACAGATGAGCCTCTGATGTGTCCAAACAAATTCTGACTACGGGTAAGTTCTCTTTACTTGAAAACACGTAAGGTGTGCTTGGGACGACATGACTTTAGGCTATACTTTTTAATTCTATCTGCTTTGCTCTTTCCAGGAAGCTGCATAATAAAATACAGAGACTTTGATTCCACTGGATTTTTGCTACACCTTGGGTACAAGAAGCCATAAAACCTGAGAGAAAATAAATAGAAAATGCCTTAAATTCAAGCTGAATTCCTTTAACAGCCCCTTTTCCCCACTGATTGTTGTCGAAAGACTAAAACTAGTCTAGGCCTTCCTACCTGGAATTGTTTCATGTACAGTAATGACTGTTCTTCCAAATGGATTTCAACACATGTGATGGAAGGATTTTTTCTTTCCTTTTATCTTGCCTCCTTTGATGGGAAAATTGCCCCCCTGCTGTGAGTTACAACAGGGCAGTTAACCATTACAAAAAGAGCAATTTCAGGGTGAGGGAAGTCAAATATGCTACTGTTATTGGTTAACAGTTAAATTTCTCAAATTGCTGCTGGTTTCCTTCTAACTAAGGGGAGAACCAAGCATTTACCATCCTTGAATTAGTACTGTTTAACATTGATCTACTGCAACCTGAAATGAGAAATTGTATTAAAAATAAGCTTATGTGTAAAAAACCAAAAATGGTGATGACCTGCACTCCATTCTGCATTCAGTTCTGCATTCAAGTAGTGATACGTCAACTATCTTCTATTTTGTGCCAGATTCTACCGCTTTTGGTGATCTTAGGCCTAATTTGCGATCGTGCAACATTTTTGGCATAAGAATAAGCCACTGAATATTTTACTCGTGCACCCATTTTGACACTCGTGTTACTCCAAAATACTGTTGGTCTTTACCTACTGCCACACTAGTTACAACCACTTTTGTGGACTGCAGTAAAATATCCCGTAAATGGTACCAGACCACTGCTAGCTGTAAAGCAGCCTAGAACTGGTGGGCAAAATCTTTGTCCAAAACAGGGAGCACATTATGAATCCTTTGAAGAACTGCAATGCAGAATTTTGCCCGTAGTTTAACCTTTACATAGCTAATAGCTGCGCCTCTAAAGACCTAATCTTTCAGATTCAGCTGCTTGCATTTCTGCCCTCTAGCCCTTTACTTGTGCTGCCATGGAATCTCACCGTTTTCTTACTCTTAAGGCAACACCTTCAAATTCAGCCCCTGAAAAGCAACCGTGACTGCCCAGCCCACCGTGGGCTACAGAGCTATTTCACACCAGCCTTTTCAGAACAAAACATTTTATTTTTTTCAGTAACAGGAACAAAACCAAACCAGAGTGTTTCCAGTTTGGTGTAAAGTCAGCATGTTCTCCTTCTTGCCCGAGTACAACTGCTGCCTGAAAGCTAAGAAAAGCTCAAACGCTTCAGCCCATGATAGCAGGGCCTTCATCCATGAGAATCTGCTCCTTCTAGCCTTCCCAGGGCCTGACCTTTTATCCCTGCTGTTGTTTCAGTTTCTGAGCAATCTCCTATCACATGGTCAACAGTAACAGGCCACGCTGCTGAACCCACTGACACAATTAAGCTAAATGCAGAGACACATAATCTCTTTATGATGGAGTAATGTCAGGCCTCTCATCTTACTTGAGGCTGATGCGTGAGACCACGTCAGTCAGGTCGTGTGTCAGGATCCCATGGTGGACCTGAGGTCAGGTAGCAAGCACACGTTGGGGATCTGATGAGAACAGAGCCACGGCATAGTGACAGTGTCAAACGGGATCACTTTTTCTGGAGCAAAATGCCGTGAGGTCTCTGCCATTTCAGGACTGGGAAAGATTTTGCAGCTTGTTGCTGGACCTTGACAACAAGGCTCAGTGACAAGAAAACATGAGGTCCTGAAGATGGGAATATGTCCTGGTGCTGAAGAAAAAGACCGACAGAATGGAAAAGGATAAAATTTCTAAACACAGAGAATGAAATTCAGCTTGTTCTATGGCACACAGTGCTGAGAATCACACTTAATGACTACACTTTTGTGCAGCTTATTGAAAAATCAGACTAAGCAATAGCAGCCGCTTTATTCCCAGTTGTAATTCTGGGATAATCAGACTGTCTGCACTGGCAGTTCAAAGTACATAAATACCGGGTGGTTCAACTCTCATGCACACAGACTAACTGGAAGAAACAAAATACTGATGCACTGATGCAGCTGTAAACTTTAAAACCCATGTCATTGCAGTTTCACCTACTTACACAATTGCCAGATCAAAAACTCCATAGAATGCCAGGATCAATTATTTTTGCTTAAGAAAAAGTCGACAATCGCTAGTTAAGCTACAGCTTTTGATGACACAGGTCTTTTCTAACAGTATTCTTGAGACAGCTGAGATGATAAAGGGTTACATAAGGAAAAGGCTTTTTTTTGATATTTTCTGTGCTGCCCGATATTTCCAAATTTTAAGTATCTCTGACATCCAAGAGTATTACATTAGTCCTGTACATACTGCCACCTGCTGTGATTAACCAAAGCTAGAGCGAAAATACTCCATTGAAGTAGATTTCAGCTTCTTATCAAGGGAGCCAACATTTGCATTCAGGCGTGCTTACCCTAAACTGAAAACCTCTGACGGCTCCAGGCGACACATACATGCTGTATGTAACTACTAAGGAACTTTTTTAATTACTTCCTCGTGAAGTCACGGATCTTTGTGCCAACTGTGCGTGTAAACCATCCTGGTTCCGTACCGGGGAGTCCACTTTGAACGAACGCCCGTCTGCGCACGCCAAGGTACGTACATACAAACAGGCACACGAAGGCACAGGCGATGTGGTGCGGGGAAGGAGGGGACCGCGACTGCCCTTTCGCTGGCAGCCCCGCCAAGGGCAGAATTTGGCCCCGACGCCCTCGTCATCAAAAGCCAGACCCCCTGTTTGGGACAGCGTTTCGATTTGTGCCCTCCAGCCGGGGCAGCCACACTGTACGAATCCTTTCATTAGCAGCATAATCACTGTTTTATTTCCCCAGAAAGTAGTCCCAAGTGCTGCAAGTACGCTCCGGTAACACGTCCTGCCGCAGGGCTCTGAGCACAGGCCTTGCCTTCACACCTACGTACGCACTCCGGCAGAAGTGAGCCAAGGAAGGACGCTCCTTCTATCTGCATTCTCCGTCTGTGTGTGAAGGCTGCGGTTTAAAAATAATACGTGATAGCGGAAGCTGGGATGTCACCAATTAAAAGCTTTAACTCTCAACCAGCCGGCTTGCCTCTCTATTTCAGACGCACAAGTAGGGAAAGGAAATTAAACGGCAAGACCCTTACTGGGGGCGGAATTGTTCTACGCTTGGAAACCCCCGCGTTTTAAAAGCCACAATCCCCATCGAGCGGCCGAACGCGGCAGGAAGGCAAAATGGCGGCCGCCGCCGCCAGGTTTAAGCGCCGGGCGGAAGGCGGCGGCTGGGGCCGGGGACAGCCCCGCGGCTGCAGACCCGCAGGCGCCGCACTCCGACACCGCCGAGGCCGGGGGCCCAGCACCGGCCCTGCCTGGCGCCGGCTTCCGCGGCCCGGCTGCGCTCCTCCCCGGCCGGGAAGGGGCAACCACCCCCGCCTCAGCCGCCCGGGCTCCTCCTCCTCCTCCTTCGCCGCGGCTGCGCGCCGGGAGCCCGGCCGGGAGCTACGCTGCGCGGGGCCTGCGCGCCGATGCTGCCCGCCGGGCTGCTCCC
>JANZLQ010000030.1:23534519-23570546 GCA_026212715.1 Elanus axillaris
GGTAAGCGCCGGGCGGGTAAGCGCCGGGGCCGGCCCCTGGGCCCGCGCCCTGACAGGCCTGGCCGTGAGGGCCCGCGGGCGGTTGTGGAGGGAGGAGGGCGACAGCCGGGCCCTGCTGGGCGGGTGTCCGGCTCGTAGGGGCCTTCTCATCACCGATGCCGCTTTGTTTCCGTGCCAGCGCCTTATGTAGATGGCTTGTAGCAGGGTATCGTGTAAGTAAAGGCCAAGTGCAGTGCGCTGGAAGTAAAAAATGGCTCGTCTTTCCTCAGGTAAACTTTACCAGCGTGCCACAACAGAGGCCTCCCAAGCCACCTTAGCTAGCGTGTCTCCTGTTTTTGCGGTGGTGAGTACGCACAGGTGTTTCCAGCAACAAGGGCGGCTTGTGCTAGACGATGGTGCTCTTTCTTTTTTGTGGGTTTTTTTTTTTTTTCTTAAAGCATTGTAAGAGCAGGTAGCTTCATCTCTCCATCCCTAGTTCTAAATTGCTGGTTTAAGGTATTCCAACTTCAGGTCCCGTTACGGTACGCAGCGTTCATCTAGGTGTTTTTCTAAGATCTAGCATCTGCTGGAAGTTCTCTTGATTTCATTGTGAAGGCAGGTCAGGTCTTAGGAGTGCTGCAGTCAGAAGGTTTCTTGTTAAGCTTGTCAGGGCTTGCTGATGCCTTTTAGAAATACTACTCCGGTGTCTTGGTAGCTGCAATTTGAAGGAAGTGTAAGATCTGGGGAAAAACAAGCTCTCTATATATTCTTTGCAAATGGCTTCCAGACTCGTTTTAAAAAACTGGTCGATTGACATTATTAGTGCCTGTGAGGGAAGGTGAGGTCTCTGTGTTGAGAGCAAAAAAGTAGTCATTCTGCAACAAGGTGCATGCAGCTAAGTCCTTGTGGCCATGTAACCCCTGTTGCAGCTCTGCTGGAATGAATGCTTAGGTATGTTTAATTAATCTAGTTAACACGGAAAGGTATTTCTAAAGCCAGTAATATGGAATTAAGCTACACAGTTCAGGAGCAAAACAGCAAACTTTCTGATTAAACCAGACATTGCAGTTTTTCCAATAAAATAATTTTACTGGGCGATACAAGTGTTAAGTGAATAATCTGAATGACAAGTGCTAAGACAAGAAGGATTTAGGTGCAGGTTGCTAGCTGAACAGCATGTCAATGCAATACTTGATATGGTCACGAGGACTAACTACCCAGTTTGTGGTACTCTTTAATTTGCACATTTTTTTTTAGATTGCTCCAGAGGAGCAAAATTTGTAGTCCAAAATGTAAGATGCCCTGCTGATCTCTTCTCCCTGGTATCCAGTAATAGGACGCATGGGAATGGTTCAAAGCTTTGCCAGGGGAGGCTTAGACGGGACATTCAGAAGCATTTCTTTACCGATAGAGGTGCTCAAACCGTGGAACAGGCTTGCTAGAGAGGTGGTCGATGCCCCATGCCAGTCAGTGTTCAAGAGGCATTTGGACAATGTCCTTAATGACATGCTTTAGCTTTTGGTCAGCCCTGAAGTGGTCAGGCAGTGGGACTCAGTGGTGATTCCAACCGATATGTTCTGTTTTGTTCTGTTCTGTTCTATTCTATGTCTGATCCTCTGTAAATCACCTCCTTCCCAAGGTTTACAGAGGAACATGGTCGTTCAGATGACACTGGTTTTGTGTGGTGTCTATACCAACACAGTGAAAATATATGGCAATTTGGTGCAATGTTTTTCTTAACTGGGATGAACTGTGAAGAGAGGGCACAGAAAGTTGCTTTTTCTTCATAGTGTATTTTCCATTTGACTTCTAGGCAAGTACCAACAATTTCAGAAATTGATTTCTTGTTTTGTAGTAGTTCTGTGAAGCAAATATTTTTTTTTTCCACTCCTTTAGATGAAGTTTGACAAAGAGGGAAATACCACCTATTTTGGTGAGTTTCCCTTTTAATTTTGTTTGTTTGTTGCTTGTTTGTTTGTCTTTTTTTTCCCTTGTCCAATACAGAAAAGCCCAACTGGGAATCTACATGGGATAGAAAATTATATTTGGGATACTTCACTGTGTTTATTTGGGATGTTGCAACATTTCCTCTGTTTTGCTGCCTTCTATGGGTCTTCGTATCATCTTTATTGTTAGTTTTTGTGTATTTTAAAGTAATATTTTGAAAATAACTTACACCACAGGAAGGTAATTTTTACTTTGTCTTTTCCCTTTTTTTGACCAGCATGCTCCTTTCTCTGCCTTGTAATCCTACAGGAAGGGAAATACATGTGCTTTCTCAAATGAGTCACTTGGTTTCTGACATGAAATAATTGTCATGGCCAACTCTTTCACTTGCGTCTAGAATTCTTCTCTTTCCACTCAAGATACAGTCTTCTAAATTTTGCAAAAAATAAATTACATTGAGGAATCAACGGGAGGAAAACTGTTTTAAAGATAGCACAGCTTTTTTTGTTTGTTTTGCGGGGCATAGTAACATGCTAAAATGTAATTTCAGAATGTTTATGCTTGTCCCCTAAATGTCTCAATCTAAAAATATTTTTATGATAGAAAAGAAGAAAACAGAATTGTACCAGGAATTGGGTCTTCAAGCTCGAGATTTAAGATTTCAACACCTAATGAACATTGCAACTAGGAACAACAGGATCATCATAAGAATGGAGGTAATGGTTTCCCTATAGCTGAGTGTAAACTTGAACTGCATCTTATCCTTGCACTTGCACTTTCTTGCATGGTTCTTTTAATACCAGCTTTCTGTGAGATCCAGTTCCGCAGTAAATGTGTCTTTGGAGCTCTACCTAGCAATCAAGAGGTACAGGTCTACTAACAGTGCATATGACCATTTTCCCAGTTGAGCACAGGAGAAACGTTTCTGACATCATTACAGAAGTAAAGGCTTACTAGGAGCCTCTTCTCAGTCATACCACCACTAGCACAGTGCTGTGTCTGAGCCATAGGGTTCACTAGTTTGCAGTTAGCATGAGATTCTGTTATTTTCCTACCTGAAAAGACATTTGAAGACTGGCTTTATCAAAGCCTAAATTATCAAATGCACTACGGAGTTGCAAGAAATCTTCAGAGGTTTTTTTTCAGACTCGTGCATGTACTGTCTTTTTCAGTTCTTGAAGGCTGTCATAACACCAGAGTTTCTTCTGATACTAGATTATCGTAATTTAAATCTGGAACACTGGCTCTTCAATGAACTAGCATCTCAGCTGGCTGGGGAAGGTCAACTAGTTACATATTCCCTGCCCTTTGAATTCCGAGCCATAGAAGCAATCCTGCAGTACCGGGTGAGCTATCTCATTTTTATTTACACTGGTTTGGAAGTTGTTGCTTCACAGAAAGGACAGTATGATTTTATTCTTGTGTTAATATTTATACATGCACATTTGTATATGTATTCTGCTCTAATTGTAGGAGCTCTTTTTTTTTTTGGTTTTGGCTTTTGTTGCTTTAGTTCTTACAGTTTTGTGTGTATGTGTGTTTCCATTCCCTTCCCTTCCCAAGAAAGTGCTAATCGGATGCGGTGGCTTCACCATTATTTAGACAATTAAAAACCAAGTCAGAGTACCTTTGTAGAGACATGCTGTACCTGAAATGGAACTTGCACAAAAGTGCTGAGGTTTTTGGCCTCTTGGGCAGGAGTCAGATAATGATTTCTAGCTATCCTTAAAAATCTTATGCTTGCTAATGCTAATATGACATTTCTAGACAAAGAGTGTTTTAGTTTTATCCACCTTATTGGTGTGATTGTCACCAGGTTGCAATTCAGTGCAAATCACTTTTATAAATACTCTATTTTGCACTGCCTGTATCTTTTAAGTGGTATCCCTATAGCAAGTATTTCCACGGCATTGGGAAGCAGATTGCGTTAACTGCCTGTTACTACTGTGAATTCTTTGTTCAGACACAGAAGTCAGTTGCCCAAGTCATTCTAAAGGGATTGCTTTAATTCTTATGAAGGATCATGTTGTTATCTAGATCAGCAAACTGCAGGGGAGACTTAACACTTTGCAGCCTCAGATCCTTGAGACACTGGAAGCTCTAGTGGACCCCAAGCTTTTGTCTGTGGATAGGAGTAAACTACACATTCTCCTGCAAAATGGCAAGAGGTAAATAAGAGTAAGCCGTCAAGAGACTAGAAGATGACCATAGAAAACTGTGCAATGAAATGTTAAAAAAGTATAGTATCTAATATTAATTTCCTAGAATGCTGGGTTGTGCATCTTACTTGTAAATGTAAAATTTGGTATATGAAATACCTAGTGATACGGGGAAAAACAGAAAAAGGGAAATGCATTCCGAGTTGTCAGATACACAGTCAAGCTTCTTAAATAGCATCTGACAGAACAAAATAATACCTAAGAGAACAAAATAACGTCATGAAAATGTTCCCCATAATGTAAAACAAGATTAATCTTTGGATCTATGCTTTAAGGTTACCGGTACTAATACACCGGTAACTTCATGTATTAGGCTCTCTGATATGACAGTGCAAATAACGCACTCGCTACATGCTCACAGAGTGCTGCTTTTCTCTGACTCGCAAGTATATCCAGAAAACACATCTGAATCTCTTTTAGTGTGTGTCTGTAGCTTGCTGGTCCCCAGAGAGATCACTGCCACTGCTAAGTGTGTGGCCTGTAGAGAATTTTTTGAAGGAGCTTGTAGAACCTGGCAAGGAAGTCTTCCCTGGCCACTCTGTCTGGTGAGGGTGCTGGCTGGCAAACTCATTTAGAGATTACCTTTGTTCGCTGGTGGCAGTGGGGATTACTTGACCTTTTGCCTGTTCTTTCTTCAGCTTGTCAGAACTGGAAACAGATGTTAAAGTTTTCAAAGAAACAATTCTGGAGATCTTAGATGAAGAAGAATTAATAGAAGAGCTCTGTCTATCTAAATGGACTGATCCACAAGTATTGTATGTATATTTTGAAACCACATACTTTTTTAACAGTGTGTTTTTTCCGAGGAGAACTTGAACACTAAACTGGGTGTTCCCTGCCAAAAAAACCAGGAAGAAAAAGACTTACTAATTTTTTTAAGCCCTAATGCTTGCCGCTTCAGAAATTACTTATTTGCTGTTTTGGAGAGGGACTCCATTAGCACTAGTCACACACTAAGCAGTTTCGAATACTTCTTGGCATAACAAGCTGGCTCATCTAGTATGTAATGGGATGGGAACAGGATGGCAGGAGGAGAAAAAGCAAATGTTACTGGGAGAATTTTCCTCATTTTCACCAAAAGAACCAAAGAGGCAGGTTTTAAAGCTTGTCTTGAATAGGTCAGACACCACACTGTGTGAACACCTTGCTTCTAGCTTTTTGCTCAGCAGCAGAACCTGAAGGAAAGAGTCCCTGGAGCAATCTGGTTGTGCACCTGAAGAGCAGCATTTCAGGAAAAATTAATACTATTCACCCAGTAGCATGGATTTGAAATCAGGAGATAGTTTCTTGCCCTGCAGAACTTAGTCTAAATGTGCAGCAGAAACTCAGTATTCCAGAAGTGGGATGCGGTTTGCATTTCTAATGCATCTGTTGGGGCAGTATTGGGAGGGCTCTGAATTCCAGGCTGCTCCTCAGCCAGCAGCTGGACTTCATCCTGGTTTTGCTCACGAGCTTCCTTTGGACTTAGTACAAGCTGCTGGCAAATCTCTTCTTGCCTCATGGTAGACAATGTGTAGGGAACATCCAGGAAAGGTAGCAAGGTCACCTTACATTTTCATGTCAGGAGAAGCCTGAAGTCATCCCGTCTTTCAGACACCATTGCACAAGGGTAGGAGGGGTGGTGGGAGGTTGGGTAAAGAGCAGTAGAGCTGTGCCACAGGATGCAGTGCGGCAGTCCGTGCGCGAGGCACACTAGGAAGCACTAGCTATGACAGCAGGCAGGCTGGCAGTGTGTGGGACAGCTCTTTTGGCTCCAGGATTGATGCAGGTGATGTGTGGTATTTGATCAACTCAAGAAGCCTGAGAAGGTGTGGAGGAACCCAGTCAGGCATATAGGTACCATCAGAGGTCATTTGCAGCAGGAATGGTGAGCTGAGTGCAGAAGGACAAGGCAGACATTGTATCTTTGTGCGAAGGGATGGCAGACTGTCGAAGGCTCAGACGAATGGAGGCTAGCTAATGAAAGCGAATCAGGTGGCAGTTATTTTCAAGTCTGTATGCCTGTTGTTTCCCTTTGTATGTCCACAGAGGAGCCAGTGTAAAGATACTCATCAAATAAGACCTTGAGCTGAATCCATAACGCAGCAGATAGTGCTCTGAGGCTTTCAAGCCTGCAGCTCGTCATGTGCATGCAGTAGAAACCTCAAGGTCTGAAGGGCTTTAAAAACAGCCTGGCTAACTCAAAGTTTCTGCCCCATAAGAGAGAAACTAGGGGCTCTGTTAAGGGTCCTCAGGGAGCTTACTTGGGTTGATTCTTAAGACGTATCACTTATTTTCTTGCAAAACTGTTTCAGAGAGGTTCTTTTAACAGTCAGTGATGCCAGGAGGAGATTCTTTAAAAAGTTTAGTCTTTCTAGAGAAATCGGGTCATATCATAAAAGAAAAAATGGTGGAAGAACCTTCCTGGCTTTGCTGCTAGTTTCCAAGCTCTTGTGGATCTTGGGTGCCTCAGCTTTCATCTACACAGTGAACAATCCAGTACACCACCAGAAACATGAATACCTGTTTCAGAGAATGCTGCTGCGGCAGCAGTCAGACCATGAAGTAACATGAAGACAGACTTCACTTAGGAGAGCAGCATCTTCCATGTGATGCTCACTCTTTGGCTGCTTCATGGTCACAAAGCATTTTGAAGTAATTGCTGTGTATAGCTGAAACGCCTTACAATTGAACTATTTTAATATATGCCTAAACCATCTCCCTCACCTTGTAATTGTGTGTTGACTTTTGGTTGTGTTTTATTCTTGGGAGTTTTTGACTGCACTGTTACCAGCTTCCACCACCTGAGGGCAGCAAGAAATGAAGCATCTCCTTTCAAAACTGTCAGCACTGTATAATAATATAAACATTTATAGTAATATAAACTCTACAAATAATACAAAATGTATATAAATATATAAATTTTTAATGTATGAAAAAGTAAGATTTGTGGTGTTGTGCATGCCTTGAGCACATCAGATTAACTCCTCTACTCAAAATAATTGATGGCCTATGCTGATCAGCTGATAAATATAAAAATACACCTTTTATTTTAAGCTGTTGGTATTAATGGAAGTTCCTTACCGAAAAGATTAGATTTTGAGATCTGGTGTCTTAACAGCACTCTTGTTGGCTGTTCCCCACAACTCTTACGTGCCTTGTCTTAACACATCAACAGTACGCCTCTAGACAACATGTAGCTAACCAGAAAAATACAAATTGTTGCTCACAGTGAGGAGAGTACATCTGGGATTGACCATGCAGAAGAAATGGAGCTGCTGCTGGAGAACTATTACAGACAAGCAGAAGATCTTGCAAATGAAGCTCGTGAACTCAGAGTATTGATTGACGACTCAGAAAGCATAATCTTTATCAACCTGGACAGGTTAGCTACCCTATCTGTTGGGCTGCCAGAAGCTAAGCAGAATTTAGTGCTGCCTAGTCTTTCTCAAATCTGCCTACAAAGAAAGTTGGGGACTTCCATCTTTGTGAGGATTTGAATGGACTTGCATTCACAGCACAAGAAGCTGCATTGCGCTTTTCTTATCAGTGAACTGAATAAAGCAAAACAACAAGGCAACCTAATTAGGATATGCAAAAACCTCTCTAGCTAGGCATCAGTTTTCCCTAGCAGGAGAAACCAAGCTTCTAGATCCTTCTGGGGAGCTATTCACTAAAGGCAGTGTCTGCAAATTTAGGGACAAAATAAAATTCTCAGGAAAGTTTACTCTGAATTCAGCAAAACTGAATTATTTAAGAGTCTGGCTAGACTACTCAGGTGTTCAGTGCAAGATGCGTTATCACTCTATGGAGTGATAGAAGAATGATTAACTTTGGAGCGAGAATTTTCTCTCTGTATGCTACAGTTTTCACTACTAGTTAGCTTTCTTCTGAAAAATAATTGTAGCTTGCATTTGCAAGCACATGCCACTCTGTCTTTGAGGTCAGTATTTAATATTTTTTCTCCTCTTTACTGGGGAGTTATCTGCAGAAGCAATTGGTGGATGCTGCATCAGGAAACCACAAAAATCCTTTTGGGCAAGACTTGAATATGGAATTCTCCAAAACAGGCTAAAGTTTATAGTCTGCAGCATTTACTGACTACTTCTTTTTTAAGTATATTCATTTGTAAGGTAACAGTAAATTTTTCTTTCTTGTGAATACAGACATATAAATTCCAGCCGGTTAGTGGTGACAGAACACAAATTTCCATGGAAATTTACTGTTACTCTGTGTATATACACCTTATAAGAAGTGAGCGATGCTGGAAGTCTGTTGATGATTAAGCAGAACCTGCTACCTTAGAGGTATCCTGATGCAGCAATTTCAAAACAATAGCCTCTTTATACTGCTGTTCATTGCTATGTTCGTGTTGTTCATGAGCTTTGTCACTGGGTTGCCCAATTCCAGCATGAATTTCCTCTCTCTTACTATTTGGTTTTAGTGCATGCTGTATGGAATTTGAGAATTCAGGCAGCAAATCAATTTTTGGGTTCCCCTTACAGATGTTTCTCCCTTCTTTAGCCACCGTAATGTGATGATGAGACTGAACTTGCAGCTGACTATGGGGACTTTCTCTCTGTCTCTCTTTGGACTCATAGGCGTTGCATTTGGTATGAACTTGGAGTCATCCCTTGAAGAGGTAAGGAACAAGTGCTGCTTTTATCAGTGACATAAAACATGGGTCCTACTCTTACAGTGCATTTTATATTCAGTACAACTTCATTTTTCCCATAGGTAAAGCTCCAGATTTATATTAGTGTGTGAACATAATTTAGTCCAGTGATTCATGTGTTCATGCAGTCACTTTCTTGTAAGCAAATTACCATATGGCTAACTGCACAGTACTGCGGTCTTTTTTCTATGTAATGTCCGTGGAAAAGAAACAGGAAGACAGATTTATGGTTGTATAAGGACTGACTGTAAAGCAGCATTAAGGTTTCTTTAACGATCTTCTATTCGTCTGAAAAGATGAGCTTTGTCTTCCAGATACAAGGGTATGTGGCAAGCAGCCAGGGCATTTCCAGCACACCAGAGGAAATACTGTACTGTCAATTACATGTTTATACCTAGACTGGGGCGGGGTGTACCAATTTACAATTGCACAAGCCAACAAAGCAAAAGACTTCTCCCTTTCCAAATCCATTAAATAGAAGGGCTGAATTTTCAAACTTCCCAATGAAGGAAGGAAAACTGCATAGGACAGTAACAGAATACACTAGGGCAATTCCTAAATAAAATGCTTTCCTATGAAACAGCCCTTTTCCCAAGGTGGGGCTTGGCTGTTGATGGTAGAGAGTTTACCACTTTCTCCCATAAAGGAGGATGACACTGCTGGAGAGTGAGAGATTATCTTTGGATAATCCCTTTTCTAAAGAGAGTTGCGTAACTAATGGTAATGTTCTGTTGGTAGGACCCCAGAATATTTTGGCTGGTGACAGGGATTATGTTTCTGGGAAGTGGTCTGATATGGCGACGCTTGCTTTCCTTCCTTGGGCGGCACCTAGAACCTCCACTACCTCCGCACGTACGTATAAGTGGCTAGGGTTTCTGCTTCAGACTCGGCAAGTACAGTCCGGTTCTAAGGCAGGAAATAGAAGCAGCACTAATTTGCCTTCTTAGCTGCTGCTGTCCTCCTCCCACCCATGTACTAACTCAGGATCTGTAGTCCCTGTCTTGTAAAAGAGAAGGTAAAGATAAAAGGGCCACGAGGACAGATACTGGCTGTAACATCTCTGATGTCCTGACTCCCAATCCGAAGTCTGTAATAGTTCCTTGTGTGCACACCAGCTATCTTTGCTGTTGATGCTGATGTGGCATCATAGAGTCCTATTGTACTAAGCTGCATGAAGAGTTCCAAGGAGACAGTCTTCAGATTAGCAAGGCTTTTTATGGGTCATTTACCCTGTTGGCTACCCTTTCCTGCCAAAGCTTGTGGGACTGTATTGTCTCCCTCTGTTCTGCACTCCAGTACTTTTAACAGGGAAGTAGCAGTGGATTCAAAATTCAAGTTGCTACAAGTGATGAAAGTCAGACCCAGATAAACGCCCCTTCTTCCCTCCCCTCCCTTGCCATTAAGAGGCAGATGGAAGGATTAAGGAGGGAGAAGCCAGAGTCTGTTCTGAAAATAAGAGGAGAAAAATCAGGGTTCAGGCCTCTGTAAAGCTTTATTTTCTTCTGCTGCATACAGAGCAGCTTCTAATGTAATGACAGGCTGTTTTGTATCTTGCCTAGGTTCCTACAGTTTTGAAAAAATCCCAACCAGCAGCTGGAAGACTGGAGATAAAGAACAACCTTAAAGCGGAAACATTAGGGCTGAGCAGAAGCACATTAACAAACCAATAGGAAACAGCAGGAATGAAGAGACTTACTGTTACAGGGTGCACTTTGGACACTTTCTTTGCATTTGTTCTTAACTGCAAGAATTTCTAAACTTGCTTATTTAATATATATATGTATATATATATATATATAGTGCCAAAAACCTATAGTGAGATTTTAATGCTCACACACAAAAGGAGAGCAACACAAGGGAAAACAGTGACATGCTTTCCAGAGTAGTCACACCTCCACCCCACATATGTTCCATTAATTTTCTGTATCACATACATGTACTTATTTTGGGGGCATTCTCATTTAAGTGTTTCTGTCAAATAACTTCTTCATGTAATGGCCTTTCTTAAAAGAGGACAGTATTTTCAGCTTAAAGGGTGACAGCAGTCAACATTCATCAATAATTCTGGTTCTGAGCTGCAGATTTAGGAATCTGACTTCAAATGTCAAAGAAAAATCCACCCCAAAGTAGCCTTTTTAGTGGATTTTTTTAAGGGCCTATTTAATTGCAGAGAACAGCAAGCACACTTGCATCTTTTGTGAAGCATCCATCACTTCTAAACTGGCAGTAACCAGAAATCATAGTTTCCCTTATTTTAAGTGAGCAGTAACAGGCTTTGAAATGTAGCTACTTATCTTGGGTATTCCTTAACAATTAATTTGGGCCCCAAATGTTTGCAGTTTTAGTAACAGGGAAAGTGGACCTATTGGCAATGCCCACTTGTGCTTGCCATCTGCCACTGTTTCAAGACGCATTTATACAGGTGCAGTTTAACAGCGCCTCAGTGTTGTCATAAGGACTGATTCAAATGCTGGTAGAAATCAACAGACCAGTTGTTGGTCTCCCTTAAGCCGGGCTCTGCTTTCTTTTCACTCCAAGAAGACAAGACAAAAGCATGGACTAGCCTGCACCACAGTTAAGTAGCCGGGTTAGTAAAGGGTGTGGAAGCCTGATGACCTGTGGTGGACTGAAGGAGGGAGAAAAAAATCCTTATGCCTGCTATTATTTATGTTTTTTCTTAGGACTTGTCTCTGAACTCTGAGGGTGTAGTTCTCCACTGGTTTCTCTTGGTCTCTAGAGGGAGCATGAAATCCTTCTACATCAGGTCACAAACTGTCTGTTTCTTGTTTGGGGTTTTTTAACTTCTCTGTAACATACAGTGAGTAGCTCCTTAGGTGTCACCAGATAAATCACTGTACTGGCAGGCGTTGAAAAGACAGTAACTGTAGCTGTGAACATTTTTACTCAGGACTAATGAGTCAAAAATGGAAATAAAAAGGTACATGAAGTTATGCAGGCCTGTGATCCTAATTTGGTTAAAATCAGTTGTATGTAATTATTTTCAAACAGTTGTTCTGTATGTGACTTCATATATAAAAGGCATGAGACAGTGAGAAAATCAATGGGGTTTGTAATGTTCTTGAGTTTTTTAGCTGTATTTTTTTGCAGCCTTTTTGCTTAACAGGTAGAGATGTAAAAAAACCTCTAAACTGAGCAATCCAGTGGAAAAAAACAATGGCTCACATACCTTGGCTGATAAACCCCAGGAAAGCTCAGTGCGTGAAGGGATATAGATCCTGATGTTTTCAATCAAGTTGCAGTTGCATTAGGCCAGGACTGAAATGTGTTGGTGCAGTTGTTTGGAAGGCTTTCACATAAGCCTCTGAGCTGTCTTTTGTGCAGAGAGGCTTCTGTGAACTGTATTGATTCCTCCTCCTGTACATAACTGGCAAAGCACAATAAAAGCACTGAGAGAAAGACATGTCTTTTACAAGAGTACCTTTCTCTCTACAGACATACACAAATGTTTCATGGTTTTCTTGCAGTTCAAGTAATCAAAATGCATTCATGTCCGGTAAAGTTACTCTGAGATCGTACATAGAAAAAACCAAAGCCAGTGGAAGCTGTATGTTCAGAATGGAATTGCTACAGAACATACTGGTTTCATCAATTTTCATTTAAAAGAAAAAACTCTTTTTTATTCTGCCTTTATAAATACACGTCTCGTTTTGCCTCACACCACAGTTCACAGATTTGTAAGGTAAGTACTGTGAACCCAGTTTTCTTTCAGTTACTTCTTTCATGAAATTCCGATTTTAAACTTTTTTTTTTTACATGTTCTGCTATTTAGGCAAGAACCCAAAATAGATATCTGAATGCATTATACATATACCTTGCTTTTTTTTTTTCTTTTAAAACAACCTCCCTGAGAGAGGGAATTCCTAAGAAGGTAAGTTGAGGCATGTCATTGGAGTGTGACCTATAGAATTCTGTGCTTTTCCACCGACTTGTGTTATTTAAAGTGAAAACAATGCTTTATATGTTTGTGAAGGCAACAAGAGAGAGAAAATACATAGACACATATGTCTACGGACTAGCGATGGTAATAATAGCATCACATCTTGCTGCTCAAGTTTTTTAATAGATAATTGATGCACAATGTTAAACCTGCATCATACAAGGTTATGTTAATTAGTTGAAGACAATACTGTTAACAATAAAAGCGGTTAATAATTCTAAGCTACCGTGGTAATCGAATTTTACATGAAAACACAAATAAAGGGTGTCAGAGTAGTCTCAGCCATGAGTGTGAAAGCAGAAGTATTTCCTAAAACTTAGTCTTGCTTGCGCTTTTCTCCCTGGGAGATCCCAGCTGTTCTACACACTGAATGTGGGCCTCGAGACTTCCTAGAGACAGAGGCAGCCCTTTGGATTGGCACCCACCTTTGGCTTAGAGCTGCCCCTCCATGCTTCTTACTTTGACAGCAGCTTTTGATACCGTAGAATCCCTGTCTGTATCACAGTATACAGGGAATTGTAAATGACGTGCTATTCTTTCCTGGTTTTGTCAAGAAAGTACTCAAATCTGACCAGTAAAGAAGGTGACCACTGAACATTCCTTACTTAGCCAAATACTACTACCAAAATATATCTTTCTGCTCATTTCAGCCTCTAAAAGCTTTTCAGACCAGCTTGTTTGTTCTAGGTTAAGTGGTGCTACTGCTCACAACAGAATTAATTTGTGCTTTTACATGACTGACATAGCTTGGTTTTGGAAGTCAAACCAGCATGAATGGTCATATTCCCCTTCACTTAAAACTATTTAGAACCCTGTAGAGCTATCTGGGACATGTCTGTCAAAAGTTTGCTGTCACGTGGTCTGTTGGTTTGTATGGGTTAAGGAAAGTATCACAGATACTACAGAGAGTTTTCACTAAAAGACCAGCTGTGCTCTGGTCTTAAAGGCTACCGTGAACTTTTAGAGCGAGTAGACAAAAAGCCTTCCACCAAGTCGAGCTTTCGCCGAACTCCTCTCTGCTGCCACTACAACTTCTTTCTGCAGAGACACAGAATAAGGGTTAGCAAAATGCAACTGCAGGTGCACGATTGCCTTAAGCTTCCCTGAGAAAACCAGATTTTGTCCATACCATTAGTGTCATACAGAAATGTGATGAGGAGACATGAGAGAGCAACCCACCTCATCAGAATAGCGCTTAACAAACTGATTTGGCAACCAGACTTTATTTCATTTGGGGAACTGGAAGATGCTGGGAGCAGTTGAATCTCTTGCCACTGTAAGCTGTTTCTCAGGGGTAAGATCAATACAGGTGAAGCTGCAGCGTAGACTGGATTGGTGCCACAGCAAAGGAACACACCTCCTTGGAGAACGGCCTCACTTGCACTCAGGAAGAAACCATCAGCAAAGCCAGTGTTTCAGGTGTGGGATTATGCACCCTAACCTAGTTCAGAAGCATTTACATTTCCAGCTGTTTCTCCATTGCATGTTTTAACAGCAAGAAGTCAAACACTATTTGCTGAAGATGAGTCGCACGCCTCAGCCTGGTACTGAGGCTTTTTCAATACTCAGCCAGAGAACCTCAGTTCTCACACAGGTTATGGCAAGAGTAAGCAGAACATTGGAATCCCTTGAGCCTTGAGCTGAACAAGCACTAAGTAACCTTCAAGCTGGAAAAAAGGTTCCTCAGTGCATCACACAAACATAGGGATTGACTTTGGGTAAAAATAACTGGCATCTGAGGGCAACAAAGAGAAACAGGTACACAAACACATCCAAAGTCGTTCCAGTAAGAACAGGGCCTCTATGCTTGAAAATACTTGATATATAAACAGTGTTCACTGCAAGTGATAGCTAGGACAGCAAGCCTGTAAATATTAAATGAGAGGGGTGGTTTGGTGTCTAGTTTACTCCATAGAGGAGCAGCCACTTTGTGTACAGGTTGGCATGAACTGTAAAGCCAGCTGGCATCTACACTTGATTTACCACGCAACCTTTCAGCAAACTCCTCAGGAGTTTAGACTTCAGGCTGGTTTCAAGTGATCTCTTTCAATTCAGGTGTCAGCTGCCAAATTTTGGCCACTCCATAGTTCATGCACCTATGAAATGGTTTTAATTATCAGTTCAGAGAGTGACTTAAATGGAAATTAACTATGTAAAGCACTTAAGACTTCTGCAAATGACTAAGATATGTATGTGAGGTGTTGGCTAGTATACATAAGTGAGGTAGAAAGATGTTATGGAGCAACCCACAACAGTAATTTTTCTTACCTTTCTTTCAGATTTCACAGTGATAATGGAACTCCCAAATCTCGATAGTTCCTGTAAAATAGGATTGCTTATTATAGTGTTGTTAGTATTTTTAAAGTACTACTACTTAGTTTCTTTCAGCAGTTTGTTTTCTGCTTACTTACCTCAGGAGAAATCAGGACATACTGTGCCTGAAGAAAAAAAAAAAAAGAGATAATAAAAAGTTACTGGAGAAAACCATACTAGGAGAGTAGAGGACCAGTATAATAACCCGGGCTCCTAAGCAGCAAAGTAATTCAAGAACAAACAGGGGGAGCCAAATCACAGATTCAGAAACAGAAGTAACCACCTGGTTTCTGAAACCAAGTCAAACCGTGCTAGATGTTTGTACTGGATGTAATTAATTAGCTGTTATTATGACCTCATATCCTGATTTCACTTTTATGTTTTCTTACCCAGTCCTCAGGACAGGGAGATATCCATGATTTGCAGTGGCCTGTCACATTCCCTGAGGATGCCTGCTTTCCGTTGTAAATGTAAACACGGCCAGCTGCCCCACCAAACAGTATTGTGGTGATACTGTTAGTTCGCAGTGGGGATGCCACAATCATTTCATCTGAAAATATTACAAGGATGACATAACACATGAGAAGTGAAATAATGCTAAACCTAAACATGAGAGAGTTGGCATGCACTTACATACCTCTAGATGCCACAATTCCTATTAATGATGACAGTTAAAATGTTTCAATTTCTGAGTTGCTTGGAATTTGAGAGATGCCTCCCCACAAGGCACGATGGAATACTGGTACGAGTCAATTGAGGAAGCAGACTCTTTAGCACTTGCATGAATATGTAGGTGACCAGTCTTCCTGTTGCCAAAAGTAAAACATTTCACCTCTGATCTAGATTCATCAAGCTTTACCTAGTCCATCGTTATCCAGGTCACTTAAGCGTACAGCTCCTCCAAAGTGAGAAAACCTCCTGTCCCCACTGAATGTGCTGAGCAAAGAAGGCTTGGTGCCGTCTGTCAGATCGTACACCAGAGCTAGTCCAGCTTGGTGCATCACTGAGGATATAAATGAAATCTTGGACAGGCTATCTGGAAAAAAAAGAAGTGACAGAAGTTGAGCATCAGACATAGGAACTCAGGTTTAATATTTGCAATACATTGACAGCAGGTAATACTGGCATTATGTAATATGGACAAAATTAATATAATTTATGAAACAAGATCAAACATTATAAGGCATTAACACTGATTAGCATAGAAACAATCTCTTGGCAACAGTAGCAAGGGAAAAATGCATTCAAGGTAAGAGTCCTAATTCCTTACTGCCTACTGCCAGAGTAAGGACAAATTACTGTGTTGCTTTAATTGCAAGAAATATGTGGTCTACTACCAAATCACCGCTACGTAAATAATGCAAGGTAGTAATGCTGCCGAGCTAATTTTAAGGAAGGAAAACAAACCATTGAAGTTGAGACATAGCAGGCAGGACTCTACATGTAAAGGACTTCTAGGTGATTACAGTGATTATTTCTAATTTTTCTTTTTTAATTACATGGCAATTTAAAGGTCCCTTTTCTAACTTTTAACTTTGTATGTCCTCTGGTCATACAGAAACAAACGTCCCAAAGCAGAAATGGTTTCCAGTTTTCAGGACATACCTGCAGTAGGTGCACCCACCACCAAAACTCTCCTTGTGATCCCAGCCACAGACATCACGCCACTGGCCAGAGACAAACCCATTCTGCCCATTGCCTATAAGGTTTTTAAAACACCTATGTCATTTCTACAGAATGTCACTTTAGTTCAAATTATTCATAAGGTCCGATTCTATAGAAGGAGCCCTACCTTGTCTCCAGTTACTGCAAACCAGTGCTTAATGCTTGATGGGTTATACCCATACACTTTCCCAACACTCTGTCTGACGTCCGATGAGAAGGGATCGCAGCTTGAATTACAATGCAAAATACATTTGTACGTAACAAAGTATTTTTGTACATTCAGCTAGGATTTCTCCTCTCAAAATATTTTCCCCTTTTAATTTTGAATAATAGTGGCTGCCAAATTCTAGAAACCTATTTTAGTATAATTCCCTTGCTTGTTCTAACTAGTTACACAACATTTAAAGCACAGACTTGGTCTGTCTATCATCTTCTTAATCACCCAATACATTTTTGTGCTTGATTTGCTTTTAAAAATGCTATCTCAAAGAAAGTGCTATCTGTAAGATTATTTTAGGCATGCTTACTTGCCAGCATTTTCGTGTCCCCTCTCCCCCTCTCTGGAGAAAACCCGATAAATTGTCTCTAAATAACAAAGACCCTCTCCATAGAGGGTCTAAAGACCCCTCTCTCTTCACAAGGAAGGGTGAAAGCAAAAAAGGACGAATTTAATAAAAACATTCTAAGCAGGACAAAGAGGAAACTTCCTGAAAAGCTGGAAGTCTAATCTATTACAAATCTTAAACATTGTAGAAGTAGGGCAGAACGGAGGAGAGCAAGCTGTCATATACAACACACCCAGCACAACTCCACGTAGGGCTACCAATCAGCAGCAATGTTACGTTCTCCAGCTGGCAGCTGTCAAGTGAAAATCCAAACCAAGCATAGTTTTCTTCCCCCTTCACCATCCAGTCGGCATCCTGTACTGACAGAAGTCCTGACAGACCAGAAAAATATGAATTAAATCTTGGTGTACCCTGGCATAGAAAAATCTGTTAGCAATCCTCCAGTGATTCACCATATGACAAGTTTCTACACGCAAAGTTACACCGTCCATGATATGATACCAGTTATTGCTAACTTTGCTTGCTTGGTCTGCAAGTATACTGGCTGTTGAAAGCCTTTACTCAAGATAGGCTGCTTCTAAATCCTTGCAACAGCCTACACGAAGTACATGAAAGCTATCGGTCAAGCCTGCCCTAAACTAGTGACTCCTTCTTCAGGATAGGACAGCATTGAAACTGTTTATCAGAACTTGTAATTCTTGAAGGCTGGTGGGTGGGGAAGTTTCAAATAATTCTGGCTTTAATTCATTCTGTGTTTTGGTTTTGCAAAAATGTCAGTGGTATTTTGAAACCCGTTTTCCTTGTGGTTTCTAATTTTACGTTAAGTACAATAAGCTACAAAAATTAAGGGTCATTAGAAATCTCATTTACATGATTCTGACAAAGCTCTGAATACCTGTGTATCCTGCCCAGCCCCTATTAACTTTATTTAGCTCTATAGGTGGCCTTTCCTCCCTCATTCACAACAGTCCTCATCACCTGTACTCATTAGCTGTATTCACTTGTAGCATTCCCCTTTAGCCACATGAAGGAAGATACAGAGTGATAAAAATTCATCTTTTGAGGTACAGTTGCCAATTTCCAAGGATCACTGATAAGACAGTTGAATCCATTGCTTTAGCAAGGCTTTCAACACTGTCCCCCACAATGTTCTTGTATCCAAGCTGGGACACTGCAGTCTGGATGGGTGGACAACCAGAAGGGAAAAACCTGGTTGAGATGATCCCCCTCCCAGAGCAGTGGTTAGTGCCTGTGAGAAGTGGGGTGCCTTCAGGGGTCTATCTCTAGACTCATCCTGTTAAACACTTCTATAAACGATTTGGAGAAGGCAACAATGTGCCCTTTCATGAAGTTGGCAGATGACAGAAGATTGCGGGGGGGCTATCACCTGAGGGCAGGGCTACCATTCAGAGCGACCCAGACAGGTTGGAGAAACCAGCTGACAGGAACCTCACAAAATTCAGTGAGGACAAATGCAAAGCCCTGCCCCTGGGAAAGGAGATGCCCTTGCAGCGATACAGGCTGGGGACAGACTGGCTGGGGAGCAGTCGTGTGGAAAAGGCCCTGGAGATCCTGTTGGGCAGAGAGCTGAGCATGAGGCTCTGACAGCAGAGATGGCCAACAGCATCCCAGGCTATATAAGTATAGCAGAGAGACTGAGAGAAGTGATTGTTCCCGCTTTACTCCTCCCTAGACCCTACCTGTAATACATTGTTCAGATCTGGACCTCACAGAATAGGAAAGATCTTGATAAACTGCAGCAAATTTAGCAGAGGGCCCCCAAGACGGTCGGGGGCTGCAACACTTGTGCTGTGAGCAGAGACTAAGGGACTGGGGCTTTTTCAGCCTGGAGAAAAGAAGGTTTTGAGAGGACCCAATAGAGCCTGCCTGTACCTATGAGGAGGTTAACAAGGAGACAGAGGCAGGCTCTTCCCAGTGTACCGAGGTACTTAATGCCTGCTGTGCCTTTGACTTCACTAAGCATAGTGGGAGGACAACAGACAGTGAGCATAAGCTGAAACGAGAGAGGTTCATACTGGCTGTAACAAGACATTTTTTTCCCTATGAGGACAACCAAGAAGTGGACCGGCTGCCCAGAGTGGCTGTGCAATCTCTGTCACTGAAGGTTTTTAAGACCTGAGCAATCTGGTCTGACTTTATAGCTGTCCTCTTATTGAGTAGGAGGCTGGACTAGACACCTCCTGAGATCCCTCTGCACCTGAACTATTCAATGATTAATTAGGAACAAATGAACAGTCTCATAAAATATGGAAGGGTTAATTTACTCAACAAATATTACCTTGGTCACTCCTGTTGAAATAAGAGTAAAATGCAACCACAAATCCTCTCTGCTGCCCACCACCAGGCGCATATGGAGAGCCCACAACCAGATCAGCATTTCCATCCCCATCAACATCAGCTGCCAGGAGGGACCAACCAAGATTACAGTAGGAATACTGAAATAAACAGTTAGTTTGAGGCTGAAATGGAACTGAAAATAGAGGAATTTACTTCTAAAGAGCCAACTTTGCTTCTGATCAAATTACCCTCCCACTCCCTGACTTCAATTTTGTTTTCTTTGGGTTTTTTTGCTGGGCTATGCACTGTCTGTTCACCCTGCTGCCTCCCCTGCACTGGAGTACAAGTGTCTTTCCCACATACCACCAACCTAGGCAAGCACCTGCTTGCACTGTCCCCATCAGTCTAAATTCCCTTGCAATTAGAAGTTTGATTTTAACATTCTTTTTTTAAGCCCATAAGCCCCTTTCCCCTTTATCTCGCCTCCTGTTTGTGTAGCCCTGTATTAGCCTGATCAATATACCTGACAAGTTATGGTAATGTTTGGTTGAGATGCCAAGCCTCTTCCCTCAGTGCCGAAATAGACATACACAGCACCCTAAACAGCAGGAAAAGCAAATACAGCATGAAAGCACCTACATGTCAACACCAAGTATGAAATCCAAAACAAAGCACAAGGAGTGAAACTGTTCTGCAAGGCCTATTACAACTGCATTTTTCCTATCAGAGCCTTCTCATAATACTGTCTTTTCCACTCCAAACCTAAGAATACCCATGCTATAACCAGGCAACAAACTAGAGAAGTACAGAGAAGTACATCTTTATCATACTGTGAGCAAGGACAGTATATGTATATTTACATTCATTATACACACATTCAGGTGGCTCAAATTTTGTTAATTATTATTTAAGGCAATGGCACACAGTGCCAGGCACAGCAGATCCATGCGATTTTCCAAGCTAGTGGGTCTACATAAAAGCATTTAAATTCCTATTTAGGCAGCTAATTTAGTATCTGAAATTCTGAAGAGTTTTAAGCTTAATGGATATGGTTTAAATGAAAACATTTTGCCTCTCGGTTCACATGGGCTGAAAATACTCAGGGACCATTACACGGGCTTATCTGGTAAGCTGCAAATCATTAAGCTTCTGTAACTTGATTATTTTAGCATATGTGTCTGTTTTCCTATCACATTTTAGGTATGATCTGTTGGCCTGTGACAGCAGATGACAAGGCTCACTGACTGGTGAGGTCCATTCCAGACTCTCTGTTCCTAAATAAAAAGGGTACACTTGTATTTCATGAATGGCTCCTTGCATTTCCAGCACATCAGTGCTGCATAGCTGCAATCTGATTTGGATTTCTAATGTGCAAAAAGGTGAAGAGAAATACAGATAGCTGTCATTGCTCTAGTCAAAGTACCCACAAAAGTTATAAACTTTTGTGTTTAAATTACAGTGTCACCTTGAGCAACAACAGAAATTCTCTCTCTCATTTCCCTGTTCAAAAAAATATGGATCAATAAAAATGTTCTGTTTGGAGGGAAAAAAAAAAATCCTGACAAACCTATGTGTGTGGCTTACTTTGTAAGTAAGAAACTGAGATCCCACAGAAGGTGCTCCAATTGCCAGATCTGGCACTCCATCCTCATTGAAGTCCAGGACTGCCAAGGCAGAACCAAATCTTCCTGAAGGCTAAAAGAAGAGGGATTCTCTCATGAAAATAACAGATGTTTTCAAGACAAAACCATCAAAAGCTAATGCACATTTGCAATCACAACACAGGGAAGAACTGGAAACAGAGACAACAAAAATCTATCCCAACAATTCTTAAGATTTTCTTCGTGTCACTGTTGTCCCAAGAAATAACTGTCATACTAATACACTAACTCAGAGTCAACTGTTCTGTTTGAGGATGTGGAGGTGTTAAAGTATAAGATAACTGAACACAATATGGCATTGCTTTGCTATTTCCTCTTCTGAGCCTCGTGCACCATTGATATTAAGCTTATGATCTTTCCTGTTAACAGCATTATAGCTGTGAACCATTAAAACACTATGTAAGAAGACAGCAGCTGTTACTCCACAGTTTACAACCAGAGAAACAGATTAAAAGGAAATGTATCTCATCTCTCACTATTGTCGTCTTTGTGAATGAAGATATTTTCTACAGAGGATCACCTTTATTACTCAAA
Source organism: Elanus axillaris (assembly GCA_026212715.1). Classification (NCBI taxonomy): domain Eukaryota; kingdom Metazoa; phylum Chordata; class Aves; order Accipitriformes; family Accipitridae; genus Elanus; species Elanus axillaris. Next base: position 23,556,314 of record JANZLQ010000030.1, read on the forward strand.
AAGATGATTTGATCTGCCTTCTCAGTTACAAGGCAGCCACCATCGTGGTAAATAGTAGTCTTCTCTTTCTTAAAATAACGTGTACTCTTAGTAAAGACAAACAATGGTTTTGTGAGAAGTTATCAATTAATGAAAAAATGTAGCTTCAGGAATTGAAACTTATATTGAATTAATAATTTTAGATGAAAAAGGAAGGGGAAATCACAAGATTTTCTTAAATGCAGGGATCTGAATGAGTTACACTGTGACTTATGGAGACACTACCTCAGTTTTATTCAAGGGCAAACTACGTTCTAATACCCACTTATCTGGCACAGTAATAAAAGTGAACCTACAGATCACCATTGCTTTAATTGTTCCTGTGAATTAATGTAACAGTTATTTTTCTTGAAAAGCTTAAGACATCTTTTTACCAGGAGGGCTATTTCAGGAATAATCTTCATACATATTAATGATACTGTTGCTTAGTCAAAATTTACCACATTTTCAGGCAAAATAATTTAAGTGAAAAGTACCTATCTTGACCTCTCACCTGATGACCCTGTAGTACTTGGTCAGCTTTCCCATCTAGATCCATGTCCTCTGACGGCAAACCTGACTGGTTGCCATAGACCACATACACCCGTCCTATCTGAATATGGCCCAACGTGCTGTACCCTGGTGCTCCAACCACCAGATCTTCATATCCATCCTGGTTTAGGTCAGCCGAGATCATTGCCCTGTAGAGAAAGAGAGTCAACAAAATAATAGCTTTAGCTTCCAGACTACCGCAAGATTAGCAGAGAATAAATACTTTTAGTTCTTTCAGGTGAACCAAGACCTGTCTTTCCCCATCTATTTTTGTAAAAATCTACACAGCATTTTTCATATAATATATTTGGTTTTGTTTTCTTGAATTAAGTAAAAACAGAGCCTTGAAGATTCATCTTCTATTAATGCATCTGAGATCTGTAGGAACGGCTTTTTACTTACTGACACAAGGCACCTGAGAGCAATCAGAGCAATCAGCATGAAAAAGGGCCGCTTGCATATGACACAGCATACAAAAGTTGAAATTAAGTATCTTTTTAACTGAACCTCTGATTTAACTGATGGACTTAACAGTAGATAAGCAAAGGGATCACAGGTCTCAGTAACATGTTGGAGTTTAGAGAGGCAATGTGGAGAGAAAAAACCTAACTACTATTAATTTGGCTGGTGTGAAGTAAACTCAAGGATTAAATCTTCAATTTTTTAGTCAGAAGAAATAAAGCAAGATGAGCAGCAATGCAAATCTATTTTATTACTCCTCCCTGTTGCAGGTCAAGCTAGAAGCTCTCTGGCAAGGAGAGAGAATACGCCTCTTTCTGTATCCTGAATCTATCTTTGAACTCCCTGCTAGTGATCAATTTGGGACAGAGAATTCATTCTGCCCAAACATCAACCAGCAACCGAAAAAAGGGTAACAATCTTCCCATACTGTTCAGAAGTAGAGCCAATGTTGGTTCTACTTTTAGTTCCCTTCATTCTGAGCTCGATCACACACAGAGTATTGAGCTCCTCCACTAAGGAAAGAATGTAAAAAAATGACAGGACAACCCTTCCAAAGAAAGGGGTTATCTGACTAGAATGCACATCTGAATGGAAATTTTGCTCTTGATACAGTTTTGTTCGGCACCAACACAAAGAAGCTTACGCTCACATCTGAAAGAAAGGTCTTACGTGTTAACTTGTTGTTCTGGCCAGACAATGTAAACCATTCAGCCAGATTTATACCACTAATTGATTTGGACTGTCACCTTTAAAGAGTATCCAAAGAATAAGCATTAACATTCTGTGGGTACTCAAAATTTTCAGAATTCAAGAGGGAGGTAGGAGGGAAAAAATTACCAACCATCCAAGTCTAGCATAGGGTGAAGTCAGAAAATATGAAGCTGCTGGCTTGGAGATGTGCTTAGGAGATTTTTGATGTGTAGGTGCTAACACTCTCCAGACATTAGTTGCAAAAGCATGGTTTATCAAGCGGAGGGAATTCTGAAATAAAAATAATAATAAAGAGACAAAAGAATAGTTAAAAACACAGGCTGAAACTCTAGAACATTGTGGAGCACCTCAAAAACCAAGTCACCAACAGTGGAAATGTCCACATTGGTCTAAGTTGGCTCTGACTCAGGTCATAAGCACCATTTCATAGAGACAAAAATCTGTATGCTCTAAGTGCTAATTGTTCACTGCTACGCTTTGTTGGGAATTCTTAACCCCAAAAGTGATCATATGATTCTGTAAAATGTAAATACTAAAGTGTAAATACTAAAGATATATTTTGCCATTTTTGGCACTGCAAGTTGTGTGCTAACTTCACTATACAAGGAGAAAAGTGTAAAAATTGAATATTTACAATGTACGTAAAAGTATACAGATTAACAATGGTGCTGGAAATCTCCATGAAGTGAAGTCAGAGGCTACTGCTCCATGAAGTGAAGTCAGAGGCTACTGCTAACATCCAGAGACCCTGCTCCATCATGCAGCAATCCAGATAGAAGTTAAACCAATTTTATATAGAGCTGAATTTTACCTGACACATCTGTCACTTCTCACTTACTGTTGCCCAAGATTCTATGTTGAAGTGAACTCCTCTGTCTGTATAGTTTATATTCTTTGCAAGTGTTTTTGTAAGGAAAGAAGTTGTATTCTTGTGATGTTCATGTTTTGATTGTTTGCTTCTGCTAAAATAAAGAAGGCAGTAATAACAATTAATATAGCTGAATTAATGACTGGAGTATTTTATGACAAAGCTAGGAGAAGCAAACACATTGTATGCGATCAGGTGGCTATTTCTCCCATATATAAATGGAATTCTCAAGAGATACCAGTTAAGCTGGTTTCTCTTGAGACGTTTGCTAGAGGACTACATACACTTGTGCTCTGAACAGCTGAGTTCCATATTTCTGCACATAAATCAGGAGAAAATTTAGTTATGGTAATAGTAAACATGAGTCAGTAATTTCATGACTAGTGGAACAAAGAGTGACAACCAAATAAAGTGTGAAGACTTAGCACTTCAAGTGCTAGGTAATATTCTTGTCCTTAGGCTGGAAGGTAGAAGTCTCTCTTAGATTCTGCACAGTGCCCCTATAGGAAGCTTACTTACTCACGTTAAGAGAGACTCAAATTCGCACACAAAAAGATAAACCAAAAGATCTCTAATTTTCAATAGCTCACTGTCCACATTAGCGGAAGACTCTCTTTCTATCAGTAAATCTTTGAACCTTCAGAGCTATACTTACACGCCCTTGTCCTTGTGCTCCCTTGTGCAGTTTATAAACAGAGGGTTCTCAGGCAGGAAGCAGCCACTAAAGAAATATGCAGAATGCATTTTAAAGATTTTCCCACAATGGAAGTGAAACTAAACATACAACTTTTATCCTTTCTGGTTCCTCTTTAGAAGCCATCAGTTTTCTCAAGAAACTCTGCTTATTCAGAATTAGAGCACCATTACAATCCTTAGAAACCTCTTTGATATTTATTTTAATGACCTTGATTAGGTTCTATATGAATCTCACGTCTCTTTATATAACTCTTAAAGGAAACTTACTGTAACATGTCCTGCTAATTCTATTAATCTAAAGCACTTTTAATGAAAGTGTCATTCTGGAACAAAGAACAAAACAGATTATGCCATACTGTATTTCAAACATAATTTCCCAATTTCTGCCTTAAGTGTCTGAAGGCAAGGTCTGACCTCCCCTAGGAAGGGACATCTTTACTGGCTGATGACAGCAGCCAGAAGGTGCAGCCACAGCCACAGCTCAGACTGCCAGGCCAGGCAGAACCTCAGGGCATGGCTATGCAATATTTAAGCAGGCCCTTGAGTATGCCTTAAAGAATGCCCCAAATTTTCCCTGTCGAGTATCAGCTGGGAATGCCAGAGCCTTGCTTGGGGAAAGGAGTATGAAAACGTGACAAATGTGAACTCAAGGCCTATGTAATCCTCTGCACCTGGATAAAACACAACAAGAGAAATCCCTTCATCCAAGCGAGGATTTAAAGCTCAGCACCTCTTCTAGGAAAGAAGTTGCCTTCAGAAGAACAATTAAATGGGTGTCAGAACTTGACTACTGTGTTTCATGTTGCAGGAAACATGCTTTACCTGGTTCCATTCTCTAGCATATGGCTCGTCAGCTCAAAAATGTTGTTTGTCCAGAATGCCATGTCATCCACTCCTCCAAGGAAATACTCATGGAACTTCTCCACCAGAAATGGAGATTTACTAGCATATGTTGGAAAAAGCTAAGAGACAAGCAACATATTTAGTAAGATGGATTACATTGTCTTCATGCTATATATTCATTTTTATAAAGAAAACAGAAAACCAACCTTGGCAACGGCAAGCCTTTCTCCATGCCTGAAAAATAAATAATCTTCAGAAATAAATTTGCTTCATTTAATAATATTTAATTATTTAAACATTTCTTTTCATGGTTCTTGTATGGTAAACACTATGGGAGCCACTACGTTTCCTTGTTGGTTGTCAACTTATTTTTAAAAGCTGTAACGTGAGAAGTAATGATACTAACTTTATTGCTGCCCTTGATTTGGAGGGATTCACAGTGTGTCTAAATGCTGCGTGACTATTGGTAACGAAACAAAATAAAGGATAGGGCTAGGCCGTTAAGGATATTCACAAGCAGACATTGCCAGATATCAAAAGTCTCTTTTGAGTTATCCTTGGACTTGAAGGGATCTACATAAAGTGTAGGTAAGCCATCTATTTAGAGTACGTACACTACGCCTTCAGTACATGAAAATTGTATTACTAATATGCTACAATGCAATGGTATTTGAAGACACAGCTTTTCTCAAATAAATAGGCATAAATACAGTAAATGCATAAATGTGTTAAATAGCTAAGATGCTGAATCTGTGACGTAATAATGAATTTAACAGTCACTAAGCAGTCCAAATTTGTATTCTAGCCATTAAAATAATTCAGGTGTTTTATGTTTTGGGGGTCTAGTAGGGAGTCTAAATTGCTGGCCTCAATGCGTAAGTCATTTATTGTCATTTTCCTACATACCTTTCACATATGAAAATCCAGACAAAGTTATTCAACTTACAGTTCAAGAAACAGCAGGTAAGTACAGTCAGTAATTGTGCTTTCAGTTATGATCTCTTTTCCATAAAATTCCTTATAGATAGCTGCTAGGTCTTTGACAGGTACATACCTAAAACCAGGACAAAAGTATTATAATAAGAGATTTTTGCATCACCTGATAAAAGATTACAGTTCAGGCAATTAAGAATAGCCTGCTTTAAAATATTCTAAATTTCAACACACTATAGAAGGTCATGAAGATTTACAAATGCCAGAAAAAACAGGATTGCAGGTGCAGTAACTCTCTGCACAACACTCTCCTCTTGTTTAGGTTCAAAGTCAGAAAAGTGTAAAAACATACCCCTGCAGCTACTGCTGGTAGACTTTCCACACCCTCACTCTGGTTCTCTGGCTTGACCATCACATAATCTTGGAGGATGTCCTCCAACTCTCCGCTGTGCCAAATCTACTCCTAGCCAAACAGACACTTCCCACAGCTGTGCTAGAGTTTCATTAATGCCCTGTGCCTTCTACACCTAGATGAACTACATCCTACTTGAACAAAACCACTCAAATGACCTGCTTTATCAGCAGAGAAAATGCATGTGAGTTTTTTCAGTTAAAAACTGTGAGAAAAAAAATTGTGTATATCTAAAACTGCTGCTTCTTTTTATGCTTATAAAACCTGGCTTAATTCTACGGCATGTATAACCATAAACATCCTCAACTTTCAAAACTTTCAATGGAAATCTAAGTGAGATTTATTTAACTGAGTTATTTAACTAATTGTTAGGCCCTTCCAGCAACCTTTTTCACTGATTATTTTATATATAATTACTTATAGTTTCCTTCAGTGATAAATAATTTAATCTTTCTTGCTGTGTTCCTATATGTAAAACCTTTTTTAGTTCCGTCCTTCCAGTTTTTCATTTCAGGGAACAGTAAATACACACACGAGGAATACCAAACTCAGAAAAATTCCAATAGCCACAAGGTTTTCTTTTGAAAGAAAGGTAAAGGAGGACAGCATTTTGTTAAAACACAGTGAGTATACAGAGTAAGCAGAAACAATTATTAAAGAAGGTAACCTTATTATCTTACCAATTTGATGCCAGATAACTGAAGTCCAGCTCAAACTGACTCAGTACATCTCCTCCTGCGGATGGAAGAATGAAAAAAAAAACCACAAAGCCCAACAAACAAAACACTTTAATTATCTATCATGGATAACAGCGCAGATGAAGCTATGTACGGCTATGCTATCCATGTTTATATGGTAGTTCCTCCATCTATATGTTAAAAACACATAAATGGTTCACCTGAAATTATGCTGCAAATTTCACACTTCCAGAGCGTAAGAATAATGTAAAATTTAAAATCACAATAGTGACTCCATTTAAACTTTAGCATCCTTCACCTTGTGTTTTGGCTTTAAAGCAAGTGTCCATACGCCCTATCACATCTCCTGAAACATGGAGCATGAGGACAGGTATAGCATGGCTTTGCAAGCAATGGGGAAGAGTGAGAATACAGTGTCCATCTTGGCTCTGGCACTGCACCAGGGTAAGAGCCAGAATCACCCACTGTGGTTTTGAAGTGGACTAGTTATTCTAAAAGAAGTATCTACGATCAGCAAACAGAAACATTACCAAAATCGCCAACACTGTGAGCTTCTGAGTATGAACCATGAAAATCAATCTGGAGAAAAAGAAAAACAAGCGAACTGTCCATTTATTTTGCTCATCCTTCCATACAAACCTATGAGCAGACACAAATTATCCGAGCAGACACAAATTATCCAAGCAGCCCTGAAGTTTACAGGTCCCAAACCTGACCAACTTAATTCTTATGGAGTTCATGACATTACATCTCTCTGAAAATCTTCCTGAAACAGGGCTCCAGCTTTTCTCTTCCCTCCCCACTAGAGTTCAAAGCTATCAATTCCAATCAATCCAGTTATATCAATAAATAAAATAATACAGGCTTACTTCTCCCATGGCCTTGAGGAATCCTTGGTCGATGCCCAGGCTATGCCAGCTAACATCTGCCACCATATGTGAGGCAATTCCAAACAGGAAAGCCACCAGCTTCTCTGTAGCCTACACAACAACAATCCACTTGTAGTAACAACAGTAATTTTACTCCTGTCTTTAAGAAGAGGTGAGCATTTTATGCCAGTGCATTACATCTCACCAAGGATATAGGTGAGAAACTCTTGAAGTCCAAGAACTTAGCATGACAAAATGTTGACTACTCATTCCTTGATGCTTGGAGTCACTTTTTGTGACTTGAGAAGCTTTAAGCACTTCATACAGCCCAAGGCCACAGAACTGCATGGTTGATGTCAGGACAACGCGCGTACTTCGAGTTAGATGTGTACTAAAGTGTTTTTCTGAACTGGCAACAAACACTTCCACTTCCAAGGAGTGAATCCCCTCTGCCATCATGGCTGCTGTGCAGGCACACAGAGGAGAGAAAGACATTCCTGTGCAAGTGCTGCTCACTGTAAAAGTACTTGATTAAAGTCCAGGTATGAAATTACTCATCTTATTCCTACACACAGAAAAGTTATTTGGAATAAATTTATCAGCAACAGAAATTTAATTTCTCCAGAAAAGACTTCTCTGCACTGAACCATGTAAGTTACAGAGGTCTTTTAAAAATCTTTAATTGAATCATAGTTTTTTTACGAACTTATACTTCCCAAGGGTTAATAGTTCAGAAGATCAGTATCACCAATGGCCAGTCAAAAGGCAGGCAAACTTGTTTAGGTTTTAAAGAGTGCATGCCCTCAAATGCTGTTATGACTCTCCTAAGCAGAGAGAGAATGGCAAGTTCTCTAGTAAGGAAAAGAAAACAGTATTACCTTTAAGATCATTCTCACTTTTGACAATTTGGTGTTCCTCTCCTCCTAAGCAGCTCATATACCATAAACAAGAGCAAATAAGGACTAAATCCAAGCTTTCACAAGTGAGAATTCCAAAAGAGGCCTGGTTTTTAAGTGGCAAACACTCAACCAGATCTGACAATAATGCAAGATCACCAATCATGTTTGGAATTTTGGACCTATGATTTCATAGGTCCAAGTATCATAAGCACCAGACCACACTGGAGGTAACTGATGGACTTTATTTGGAAACTGTAACTTTTTTGTCTGGTGAAGATGAAAACAGGATTTCAAATTTTTCTGTATCAGCAGAGACTTTGATTTAAAAATATGTATTTTTTCCACACTTCCCAAAGGATAAACTGCAACAACAAATGAAGGTGAAGAAAACAGTAGAAAGCAAAGTCAAAAGTTAATGACATTTTCTTACCTCTTCCCAAGGCTGAGGGTAATTCCTTCTGATGTAGTGAATACTTGCACTGAGAAAAGGTGACCAATGAGTGTCTTCAGACACATCATGGAATATTCCTATTGTAATAAAATTATATGAGTATTTTATTTATTCTTGGGGTGGAGGGAAGAAAAAGTTTTCTCCATAAAAAAAACCATAGACTTTTTTCAATTTCATATTGTACAGACAAAACATTTTGCAATCCACTTATATGTGGAGAACCAAATGAGATGCATTTTTATATGATTTATACTGTCAAAAGAGATACTAGATTTACCTTCTATGATTTTGGTTTGAACCATCTGAAAATTTTGTGCCTGCTCCCTTTCTCTGTGCCTGTGAGTAGGTACAGTGCAATGAAAAACCACCTCCCAAGTGGAGAGGATAAAGAGGGCTGACAGAGAAGCTGATGACTAAATGAATGCATCAAATTGCATAGCAGAAAAGCTGATGGGCATGGCAGCCAACTCAAAATATCATGCTTTGGGTGAGGTATCAGTTTCCACAGGGTAGAGGAGGGCTATGTCATCATCATTTTCAACAGAATGTCAAACCTGCCAAGATACAGTCAGTGTAGGAGCAGAAGAAGGGCAAAGGAAAGCAGAAAAAAACATAACTATTTTCAACCCTACTAGATTCTATAGGATTTTCACAGAAAAATTCAGTTGTTTCAACACTGGACTCATAAAAAAGCTTTTCTTACCACTTTTGCAGATTGAAGGATAAAAGGCATCAGGATAAATGCTCCCAGCCTGAAATGCATCTTGGTGGTTTAGTAATAACTGGGAAAAGGATGGGCAAAAAAGGAATCAGAATGCTATTGCACAGCACAAAAACAGAGTTTACCGTGAATATCAAAGATAAAATTTAAATATCCAGCAAGGCACAACTATTATCTTGGTAAAATACGTTATTTCTGTGTCATCATCATTCTCCATCATTTCCCACCCCCTCCACCCCAATCCTTGTAAGCGAAATACACTGTAATTTGAAAGGCCATTTAGGAAACTACTTGTGTGATCTAACTTAGGTGCTGGTAAAGTCACCTTCTGAAGGTGCCCTCCTCCTCGTGGACTAGACATGAAGCCTGGCTGCTGACTTCCATCCTCTGAACTACAGCATAGCTGTCTACAGCGGACATCAATACTTCCCTTGAGTCATCTCCTACTTTGATAAAAGATCACGTTCTATAAAATGGTCTTCTTTACATTGTCCTAAAGGATACTGAAAATGTTTTAAACATAAAACACATGTGTTTTGTTTATGCGTTTATGAAAACTGTCCACATGCTCACAGGGCTCTGTTGGATACAGCCCATCAAAGAAAAAGCTATTTGCACAACTAAGAAATCGGTTAAATGATACATATGGTGGACTAAATTCAAAACCTTGCTGTCATTTTGCTGTCCTTATGTTTGTTAAATCTCCTTTCCAAAAGTCCTCTACTGATTCTTCTAATACAACTACTCACAGAGGGTATAATTTAAGAAGATGGGAAAACATGTGAGAAACCACACAGGGTATATACACACAATAGTAATTGCTACATATTTGTAATAGTATTCAGAAGAAGTCAAATGTTGTTCAACAAAACAGGTAAAAATACAGTCGAGGCACAATATTTACAAACATATTACTGAGAATAAACAATAAAGAAAAGAAAGGCAAGAAGACGGAAAAACATTCAGAAGAAAGGTGTACACAATTAAGCAATAATAGGCTTCCTACCTGTCTATAATTAACATTCCCTTCATGCTTAATGAAAAATTCCAGAGCTCTATGTGCTGAAAAACAACAAATTGAAGTATTGATTTATAGGTGCTCTGGCCAGGCCCATGTTTTCTTAGAAGAATTCTCAAATCCAGAATACACTACACTGTCATACCTAAGCCAAGTGGCACAGGTGCACGAAATGTGATTTCTCAAAAAATTTTGTACATGCCAGAGAATGTGTTTTCTCACCTAGGGAGCTAATGAGGAAACGCTGTTTCTGTGGCACATCTGGGCACTGAGGTCTCATCAGTCTCTCTCTAACCCCTAGCTCCGAAGCTGACCAACAAAGCCGAAATCGCAGGGCAAAGGAACTCCCCATGTCCAGAACTGAGCTACAGCAGTGAACTGGCACAATCACACTCAACACATATAGAGTATGGATCATAAAGTCCTAGCTATAAAGGACCCACCTGAATTGTATTTAAGTTTCACTGTTGCCCTTAGCATTGAAAAAGCTACCTCAGGAATCCACGCGGATGTTTAACAGTTTGATTAATTTTTAACACATATGAAAACCAACAAAAACCTAAAGTCAGCAAGGTAAATAATACTATTTATTCACTAAATAGGCAGACATTCTTACTGCCAAAACATTTATTGAGCAGGCATAACAAGAGAATTAAACGAACTGACATCGCTTTTCTTTAATGAAGATTATTCCAGAGATACCCACCCAACATTGCCTCTAACATTTCTCAGTTGCAACGGCATGTGTGGGTTATCATATTGCCTTCCCACACAGAGTTTTACTCCTCACTTGAAGCTATTTATAAACTAAGACTGACCAAGATAACCCAGAATATGCTGAATTTAATTTGATCCTTACCAAATAAACCAAACCACAAAACCCCCTACTCTCATTCTGGAATAAGATCTAAACAAAACTGCGCGGGTTTGAATGATCTTTCATTCTTACCCACTGATCTAAACCATCCTTACTGAAATATGTTAAGATACCTTAAGGACTAATCCTGTGCCAAAACTGGAATAAATAATAAAAAAAGTCTATCATTTTAAGGCTCAGCCATTTCAACACACATCTCCCTTTCCAGTGTGGGAGAGTCCCAGTTAGGCGGTTTGCTTTTCTATCTCACATCCCCTCATGGACTTCTCTCAAGTGGGCCCAGGCCTACAAATTCACCTTTACAACGAATTTCATGATGGATCCCCACAGAGCCCGGCAGGTCTGACGGGAGCCCCTGCGGGGCGAAGAGCCTCCCTACTCAGACTTGCCTCCAGCAACCAGTCCATGGCAAGTAGGACACAGCACAGCTCTGCCGAGCACTCTGAACATGATCAACATTTTGAACAGGCAGAGCTTTTCACTGTTTTAAAAGTACTTTCAGAAGTCCGTCCAGGATAGATTTTGGTGCTGGTTTTGAGTCGGAGGAGTTCTTTTCTACAGTTTGTCGGGTTTTGCTTTCTTTTCCTGGAATACTCAGTGTTTGGATTTGACAATAACTTGCCATATCTTACCATCATGGACTTTTATTTGCACATTAATAAAAGCACTGCTTTTAGCAGCATCAGAGCTGATCCCAGTTTAATGTCATTTTCAGACAAATGGACACAATTAACTGTTGTAAACTATGACCCCATAGTTCAGTGTACACACTACTCCTCAGACAACTGAGATCTTTAAATTATATAAATGCAGGTTTTCTGCAATATGCTTCCTTGATTAGAAAAACATGACTGCTCTGGGACAGATCCATAAGCTCTTGTTTCTCTTGGTAGATTTCTTGCAAATACACTCTATTCTGCTAAATCTGTTACTTCACGTTTTCAGAAGCTCGTACTCAGTAATTGGAGCCCCAAGCTTGCAAAAAACGTATGCGCTTGCCTAACCTCAGGCAGTGTGACATCTCCTACTGATTACTATGGATTTCCTGCCATATCGTTAGGAAAAGCGAATGGTTGCAGGATGCTGACCTAGGGTACAACACTCAGTAAGGGAACATCCTCTCAATCTCGAATCCCAGCCTTTAACTCGTTCAAAGCTGCACGTATTCAGTACTTAAAGTCTGAGAAGATTACTTGAATAGAGACAACACCATACGTTTTACTACCTGTTTGAGCAACAGATCTAGAACCAGAAACAGAAGAACAAACAACTAAAACTGTCTATTTATTATGAGTAAACATCTCAGAATAACCTCATGCTACTCACGAGTGTTCTTGCAAAAAGTACAGCAGAAACCAGATTTTAAAAATAACACATGCAAACAAGAAACTCAAAACAGAAATATTTCCCCACTCTGATGGTCACTCAGTTCTCTCCTTCATTCTCTACAAATCTAGGCTGCTAGCAACCTACCAGAAAGAGACACAGAAGAAAATTTTCATGATGTTAGTCATAGATACAAAGACATTACAGCATTTTATCTATTTTATGCAGGTACAGCAAAATTAATACAAGGTGATTTGAAAACAGAGCTACCACAAATGATCTGTGTTATTCACTAGTCTAAATATAACAATCCCATAAATTGCGTAAAGTATTCCTTTTCTTTCTCCAAACCAAACCCCGTCTGCATAAGACTCACAGACACAAACATTCCAGTTACATAATGCCTGTGTTTTAGAAGACAGAAAAATAGGCAACCAAATCAGTTCAAGCATTTTGCTTATAAAACCAGTAACGTTTCAAACTCCAGAACCAAACTACTCATCTATCCTCAGTGTTATTCACATTTTTTAAGATAATGTTGAATGCTCATTACCTTAAAGTTATTTCCTCCCTTTGCTTTCCAGCCAAATCTGAATTCACTGCTCTCCCCAAGCAACTCAAAAGACATGAAAATTCATTCTGAACATGTCTTACCTATTTCAACATGTGTTGAAATTCCACTTGGGATACATCTTTGACAGAAATGGTACAGTATAACCAGCAGAACAGAGCAAACCTTCAATCCAGCCATGATGCTGCCTCAAACTGTGATTTTCGGAAGCCTGGAGCAGTAGCACTGTGACCTTTGAAATGTAGGTTACGGAGCATGCCTTTTCTTTCAGACATATTGCTGACCTAGCAAATAAACGACTGCCGTATTTGAAAGGCTATTTCATACCAATGCTTTTCTTTACCTCAAGTAAAGTAATTAATAAAAAAAAAAGCAATAACCTATAGGTGTTCTCCCCGCTTGACTTCTGTAATACCGCTGGAGTTGGGGCATGCCATGGTCTGATCTCCTGCAAAAGCACACCAGAGCAGAGCATCCTCCCACACGCAGTTCGCGCTTGCCTTACAACGTCAGGGTTTCACAAACCAATTAAAAGCCAATTGCCAAAGCAGTATTAATTAGTAGGAGCACGCTAGCTCCCGAGTTGTAGGCAATACAAATTCACAAGGTTTGGTGAGCTGACAGGGCATCGCACACGCACCTTTGGGTCTCCCCATCCAGACCGGAGGCCCGACTGATAGCTGGGGGTGGAAGAAATCGTGACAGTACTGCCATGCCCTTCGCTATCAGCTTCTGTCCGGCGGCAGGAGCTGGGCAGCCTGCGGCTCCCACCCACCTCCAGCCAAACCCGGCCTGGCTGCCCCGGGAGCCGAGGGCCACCGGCCCAGCGCGACCACAGCCCGGTGCTCCTGGAGCCAAGCCATCAAGGGCAAGGCCCCCCCCGCGCTCCCTCCGCACTGGGGACGGGGGGGAGGCCTCGATGGGGCTGGGGAAACGGGGCTCGGGCAAGCTGAAGCCCCCCGCCACCCCGCAAGGGCGAACCCAGCGCCTCCGCCCGCCGCCGGGCCCCGGCCACAGGCCGCTCCTGGCCCGGCCCCTCCACAGCTCCTCCTCCGGGGCGGCGCGGGCCCGGCCGCCGCTTCGTGCCGGCTGCGCGGCCATGGCGAGCCTCCTGCCGCCGCGGGCCGCCTCCTCCTTCTCCCGCCGCCGTCTCCTCCTTCTCCCACCGCCGTCCCCGGCCGGGGCGGCGCGGCGCGGCAGTTGGGGGTTGTCCGCCGCCCTGGTACGCCGGGGCGGCCTGGTGGGCGGCCGCTGGCTGGAGACACCCGCCGCTTTCCCCGTACGGGACCCGGCCAGCGGCGAGGAGCT
>JANZLQ010000030.1:23570635-23586172 GCA_026212715.1 Elanus axillaris
AGATGGCGGGGGCCGGTGCGGGGAGACCCGCGGCCCCGGTGAGGGCCGCCCGTCCCCGTCGGTGGGCCGCGGATCGGCCCCCGGGGCCTTCAAGGGGCTTCGTTTCCCTCAGGCGGGCTCCACGGTAAACCTCTCTCCCCACAGGAGAGGAGCGTGTGTCTCCGCCGGTGGTACGAGCTGATGATGGAGAACAAGGACGAGCTGGCGAGGATCATCACAGCGGAGAACGTGAGTAGGGTGGTGGGGCCTGCCTTCGCCGGGAGCACCGAATGGGCCGGGAGAAGTCGGACCCACGCCGGGCTTCGTGGTGCCCGAAAGCACGTGTCAGCCTGAACCGTGGTCTTCAGGGCAGAAACGGTTGTGTTTGGTCAGTTCGGTTGACTCGGAAAAGATTGCAGTAGTGTTAAAGCAAGTCTCCCAAGCTGGATTCGCTTGGGGTGCGTTGGTTTGCATCGCAGAGCAGTCTGGGAGCTCACAGATGGGAATCCTTTGGGATAAAGCCGGGCTGGGAGGTTCTTCGGCAGCTCCGCTGTGGTGTCCTAGCTGCTAATGGTCAGTCGGTCCACGGGATCAGACCTGAAGGTAGTCCAAAGTAATAACTCCTTGAAACAAATGCCCCTGGCATAAACTTGTAATGTTTTGCCACGATTTGCACCTTCTTCAGAATGGTAATAGCAGCTAACTGCAGCGTTTGAAAATAAACATGTGCTACGCGTGCTATGCCAGCTCCTTGTCTGGGGCAGGTATGAATCCAGGCTCAAGGTACCGAATGTTGACTACACAATGATGGTATACTCAAGCCGCACAACTGTTGCTGCTGCTTTCATGTAATCCTCTTTGGAGATCACAGTGTACGTGATAGGGATTATTAAGTGCTCTGAAAAGAACAGAAACTCCAAAATGACTTGAATTTGTTTTTATTGCTTCAGTCTGCCGCTTACAGTGTACCTTCAATCTGATTTAATCAAAGGGGAAGCCTCTGAAAGAAGCACAGGGTGAAATCCTGTATTCTGCCTCGTTTCTGGAGTGGTTTGCGGAGGAAGCTCGCCGGGTTTATGGTGATGTCATTCCAGCGTCTGCGAAAGACAGAAGAATCCTGGTGCTGAAGCAGCCAGTAGGAGTGGCAGCCATTATAACCCCAGTAAGCAGAGCTGAATTTTTCAAGTTGTGAAGGTTTTCAGCTCAGCCCACAGCATGAGGCTGTGGCCTTAGGGCTCCTCCAACCCTGGCAAACACCCCTGTCAAGTTTCATTTCTGCCTTGTACTTGCTTCTTCCTGGATTGGCAGTGCTTCTTTGTAACCTTCACTTAGGACAAAGCACATCATGTAGGTCTGTTTAAGTTATCACATAATGACAGAAAATGTCAGCTATTTCTGCAAAACAGGAGGCAAAGTTTTCCCAAGTTTGACTGTACTTTTTTTCTCTCATCCTAGTGGAATTTCCCCAGCGCCATGATTACCCGGAAGGTTGGTGCCGCTCTGGCAGCTGGCTGTACGGTTGTAGTGAAACCTGCAGAGGACACACCTTTATCAGCATTAGCTCTTGGGGAGGTGAGCTTTTATGTTAAGCTTTACCTTAGCAGTGGACTGAAGCTGTAAACTGGGAGTCAGATGGGCTTTGAAGATAAATCTGGCCAGCTTCGTACATGAAGAAAGGGCAAAGTGGCTGACTTGATCCAGAGGTTTTAGTTTAGTAAGTCTTTGAAAGTTGCCTCTTACAGGGTCTAGAGCCTGAAAGAGGACCCAGCCATTTAGCTACACAAAACATCTTTGTATCTTTCCTTTGGTTACTTTGAATGACAGCAGGGGCTTAAACCCCAGCAAAGCTGCTGTCTCCACACCATGGCACCTGTTACTAGCTGTGCTGTGCACTTTCAGCTTCCATTGACTTACAGCATGGTTTCTTCAAAACAAACAAATGTTAAGTGACTATTCCTCATACAAAATATATGCACCAATAATGCAAATTCTGCATCTCTTCTGTTGCAGCTTGCAAACCGGGCTGGAATTCCAGCGGGAGTGTACAATGTTGTTCCTTGTTCCAGACAGCAGACACCAGCTGTAGGGGAAATTCTGTGCACTGATCCATTGGTAGCCAAAATATCTTTTACTGGCTCTACAGCAACAGGAAAGGTACGTAAACACACAGAATATACTTGAAGATTAGTACTGTGGTTATAATGGAAAGGTAGGGGGAAAGCGTGTGCCTTTATAAAGAGCTGCATTCTTTTCTGGCTACTGTACACAGGTTGTCCAAATACTTGTGTACTTCTTGAGATTCTGCCTATGTACTTTAGTATCAGTATTTCACAGAAGGGTGCCTGTGTGCAACTTCTGGATAACTGCCCTTTATGAAATTATAACGTGAACAGTTCTGTACCAGATGCTCTGTTTTCATATCATAGGGTGACAACATACTAGTAAGAAATTTGAAATTGAGTTTCAAAGGCACTATTTGGGAATGGCTTCTGCAGTTGAGAGAAAGTATTATAGAAGTGAGGCCCTTGAATCTCTCCTATCAGTCTTGGTCAATAAGCAATCTTGTCACCATCTCTAATGAAATCAATAAAACTGCAGGCCGTGGCTAGAAGGTGATAGAATTCTATGGGATGGCTGTATGCAGAATGAAGAAAAAGTCTGGTATCAAGGCAAATCTTAATCCCAAATTCTGTCAGATCTTGGAAGAATTTTGTAAGAGTCATCAAGATTTTTATTACCAAAAAAGAAAAGAACAAGCAAACACAAGTGACAATATTAGTGTATAAAAAGCCTGACCTAAACTGAAGCTGATGAAAATCCTTCTCTTTGTTATTTCTTGGCCACAATTTCATCTCTAAAGATTTTAATGAAGGAAGTTAGTCCTTATTTTGTCATAGGAGAAAACAGACGCTCTAGCATTATAGTGAAGATGCAGATTAATTTCCTGCCAGTTAGTTTGATACTGCCTTCCATCTGTGGTTCCACAGTTCACATCTGGTAGAGGTACAGATTTCTGTGTCTCCTCTGTTGCCTACAGATACTGCTGAAACATGCAGCTGGCACTGTGAAGCGAGTTTCCATGGAGCTTGGAGGACATGCTCCTTTTATAGTGTTTGACAGCGCCAATGTGGACCGTGCTGTTGCAGGAGCCCTTGCTTCTAAGTATAGAAATTCGGGGCAGGTAAGAGTAACCTTTCTGTCCTTGTTTCTGGAAAGTGAAGAGCTATGCATATAGTTTAAGCTGTAAATAAGCTATTTTATGTAAAAGGAAAGCATAAGACACTTCATTGTGAAGAGAAAGATGCTGGAGTCACACAGGCTCATGGCACTCAAGCCAGTTATCATCAACAATAACAACACTGTAAAATCCCATGTACTTTCACAAAATACATGGCAGTCAATGGACCGCTCGCAAGAGCGTGCGAAGTGAAAAGGTGTTTTGTCATATGCTTTCTTAGCATTAAATTCCTTGGAGAACTAGAACTGTAAAAAGATACCACCCTGCCTCAGTTCTCAGAATTATAGTTTATAACATGTGCCTAGCAGTTTCTTAAAATAATAGCTTCAAGTCTCATGATAAATGTTTCTATCTGTAAGACTGTGTGTTCAGGTCTTTCTGTGTGTTCTGAAAGCACCCAGCAGGAGTCAAGGCGATTGAAATCTGTTACGAGTGACACTCATGGCTAGATTTTTCTGCAATGAGTAGCTTAAAAAAAGTGATAGACAGGATTCAAGTGTACATTGCTTCAAAAGTATTTTACTTATGAGTCAAAAAATTTTTAAGAGCATCACTTTCTAGAACAGTCAGCTGAGCAGGGCTGTGTGGAGACTGTTCCAGCCTTACGAACTATTACCTCTACATGTGAACATGAAGTTGACTAACTCCAGCTTTGGAGAAGCAGCAAGTTTACAGTGGGATTGGGAGGCCATTTGTTTGGGAAAATGTTGCTTGAATAACACAAGAAGAAAACAAGACTAATCTTAGGAAGAAAGAAAGGAAACGGAACGTGGACAAGGACCACTGAGTGATCAGACACAGACTGGACAAGATCTAACATAAAAGGCACCTCTGCTGCTGCACAGAAGGAAGGATAAAGTAGCTGTTACTTTTGAGAGACTGTAGCAATCAAAATAGGATGCAGTCAGAGCAAAGGGGTAGCACAAATAAATAGGCCACTGAAACCACTTAAAAACAAACTCCAGGAAGAAAGCGAAAGCAAACTCAAACTCAGTTAACGAAGGAGTTTGAAAAAAAGACCCCACACCACCAAGTGTGATTTGAGGTTCTGCTGCTCAGTCCAGTGTTCTGCAGTCTAATTAGAAGGTATTTCCTGCAGCTTCTGGACCTTGGTTCCTCCATATATCAGAGTCCACAGAACTCCAGTGTAAGCAACTTAAATGTAGCAGTGTGGCATATTTCACGCAAGTACTGACAGCTTGTTGAATTTGTATTTCTGAAGTGAGAGGAGTGATGAAAGAAATGGCAAAGCTAGGCAACAGCTTAGGATGATGGAGAAGAGGCAGAGGACAGAGTGGCATGAAGGCCAGAATGAATTAACGGATAGATTAAATACAATACAAACTACTGTTTGTTTTTCCTTTTCACATTTGTTTTCAGACCTGTGTTTGCACAAACCGTTTCCTGGTGCAAAAGGGAATCCATGACAAATTTGTGGAAAAGTTTGCTGAAGCTATAGAGAGAGAACTACACGTCGGAAGTGGGTTTGATGCAAAAACTACCCAAGGGCCACTAATTAATGAAAAAGCAGTGGAGAAGGTATAAACAAGACTTCATTTTTTACATCTTACTTTATGGGTCATAAAAAGGAAATTAACTTCAGATTTATACTTCACTTTTTTCCTGCTTGTTTTGTTAGAATGCGTTTGCAGTGTGGCTGGAAGTGTGTTCTATCCTCCAAGTCCATGTATACCTATAGATAAACAGATGTGGCCAGTTAATCTATCATTCCTGTATTTCTATTAAGGGGAAACGAGATTCCTCCTTTAGGAGAAACTGATTTCTCCTGATTACTTCCTAGCTGTTCTCAGCAACATTTACTGAAATTGGAAACACTGTGAGAGTTGGGTGGTGATCCTGCAATTCTGAAGCACTGTGAATGACAAATTACTTTGAAGAAGAGTGCCTCTGTTTGGCAAAAGCTAAGCAGAATAATACACTGAGGTTAAAAATACCAGAGCTCTGGATGTTGTAATCACTTGAGACTGTACATGCATGGATTGGGTCTTCTGTTTTGGATGACTCGTGACTCCAGGAAATTTTTTTTTTTTTTTTTAATCGCAGTAAGTCACATGTTCAATAATATATATATTATATAACCTTCATAAGGTTAAAGATTATTAAATTATGTGGTTCATACTTTCTAAGATACTACGGCTCAGTTATATGCAGGCTTGGTTTGAATCCCATTATACTTGAATGCTGCCAGATTCTTTCTGTTTATAAAACAGTAGAATGTGAAAAATATTCAGAGTTATTTGGGAGACAAAGCATACAATACTTTGATTTCTTTCCTTCATGCCTTCCCTTTGTGCATCACAAAAGTATAGTGTGAGTGTGTGTATCATATACATCTATATATACAAATAAGCAAGCACTGTATATAGTCATTTAACTGCCTTTCTGTAATTTCAAAGGATAGTATTCTAGCTGGAGACTGCTACTTTACTTTTCTCCTTACTTTCTTGTCTGTGGATGAATTGTAGATGTAGGGGGTGGAAAATGTTCTTGCCAGTACTGTCTTGAAAGTTGTCTGTTTCTCTTTAAATGACAGTCATGTACTTCCATCTTCACGGTGCTTGATCATGGAGATCAGGTGTACTTCTTAGTCCTGCAAAGACTTTTTCTCACGTTAGATGTAATCTTTGCATTTCAACAGAAAAGCTGAACCTTTAAAGTCTGTGAGACTGGGGCCATACTCATAATTTCTCTCTGAAATTACGTCAGACTGAGAGAAAGAAAAATTCAAGAGAAATTTTAAATATGGCAAATGGTCTTCTGCAAAGTATAAACCTCTCTTCAAAATCTTTGATTTAATACTGGGGTGGTTATTTCTTCAGTGGAAAATATACTGTTGTTCATTCCTAAATGCTGACTTCGAGATTTTTGTTTTGCATACCTCAGGTAGAGAGACACATTAATGATGCAGTTTCCCAAGGAGCATCTATTGTGACTGGAGGGAAACGACACAGATTGGGGAAGAATTTCTTTGAGCCAACATTACTTAGTAATGTTACAACAAAAATGCTTTGCACTCAAGAGGAGACATTCGGCCCTTTAGCACCAGTTATCAAGTAAGATTATTCATTTTCCAGATTAAAAATAGCAATTAAAAAAAACAATGAAAGGTTATTTTGAATAAGTAAGATTTGAATGACAGTTTGCCAAAAGGTATTTTTGTATGATCACACAAGGCTTCTAATGACACTGCGGTACACATATCCAAAGTAAGTTTTGACATGTGGTTCATTTGTTTCTCTCTCTTGACCTGATTTTAGCACCCCTGCAACTTTTTGAAAATTATTTTCTTTTAAATTGTATCTGCAGTTAAGCAAGGATAGATAGCAGCAAAACCTTCATCAACTTCATGATTTGTGGTATGAAGGAGGCAGGACTTTGCAGTTTGTCATGTGATTTGCTAGTCCTAAGTTTTTCTGATGGAGGATGCGTTAGAGCTCCCTTTTTTTCCTTAAAGCTTTCCCTGCCTCCATCCAGAGCAATTGTGGATGTGATGGAAGAACATACAGTTATCTCCAATAGTTGGGAGTGCTTGTGTAGTTGAGGAAATTGGTGGGCTAACCCATGTGAAGTGAATGCTTTAGCTACCAGTTTCTAGGGAGGATAAAGGCAATCATAACTACTTCACTGCAGTTTAAATTAAGAGAAGTGGTAGAAACTCCTCCATTGTTTCAAAGTGAAAATTAAATTAGATGTTCAAAATATACTTTTGGAAAAAAACGTATCTTGCCTTTTTGATTTCTGATAAGGCTGCTTCTTGTCAGCAAGACAGCAGATAAACTGCAGGCCTCATTCTTATTTTTTCTCTTTATATTGACAGATTTGAGACTGAAGCAGAAGCTGTTGCTATAGCAAATGCAGCTGATGTGGGTTTAGCAGGTATGCCTCTGTCAGATGAATGTTCTTCTGTGGTTTCATGAGCTTCAGTGTCACAGGGGTGTGATTTTTAAGGGCAGCCTGTCTCTTTTTCACAGTCTTCTGCAATGGTTCATCCTGATATTAGTTTTCATTCCTGTATCTCTGTGTCCACATGGCAGGGTATTTCTACTCCCAAGATCCGGCTCAGATCTGGAGGGTTGCAGAACAGCTTGAAGTTGGAATGGTTGGTGTTAACGAAGGCATAGTCTCCTCGGTGGAAAGCCCTTTTGGCGGGATAAAACAGTCTGGCTTGGGGCGAGAAGGTTCAAAATATGGCATTGATGAATATTTAGAAATAAAGTATGTCTGCTTTGGAGGCTTATAAAAAATTCCAAAAAGCACAATCCCAACAGCTTGGAAAACAGTGCTGTAGTTTTAATAAGCTTCTTGAACTAGAAATATGTATGAAGGCAACTTCTACCTTCTTTAAAAGTAAGCAACCCTGTTCTGTATGTGTAGAGATACTTAACAGTATTCTGTGCTGCCATACGTTTTTCATGTTCTTTATACATTCAGTTTTTCAGCAATGTGATCACAATGTCCATCATTTTTAGTAAGGAGTAGGGAAGAACACACACTTATTATTCTTGGATTACCCCTGTGTAACTGGGAGGACTTGGAGACTTCTGCATAATGAAAATAGATCATAACCTATGGCAAGGGGAAACTAGACCACCCTTTTCTACTGCCTCTAATGTTTCAGTGTGGATGTGGGAGGCTTTGGGGATAGTAGTCTCCCTTTAGAATTTTGTGTAAACACATTTTCTAATGTGGTTACATGACCTTCTTTTAGAAACAGTTGTGTCTTTTAATTGTGGGAGAATCTGGTGCCTATGAAGGGTGAGGAGTTGCTTTTAGCTACAGCTAGGCATCCACGCAGGCAAACGGACAGCTTTTTCAGTGTATGTTGCTGCTGGCTGCAGAGCTGCCACCTGTTCAGCTTTGGGCTTCTGAGCAGAGAGATGTAATTTGTGCCTAACAGCTTCCATGCCTGGGATCAGATACAGTCCCTGTTTGATGTTTGTGAGCCCCAGCAGTCCTGGGACCAGGACAGTCCAGGAGAAGGAGCTGCTGGCTTAGTGAGTGACAGGAGGAAAACGGCATGCTTACTTGCAGGATTAACTTGCAGAACTGTAAGGGGAGACTGTAAGGGCTGTGTGAAGGAAGCCCGCGTGGTGATGTGATGATACAGATAAACTCCCTTCCAGTAAAAGAACATGACTCTCCTTGAGTAGAAGTACAGTCGCTGATGTACGTGTTGCTCAGTGTCTAAAGGTGTGTTACCACCTCCGAAGAACATGACCAGATAGATGGTTCCCTTCCTATGTGCTTTGTGCCTTGAACTGGATGTGTGGTTACCATAGCCAGGAAGGTTTAAAAACCTTTGAATGAATTTGGCTAACTTGTGACCTAATAGAGACTTAAACAGAATTGTTTAGAGGTGAGAGTTCTATATATCACCTTGCTATTTTGTCATCTTCAAAAGATGATGTAAAGCTTCCTTAATACAAAATAAACAATGCTGTTTAAACATTATTTTAATGGCAGTCATAAGAAGCACTTTAAAAAAAATGTGTAATGTTAATTTGGCAAACAGATCAGCACTGCAGAGGCTAAGGAGAATAAGTTTTGTCTCCTGTGTTGGTTAACTTTATTTGGTGGGGCTTTACCCATTAATTATTAAAAAATAAATAAAAGGCGGCAACAGAGCTCTTCTTCCTCTGCTCTTCTTCCTATACACTAATGAATGTACCCTATGAAATGGGATATTTTAAGATATTTTATTCAATCAGGCAAAGAGGTACCAGGTAAGACGAGATTTGGCAGGGGAGAAAGCAAGCTGGAACTGAGTTTCACAGGGTTTTTTAAAAGCGCACATAAGGTAGCATTGACTGCTACTTACTATTTCTAAATATTTTTTATGGTTATATTTGTGTAACACTTGAGACCAGGTAGGTCTAGAGGACAGTATCTGTCAGTAGAGTGTGTGTGCATTGTGCCAACCGCAGGGCAGTTCATGGACACTTACTGTCCTGCCAGTGATTTCCAGTGCACCAAAAATGCATGTTTAAGTTAGCAAGAACTTAATACTGCTATCAGGTGCAGCATACGTGCTTGTTGTCAAGAGCAAAAAAACCCCAACCTCTTTCTACACTAGTTGCAAGAAACTTTCTTATGGCCAACGTTTAAGCTTACACTATTGAGTGCATACGCTGCCTGAATTTGGGGAAGGTGGTGTTGTGGAAGAAGTGTGCCAGCCTTGGCTGCCAATACATGTTTATTTCTTATTGGAAAGAGTAACAAGGTAGAAGAAGGTCATAACTTGGTGTCTGGGTACCACAGTACAGTGATGCAGGCACACTTACAAGTATTGTACACGGGTAGGGTACCTGTTACTGAAATTGCACAGACTGAAAATATGTCTGCCCATGAACTGCAGTATAAGGTCAGCAGTAAAGTTACCTCATTTACTGCTGTATGACAGTGCAGTTGGTTAAATTCTTTAACCTGCTGCTTTATTCATCGCAAAGTTATTGATCTGATGCATTGGTACATTTAAAATCTTGATGTCTTTTCTGAGAATAGCACTGTTAAGAGTAATGAGTAAATGTTTACTTTTTTTCCTAGCAAATAATACCTTTTACTATGCCTGATAACAAGCACAAACCATAATTAAAGATCAGGTATGTAATAAATATTAAAAATACCTTTGTCTAGATTGGGTTGCAGTTGGATTCCAGCATAGTATCCTTGTGTCAGTAAGGTCTACATCAGTTAAGCACAGAGTAATCTTAAGGTTGTCTTCATAGCAAAAGCTGTGATTCTTCAACAAAATACATACTTGAATTCTCACACCTCAGTTATGTTGATTACACTTGTGATAGCTTCGCAATTTCTGGGTATTAAAACTGTGATGGGAAAATGTTTTCAGTTAATAAATAACTTCTGTGAAAGCACTGGATTGTGTGGTTTATTGCCTTCTTCAATATTGATCTGACAACTGACAGCAGCCACATTAGGTTCAGTCTCTCAGATTTGCACAGAGTTTTTTGTTCTGCCAGCTTTAGCACAGCAAAAAGAGACACTGCTTTGCATCCACATGGTTGTGAGGTGTAAAATTTTGGTTACCCTAATTACTGTCCCTTGAATCTAAATCAACAGATGAGACTACTTTGACATACTAATATGCCATCAGTCATTTTGTATGCAAGTTTTCTATGCTGAATCAAACATTTTACCGCAAGATAAAGGCTTTGTGGATCAGACTGCCTTTCCCTGCTTTGAGGATATGATTACTTGCATAATTCTTAACTTCATTTATTAAGATTTAAAATATATATTTGGAGGCTTTTTTGTTTCCATTTAGTTAATACAGTTTTGAAGGCTGAGAAACTGTCTTCTAATTTCCAACCCAACTTAGTCATGGCCAGTTTCCAGTTCATTTTCTTACATTACCTTTTAAACAGCTGTTGTTTGAGCCCTGGTGCCTGTTTTCTGTGTAATAAACTCTTAAGAAACTATGTTCACCTGTTCTAGATATTAACATTTTTAGCTTAAATAGGCAGAAATTCTCTCCAACCACAGTCACAAACTTTTTCTGGCAAGTCACTCTAGGTAATGCTGGTGCATTGGTGCGCTAAGCTGGCAAAGTTACCTTGGGTGCTCAGAATAAATGAGGGAGGCTCTCGATGCTGATAACACTGATCCAGTACCAGTGATGATGGACAATCAGTCTTACTGAGAAGTATGTCAAGCCTGACCAATACCTAGTACTTAATTTAGTTTACAGTAGCTGGCAGATTGCACTTTGTTACCTACTGTCAGGAAGATCAAGGAAATGTTTAAGCAGGCTAGTGCTTTGCAGTGTATCCATTTCCCAGACACTGGTGTTTTTAGACACATGATATGCTTTTATGATTAATAGTGCTTTCATGATTAAGTCACAGAACATAAACAGCAGTTTAAAAGGTTTCCACAAGTAAAATTGTTTTAACTGTTCTAAATCAATCAGGTACATGTTGGGAGTTGGGCAATCCTGGAAGTAAAAGAAGCTTCATGCTTTGACTTGGCACTGAAGTAACCATCTCACTGTAACTGGCAGAGTCGTAAGTGTAACTGGCCATGCCCTTTTGTCTTAGCCCTACTGCTTATGGAAGGGTTGAGCTATCGTAAAGGAGAAGGTTTAAGTATGCTGTTCAGAAGCTCCAAGTTAAATTTTAGCACTTGTTTAAAGTGTTTTCCACATCAAAACTCTCCACACAGGACGCTCCAAGACATGGGAAGTTGGTGGTTTATTCACCTTATCAGTGAATGCTGAAGCTACTTCGCACAACTGGCTTAAGTTGTTTAGGAATCACTACTGATTATCTCCTGTTGCTCAAGTCTAGAGGCCTTGCGTCAGCCTACTCAAAGGGGAAGGAGGAGGCTACTACTGTCACGAAAACATACAGTGCAATAGCAAACAGGTAGATTCTGTTCTTCAGTAAAGGACACTGTATCACACCAGCTCATTCAGCAGCCAGTATTCCCTTGTAGGAGTCAAGGATGAATATAAGAGGTACCGTGTAGACTGTGGCACCATATATCCAAATACACTTAAAGTTGCTTTTATGCTGTATATTTTTTTCCTTGCAGAAAGACACTTGTATCTTGCAGTACCTTTTATTATCATGATTTAGCACAAAGGTCATGCACACTGAGGCATGGATTTTTCTTTTCCAGTTCAGAAAGAGGCAACATAATCTGCCCATAGCTAACAGCAGTATTTTGGGTTATATTGCACACAAGTATCTCTGATTACCGCAAAGCAGCCATTGTATTTTTGAATGCTCAAGTATTGGATTTGCTATTAGAATAAGCCACAAAACTTGTGAAATCACCACACTTGGCATGACAGCTGGTGAATATTTATGCACAGCCACTTAAACCAAGGACAAGCACTACATGAAAACTCTTATTGTGAACTGCAGTAATTTTCTTTCCCCTGCACTCTCATGCACTGAATTATGTTACCTCTGAAAAAAAGACTTTTGCTTTTGTGAGTAGGAAGGGATGAGATACTGCACTGCTTTTATGTCTGAGTACAGACATAAGCTATGGTATACAACATACCTCTATTAGCCCAACCCAAGTGTTGAGTCTAATACAGAATACCTTGTCTAAAAGAGTACCTGACAAGTTCCTAAAAGGAAAGACAACACTTTATTAATAGTTACATAAATGTACTAATTTCAGCTCAGAAATGGTTCCAGTTACAATGCATTATCATTTGCAATAAATAACATTTTCTAGAAACAGATACCTAATATAAATTCTGTAATAGCTCACCTATCCACCCACAGGGAGAAGTGCTTCCATACAGAGACAAACTACTGATGTACAGTGCATCTGCACTTGATTCGTAGCCTGTGCAAAAGGAAAAAAAAATGATTTGCCTTTTCTCCCTCCATTTTAAAATTCTATTTCTAGGCTTTAAGGTTCCCTCCCTTGCCTTGGGGAGTTCAGGACCTAAAAGGTATGTGAAATGGGTTCTCCTTTGCTGCAGAAGTATGGGATTAGTATTCTAGTTAGGGATTGATGATAAGCAATAACTGATGTTAAGAAACTAATTCACCTCTATCCCATTTCTCTTCTAGAGTAATGTTTACCTCTCAAACCTCAAGTAAGTGTCTCAGAAGACTAAAGTAGCTGTCACTTTTACCACCATCCCAAAGCTCCAGCTGACTACAGCCCATTATCAGTACACTGAGGGGCAAAACTAGTTTCACTTGAGGCTTAAAACGAATAGGAAATTTGCCTAAGAATGAAGTTATTTCAAGAACATCAGAACTGTCTAAGGAAAGTTTAAATTCAGCATAGAGAACACATGCATACATCCACTCTCTCTGTTAAGTTCACACACTGTGAAGTTCCTTTGCATGTTTGCCCACAAGAGACCAACAAAGACAAGGAAAATTAGCATAAGTAAACACAGCTGACAGCACCAGATACTTGAACAGTTACCTGTAACTGATGCATCTGACAAAGGCAGACTACTAAGACTTTTGCCTAAAAGGACGCAGTTGCAAATTCGTGAAAATAAAACAAGAATAACCAGGTTTTCCCCCTCCCCAAATAAACAATCGTCTGCAATTAGACCATTCACATTCTCCTTGAATTTCTCAGCAATCTACTCAGTTAATATGAAAGGTTGGAACCACAGGACAGAGAATTTCGATATGCATCTCAGCAGATTTGCCAAGATAAATTTTGTTTTGTACTGCAGCAGCATTTTGGTTAAGAAAACTAAAAACACAAACCAATGACCTGTTTGCAGTGTACTGGTTTCGTGCTGCATATACGCTGTGTTGAATACTGAACCTGTTCAATGCCTCAGGCAGTAAAGGTAATTTTTTTTCCAAAATATACTCCTTCCTTAATATGCAAACAAACACAGTCCTTTTACACAGCTGGACAATCTCTGCTTGTGCACGCATCAGCACGCATGAATGTAAAGCCAAGACACAAATGAAAATCCAGTGCTTGCACCAAGACTACAAGGCACTGTAAGTACCAGCACACTGTCTGCCTTCAAAGAGAGACAGTATCTTATCAGTGCCAAACTGAATTTACTTTTCATTTTCAGTGGACTCTGAACCATACATGACAAGCTGTATCTGGTCTTCTCTGCTTTTCAGTGCAGATGAGACTGTTCAGAATATCCCCGTCCCTATTTCACAAAGAAGCTGTGTGACAGTCTGACAAATTATAGTCAATGTCTCAAACATTCGTTA
The DNA here is from genome assembly GCA_026212715.1 of Elanus axillaris. Lineage (NCBI taxonomy): Eukaryota > Metazoa > Chordata > Aves > Accipitriformes > Accipitridae > Elanus > Elanus axillaris. The sequence goes on from JANZLQ010000030.1 coordinate 23,584,562, forward strand.
AAGAACTTTGGTGGAGAAAACGCTGGAGTGTTGTGAGCAAGACAATGTGGCCAGAGGAGAGTGCCCCACAGAGGGTGACAACGCACTTCCCCAAAGCCCCAGTTCCTTATCTGAAGCGACCAGCAGGAGCACAGCGTATGCGGCCCAAGGAGGGGGCCCCACAGAGGATGGGACTGTGCTTCTATCTTAAGCATCATGCCAGCAGGGAAAGAGAGGCAACTCCGCCATGAACCCCCCAAAAGCTCACCGACTGATTCCAGTGAACCCCGAGAACATGAACTGTGCATGCTGAGACCACCGACTAACACACTATAAAAGAAGGGAGAACGAGTTCTCAGTGCGCACTCTCCAGAACTGGATCTGTATGCTGGCTGGACCAGTGCTGGACCCAGGACTGGTGAAACTCTTTTCTTCTCTTTCTTTCTTCCTTCCTTTCTTTCTCTCTCTCCCCCTTTTTCTTCTCTCTTTTTCCACAGTCTCTAAACCTCATCCTTTTAAACATAAACCGATGACCAAGTCTGAGACTAAGAGTGGATCCAGCTGCCCCTGGGCTCCTCTTTGAGAAGAATTCCAGAAAGCAATGGGGTCTGCTCTGAACCTTGTAACTCAATGGGAGGGCTCTCCTTCTGACAGTTTCATGTTCCTTTTTCTGCTCCTATTTTCTACACCTCTCTTCTCTTTTCAAACAGCAGCTTAATAACATGTTACAAGGTTCATATTGATAAGTTCACTTGTACTTGGGCAAGGTTAGCTAGGCTGAATAAATGTTGATTATTGTTTGAACTCCCCTGGTGTCGTTTCACCTTAATTCTGACAAAGGAAATCCATGAACCTGAGTCACTCCAACTTTGGGATGCGACAAGCTGCCAGCACTCTTTCCGTATATGAAGAAAAACAGTGTGTGGAAGTAAACATGGGGACTTACAACCTGCTTCAAACCCACCATAACCCAAACCAGAAGGCTAGCATCGGAATTCTACCATTGTGTTGGCACCTTAACAACTAGTTTTTCAACCTCTTTACTGCAGGTATGACCTGACATTCTGTAAGAAAGTAACAGCTCTAGAAATAAAAATTATACTGAATCAAGATACAAGACTTGCTATAGTCTCTCCTAAATTCCTTACAAAATCATGCTTGGCCAAATGACACAAACATGTGATATCACAAATTCAGAGCCAAAACCTATTCTTTTCAAATTCTGTGTGACTTGCATATTAAGAGCACACCTGATCTTATGAAAGAGGAATGAATTCTCCTTCCAAGGAGGTAAAAAAAAAAAAAATTCAAACTAGTAGAATTAGAAGCAGCTCAAAATTTAAACTATATTCAACTTTTAAAACATAACTAAAATACTGCTAGCAATGTAGATAACAAAGCATCTAGGGAGTAGAATATAGTAAGCAACTTCCACTTGCTAGGGTCTTATGGAGTAAGAAATTGATCTAGTGTTTCTTGTTGGTTAGAGTGAGAAATACTTTGCCAAATCAAGAACATGTTCTCATAGCACATGAACTTAGAATCACAGAATAGAATCATGGAATCATTTAGGTTGGAAAAGACCTTCAAGATCATCGAGTCCAACCATCATCCATGCCCACTAGACCATGT